>JAWWMU010000153.1:85047133-85078070 GCA_035048155.1 Cinnycerthia olivascens | reverse complement strand
TTCCTCTTCCTCTTCCTCTTCCTCTTCCTCTTCCTCTTCCTCTTCCTCTTCCTCTTCCTCTTCCTCTTCCTCTTCTTGTTACTACTTATACAAAATTGTGGTTGTGTCACAAAAAGATAAAAAATGTATATCAAACTAGCCACAGACATCTAGTCAATTTGAGAAACTGTTAAGTCATGGGTAAATCAATTAAAACTGTTGAAAATCCCTTTCTTAATTGGATATTAACAGCCAATATCTACTGGATCACAATGAGTTTTTGTCACGTAACTCATGAAATGCAAAAATTGCTGTATGGCTTCATTTCCATATTTCTCTTTAAATATGTATAAGGGGTTAAAGATTAGCAATGTATTTAACTATCTCCAAACACCCGCAAACTGAGAGCTTTTCTTGAGCAGCAAAGGCACATAATTCCTGTGAAAAGCCTCTTATAAACCTGTTTGTCTGTTTTTTTATAATTTACCTTAAAGGTATTATCACAATTCATTCTTCAAGAAGGAATTCCACCTGATTTCAGAACCACATAATGTAGTTGTGATAAAGATTGAAGCCATGATCTCAAAGATTTTCCTTATATGGATGGTGGGAGTCAATCAGGGAATCCTGGTTGGATTACACAGCGTAGTTGTGCCTCCAGAGACCAGTCATGATCTCAAAACTTGAATAAAATGAACACAAATTTATATAGAAAATACAGATTAGAGTTCTAATAATATTTCTCTATAAAATGTACAACTAAATTTAGAAAAAATTACATGTGTTTATCAATCTATGAATAATTCTGTGTCTGTTCTTTTGTTTATTTTTTTTTGTTTCTTTGTGTGTTTGGTTTTTGGTTTTGTTTTTTTTTTTTTTTGTGATTTGATAGTATTTCTTGCATACTGCCTCTACAGTTTTTTTCTAATTTGGAATTTCATCATCATATCCAAGGATATTTTTTCACTGATATTCTCTTCAACTATGTCATAGTAAATGGGCCTTTATTTAAGTTTTCTTAAAACTGAAGTTGTGTATCTAGCCATCATTTTGGTAGTGCTAATATAAATGTCCCAGGATGTTCAAATGAGATTAATCTCAAAGAGGATTTATGTCTTTGGGTGAAGCAATAGTAGAAAGCAATTAAATATCTACTTTCTCTCTCTTCCACTCTCCTTTTATTCCTTTGTAACCTCTTTTCTTGTTTAGGACTTCTCCCCTACCCCATAAAGTAATTTCTTAAAATGGTAATATCTGGAAAAAAGCTGAAAATATTAATTGTTTAAATAAAAAAAAAATTCTCCAAGACTATTTTTCTAGTTAAATTTAATTTTTTATGCATAATTCTTTCAAGTCCTAGACTTTTTGCTGGGAAAACAGCCCAGCCTGATTTGCAGTGTGCTCAGTTTTTCTCTAGCACCTCAGACTTTCAAGAGACTGATAAGTTTTGATCTCACATCTCAGCATTTGCAGAAAGATGCTCTTAGAGGATGGGAGCTAGAAGGATTTTTTCATAGCCACAAGCCTATCACTTCACACTTTTCTTCTCCTTTGATGATAGCTTTTGCTTTTCTTGACTTAAACACATATGGAGCTTCCTTTGACTTAAATTTATGCTTTCAGACAGACAGAAATAAAAAACTGAGTAAAAAAGGTCACAGATAATATACATTAAAATTTAGTACAGGCATTTTCTTAGCTATTCATGGGGGATTTTAATAAGCATAAACAAGGAAATCCTCAATAAGAAGAGTCTTCCACTCTGCTTTAATTTCTTCCTACAGTAGTATATTAAATCCTAAAATGTTTAATAATTATCCAATAGTGGAAAAGCTATGTATATTTTTAATTTGCTCATTTTGTGTATATTGAGATGCTGATAAATAGCAGGTTGCAGGTAGTTTGGTTTGTTAATCATTCTCCCCTTAAAGCACTGAAGAATTTTTTATATAAAAATTGTAAGGAAAGTTTTTTGACATAGAAAAGAAACAGAAAAATTAAATGTAAAATTGCCAAGTATAATTGAAATAAAAACAGATTCAGGAACCAGATAATGCAAACTAGCTTTTAATGAAGTGATGTTAACATGCTAACACCATCAAGTAATTTGGGTAATATTTTATTTTGATAAATACGCTTTACATCCTAAAATAGTAACAAGTTTTGGTATGAGAGTACATAATGAAATGCATAATTAACCTTTTTTTCAAATTGAAATTACTCCACATTAGTTGAATAAATAACACTAAACACAGAAACATAAGATGGGAGAAAATAGTATTAAATATGACTATAGAAATTAAAATTTTAAAAGGCGTCATCTCACTGTTATCTGTATGATTGTAGAACATGCAAAAGGAGATACTAGAACTTAAGGAGATAGTAAAGTTATTAATTTATCTCTATAAATGAAGGGGCATGTATTCCTTGACAAAATAAAAATAAATATTTGTTTACTTCAGTTAATGTACCTTTTCCCCAGACAGTCATTTGCACCTTATTGTTGAGTACAGCATATATATATTTGACTAGTTCTTGAAAAGTTAAATGACAATAATGTTGGTCTTCTTATATTTCTCAGTGAATCTAAGCTATAAGCTTAGAAGAAAAATTAGGAACTGTTGCAGGCCTAGTGGAGATAAAGAAAGCAGAACTATATCATATATGTAAAAAAAGAAAATACTAAATATTAAAGAGCTGTAGATAGAAATAATAAAACAAGAAATATACGTCATAATACTTCTACTTATGTGCTATTCAGCTTCCATTTCTATGAAAATGATAAAATCTACATTGGTACTTACAGATCTGGAAACATGCATGGTTGAAGAGTCTGTCAGGAATCAAATTTATAATAATATATCTAATGGGTTTCATTATTCAAAGTTTTCATGTATTGGACCTTAAAATTCACCACAGACAAAGTCCTGTGTGTATGACAACCTTACATTAAATATGTTGCATCATGTGGTAGGTTGGCCCTGGTTGGACACAAAGTGCCCACCAAACCCATTCTATTGCTCTTGTCCTCAACTGGTCAGGGGAGAGAAAATAAAACAAAATGCTCATGGGTCAAGAAAAGTGCAGGGAGAGAACACTCACCAGTTACTGTCATGGGCAAAACAGACTTGACTTGGGAAGTAAATTTAGTTTATTACCAAGCAAATCAGGGTAGGATAATGAGAAACAAAATAAACTGATTAAGACATTTCTTCTTATTCCTGGGCTTAACTTCACTCACTAAATTCTCTACCTCCTTGCCCCTGGCTGCACAGTAAATATGAGCTGCAGTCAGCTCAGCACATGCTGTCTCATTTCTTTCTCCTCAGAGAAATGACTACTCATGCTCTTCCCCTGCTCAAGTGTGGCATCCCTTCCATGGGAGACAATTTTCCATTACTTACTCCGAACCCTTCCCATGGACTTCAATTCTTCCTGAATGGCTTCAGCGTGCGTGCCTTTCACAGAGTTGCAAATCCTGTCAGCAAACCTGCTCCAGTGCTCCTCTCTCCACAGGATCACAGGTCCAGCCAGGAGCCTACTCCAGCATGAGCTTCCCACAGGGTCACAGCTTCCGTCTTTGGGCATTCACCATCTCTTTTGTGGGATCCTCCAGGGGCTGCAAGTGGATGTCTGCTGCCCTGTGGACCTTCATGGGCTGCTATGGGTCATAGCTTCCTTGCCATGGTCTTTACCAGGCTGTAGAGGAATCTCTTCTCCAGTGCCTCGATCATGATAATGTCCTCCCACACCTTCTTGCACTGACATTGGTATCTGCAGGGTTGTTCCTCTCAAAATTCTCACTCCTCTCTTCTGTGACTGCAATTGGTTGCATGAAACACTTTTTTTCCCTTCTAAATTATGTTATTCCAGAGGTACTAGCATCATCATTGGTGGACTCAGCCTCAGCCAGAGGTGAGTCTGTGATTGGAGGTGTCTGCAATTGGCTCCATTGGATGTCAGGGAAACTTCTAGTAGATTTTCAGAGTCCATCCCTGCATCCCTCTGCTGCCAAAACTTTGCCACATCAACTCAATACACATGATCCCAGTGTTCCCAGGTAAACTAAACCAGTCCTTTCAAAAAGTACACACTATTTTTCGGTCTATTTTTCGGTGCTTGTGCTCATGAGGAAGTAATTTTTCCATTGGCTTCCAAAAGGACTGAAAAACAGATCTTAACTCATTTAAGACTCTTATTTCTGTGATTTCATTCTTCAGAATATGCATTAAAATATTTGTTATGTGTGGCATTTATCCAAATACTTTACGAAACTACCCATCTAAACTTCCCTTACTTCGACTTTGATCTTTTATCTTTAGGCTGATTTTTTTTTCCAAAATAACCTGACTCTCTGCTTTTGACTTAAGTTATCTGACTTATATAAAGAAGACTACATGAGAAAAATAAATCAGGAAATCTCTAGATGTTTTGAGGACATAAGTGAGATGATCTCTTCAGGGAGAAATTAATCTTTGCTATCTTGTGAAGTATTTTCACTGAAATTACAGATACTCTAGATTGAGGTATTGCCCATTAGGTACTGAGACGAGAATAGAAATAATTTCAAAAAAGGAGTAAAAAGGAACAAAAAAGTAAGCAGCTATGATTTATAACACACCTTGTAATCATTGAAGTATCTAAAACTAGAGATAACCCTGTGACTAAACGATAAAGACTGGTCAGTGGTGTAAAGTAAGACAGAGACTATGCTTAGGAACACAGTGGTCCAAAGAGAATACACCATAAAACAATTCTGCTAAAACTGGTTTTAGGACTTTTGTGCTACATTTGGAAGTGCTCTTTTTTACTGTAATACAGAACTGTAGATTTTCCATCCTAACTTCCACACCATTTTCCACTTTGTCATCATTGCAGCCATTGTCATGACATTGAACCATACTGTGAACTGTCATGCTTTGTTCTTTCAGCGATAACTGTTCCAGAAAGTATATGAATTATGTTTCACTCAACTGACAGATAAAAAGTTAGGATTTCTTTCTTCTTTTAACAACTCTTAAATTATTCATTAAGTGGCCTTCACAATGGTAGCAAGAAGTTTTTTTCTGCTCTTTATTTGGATAAAATACCTTCAATTTAATCTTAAGGGTAAAGTCATGTTTTTGTGTAGCCTAGCAGTTGCCAGAAAAAAGTTACCATCAATTTTTTAGCTACTAGTAAAAAGTTCTTATGTTTTTGGGTTTTTTTTAATGATCCTCTTTACTGATAAGTCTAAAAAGTATAACTAATTCATAGCTGTTGTGGGTTGACCTTGGCAAATCACCAGGTGGGCACCAAAATGATTGCTCTATCATTCGCCCTCCTCAACATGATACAGAGAGAAAATATGACAAAAAATTTCTGGGTTGAGATAAGGGCAGGGTGATCACACAGAAATTACAATCACAGGTTAAACAGATTTGACTTGGGGAAAGTAATGTAAGTCATTGCCAAATAAATAGAGTAGGATGATGAGAAAAAAACAAAAACCCCAAAGCCCCAGATCTTTCCTCCCACCATTCCCTTCTTCCTAAGTTCAACTTCATTCCCATACTTTATGTTTCCTTACATTAAATGGTGGCTGGGCAATGGGGATTGCGACCAGTTTCTCCTTTTTAGCTGCTCTTATGGATAGGCTCTCCTCCATAAGGTACAGTTCTTTGCCAATGTGGGTCCTTCTCATGAGGCTGAAGCTCTTCAAGGACCATTCTGGCAAAGGTAATTTCCATGGGGTACAGGTTTTCAGGGATAGGCTGCTCCACTGTCGTTTCCCCCGTAGGGCCACAGGACAGAAAATCTGCTCCTGCATGTGCTCCGTGTGGGCACCTGCTCCAGCATGGGATGCAGGATGGATATCTGCTCCACCCTGAAGGGGACAACGCGCATCACTCGTGTTCTACCCACAGACCATGGTGCCTGGAACAACCTCTCCCTTTCTTCTTCACTGACCTTGGTGTCTACAGAGTTGTTTCCCTCACATCTTCTGACTCCCCTCTCACAGCTGCTGTTGCACAGAAATTTTTACTCTTTTTTGAATTTCTTATCAAGGAAGAGCAAACAGCATCATCTGTCTCAGTTTTGACCAAGAGCATCTAGCTGTGTCTGATAAGGTGATAGCTTCTGAAATTTTCTCACAGAAACGTTCTCTGACACTCCCTCCACCCCCTGCTACCAAACCTTGTCAAATAAACCCAATAAAATAGTTCTGAAAAAGCCATCTTAGAGTATTTTTTGAATTTTGAGATAATTTCACTAAGTTTTAAACTCTAACTCTCCCTGAGGCATTTTTATTTACCTTGCTAAACAATTTAAAAAATGTTAATTTCAAGGAAAAGTGCTAAAAATTTTTTCAGTGATTTTACATATTTGAAAATTCAAATTTGTGCAAGAAATAAGAATCTCACTTTCTTACCCTTTTTATTTCTCACTCTCCTGTTATAAACTGTCAGTACTTACCCATTGTATCTTTGTATGTTTATTTGCAGAAATAATTGTAAATGTGAGAAAAAAGCCACAGCCAGCATAATGAATATATTATATATTTGTTAAGTACATTATGCATGTTTTAAAACCAGTTCAGCCCCAAACTAAAATTGTTTTCTTTGCAATCAACTCATGCAAAGGCATAGACTATAATTACACAGATGTTACAAATATATCATGGCAAACAATTCTTTATGAGTGTCAGCAGAGAAAAAATTAACCAAATAAATCTGTTTCACTTTGAAATAAATGTGGATTTTATCTACTTTTTTTTTTTTGTTTATTTGAATTAAATATTTCATTACATTGTGGTATTTCTAGAGCACAAAAAAATTACCCAAAACTTGGAGAAATGCTCAAATAAAAGTGGTATCAAGGTATAACGGCTTTGCTATCTCATATTTCATAGCAATCTTTTGTTAAAGCCATAAGAGTATCAATATTTTAGTATTCATTTTTTCATTATTTATATATGTTCTTGTGTAGACATGAGAATGAGCAAAATGTATCTTTAACATATCGACATCTAGAAAATATATTTTCCCTAATACAAGATTTGGTCAATGATTTGAAATTAAATATTGATAACATTTCAAAATAAATAAATAAATAAATAAATAAATAAATAATATATGATATAGCATATAGTGATAGTATTTTAGTTTTAGGGCTATTGTCTTAAAGAATCAAATTAATAAATAATGAATGTTTTCATTTTCATTTCACCATGCTTTTTACTGATTTTCTCAATGCATCATTTTGCTGTCCCTGATTTTTTTAGTAACAATGGTTTCTAGCTGGATCTTAGAACATAATTTCATGTACCTAACAGCATTTAGTCACATCTACTTTGCTTCCTCCTTGCAATATAATACAATATAATAGCTATAGTATTTAACTTAGAATGTATGACAGAATGTAATTTCATTGTATCTCTGAAATATAGATTATTAGAGTGAATTACAAAACACTTCTTTGAGTTTATGTGTGAAGAGTGATATATTTATAAAATATTCAATATTACATCTAATCTTATCCAAATACTGAAAAATTTGACCATAATGAAGGCTGTTAACTCCTTGCAGCTTTTAAAAATTAATTTTACAGTTAAAAGCCTATTAAATTGATTTTCTTCATGTATGTAAAAAAAGATTTAAAAGAATGTCTGGGTAGACCCTGGCATTTTATTTCGACCTATGAATTGAATAAGAACCACCTCAGTTCTGAAAACTGCACGGATCCCTAAAATGTGACTATACTCTTTTATGAGTCCTTCCTATTTTCAAAGTCCAGAACACAAGTGGCCATTACCATAGCTAAACAGATCCAGGTTTACACAAATTTTTCTTTAATTAGTTTTAAAATTATTGAAAGTAAAATTTTTTTAAATTGTCAATTATTTTAGCTCACACTAGATCTTCAGAGGTCATTTTATCCAAACCCTTGCTGAAAGCTGACTCAGTCAAAACATGCTGCTAAAGACCCACGTTCAGTTGACTTTAAATTTTTATTAATATTCTTAAAACTTCTATTGGCTATAAAACATTACTGTTTATACATTTGAGAATATTTTGAAATTGTTTGCATGCAGGAAATGCTGTTAGGACACTTAGATAATTTTTCTATTGTATTGCAGAATTCACACCATTAATATTGCTTCATACCCATATATTTATATGAGGGACTATTTGAACTGACTCTACTTAAAGTCTCAAATAAGAGAGACTACTTCTCTTACATTTATGGCTTAAAATTTACAGACCTCATGTTAGATACTGGACATTAACATAATGCTATTGTCCACAGAATAGAGAAAATCAGTCACCTGCTCATCTACATCTACTGGCCTCACATCATCTGACAGACTCGACCTCTCATTCAAATATTAATTCTATTATTTAGACAGTTTTCAGACATGAACCAATCAGATGATACAGTTTGGTGAAAGACCAAAAAAAAAATTCTTAAAGAAACTGTATTTTAAATGAGCTCTTGTAAATATAATCTACAATAAGACTGCCTTGCTTACTGTACATATTTTAGCACTTCTTTTTTTCTGTCTAAGGATTTGCAAGCTCCCCTGCAACAAAAGGAAAAGCAACTTTAACTGTCATTAAAACAGTTCCATAGGTGTTCCCATGCCAAGAAATTCAATGGTTTCCCCTGTTGTGCAAAAAGCACAACACTCTGTGAAAAACTCAATGAATTTTATTAATGAAAAAGGCAGCCAATGACATAATCCAAGTATCATCACATTAAAACTGTTTATCAGAAGCAAATTTATATCTTTTTAAGTGCAAAAGTTGGATCATTTAGTCTAGATTTTTTTTCCATTATTTATTTTTAATTGAAATAGTTCAGTAAGATCATGAAAATGACTAAGAGGATCAATAAGGTTTTCTTAGTTTTTCTTGCTAATCAGTTTTTTTGTCAGTTTTTCTGCTAGTGTTTGTGAATATCAGTTAATAAAACTAATAATGAAGTACCTAGTCTCAGCTTTTCATTCATGTTCCACCTGTAGTTAATGCACATGAATAAACATCCATTTAGTAGAACCTGTCACTTTGTAAGATGGCAGAGCAAAGCCAGACAGACTTTTTTATAGTTTGTACTACAAGGCTTGTTTTTATATGGCCACATTTGTGGAACACAACTACTGGGTTCAGGGTTTCTTCATTAAAAAAAAATAAAAAAGGACGAGAAGCTTAGAAGCTGTTCCCCTTTGAAAACAACTTATAAAAAGTGTTCTATTAGAAATAAATGTACTGAATTGTTTAGATTGAGCAGAAAATTCATTTAGCAAAAGTTTCAGTGAACCTCACTCCTTATTTTATTGCCCAAATGGACTCATGTCTGCAGGTTTCATAAGTAAGGATGGCATGATGAAATTCCTATCAGCAGACATATCCTTCATTTATGAAAACCTCCACACAAGAGCTTTTGAACAAAATTTTATGATGTTATGTAAAAATATTGTATCAAAGAGCACAACTGTCCAAGTGTGACAATTATTGAACACCAAAAGGATACAGAAAACATTCCTAATGTGTTTGTGTAGACTAATTGTTACAAACAACATATTTTGTTTTCCAGAACATTTAATTTATTTATGAAGACCATTGGCTAACACTGAAATACATGGCCCAGCTTCAGTTACAGCCCCACCTCATCCCAGTCAGCCTGTGAGCCAAATCCCCAGCCCGTGCCTGTCTCCAGGGATGTGCCTGATTCCCAAGAGCCAGGTGTCCCTGGTGCCCCTGGTGCCCCTGGCTGCCCTGCTCCTGGTTGGAGTTAGGCTCTGCCCTGGGTGAACCCCCACTGCTCCTGGCCCTGCCCCACTCTGCTGCTGGGACCCTGTCTGCACACAGCAAGGAAAACTGCTGCAGTGTGTCCCAGATACCCCAGGCCCCTCTCAGATTATTCCCTGCCAGGTTTGTCAGTCATTCCTCCTTTCCACATCCTGACCCCTGATGAGCGCAGTCTGTCAACCCTGTCATTCCAGAAGGACGTCGAGTGGTTGGCAGAATTCAAAAGATGCTTCCCACCCCTAGAAAGACATTGGGCCGTTCAAGTGTCCTCTGTCCCTTAGGACCTTCCCCCCGTACCTGGTTGGTGTCACCTGTGTCCCTTCCCTCCCCCTGTCCCATGGTTAAAAGGGCTCGCCTGCCATGTGGTGGAGATTCTGTTGGAGCACTTACTGGACTCACAGGCCCTTGGGCCAGGAATAAAACTCTGAATCAAAACCTTCCATCAGAATCGGCTCCTTTCCTTCACCCTCACCTTGAAGCCTCTCAGTGGGAGGTAAACTTGAGCTCCTGCATGCCTGGACTTATCTCCAAGCCCTCAGCTGTAACATCCTGGTAGCCAATGGTGCCACTGGGGTGAAAACACCAGCGCTGCCAGATAGGCAAACAGCAAGGGCCAGCCAGCTCAGGCACAACCTCCTGGTGATATTGGACCGAACACCAATAGAAAACCAACAAGGATGGAGAAAATTATATTCTCTCAGAACAGCCTTCTAAAAGGAGAGAATAAAATGCTTTGAATGATTTCTGGATGCTTGTGGTAGTGTACAGGACCATTTACTCCTTCACCAAGATCACAAAGAATGAGGGAAGTCACTGCTACTGGCCAAGAATGGACCTCTATGGGGAAAAAATAATTAGAAGGACAATAAGTTATTCAGCATTCAATGAGATTGGAAAAGCAAAACAGAACAATAATTCAAGGTAGCTGAGAATAAATCAAGTAGAAATGAAAGATATTAACATTATAAGATATCTTCCATAATAGACATACCGGAAAATCAAGTAGCAAATTATTGCTTGAGCATTTTTGATCAGTCATTTTTATAACTAAAAAAATTCACTCTTCTGAGCAATCGCTTCACCTAGTATAAGACTGATACCATTGTCTCTAATTATTAAGTGGAAGACTTCTAACTTCAAACTGTTGTAGTGCACTAAACATCAAACAAAAGTTAACTTTTGTTAACTTCTAGTTTCTGACTTGAAAGGTCAAAGTCAGGACTACAGGGTAAAAAGCATCCAAATTTTTTGCAGAAGTGAGTCATAATGAAGTTGAGATAAGAAAAAAGCATATTAAA
This sequence comes from Cinnycerthia olivascens, assembly GCA_035048155.1. Classification (NCBI taxonomy): domain Eukaryota; kingdom Metazoa; phylum Chordata; class Aves; order Passeriformes; family Certhiidae; genus Cinnycerthia; species Cinnycerthia olivascens. Next base: position 85,067,002 of record JAWWMU010000153.1, on the reverse strand, counting down.
ACTAGTTCTCAAAAAATAAAACAAACTGAAGAAAAGAGGAATGAATGAAACAGCTAAGAGAGAAGATGAAACTGTAGAATAAAAATCAGATTATAAGGAAGCATTTTCACAGCATTAGTTCATTGACCTGGTAAAATTGCTGGTTTATTATCTTTTGGAAAATTATGCTTATCGGCATTAGCTTTCCCGGAATCAATGCATTTACAGTAGTATCAGCTCAATGAAAAGTGACCAGCAAAGTCAATAACTTCCTTTGGTGTTCAAATATACATTACAAAGTAAATTTCAGCATAATTTTCCTTTGAGAAAGGTATAGTTTCCTCTTGTAAGTTAATGCTTCACTTTTACAGCCCTCTCCATAGCTGTCTGTCTGCCATATTTGAGTCCAGAACTTTAATTTCCAAGTATTACAATTAATACACTTAACAATAGTGGGCAACAAAAATTTAAATTTGTACTACTAAAAGATAGGTGGAACAAAATGTTTCTACAGGCAGACTGAAGAAAAAAATGTTCTTAAACAAAATATGTAAAACTCAGACTTTGAAAAATGGAGTGGGTTTTTTGTCTTTAAGTCCACAGATGAAACATTGGGTAGAAATTCAAACAACCAGGTCACAATGGCAACTGCCCAAAAAAAAAATCTTGATTTTTTTAAAAAAACTTATTTAATTTACTATATTATGACTAGGATTTGAAATGATCTTGCTGAAAATTCTCCTTTTAATTATGCTTATAACTATTGCCAATCATGAAGAGAAAGTAGAACAAAACTATTTTAAGAAGCAAAACTTAAGAAATATTAAATCAAACTTCAGAAGATGTCTTTCTTGCTATTCTATAAAGGGATAACTCCCCAGACAATTATAATAAAAAATATTCCAGTCCACTAAGCTTGATATTTAATTGAATATTTTTAGAAACACAGAGAAAAGGTCAAAAAATGTATTATATTACTTACTGCTACTTCAGTTCCAAAATTAGCCTCCAATATATTATATATCATAATCAAACATGTAATTATCTAGGGAGAAAACAGTTACATATGTACAAGACATGCCCATTGCAACTGCAAAATTAAAAAAAGTGAAGAATAAAAATCCAAATACTCCATCATTAAATAATTCAAATTTCCTCTCAATAAAAATTCAGTGATACACTGTCAGCCAAGGAGTGTCCTCCACTCCTTTTCTTTATTTTTTTCTTTCTTTTGCTAAATAAATATTTTCTCTACTGCCCTCTGCTGAAGTGCACTAAAGAAAGACCTGCAGATATACCCTAATGTCTGGCCTACTATATGACATCTAAATGGGATAAAGGAAAAATACATTATATAACAGAGGCTTTCTAAATAATACTTAGGTTAATATTGACCAGGTATTTGATCATCAGTGCTTGATATTCAACAAGATATTTATACAAGCATTATAATTATATCTTCCAATAGATTTATATTTAGTATTCTGATAAAAAGAAATCTTTAATTCGTTTAGGTCCAAGTAAAAAGTGTGTTTGTTTTTTTTTTTTAAAGGGAATTATTCCAATCTAATTTCTAAATTCTAACTAATTGTGAATTTTTAATATTCCATATTATGCACCAAGAATTTTCTTCAAGGAATAAATACTGAAACATTCTAAAATAATGACTAATGACTATTGACATTGTAAATGCTAATAATTTCAAAAGATATCTTTGTCCTCTAAACAAAAGATTAAAAATTTCATCTCTATAAAAAATTAAAATATTTAAACCATGATTCAAGAAATTATTTAGTAGTGCATCTAAGTTGAAAATCAACCACCAATTCAAAGACTGAATTTACAACTCACTTCTGTTGTACTCCTTGAATAACAATTCTTTGATGTTCTACATGAGTCATTTTCAACTGTGGCTGGAGACATACTCTAAATATGCATCTTAAATAGTGAGCCCATTGACACAGATATGCTTCATCAGAAGATATACTAGAATTCAAAAATGGTGCAGTAATCTGCACTATAATACAGAGCTAAGAAACCCCAAGTTCCAGTCCATATTTAAATGTGCATCTCCTGTGTGATACAGCATAAATTATTCCATCCTAGATCCTTCCATTTGCTGAGTCACTCCCTCTTCTTAGGCTGCAGAGGAGCTGATGTTACCTTTCCTGTCTTTGAAAGGAAGAAAAGAAAAACAAGGCTCTGTGGGAGAAATGCTTATAAAAAAAGTCTTTAAAACAGTAGTGAGAGATTTAAAAACAATTAATAGATGCTTGTGTAACAATTAAAATATGGAGTTTCTTGCCTTCTCCATTTCTCTATCTTTCTGTGTGTCCTGTAACACATTTGTTAGGACCAGTTAACTATAAACCAGTTTTTCAGCTAATATGGATGAGTTTTATCAAAAATTATGAACTAACCAAACCCAGTGGAATATATTAATCTGAAAGTTAACATACACATTTCACTTCATTTTTCTTTCCCACAAGATTTTTGGTATAAGATCAAGGAAAAACTTCTTTACTGAAAGGACTGTCAAACATTGGAACAGGCTGCCCAGGGAAGAGAATGGGTCTCCATCCCTGAGAATATTTAAAAGACACAGATGTGGCATTTAGGGCCATTTGAACTTGATAATGTTAGGTCAACAGTAGCATTAAATAATCTTAAGGATCTCTTTCAACATATATGATTCCATGATTCAGACTTACTGTTTCATATTATCCATGTTCACTCCTTTTGCTTTCTCCTCTTAGTTTCCGTTCTTTTCTTAAGTATCAGGATTTTATTCCTTTCCTTTTGTATCAATCTCTTTAAAAGAAACCTGCAAAATAGATTGCAATTTTTTTTCTTTATATCTAGTGTCTTTAGTGCAGTCTGTCAGATTTTGTGTTACTTAGGAATCAGAAATACAATATCAGAGTTCAACTTTCAGATACCTTTTTTCCATTTCTTAACAAACATTATCAGAGTGTGCTACAAGCAGCATCAGGTAGCTGCAACTGGAGACCCTTTCTTTTTTTACTTCTTCTCCAATGTATAGTTTTGCTTTCATTCTCAATATACATATATTGTTAAATTATTTTCTGTCTTTCTGCTTAAGAGGCAGTAAATTAAAATATTTCAGTTTCTCAGCTGAAAATAAGGGCTAAAGCCTTTGGCATGCAAGACTGTAATCTATTTTCACTATCTGAAGCTCTGGAAAACTAAAAACAAGGGTAGAAAAATTGCAGTTATCCACTTTGTTTACTTCCTAATTCTCCCAAGAAACAGGAATCATTAACCTTGAGGCAACTTACTGTAATTTTAAGACTAAAGCTCCATAATACATAAAAGCTGATCTTGGATACAAAAAACCCAGTTCAACTCCATATGAAATTATTATTTTTTTCCCAGAAATTTAATATAAATTGACTATGTATTTCCCTGTAAATTTCAACTAGCAAAGAATTTTTACAAAAAATACATTTTATTTTCATTTCTGAATTGATATACTGACTTTAAGAATAAATAAAAACTCGATTCTCTGAGTGCTGAAAGCATTTATTTAAAAAAGTCAATAAAAGTAACAATGTATAGAAACAAGTGATGGAAAAATACCCAGCTGAAAATTAAGTCCTCCTTCTACCCCTTCAGGTGAGAGAGACAATTCTATGAGGTAGAGATATTATGGCTTGAGATAACAACCCACCCATGCCCACATGGCTCTAGGCTGTACCCCCTCACATCCTGGCTGAAATTAGAACAAGAATTTAGAGATTATTTATTTGCAAATGTTCTTAAATAAGCAATAATTATTGTCATCAGTAGGTCTTCAGTCTTCATTAATTTGGCACTAAACATTGAGTCTCCGAAGAGAAGCAAACATATTTTTAACTTCAAATTGTAAGACTAACAGAATCAAAGAACCTTGTTAATTAAACATAGTCACCTTGTCAATTACAAAAGTAAGCATAAATTACCCTTGGAGAGTGCAAAAGAGAAGAGAAAAGGATCAGAAAGATTTAAACATTCACAAAGAGCGACAAACCAATCTGAATAAGCTTTTTGCTAAACTTGAGGGGAAGAAAATAAAACAAACAACCACAAAGCTCTATGCTTTCTACAATTTTTTTTCTCTGTGACTCTATAGTCATATGTAAAGCATTCCAAATGTGGATTAGAATCAAACTCATGCAATAAAAATACATATAACACATATAAATACATATAACAAGTACAGTGATACCACAGACCACATTATAGATGTATTTAAATAATTTGAATAATTCTTGCTAAAAAACACACCTTACATTATTAAACACAGTACTGAAAGACAAGCACTGGTTTACACTGAGCTAAAAGAAAAATAACTGGGGTTAATATTAATTAAAACTTATTTGTGTTTATATTTCCAAATGTGTTTAACAAAGTGCATACGTATTCAGGAATATATACAGTATAAATTAGTTTAGTTTTGTGTAACATGTTTTGACCGTATACACCAAGACAAATTTGAATCAGGATAATATAAGTGAGCTATCCAAAAAGTTGATTAATACAATAGAAGAAAATATTAATATATTAATAGATACAAAGAAAAGAGTAATAAGACATTTACACATGAATTATGTTTTAAGGAGGAGGTCTGAGCTGTTAGGACATTATTGCTGTTATGCTTCTAGATAAATATGTTTCTGACTGAGTGTTTAATTATAAATAAACTTTTAATATAGCTCTGGATCAAAAGGAAAAATAATTTTAAATGGGCTCATAAGAAATATCTTATTAGGTGAAGAATTTACCTGAGGTAATCCAGCATGTCAAATGACAACATTCAGCATTGACATAGCGCTTACATTTCCTACTTATAATATTGCATTCAACATTATACTCTGGGTAAAAGAGGATGGCCTCACATGAGTATCAATGAACTTACCATAAAACTGATGCTAATTATATAATGAATGAACTAATGTCCCTTTCCACAAAGTTTATCACTGTCATACACAAAAAAACCCTTTTCCTCTATTCAGCCTTTTTTCTCTGGTGCTGTATTCAGTCTTACACTGTCTAAGCCCTGAGGCTGATGGTACCCACTTTACTCCAGGTGGATACCGGGGCTTCCAAAGACTTGGTAATGACAGATTCACTGAGAGACAGCAGGTTTGATGGAGAGAGATTTCCTCTCTGTCTTAGATCTGCTTAGTGTGACTTTCGTATATTTGCTAATGCAGTCTTACTTGCTCTTTCTTCACTGATCCTCGGCACAGATTTGTTAAGCATTTATCATATATCATATTCATGAGCATAACCCAACTCCCAAGATACTCAGTCATTACCCAATCGTTAAGCAATTATTATGACAGCTTAAACAACCTAAACTTAGCTCAAGCCAAGTCTACACAATTCTTCAGGCTTCATGGTGGCAAAAGCTTGTATCTTTTATTACTCATATCAATGACATTTCTTGGGCTACAGAGCTACAATTTAATTAATCCTTTAATATTCCATTTTTGGTTAATCAATAAACTCTATGGGAAAAATAAAACACAAAACTAGATAGCCCACCCTCACAGACCATTACTCTGAGAATGCTATGGGATACTTTTTCAAATAGTGCAGAAGACTAGAAGATCTTTGCAATAGCCTTTTTAATAACATAATTTGGGTGGATATGGTGAATTAAGGATATATGAAATTCTTTGATGAGAAAGTCTGTCTAATCAAACTTGACCTCCATCTCAACTCACTTTGAATTTTCAGGTTTCTGGTAACAGATACCTGTGTGAGCTAAAATGGAAGCTTTTGACATAGCCTTACAGTGATGGGATCATATATTTAGATATGCAAATACATATAAAAGTTTTACTAACCAGACAGAATGATTTATCCATCCCATCTCCTCTTCCATGTCTTTTAATTTGTGGACTATAATAATAAAATTAATCATTAGGGATAATAGTTTATCTTATTCTGTGCACAGTAAATTTATTGGGGAAGGTGGAAGTTGTATGCTGGAATGACAGGAATAGTCCTTTAGAGCTGAATTACACTTCATTTTCTGCCTCTTCCTTTTACTATCACAGTTTCAATTCTATGATTGTAATTAGTCTTCTTTTTACTCTTGACAAATTACAGACCATATTAAATCTAATCTCCAAATCAGATAAAAAATCCTATATCATTTAAACTTTTTTACCTACAGTTATAAATAATTACATTCTTATGACTGACTTCAAGAAACAAAATTTAACTCAGCCACAGAATAAAGTTGTCCTGAGAATAACTATATAGACTTTCAGAGCCTCTGTACATTTTTAATCTTTATGATCACAGAAGATAGCTGGAAGAGGTCTTAAGAAAAGATATTATTAATTTAATTATTTTTGCCAGTAAGCTAGTCTATTAAGAATTTTTATTCAGCAAACACTAAGATCAGACCCAGGAACTGAAAGGTAAATGTTTGGAAAATAGTTGAACAGAGTACTGTAAAGAAAGAGTAGATACTTAAGACTTTATTTATCAATACAAGACATAAGCTATTTGGCTTAAAATTATATATCAGTTATGCAAGACATAAAGACTGCAGCACATCCAATGTTATGTCCATAGGGGACAATATAATATCTCTGACAATGACCACTGAGATCAGTTGGAGAATTCTATAAAAGGCAGAAATGTGATATTTCACCAGAAAATTTTCTCACTTTCAGAACTTAGTAGCTCGTGAACATCACAGAGATCTTTCTTCTGTTTAGTCATCCAGCAGCCTTTTCAGAATTCCCTGAAATTGCCTGAATTTTTAAGGGATTCTTTTTTGTTGTTACTTTAGGTTTTTTTTTTTTAAATCTATATTTAAACCTAAATTAAATTAAAAATGTGATTTTAGAATATCTGTTGTTATTGTAGTAGAATATCTCTCTCTTAAAACATGCTGTGACATTTCACGAAGCTCATTATGAGCAGCACAGTTGGATATTCCTTTGTTTCCTTTTCTAAAGTCATGGTAGAACAAGGCTATTGAAAGAATGATATTTAAAGTGGAAAAAAAAAGAAATTCAGTCATGTACAAAACCAATTAAATTAGTGTTATGTTAATGAACATGAGAAAGTTACGCTGCAGAGCTGCTGGCATCAGTGGATGGATTTGTGACTATAATTGCCTATATTTCCTTAATGTATTTAGTTGTGCATCAGTGAGGTAAATGGTGGAAAAGTGGAAACAATTTGTGATTCGGAAAATTGCTCCCCAAATCCTTCAGAGAAAATTTGTGCATCTGTCTTGAAAGATGGCCACATAATTTCTCTTTACAGAGGCAGAGAGCAAAAATGCACAGCATCACAGACTATTATATACTCAGGAGGTTCTATGGGGACTCTGTAATTCAATATCCCCAGGCTGAAAATAGGGTCAGCTAGAGCAGCAGGAACATGTCACTCAGTCCTTATCCTTGGAGATATTCAAAAGCCAACCGAACATGTTCCTGAACAACCTGTTCCAGTGCTCAACCAATCTTACAGCGAAAAAGTGCCCTCTTCATTTAAGTGGACTTCCTTGTGTTTCAGTTTGTGCCTATCACCTCTTGTCCTGTAACTGAATACCACTGGGAAGAGTTTGTGTCACCTTCTTTACCCTCAAGTCAGGTATTTATTCACATGCTTCACTCAATCCTTTCCTAATCTTAAAAAAATTTTGGAACCTTGTTGCTAGGTGCTATTTTGCTGTTATTTTATAGAAATTCCATATGGTTCATTAAAGTAACTCTCTCCTTTTGAGCTTAGGGAGTGTTTATAATATTTAGCAAATGAGATATTTATACTGGTCCCAGTACTAAATCCTGTAGAGTCTTTATTGAATGGTTATTTATATACTTGCTATATATTTATGTACATTTATTTTAGTTTTAGTTGATCAAATGTTTGCTATAAAATATTATTATTAATAATAATAATAAGCATTAAAAGAATGTTCTGTGAAAAGCCTCTGCCATGTAACATTGAAGACCCCACATACAGATCAAAACAGCCATGGTTTTTCATTAGTTTTGAAAGCATTTTTATGTTTTGTTATTTCCATTAAACAGATCAACTTTAAAAAACAGTAAGGAGAAGATTAGCAACAGCTTATTAAAATCTGAAACTTTTCGAAAAATTATGTAATTTTTTTTTGTTTGGCAAAGTTAAAGAATCCATGAAATTGATTGCAGCCTTTTGATGGTGCCGTTTTGAAATTTGTCACTTTGCAGAACTTAGCATTTCATTTGTCTGAAGTGCAGTAGACTGTATTTGTTGACATGCATGATATATTCATTTATTTAAACGCATTGGGAAATGTGTGCAAGTTTACTACATATCGATAGATTCTTACCTATCCCCCTCTCTCCACAAAAGTTACTGTCTATTTGCATTTGTAGGAATAAAAGCAGAAGATATTGTAAGAAATGAAAAACAAACAGGCTTATAATTAAACATATATAATATAATGTTCTTTTTATTACAGAAAAATTTGAGACAAATCTAATTGTTGCTTCTTCATCTTAAAGCAAATAGACTAGCAAATAGACTGTGATCTTCATGCAAGTGCTAATTTTTCCACACCCTCATCTGTCTGGCATAATCTCATTAATTAAAATGTACAGCAAGATGGGTTAGAAATGGCTGTTTACCTTGAATTACTTGCCAGACAGCCACAAGAAAATATTTAAAATTTCTTTTAAAGGGCATATGGGGGAAGAGTTAGCCTTTCTAGCATTCACAGAAGGTAAAGTATGCCTTAATGAGTCACAGTAAGGAAAGAAATCCAACAGATCCAATCCTGTCAGTAATTGCCTCCCACTTTACAAAAGAAACACCAGCTCAGAAGTTGCCACTGGCATAGTCTGCACGATTATGTTCATGAGAGAGTGAGCAAAACAGAGGAGCTGAGACATAATAGGTATATTATTGGTTAATACAAAGACCCTGCATAGCCTGCAGAAGCTTTTTGAAAGCCATTACCTTTCAGAAACTGGTGTGATGTAGTCACAACATGAAAACTGCAGTTAACAAGCATGATCCACACATTATATTGCTTCATTGTCTGAGTAGCCTCAAGGTGGTGACCAATGTATATTCCATTACACCTGTACAATAAAGGAATGACAAAGACTTGGAAAATATTAAATTGTGTCTCAAGTGAACAGGATACACTCTTGTACACAAATTAGAATTTTGGGTTTATCTAGAGTTATTTGGGCATGAAAGAGAAGTCCTGTGTACATTCTAGGGTACTAATTCATGACCTGTTTCAGCCAAAGTTGTATTTTTTCCAAAATAATATTATAAACTTTCTCAGCTCCAGTTCTTGCTGCCTCCCTTCAGCCAGCGCTAGTGTTATGGAGCCCTACAGCAAGTCAAGATTAGCTATGATTGGAAACTAATCATGGGGGAAAACAATAATCAACACCAAAGATAAATTATCTGACTCACCTGATTGCAAGTACTGATACAAGAATGAGAACAGCTAAGAGTCCCTTTCTGCAGCAGGCAGAGTTAATGTAGCTAAAGCCAATTGTAAACCAATATCATTAAAAATCTATCAACTCTTCGACCTGTTTTTCCCAAACTACACCCCACAATCTCTCCTTTATCTCACAAGAGATTTATAGTTCTCTCAGAAGTTCATATAAGCTCAGGATATAATTCATAAACACCTGGGCTAAGTTAAATAATTACCTAGGATAGCTAAATATAAATACTGAAAAGTACAGCTAAATGGAGCACAGAAGCGTAATTCTTCAAATGAAAAATAGATAATCCCATATCAAAATTAAATAGATAAACTTAGATAGGAACATGACAGGAATAGAAGAAAGAAAACAAAATGTCAAGATGCATTCATCTATTTGTCCAGAGATATAGTGATTATAGTGGCTACTGAACAAAAACAGACTGTTATTTTAAAATTATCCTTTGTAGAACACACTTAAATTTCAATTTCCCACATTCCAGGAAATTTCACTAAACATCACTGTTTTGGCCTACGTTGCTTTAAATGTTTTCTGAGGAAACTCTTTTACCCGAAATAAGTATTTATAAAACTTGAATATATGCCCATGCTAACTGCCCAACATCTATTGGTGACAATCCTGAACCCTGAGCTGTGGAGGTGGTCAGTCAAGCCTCTCTCTTACTCATTCTTCCCGAGCAGAGAACACAAGTTTGAACTCTGCTAGTACCAAGATCCAAGCAGTTTTGCCTGCTTTTGCTGACTTTGGTCCTCAGATCTGATGTGCAGATGTACTCTGCCATCTGACACCAGACAGCAAGGAATTGCATCCAGATGAATTTCTAGTCAAAGCCAACCTGTGCATAGTCAAAACAAATCCATCAATATCCATTTTTATCTGAACAGCAAACTGGTATAATTTACACAAGCAAATGTAATGTTCACAACAACAATAAATTAACTATGCAAATTATTACATTATGTACACATATAAATTCGCTTCATAAACAACCAATCTGTCATACAAACCTTGAGTTCCTTAACTTTAATTGACCTGTCACAAGCTATTAAATTTGACACATAGACAGTAGCAGAATGTCATGGATGGATTAGACCATGAATGCCACTCCTCTCTAGGCAACTAATTTTCAGTAGGGTCTCAAACACGGCACTAAGGTCAAAAGAGAGAGTCTGAACAAATTTTAACCCATAAACAACTATCTAAACAACTCTACTAATCTTCAAAGAAATTCCAGAGGTTCTTCAAGCTTGATTGATTTCTTTGTTTTTTAGTTTCTCATATAACTGGCATCCTCTGGAAGTTCTATGTATTCAAAAATTTCCAAAATAAGGCTATTTCATGGTATAATATGGGCCTGAAATACATATTTGAAACAATACTGCTCTTATTTTTAAATCAGCACATTAATTTACTAAAAATATTAAAAAGAATTCTTAAATTGTTTATTTATTTTAGTATCTTTATTTTATCTGTATCTGTATTTCATTTGTATTTTTTTAATCCATATTTAATTTAGTTTATATGTTGTTCTGAGGAACCTGTACATGCACAAGGCCATAAGGTCTGACTAGATGTATCCCAAGGTCTTGAGGGAGCTGGCTGATATTGTTTTTATGCTGCTCACCACTGTATTCAAAAAACTAGGCAGCACTCAAAATAGCAGTCAGGAAAGTCACCAGTGACTGTAAAAAGAGAAACATCATACCCATTTTTAAAAATGGAAGAAAGGAAGACACTGAATACTACTGACCAGTCAGACTCATCTCTTTGCCTGATAAGAGTACGGAAAAGATCCTCCTGGATGTCAAAGCATTTGTGGGGCAGGAAAGTGAATAGAAAAAGCTGACATGGCTTCAAAAAAGATAAATCATGCCTGACTAATCTGACCATCCTTCTATGATGCAGTGACTGCACTGGTCATTGAGCAACTAATGTTGTCTACCTTGACTTCTGCAAGGCCTTTGACATGATCCCCACACAACATTTCAGTTGCTAAATTGGAGAGATATGGGTTTGATGGATGGACTATTCGTTGGATAAACCTGTCCAAAGAGTAGCAGTCAAAGGTTCAATATCCAAATGGATATCTGTTAAAAATGGGATTCCTCAGCGACCTTTATGGGAGCTGGTACAATATAATTGCTTATAACTGAAAGTCTTGCTGATGTTAAATATTCTGGTTCTTTCAAGAATTACCTCAATGAGACTTCTCTGCAAAAGTGTTTGTATTTTCTGCACAGAATTTCTTATTCCTTTGTCTGCATATTTAGATTTGTACATTTTTCTTCCATGACAGCTATGAGCTGAACAGTTTGGGGTGTTAAATCACCATTGCATCCATTGAAATGCATATTCCTCAGGTTGTGAAAACCTTTTGTACATTTTGGATATGTGAAACCATGAAAGTCTTTAAAATAGACAAACATCAGTTATAGAACTTCTTTCTAGAGAAAAAAACTATTTTATGAAGAAATAGGTGGTTCAGTAGAAAGAAGGTCCAAATCACTCAGGTACCAGAGTTCCTTCACTTTTTTTGTTGAATTCCCAACAAATATATTTCCTTCAATCACTTGTAAAACCTCAATATTTACTGTTAGCAAGCACTGAAGTCTGAGTTTCTCTAGATGTTTCAGATATCCATATGTCTGTTAATTTTTATCAGATTCTGACTTTTTAGTGGCAGCATCATATATTTCAAAGAACTAGTCAGGCTTAAAAATCAAAATTTGGATTCTATTTTTCATTTCACATAAAACTTGGAAGGGTTAAATGCAATATATGGCTTTGGCAGATTATAGGGCTTGTGTTCAAACATTAGTGCAAGTAATTAATGAAGAATAACTGGCTTTAGAACACTTTAGACAAATGTTGAACAATTCCTGTTGATTTATGCCTGTTGCTGACTACTGTTTTGTACAAAGTTTGTAAGAAGTAACTGTGTGTTCCAGGAGATTAGAAAAATACATGTCAGCAAAATAAAGGACCTATAGGAATGATCCCTTGTTGAGTCTGGAAACAGTGGTTTTTCAGATTGTTATTTTTTTTGTTTACTAAATTCCTCTTAGAGAAAGCTGTTACACTCAAACTAATGCAAGATTTATTCATCCTGTTCATGCCAGAGTAAGAAATCCCTCGTACTTCAGAGACCATTAATAGAATTTCACTGCTGGCTGTAGGACTGGATTTTTCATGTCCCTTTTCAAACATAATAAAAACTATGATATGTACAGAAAAGAATAGGTGACTGAATAGGGGACTTTTTGGTAATGTGAACTATGAGTATGATATATTATACACGAAGTCACTCAAATTTTGTGCTAAAAAAAGTCATTTTGCAATACTTCTTTGTAATTATATACTTCAAATTGATGACCAACCAGTATCCTTTACCTAGAATATTAGGAAGGCCATGAGAGAAAAGAATTTGTCATACCTGCTTGCCTGGTACATCACCAAGAAGATGAGTGAACAAAAAACAAAACAAAACAAAAGATCCAAGCTTTAACAACTATATAAAGATTAAATAGACAGCAGTTGTCAAGCAACAAAGAAACTCTCCTTGAACCTCTCAGCAATGTCTGGAGTTTTAGCTGGTGCTTGCAGATTCTTGCTCATATAAATTAAGAGAAGATTTTTAGTAAAGAAACAATTTGGGCTTTTAATTCAACTTTTACAGTCATCTCTTTTTCAATTTACAGACAAATTTAAGTTAAACATCTAATATCTATTAAATATCTATTGCTAGCTTACTTCTGCAAAGATTGCTTCTTTATCATGCCTCTCACAGGATCCTTCTGGACAAAATGTCCATCATTGACCTGGATAAACACTTTGTGAAATGGATAAGCAACTGGCTCAGGGGTCAGGGGCAAGGAATTGTGGAGAATGGGGTGACATCAGACTAGCAAACTGTCACTACTGGGGTTCCACAGGGCTCCATCCTGTGCTCTTCAGTATCTTCATAAATGGACTGGAAGGGATACTAAGCAAGTTTGCAGAAGATGCAAAACTGGGAGGAGATATTAATTCCTTCAAAGGCAGGGAGGTCCTGCAGAGAGACCTCAACAAGTAAGAGGGCTGGACAATCACCAACCATATGAAATTCAACAAGGGAAAGTGCCAGATTCTGCACTTGGGATGGGAAAGCCTGGAAGTACAGACACACTGGAGAATGAAACGCTGGAAAGAAGTGCTGTCAAAAGGAATCTGGGTGTCCTGGTTGACAGAAAGTTGAACATGTATCAGCAATGTCCTGTTAGCCAAGAGAGCCAAACCTGTCCTGGGGCGGGGACACCAGGCACAGCATCACCAGCCAGGCAAGGGAGGAGATTGTCCTGCTCTGCTCTGAGCTGGGGCAGCCTCACCTCCAGTGCTGGGGGCAGTTTGGGGCACCACAATGTAAGAAAGACATTGAACTGTGAGAGATTCCATTCCCTCCAAAGGAGGGCCATGAGGATGGTGGAGGGCCTTGAGGAGAAGCCGTGTGAGGAGTGACTGAGGGCACTTGGTCTGTTCAGCCTGGAGGAGACTGAGGGGAGACCTCACTGCAGTTACAGCTTCCTGTGAGGGGAACAGGAGGGGCAGACACTGATCTCTGCTCTGTGGTGACCGTGACAGAACCTGAGAGAATGGTTTGAAGTTGTGTCAGTGTAGGCTAAGGCTGGGTTTTAGAAAACATTTCATCACTCAGAGGGTGTCTGGGCACTGGAACAGTCTCCCCAGGGAAGTGATCACAGCATCAAACCTGACACAAGTTCATGAAGTATTTGGACAGTGCTCTCAAGCATATGGTGTGATTCTTGGGGCTGTCCTGTGCAGGGACAGGAGTTGGACTTTGATGATCCTTGTGGATTCCTTCCCACTCAGCATATTCTGTGATTCTGTGAGTCTATGTCATAATGCATAACACTATGTAATTTATGATCCTAATGAAATTATTATATAATAACTTTTTCCTTAGAAAAGAATACATATAGGGAAAATCAGACTTTTTGTCATGATCAGTTAATGTGGAAGAACCTGCTTATGCAGCCCTTTGTGTAATTCAGAGATACAATAAGCTGTGCACTTAACCAACATAAAAAGAGTTTTCATAAAAGTTAGTATGTCCTAAAATCACAAAAAGCTGAATATTTTGAATATTTTACTGGTAAAGCATTTTAAATAATTTAGCTTCAGTCCTCCTTTACATCTTTTGGTTGCTATATTTGAAAGTTTAATTTAATGAGAACTGATTCTTGTATATTTATCATATGCACATAGCATATAGAACATGAATAAATTATATTACTGCAAGTACATTTTGAAAACATTTTGTTAAGTACGCAGGACTATTTTTTTTTGTAGAATCATAGAATCACAGAATTGTTTGAATTGGAAAGAACCATTTATATAATCTAGTTTCAACCTCTTTGTCATGGGCAGGAATCCCATGCACTAGATCAAGTTGTTCAGAGTCCCATTCAACCTGGCCTTGAACACCTCAAGATTTTTTTCAGCAGATCCTGTAAGTTCAGTGGTTTCAGTCAGTTTCAGACTGACTTGTAGGATCAACTTAGCTTTACTCAGGTTCCTTTTCAGTGTAAGAATAATTCCTTCTTCCTTCCTCCAAACATCATTGCTTATATCAAATTTCCTCTTGAAGTGCTTGTCTTTGTAGTTCCTTTCACCATCTCAGTCTTGTGTACCCCTCAAATCACAAGTCTTTTTCACCACCCCAGTTGTCTTGATTAAAGTTAGAAGAAAATATTGTTCCTCCACTGCCAATCCTACAGCCACCAATTGAATGGATACTATCATTCTCCTGAGGTTACCATTGCCTCCATCTCTGATGATTTAAACGTCTTACTAACAAATACTTTTTTTTATTAAGTATAATCAAAAGACTATATTTATTTTTCCTTTTTTTTTCCCTATGGTATTTTATTAAAAAGTGTATTATTGCAAGCATATAATCCTTGAACAAATTTTTATTGCCTCCACTAATTTCCATAACTTAGCTCACCATTAAAATTAACTGTGTATACATATGAAAGTGAATTTGTAAATCTCCTGAATTATACTGGCTGTAAAAGGCAAACACAAATTAAAGGTAGTCCCTAAAGATAAAGCTGACATTGAAAAAATAATGTTTGCAATTTAAATGGTATGAGGCTTTTTAACATTGTACTGCATTACATGCTAAGATGCAACAGCAAGGATTGGTTTATATAATTTTACACACAAAATTAAATTCCATGATACTGTGAGTAATCTGTTCGATACAATCGTTTATGCAATCTTCTACTCCACCGAAATATTTTTTGCATACAATTATTAATCAGTCCTTATTGTAATGAATTGGCAATAAAAAGGGGAATTCATGTTTATGTGTCTTTAAAGCACAGCAAGTTTTCATTTCCCAGTAGACAAATTATATATATATATATTCATTTAATCAAACTTCTAGGACACTAGCTACATAGAAAGTCAAGACAATAGAGAAATATAGGTTATTCCCTTCATTCATGACTCAGTGGAACATTGTAAGTGCCAAAATCTGTGCAAGCAGGCCTGGTTGAAAGGTCTAGGCCAAATTGATAACAGCATTGATTTGATAACTCAGCAGTGATATGAGCTCTACTGGTAAGGTGGGACATATAAATAAGAAAATGACTCAGGTATATATCTTAAGCTGCTACCAGGTACTGGCAAGATAAATATCTAAATTTAATTGCTTTCTAGCAGATGAATACCTACAATTTTCAAAAAAATTCAAATCGCTGAGTGATGATAGATATACATACATCCCAAAAGAGATTCTTTCTTATGAAGACATCTCAAAGAATCTGGAAAGAACTCGGCAAAATTTGGTCAAAAGACATATCCTGTGTCCATTGCAATCATATGGAATCACTTCTGTAATAATTCTGTCAACATTATGTGATATTGGGGTAGGGAAACTGCCATTTTCAAAGTGGTGATCACCAGGATCATCAGTAACAGCTTGAATTCTTTTGTCTTTCCTAGAGGAACAAAAGTCAGAGTACATATGTATGGATCTAATCACAGTCTGTACAGTATTTTCTCTGACAAAACATTCAATCAAAAAACCTGAATAAAGAACTGGTCATGTAATATGGTGCTTTATTTCTGCAAGAGGTGTTGAAGGAGGTGGAGCACTACTGAATTTTTACAATGTTTTTTCCTTAGAAAAAAGCGCAAATTCTTCAGATCTATGAAACACAACATGAACTATCTCTTTATAGACATTAGGGATAAGAAAGTGACCAAGTTTTAAACAAGATACAGTGGTCTTTCCCTTGCTTACGTAATCTACAATAAATACATCTACAGCTGTAGTTGTATCTGTGGGAGGCAATGACTGAAAAATCTTGAAACCATCTTGAAAAGAAAAAAAAAAGGAATAAAATAAAACTTAAAAATAGATAGCAATTAAATAGCAGTTATGTCCCCACCAACCAACAAGAAGGAACCCCAGGCTTTCCTAGGTGCTGTGGTTTTTTGGAGAATACATATTCCAGAGCAGTCAGAGAGCATGCCTTTCCATCAAGTGAACCAGAAGATGAATGATATTAAGCAGTGTCCTGAAAAATAACAAGCTTTTGAAAAAATTGAACAGGAGATAATTTGTGCATTAGCCCCTGGGCCAATCAGTATAGGACAATATCCTAAAAACCTGCTCTATGCTGCAGCTGATAAGAATGGTCCTCCACAGAGTTTTTGGCAAAAAGTACCCAGGGAGACTTTGTGACAGCTCCTAGGGTTTTGGAGTTGGAGATACAAAGGATCTGAGGCCTGTTTACCTGCAACTTAAAAAGAGATACTGTCAGCTTATGAAGGGGTTTGATCCACTTCAGAAGGGATTGGCACCAAAGTGCAGCCTCTCCTGACACCTTGCCTACCAGTGCTGATCCAGATGTTAAAAGGGAAAGTCCCTTCCACGTGTCATGCCACTGATGCTGCATGAGTGTCCCGCTCGATCACACTGCAAGCTTGAATAGTAAACCCCAATTTCCCAGCAAGTCATCATGAGTTGGCCTGAAATCAAAATATTTGGATTATCTTCAGAAGAGGAGAACATGCTGAGGATGTTTCACCATATATTCAGCTACCAGAGAATGAAAAGCCATATGCTCTCTTTACTGCCAGTTGCAGCTGTATTGTAAGGCTACATGCATGCTGTTTGGAGTCCTACATGGTGAGTATCAGAAGCTGGTGGGGCACAAGGTGGATCTAGCCAGGTCACAGAGCTGAAAGCCATCTAGCTGACTTTAGATACCACTGAATGAGAAAAATGAACAAGACTCTACCTCTACGCTGACTTGTGAATGGTAACAGGTGCTCTGTGTCTGTGGGTGGACCAATGGAAAAAGACCAATTGGCACCAAAGAGGTAAAACCCTCTGGGCTGCTAAATTGTGGCAAGACATCATTTCCCAGGCAGAGAAGCTGGGTATAAAAGTGTGTCACGCACATGGACCCAAGGGCTGGTCTACTGAAGAGCACCACAATAATAGACAGGTAGATCAAGCTACCAAGATAAAACTGTTTTCTTGTCAACATATGATCTTTACCATTTCTGCCTTCAATTCTCCTCTTCAGTGCAATGCAGTGGGCTGGGGGAGGGGTGGAAGTAAGAAGTACATGGTTTGGAGTGTTTCAGTGGAAACATTAGACTGGGGATTGCCAGTGACAATGAGATAGATGTGCTGACAAAAGGAGCACGGAATAAGAGCTGTAGCAATTATTTTTCCTATTTTCTAGCAGTATATGGTAGACATTTTAAGCTAAATACTGCACTCTTGGGGTGCGCACTCTAGTCTGTAGATGGAAGATTGTCAATATATGTATATAAGAGAAGTCATTCCAGCTTTTTGAGTTTCAGCTATAAGTTGTTCATATAATTGTTGATGTTGTGAAGGTCTCCTGAGGGGTGGAGCTTCAGACTTCTGCTCTTGGATGGAGTTTATCACAGCCTGTCTGCCTTGGGGAACACCATCCTCCCTTCATTTTACCAAACACCTAAAGGGGACCTAAAATAAAGCTGGAGAGGGACTTTTTGCAAGTGCTTGTAGTGATAGGATAAGGAGGAGTGGCTTTAAACTGAAAAAATTGTTTTAGGAAGCAAATCTTTACTGTGGGCTTTGAAAGGCACTAGAACAGGTTGCTCAGACATATTGTGCCCCATCCCTTTAAGTGTTCAGGCTGGATGGGTCTTTGAGCAACCTGGTCTGGTGAAAGATTTTCTGCCCAAGGCAGGGGGATGAGAATAGATGACTTTTACTCTCCCTTCCCACACAAACATTTCTACAGTTCTATGAATTTACTCTGGTTGATAAAGACCATCTAAGTACTGATGTTCTCAGATTTAGATGCCAAAGTCAGGACTAACTTTTACTGATGGAGCTGAATGCTTTTATTTTTATATATTTCAGACCTGAGCATTACTGTCTTTTTTTTTTTTTTAATACAGTTAAGTGCCTTTTTCATGCCAATTTAATAGACACTAGCTCCTGACTTCAAGTGGGAGGATAAGAACAATGAATTTTTGTCCTGTTCTCCCTGTGAAATAAAAAAAAAAGTGGGGTCAGACACTTTGCCTGCAAGGAAAAAGTCATGGGAACATTCCCTGCGAGTTTGCAAATAAAACTGTGCCTTGGTCTTCCATAGCACAGATAACTGCTTGTAGACAGTGAAGTTGCTATTTATACACTCTTATTTCTCATTTTCTTGGTCTTTCAGTGCTAGTTTACTCAATACTCATCTTACTGTGTAAGATAAATGGATGACATGGCAAAGGGTAAAGCAAATACCTGGTGAAATTCTTCTGTGCTGTAGTCAACTCTCAGTCGCCTGTCAAAGATTGTTCTCACAAAGCTTGTTAATGCGTCAGACTGACTTCTCTGGTAGTTTAAACATATTCATTCCATTTCCTTCCTGTAGCTTTCAGTCACTGGATTTTTTTCCCCTCCATTTTAGCTGGTTCTTCTTCTTTGCATAATACATCATGATTTTGATTTTATGACCCTGTGTGTCTGAACACTGTACAGTAATGTATGTAGTTTATGTTTTTTCTGATTGACACTTCAGATTCAAGGCCATTCAACTACTAGGGACATTCTGAATGTCAGTAACAACCTCTACAAACAGCACAAGTTGTCCTGGGTTTTTCAACATCTTCTTAGCAGTGCAAATAGCCGTGAATATTTCTTGCCATCATACAAAGTAAACAAACAAGGAAATCCAGCCAAAGGAATCTGGACTTGTCAGTCCCTCTTCCCAACAGAGAAATCTGTTACCTTGGTGTCCAAGCTCCAGATGAAATTCTGCCTTAATCTTGTCAGCATATTGCAAGTCCAAAGTTCCCCTAAGGTTTGTGAAGCAAATTTCCTAGATCG
>JAWWMU010000153.1:85008683-85047033 GCA_035048155.1 Cinnycerthia olivascens | reverse complement strand
GATTTGTGAAGCAAATTTCCTCTCAGGAGAATCACACTTTTCTTTACCTCATCACTATTAGCTGAGAGTTTGTAGTATCAGTATAAAATGTCATTTTTGTTCAAATCCCAACCCACACAGAAGAACTGCAATTAGAAGTCAAGCTTCAGACACAGAGATTTAATTTCCCAGAACAAAATTACCTGTAACTCTGGATCTTAAACCAATATAATCTATTCAACTAAGTGACATGTTGTTTGAAACCTCAACTTTTCAGCTACTCTTAATGAAATTAAATATGTATCTGATGTCATAGAATGTACTTTTGTACTGTAGAATCTTACAGAAGAGCAGCCTATGAAGGTCTGGTTGAATTCAGCCATAATTTTCCCAAACATGTATAAGAGACAATTTTCAGCAACATAAAATACAATAAAATAAAATTTCTAATTTAATTCTGGCTGAGAAAAAAAAGCAAATAATCAAGAACGTTTTTCCTGAGATTTCTTCATAGATTTTAACTTTATGATTGACAAAAGTTTTTAATCAAGAATCATTATGACTAAAGTGACTGCACCTTTACATTTATATTATACAAAATGATTAACCAACAGAGAGTTTCACTAGTTTATCTGCTTCTACAGTACTTTAAAGACACACTAAGGACAGAACTTCTTAGCTGAAGACAGAAAAACACCTATGAAGAGTTGATTTTATGCTTACCTTACCGATAAATGCTCTGTATATCAGTACTTGAAGAAATATTTGTATCTGACATGACTGTGCATAGAAAATAAATCTGTTGTTTATGCTAAATCAATTAGGACAGCATTAGAAAATAAAAATCAAAAAAGAATACATTCCCATCAGATAATTATTGAGTGATGCTTTCCCCCAGATGTTTTCTAATGGATTAATATTTTTTTCCATCTAAGCAAGGTAGTAGGTAATACTGAGGTACCCTTATCCATCAGTGTTATTTTCTCAGTCATGCAAGGGCACAGAGGCAGTCAGAACAAAGAGCACTAAATGTCCTTATCATAAATGTGAATATCAAAGAAAGTTGGTTTTCCAGCACGCATACTTCCTCACCTGCAGGGCTATGAACATCACAAGAAAGGACACCCAGACGAACCTATTGGGTTTTACTGCCATCAACCATGCTATGTCCATCATGCAAGCTGAGAAAACAATATTCCTATTTGTTTCCTTAACCCACTCTTCATTTTGAACTGGTCAACACCCATATGAAGATGTCACTGTTAGGGGAATAATTGATTCTTGAACACCACAGTTGAACTCATTCTGGATATCTTAAGCTGCCTTTTGCATGAGGATAAAAATAGGTAATTACTTTATGGAAAATCCAACTTCTGTGAAAACTTGGCAGATGACAAGGAGGGATTCTGGATGAAAAAGCCAAATTTAGCTTTCTAAGGTTGTG
Source organism: Cinnycerthia olivascens (assembly GCA_035048155.1). Taxonomy (NCBI): domain Eukaryota; kingdom Metazoa; phylum Chordata; class Aves; order Passeriformes; family Certhiidae; genus Cinnycerthia; species Cinnycerthia olivascens. The sequence continues at coordinate 85,045,610 of JAWWMU010000153.1, read as the reverse complement.
ACAGAGTGGAAAAGGCCCCTGGCAGCATCAAACACTTGAGATCCTTCTGAAGCACCTTTTTTTCCCACTCTGACTTGAACCCCACACAGCATGCCTGTGAGGCAAAAAGATGAAACAGTCATTGAATGGACAGGACAGAGGTCATGTCTGAGCCAGCTTTCTTCTAGATTTTGTTCTGCCTTCTGTGCATAGGGACCATCAACTGCTGCCTGGAAGCATAGCTGGCAGCTATAGCACACAGACAGTGGTCTATAGCTCACATGGTTCTTTTTGCACTCAGTAACATACTTCATTCGGCTATGAATTCATTCATTTCTTAAGACTATTCAGTGAAGGACTAATGGTACATTTCATGTAAATCAAAAGAATCTAGATTTGTTCATAAGAACTTCTCAGTGAATCAAGACAAGTCTCGAAATAATGCAACTGAGACAGCCACTTGAAACAGCTTCAAAACAAAACATAGATGGGAATATACAAGAGAATGCTTTAGGTGTTCTGGGGTTTTGTTCCCATAAAGTTGGAGCATTTATCTTCAGTTTTAAAGAATGCATACAAAAATAAGTGTGTAAAGTTATGTTCAATAGTTCTGAGAAATGAAAAGTAAAATGTGTTAGAATTATACATATATGTGTGTATGTATATATATATATACACACATACTATATATATATTGTGTGTATATATATATATATATATAATTTAAAAATTTGGGAAAATACAAGAAAAAGCTGGACCTTTTTGGAATTCTTCTGTAAGGCATTTGAATTCAAAATCATGGAATGAAAATAATAATGAACCATGTTCTTTCTTTGTTTTCTTTTTCCTTATTACCTTTTTGGAACTGCATATTACTTCTTGTTTATATATTAATTTCATCACTGCTAATATATATCTCTCTATGTCTGTCTGAGTTTCAACTTTAACAACTATTTCTGTGCTGTCATGATAATTTTGTGGTCTTGGTAATTTTGCAGTGATGACTGAAAAATAGCTTAGAATTTGTCTTCAGCTGCCTGAACATCCCAAAGAAAATATTTTAACCAAGAAAATAACAAGACTTGCAAACCAAATAAATGTCATCAAACATACAAATAATTGAATGTTTAATTTATTAATGTCATTCCAAGAAACTCTCATCCCAAATAAATACTCTTATTTGAAACCCTTCAAAAGATTGCCCTCTCTCTGACCACATAGTTGTCATGGGGAAAAAATCTGGCTGCTCAGGCAAAAATTCCTTTGGTTGCCCCATGCTGACTGGTCTCATTCTGATATAGATAATTCATATATTTTGGGAGTATTATGCCGTATTTTTCACACCAGACTCCTTCTTGGATCTACAGGACTATGTAGTTTAATGATTACAAATATCTCCTTCCACTTTAACAGGACAGATGTGTTTTCTGTACCTTATTCTAAATCCTTACTGAAGGATACCAGGAATGTGATGTAACTTGAATATAGAGGAGTTATTTCAATAGCCTGGAATATCACAGTCGAGACACAGGTACAAGGAAAACTAGAGTTTCAAGACAGCATGATCAGGAGACACAGTGAAAAATAAGTTTGTTTAGCCAAGATTAAAATTTTATAAAAAGAAATATAAGTCATGAAAGTGAACTTCATATTGCTGCACAATTTCCAGCATTCATAGAGGTAGCATAACATCTAAGCAGTTTTAATTGTGTTCTTATGTTAAACAATAACAATTGGATCTTTATCTTTGAATTTGAGACACTGAACTGAAGCACTCCCTCTACAGTGAAAGAAATATGGCTGTCTCATATATCGAGCAGAATTATCATATTAAAGGCATTGGTAAAATTCTGAGGCATGATTTCAGTTAACCCGTCTATGAGACTACCTAGTTTATCTGGGATGAAGACTTTGTAAGGGTATGGAAGCATGTGAAATTATTTTTGTGAACATATGTCAACTTCAAAGCAGCCCTTTATCTGAAGACATGCTATTTTTTCCCATATCTTCTTTTGCAATCTAAATTTACTACCTTCCAGTTCAGTAGCTATTTAACTTCTTTAGCAATATATATATGAACAGAAGAGAAAGAGATAGAGATAGAGAGAAACTAATATGTTGGAACTAGAACTGTGAGTGGGTTTATAAATCATAAAAATTATGTTACCTTAGTTTTTTCTGCATATCCATAGTTTTGTTCTTTATAGGAGAAAAAAATATCTGCCCTGATTTATCTTTGAAGTTACTATAATAACGGAAATGGGGCTGCTTTTCCACAGTTACTGTGTTAACACCTTCAGGGTTGAATAAAAGGACAGTTATATAATTTTTTTCAAAATAAAAGCAGAAATGAAAACTCCACACATACAAAAAATTGCCATTACCAGGTATTGTCAATTAAATAAATTATGGCTAAAAATTTAATAAGGAGTTGATAAAATAGGAGGAGAAACTAAAACTCCAAACCAGGATTCATTCAACCACTTAGAAATATAGACAACATCGAAAGGAGCATCTGCAGTACAAGTACACTAACACAGAGAATTAAGAGATCCTCAGGAACTTGGTTTTGTCATATTTAAGACAGGATGTCAAGCAATTTATCAGCTGCAGCACGAGTGAAGTCCTCGAAGAAGATGTAGGACTGCTGACTCATATGTTCTGCTTCTGAGAGCTCTTTGGAGGACTGGTCTAAATACTGGACACACCCAGCTTGCATAACTCATGGTTCTCCCAAAATTGTCAGATATCCACTGAATCAAATTCTAGTCCAGTTACTTTATTGACAATATTTCTATGATGCACATATATAAAGACACTGAAGTTTGTGACACTCTTTAGTTTTATCTCTTTTTTTTGTTGGTTAGATTCTTTAATGCCAGCAGAAGATCTGATATATGTATTACCAGAAAATAACAGCCTTTGAACAAGATGAGAACTCACTGCTTTACATTTTACCTTCTTGCAACATATTCGGGAACTTCTTATCAGAACTCAGTAAGCACAGTGTGAAACCTTGTATTTTTAAAAATTGATAAAATTTCTCACAAGGTCCTCCTCTACCTCCTGCCCCTCAATAAAAGAAAAAAAAGAAATGTCTTTTGATTAACAGATATGTCTTTCAGCCCATGTTATATGTACTATATATAGGGACTTCTTGCTTGTCTTCCTTGGAAAAACTGCTAGTTTAATTATATCATTGTTTATTTTGTTTTGAGAATTATTTCCTCCCAAGAATAAATATTGAGGCATAAACTGCTGATGTCACTATAAAGCATGAAAGAGATACAGCAGATCTGGGAAAAAATCCAAAGTGCTTCAGCCTGACTTTTCTGCCAACCTCAGGCTTTTTTACCCAACGTTCTCAGTCCTCAAAAACACAGAGACATCTTCAGAGATATTGCAGGCATAATGTGCAGATCTTGGACCTGTGTGATTGAAATGCGTTATATCAGCTCCTTTTGTCACAATAGAAAAAACCCCAAACCATACCCGAAATTTGTTTCTATATTATTATGTAGCCATTTATTACCTAAAACCATAATCTTGTAGATGTTTGAGTTATTTTTCCCCATCAGTACTAGATATTCATGTCTTTCCCAGCAGCATGCATATTTCAAGGAATATGTGTACGGGAAGACGAACACATTTTTGCAGGTACTTTCTCTTTATAAAAGGGTTTAAAAGTGCAATCAGCAAAGCTACATGCAGAAAGCAGTCACACATTTAAATTCCACCATTAGCAACAAAAGTGCTGTCAAGCAGGTGTCTCCTGAGAGAAACCTGAAATCTCTTGGATTCCAGTACTTTCACTGAAAGTCATGAAGCCAGAGAAAACTTCAGATTTTAAGTTAACCTAGCTGACATAGAAAATAAGAAAAAGGTTAGATTGTTTCTGAAGCAAGGACTTATTTTTCTAGCTTTATTGAACAAATGGAGGGAAAAATGAATCCATACTTACTAGTGAAATTAAGAAATTGCTCAATAAATGGACAAAATATAAATTCTCAAGTTCCATGAGGGGAAAATAGAAAAATTAATTCTAGACAAATAAAATTCTGTAGAGCGCAGTTCTGCCCTGTGGATTTATGAAGAGGTTTGGAGTTGTTTTTAGCTGTCACTACCTTTCTTCTAAGGTCTGCTCAGAGATGTCTTAACAACCCATCTGGAGCTCATGGAAGCACTGCTGAAATCTCTCCTAGGCTGGCCTTAGTAGCCACTTCTTGAAGTGGCAATATTTATTTAGTATGCAGTCAAGAGCAACTTTGAAGAAGATGTATATTTCTTCTGAAGATGAACATACATTTTTAGCCAGAAAGGATTTTCTTTCTCATGCAGTAGGCAGATCAGGTCAGGATTTAAGGTAAAATGCAGAGTAGCTTGTAGAGAGGGGACAGGGAGGAACTCAGGCCTCCTCTGCTAATGGAGGTGCCTCCATCACTCCAGCTTTTGTATTCAGAGGGATTTAATCTTGTTTTGGGAGGCACTTCCTGCTGGGACAAGTTTGTACATTCTAAAATCCCATGTATGCAGTGAGCACCTGGTACATTCAAGTATATCTGTGTTCCTTGCATTTTGTGTTGACTAAATCAAGTGGCTGAAAGTGTAGGTTCCTGAGATTGTCCCCTGAGAGAGTTCATTGTCTTGCTTACCCTGAATTGATCTATCAAGGCCACTGCAATCAAAGCCACAAGCTCACTAAACAATTGTGAGCAACTAAATCATGCTGACTAGGATTGATATTTATTTTCTGGTATTGCTCAACATGATACCTAGTTCATTTGTTCTCTGAACCCTACAACCATAAAATCAAACAATGTTTTCATCATCTTTCAGTCACTGGTGGAAAAAACTAGTCATGTGTATATTTTTAAAAGTTTAGAAGTCTGGTTTAGTTCCACAAACAAAAGTGTGCATATTTCTTTGCACAGTGAATCTGAACATAATAAATGAATATTTAGGAATGTGATATCAGAAGGGAAAAGATTAGATTTGTTCTTAGCTTCTTTATATAGAATAACAGAAAAATATAGGAATTTTCTTGCCTTCTATTTGACTTTTAAATTAGAAAATCATGGCTTTCATAGTTAGGCAACTAGTGAACCAGAGAAGTAACAATACCATAATATCAAGAGAGTAAGATTTGAATTGTAAAGTAAAAAAAATAAATCAGTCAGGAAGTTAAAATGTAGGTTTTTTGTTTGCTTGTTTTCAGGTGCCCTTAAATAAATTCTGAAGATAAAAAACTTCAAGAAAATGTTTAGTACTCCAACTATTCCTTTAAACAGATGAAACTTTAAATTTACTGTTCTGAAGGTCCTAAGAACTACTAAGAAGACAACAAAATAACAAAGATGATTTGCACTTCTGTTGTATTTTAGGGATTAAAAGCTGAAAAAACCCTAATACCTTCTTTTAAAACGTTGCATTTTCCAAAAATTATATAAAGGACTTTCAAAGGAAACAGAGCTACTTACATCCATAAACTTTGATAAGTCTACTTTCATATTCTGTATCTGGGAAATCAGATTGAGAAACTTCCTTCGACAGATTCCTTCACAGGAAAGACTGCAGTAATCAGACAGGTCAGACAATCAGCCTGGTTATACCTGACTAGCCCTTTTTATACCCCAGCCCACCTCCCATTCTTTCTCCTGCCCACCTTTATCTTTGCCTTTCTCCACCCTCATCTTTCCCTAAATGTAGATGCTGCTCCTCGTTACTTGTTTGCTATTGGTCTCAGTTTTGGTACCAGAGGAAACTGACTTTGGTATATCTGTTGTGATTACCTAGGTAATATTCTACTTTTGTGGTTTTGCTAAGAGATAATGCTGGTCTTATCAGATTCTCCTCTCCAAAATGTCCTTAATATTTTGCTAAATTATCTGAGAAATTTTACCATCACTCATAATCCCCCTGAACCATTTGTGAAATCTGAGGCCATATTTCATGGCACAATCTATAACTTGCCTGAACTTCTTACCCTGCTATGCAAAGCAGTTTCTTACACCAAATCCAGTGGCTGCTCACAGTCTTTACCATTTGTCTAAACGTCAGCCTACTAACATGAAGACATCTAAATCGGAGGCTGAAACTTCATCCCTTGCAGCTGATGGCTGAATTGTCAGTTGACTGTTTTGGTATGATAGACTCTGCATTTATCATTAAAGAGGACAAATGTTGCCATCACCACTTAGTCTCTTTCTCTCGAATTAAATCTTACTCTTTGCAATGTTACTTGAAATTCTCTAACACACTCAACACCTAGAAATACTGAGAGATTGAGCAAAATCAAAGTCCTGAAAGGCTCCATATACTACAGAGATGAAGAAGGCCTTGAGCAGACTTAATTCTGAATCATATTGTATTTATATGAACTTCAGTCCTTGAAGCCAATTTTCTACTGACCCATCTCAACTCACACTGTTCAGCTCTACATACAGATTATTTTTTTCACTTTCCTTTCTCTAATCTCTGTCTCTTAAGATCAGTTTTTTCATAATCCATTTTTTCAAATCTGAAAGTTCAGGAATTCCCAAACTAAAGCCTCTTTTTCTCAAGTGGGCCACAGACTACCTATACAACAGTAACTTTCTATGTCCCCAGGCACTGAGTACAACTGGTAAAAAGCAGCCTATATCTATGTTACTGAAATGTTTTAACCTCCAGAACAGCATGGCTGCATGCTAAATGAACTGGAAATGGTCAACAGAGACTGGTAGCTCCCAAACTTCATCCAGAAATTATTTTTGAGACCTCTAGTTTATACAGTTTGAAAACATGAGACGTCCTTAGCAGTTTAGCTCCAGAGATGATTGAGTTTCAGCACTCAGGAGTATTTCAGGCACTGTTTAATCTACAAGTAGAACAACAGCCATATGGTCTCCAACAAGAAGAAGTGCCTCATCATTTAGTCTTGTTAAACTGACATGTAAAACTGCTTACACTGACCAAGAAAACCTGGAGCTGTCTGCTCTCTTGTTTCAGAGGAGTCTCTGAAAGATTAGCATAATCTTCAGCATGTATATATGATTAGACAGACCTAAACTGACAATATAAATGTAGCACAGGAAGAATGCAAAAGGGGAGGGGGGATTTTTTTTTCTATACATGATAACAAAACCAAGCATTCTCTCAAACTAATTTCCTGAAAATTCTAAGAAAGCTATTGAAGACATTTTCCCCCTTTCCTCTATTCTGAGGTTTGAATAATTAGAGGAATACAAAAATGTTTCGAGCTCTAGACTTTACCAGCAATTTGTTTAGCTTTAATGCGCATGTTCAAAACAGCATATTGAAATTGAAAGATGAGCTTTCTATTTTTCAAAGGAAGAATGTGGCATATGTATCTATATTTAGTCAAAGTATACTTACTCTAAGCAGTTACTTACCTGTCATCAATTTGTCTGTCACATAACTTATTTCAAATAAAGTGTACTGCTTAGGTGGATATCAGCATTCATACATTTGTTGACTGAAAGCCCCATAAAAATGTGGTACTGCCTTCCAGTATTTAATAGAGCTTCTTTTACTTTAAGTATGTTCTACATCCATAAAATAACTTAGTCTCTTGGGTCACTGCTGCATCTCTGATTGTTTGAAATGTATGTATTTTCATTAACACAAAGAAGACTTTTGGAATGATTTAACGAATTCCTTATACAATGAAAATATTGTATGGTAGTGGGACAGTTAACACTCATCACAGAAATACAGACATAATCTTGCCAACCTCCTCTCTGTCTGCTCTAATCTTTCAGCATAGAAAGATTATGCTGAAATAATCTTTCAATATATGCCATATATATATCTTTATAATCTACAGAAATACTACTCTTGTGAACATTAGTTTATTTCGACATTTGTCAAGTAAACCACTATAAAGAATAGCAATCACATTTTGGGGAACAACACACAGACTCTAGAAGAAGCCTGGATCAGGTACTCTGGAGGCTGTTCAATACGACATTAGCCACATTTTAACACACAGAGCCAGGAATCTCAAGGTATCAATCCACATAATGAAAGTGCAGTCACAATATTGTGAAGTAAAATATAAATGGTTTACCTTCAGTGAAAATGCAAGAAATTGTTCCTGATTATCTGCCAGGCTGACATTTATGGTCTAACAAGATATCAGATGTATTAAGCTTCGCTTTTTTTCAGTTGGAACAAGACATGTATTTTAAATCACTGGTTTCAGTCTGTTTCTGTATCAAAACCCTTTAAATAAATATGTATCAGATTCTTAATTAAAAAAAACCCCAAAACCATCTTAAAAATTATGTCTTCAAAACTGTATCTTAAAAAGCTCAATTGCCATTCTGTAAAATTGAAAAGCATTTTTTTCATAAGACTGTGCATTTAGTGAAATAAATTTTCATCATCTCTTTACAAAATACTCACTGCATCACTGCATTTTTTTTTTTTTTGGAAATTCATAAAAGCAATACTCCTTTTTTTGAAAGAGTGAGATCTACTTTTTCAGTAAGACTATATGCCTGAGGTGAGTTTTGGTTTATTTTTGACCATTTAATGGATTTTTTCAGGCTATTCATACAACATAAAGTTAACATACACACTAACAATGGTAATCACTGTGAAAGTCTCGAACCCTATAGAAAAGTCTGTCTTTTAGGATGTTGAACATGAGGTGACAACTGACAGAAAAAGCAGTATTTACTTTTCTGTCCCATTGAAAATCCAAGTAAATATAAGTTAGCAGACTTCCAATTATTTTGCACTTTTAATAGTAGAATTTCATAACGTTATTTTGAGTTTTTTAGATATTTTCCCTGTCTAAAATCAAGTCTATTAAACCCAGCTCTCAACACATTTGTAATTGGAAGGGGAGACGCAAACCCTAAACATTGCACATTGACCTTTCTTGTTTTCATTAAATACAGGTGATTTGTTTCAATAGTTTATTGGTAGCAGGAAGGAAGAAGATTGTCATTTTTAGTACTTTAAGGAGCTTTGGAAAGTCCTCAAACTTTTCTAAATAAAGGGACTTCAGATGTGGCTCAGCCTATGAAGGAAGAATATTGAGAATTGAACTCTTCCTCTTCTATACCTTGTCAGACCATATACAACATTTTAACCTCAACCCAATTTTCTTACTAATTTATCTTCCAGCCAACAAATACCTTTTATTCTATTTTTTCTTTTTTTTTTTTTTTGTGATACTTTTTTCAATGAGGAAAAGTTTCTTGGGTTTTAGAAATTTGACACTTATATAAATATTGTTTACTTACTTTTAAGTCGCATAAGTGGCACAACTACGTGTTTCAGGCAACAAACCTTTGAGAAATAGAATTTGTTTGACTTATTTTTTAAGCTTTAAGTAGATGACACATATTGATAAAGTTGATCTTAAAAGAACAGCAGAAATACATCAGACATTATCTATAACAAAAGGCACTGTAGAATCTGCTGTCTGCTTCAAGTGATACATTCCGATGACAGATCATGGTATAACATTCAAAATATGAATGTGGAGTGATACTGTGTTTGCATAGAGGTCTGTTTATTTTATTTATTTATATCAGAATATGTGAGAGATGAAGTTTACTCACAGCCTTGCCTTTGAATAGATGAGTAGAGGTGAATTCTTGTAACAAGTGAAAGCAAAGCCATTCAAATGCTTACTGGCGTTTCTCAGATTGCAAAGGAACAGCTATGCCAAAATGTAAAGACAAATACTTCTGATTTAAAATTAATCTTAATATTCAAAGCCTATCTGGTCTTGTTTATTATTCAGAAATTACTCCACACATTCTCAGTAATTTATTGTAGTGATGTACAGCCAGCTGATCTGTGAAAACACTCCTCACATAGATATTTTCTTTAAAACATATGTGAGTGCTTCAGTGCAGCCCATTAAAATATTGTTGTACTGTACCTTTCCCTACAGGTATATACCCTGTGTGGTGTAAAGAGAGTCTGTGAGGGGGAATATTCTCATCAAGGATAAGGAAAAGACTGAAGTTCTTCATGCCTTCTTTGCCTCAGTTTTTAACTGTTTTTAACTTTACCTTTTTTTTTAACAGTTTTTAACTGTTTTTAACTTTAACTTTAAGAAAAGCTGCTTATCCTCAGCTGATAAACCGGGATGGGGAGCAGAATAGATCCCCTGTAACACAGGAGGAAGCAGTTAGTGACCTGCTGAACCACTTTGACACCCACAGGTCTATGGGACTGGATGGGATTCACCCAAGGGCACTGAGGGAGCTGGAGAAGAGCTCACTAAGCCATTCTCCATCATTTACCAGTAGTCTTGGTTAATCCAGGACATCCCATATGACTGGAAGTACGCCAGTGTAATGCCCATTTACAAGAAGGGTCAGAAGGAAGATGTGGGGAACTGTAGCCCTGTTAGCCTGACCTCGGCGCCAGGGAAGGTTGTGGAACAGATTGTCTTGAGTGCTCTCATGCAGGACAAGTGGAGTACCAGGCACAGTCATATCAGTTTAGGAAAGGTAGGTCTATCTTGACCAACCCGATCTCCTTTTATGACCAAGTGACTTCCTTAGTGACTGAAAGAAAGGATGTGGATGTTGTCTACCTGGACTTCAGTAAAACCTTGGACACTGTCTCCCACAGCATTTCCCTGGAGATGGTGGCAGCCCATGGCTTGGACAGAAGCACTCTTTGCTGAACTGGCTGGTTAGGAACTGGCTGGATATCTGGGCCCAGAGAGTGGTGGTGAATGCAGTCATATCCAGCTGACAGACAGGTACTACTGGGATTCCCCAGGGCTTAGTATTGGAGGGAGTCCTCTTTGATATCTTTTTTGATGACCTGGATGAGGAGATCAAATGCATCCTCAGACAACGCTAAGTTGCAGTGCAGTGTTATCTGATGGAGGGCAGGAAAGCTGTGCAGTGGCACCTGGATAGGCTGGATTGATGATAGGAGGCCAGTGATATAAGGTTCAACAAGGCCAAGGGCCACAACAACCCCAGGCAGCACTACAGGCTGGGGACAAAATGCCTGGAAAAGGGCTCAGTGGAAAAAGCCCTGGGGGTGCTGGGTGACAGCAGCTGAACATGAGCCAGCAGTGCCCAGGTGGCAAAGAAGGCCAATGGCATCCTGGCCTGTATCAGCAACAGTGTGGCCAGCAGGACCAGGGCAGGGACTGGCCGTCTTTGCTTGGCACTGGTGAAGCCGCACCTCAAAATCCTGTGTCCAGTTCTGGGCCTTTCACTACAAGAAGGACATTGAGAGGCTGGAGTGAGTCCAGCAAAGCTGGTGAAGGACCTGGAGAAAAAGCCCTGTGAGGAGCAGCTGAGGGAGCTGGGAATTTTAGCCTGAAGAAAAGGATACTCAGGGCAGACCTTTTCACAGTTTATAGCTACCTGAAAGGGTCTTGTAGCAAGGTGGAGGTCAACCTCCTCTCTGGCAACCAGCGACAGGACGAGAGCAAACAAGCTGCACAAGGCAGGTTCAGGTTGGTCAGCAGAAAGAATTTCTTTACTGAAAGAGTGATTAAGCATTGGAATAGTCCGCCCAGGGAAGTGTTGGATCCACAATATTTGGAAGTGTACAAGAAATAACCAGATGTGGCACTTAGTGCTATGATTTAGTTGGTGGTGTGGCGTTTGCTCAATGTCCTTGGAGGTCTTTTCCTGTCTTAATGATTCTATGATTCAATATCCACTTTTCCTCTCTCTCACTGAAACTTTAATTTTCTTTTAGAAGAAGTATTTTTTGTGCATGTGTTAAACAATGTCTGTTTTGACACAGTCTTGTACATTGTGGTTTCAGCTTAATTTGGAAATTTTAACTAAACAATGAAAAGTATCAAATAGTTTTGTGACGCTTCCATGTTGCTATACCATACCTAAAATTTATGGCACTTAGAAAAAGATGCATAGTCTCATTCTGCAATGTCTTTTTCTTCCTGGCAAATATTTTACCTTAATATGTTAAAGTACAGTAGATTTGATTGTCTCATAGTCTTTAAAATAAAAGACAGCCCCCATCCGGTCAAAATAGACAGAGATGGTAGGTAAACGAGAGTACACTCATATTTTTAAAGCCTTTTACTAACAGAATTTATGAAGATTATTCTTTTTGACTCTGACATACATCAGTGGGTTCAAAAACAGCCTTTGTTCTGTCTTCATAACTATATATAAAAGATAGAATCCTGTACTAATGTAACTCAGGAGAGATGGCAGAGAATAGACATGGCAGTCATGTTGACATCAGCACAACATCTGGGATAAATCTGTTGATACCCATGAAATGATAAAGTTAGCAGTGTGAAGTGGCAGTTTTGTCTCCTTGTGCATGGGTAGTCCTCAATGCAAAATCTTCAAGTTGAATCTCTGGGCATTTTCCTAATTCTCTCATCACTGTTTTGTAACACTGGGGGAATAAAATGTGCCCAGTAACTTGGCTTTATCCATCATCCAGATGGTGTACAGTTGGGAATGACATAGATTTGGTGTCCAAAAGCACTGTCTGACTAAAATATAACCTGGTTTCCATTCATCAAATTCTTAAGGCATTATCTCTCACTTACTGAGCAGATGGTTGAAGTATAGAAAAAAACTGTAGCACAATTTCTGTGGTAGTTGTATTTTTTCTTGTACTGTAAATCCATATAAATCACTTTCATGTCTCGGTGTGTCAGGAACAGGTGATAGTGAAACAGGTTGCCAACACAGCTATTTGAACTTAAATTTCAGCTTTACCACCATTCAATAGGAGTCAGGAAATAAAACAAAGTAAGAGTGGGAGAACAAATATAGGAAGCTGCAACTTTTTCTGTATATTTGTCTTCAAAAAAGCAGAAAATTACTAGCACACTTTTTATTGATAAAGAAATTATCCAAACCAATAAAACTAGTGTTTACTAACAACATTTAATCTCTTCTTGGTTGGAATATCCAACATGGAGGTTATTTTAAGCTGAAATATATTATTATTTGTTTGTAGAGAGGGTAATTTGTGAAATTGTCACTTGTAAGGGTTTTTTGTGTTTTGTTTTGTATTTTTTTATTTTTATCTGTGTAATCACTTTTCAGCTCCAACTGCTTGTTTGCATCCTGTAAAACTGTAACTTCCATAGGTCAAATGATATCAGTAAAACTTCAGGCCTTGTTATCTGTCCACAGAATAACAAAATGACAGATCAGTTGAGGTCAGAAGCAGTCTCTGGAGGACAGGTAGTCCAACTCCCCTGTGCAAGCAGGTTGCTTGGGACGTGTCCTGCTAGGTTTTTAATAGTTCAAAGAATATATGCACACATCCTCTCTGGAAAGTCTATGCTGGTATTTAATCATCCTCATCCAAGAGTTTTCTTCTAATGTTTAAATGGCACTTCCTGTATTTCTGTTAAGCCCATTGCTTTTCATTTTTTCACGAGGAACCAATGAGAAAAGTCTGGCCCTATCTTCTTTACTGATTCCACCAAGTATTTATGTACACTGAGCCTTCTCTGCTTGAGTTTAAACAGTATTAGGTCTGTCAGTCCTTTCTCGTATGAGAAGTGTTCTAAACACTTTATCATCTGGACTTGTTCCATCTGCATCTCACCCATACTGGGCAGCCAAGGCTTGGACCTGACACCCCAAACATATTTCACCAGGGTTGACCCAGAAGGGAAGGAAGAATCATCTCTCTTGAAATGCTGGCAGTGGTCTTCCTAATGTAGCCCAGGATACTACAACATTTCTGGCTTATACTTAATCTGTTGTCTATGAAGACCACCAGGTTTCTTTTTTTAAAGTCTGGTTTCCAGATAGTCTGCGATCAGCCTATCCTGGTGCATGTGGTTATTTCTCCCCAGGTGCAGAACTCAACCCTTTCACCTGCTGAACTCCATAATGCTCCATTTCACCAGCCTATTCAGATTCTTCTGACTGGCAGCCCAATCCTTTGGTGCTATCAACCACCCCTCAAGGGTTTTTTATCAGATGAAAATTTTAAAGCTAATTTCTATAAGTATTCCTGTATGCAACTTATTATTTTTTTTCATTACATGAACAGTCACAATCATAAAACTCAATAGCATTCATCCCCCCCAGTGGGCAACACAAAAGGAGCATTGTGCAACAATTTTTTTAACATTCTGACAGACAGCCACAATGGAAACTGCCTTGTTCTCCTGTTTTAACTATTAATCACCGAGCTGTGAGATGTTCTTCCCTCTGCCTTCTTGTTCAGCAGGAGTATTTGCATCAGTTATACAGTTTTCCCATTCTGGATGAATTCACTCCACTTTCCTTAAATGTCCCCAATGCTCTTGGTACATTCATGTTCTAGTCATAAAGAACTGTAAAAAGTCTATATTAAAAAACATAAAAATGGAAGACATTTGAACATTTTTTCTTAATTTTGTACCAAATAGAAGGTTAGAAAATCAAAAGCCACTTGATTTACATTTCCTATTGTCTTTGATTAGAACTCACCTATATACAAAGAATTACCTGCAGACATATGATCAAATTCTATACAAGCCCTATAATTGAAATTTGCCAAGCCATGCTCTTGCCGTGTTTCATTCGTTTGGTATTTCTGCATTGCTTTCTTGGTGTTGGTTCTGTACTCTCTATAAGGATAATATTGTTTTTCCATCTTCTCTATAGTATAGAGGAGATGTAATTGCAGGGACTTCAGCAGAGATACTACTGATTTATCCTGCCACCAAATTACTGCTTTTAAGTGTCCTGGGTCTGGCCTAGATCAGAAGGAGAGGACAAGATATTGTGTTATTTGATACCACATTACATCATTACTGGGGTGAGAGAGGGAAAAGAGACTCTCACTTCTGGGAGGAACAGCAACCCTTTCTGGTGGAACAAAGTGTGGCAGGGTGGGGAACCCATTGCCCATTGCTCATTATCTTGTGCTCTTCAGTGAGCATATTTGCATGAGAATAATTCCCTCTTTTTTAAATAGTTTTATTATTAATACTGTTTTTACTGCTTATTTTTCTCATTTCTGTTTCCAGGAAATTATTCTTATCTCAGCCCATGATCTTTGCCTTTTGTGCCTCCAATTCTCCTCTCTGGCTACTGGTGTAGAAGAAGAAGCGGGGTGGGGTGGATGATGAGTGAGTGATCAGCTGTGTAACTTGGAAGGTCTCGGTGGAAGAACTAAATTGGGAGTACCTTTCCTAAACCATGACATTAAGCCCCGAATTTCTCTTGCAAGTAAACAATTTCCATGAAGTTTTCATCTACTGCTAGATAAAAAGCAAATTGCTGTACAGAAAAAGGGTAGACTGTATTTTTAAAGGATTTTATATCTTTTCCTTTCTTTTTCTATCCAGAAATGTCATGGATTTGAACGGTTGTTACTGTAGTAAGGAAACAGCAAGTGTGAGAATATAAGGTAAACAGTTTCCAAAATAAAAATGCTGTAGGCATTTTTTTCTCAGTAGGCACTTTTAATGTAATAAATGTATTTTTGTCACCTAAGTATGTAAAATGATGGTACATTAGTTTATAAATTCTCCAAAAGTTTTACAGTTTTCTGCCTTACAGTTGTGACTTGATATTTTCATTTTGAATTGAAAAATATCATTTACACATCTAGCAATACCACACATACTGCTGGCACTGAATGCTATTAGAGAGCCAACAGATACATTGCTAATAATTTGCTGATAATTTAGCAGAGCTTGAGCCACAATAACTTTTAACAAGAATGTAATTTTGAGTATCTGAGAAATCATATGCTTAATATTAAGCATATGTATGAGAGCATTTCTGGAACTGGATGTCACACCTTCTGTAGTCATACTCTGAAAGTAATTAGAACTACTTTTTTCCAGTTTTGTTTCTTTTCAGAAAAATAAAACAAACCACATCTGTCTTCATTCAATACTTTAAAATATTTTCTTTTAAACTATTTTCACAGAGTCACAGAATATTCTGAGTTGGAAGAAAGCCACAAGGATCAATCCAGTCAAACTCTTCAGTGGATGGCCCATATGGAGATCAAACCTACAACCATGGTGTTACCAGCACTATTCTTTAAGCGAGTTAATTTTTGTAAACTTTAGCTTCTAAGGAACAAAAGGCGATGTTATTCCTTTCTGAAGCAGAAAATTTTACAATTGAAAATTGTAAAGAAAAAAGAATGGATTCTGTGAAATATAGAGCAATTAATTACATCTGCTTATATTTAGTGTGCTGGATCTATATATAAAGAAATATAATTATCTTTAGAAAAGTTTTCACCAGGCATACTGACATAGGAATTTGGGAAGCCATTAAATACTACTAGAAATTGCATTTTGCTAAAAGTAGATATTGGAAAGATTGTCTCTGGTAACCTTCTAATGATTTTTTTTTTCAGCTTTCTTGTCTATCTGAAGAAATCGATCAATGTAAGCTGAATTTAAAAAAAAATAAATATATTTCTTTCAAATGTTATTGTCAATTATAGTGCTTTACAACTTAGGTTTTGCCCTGAAGCATGTCCTAGACATCAAAGTGTGAACTGACAATGCAAAGTGTGGGAAAGCATTTCACTATTCCCATTAACAGCAATAGCAGTAGCATTTTTAATTTTTCATTGATCACACTGACTATTTCCCCCTCAAGAGTCATGAAAGCTAAGTGACTTACCACAGGGGTGAAACCCTTGTAATGGATTACTAAACTAGATTTTGATACCTGAAGAGAAAAGAAAATGAAATTTCAGGAGCTGTATTTAACTGATAACATACTACTTCCAAAGAAGGCTATACAAGGATAAGCAGCAACGTTTGAAAAATGGTCCTAGAAGCAGTGGTTGTACAGAAAGATAAAATACAAAAGATAACGCAACAGATTGTTACCCCTGGGACTGGAAAGGAACATTAAATTGCTGATGGCTAAACATAAGAGCAGTTATTCTTGGATTCCTACTCATAACAGGAGGGTCTCCTAAAGGAGCTTACCTTTAAAAAGCCAAGGAAAAGATAGAAATCTAGGCAAGGAGGTACAGCAGCCTTTAATGATGATCCAGAAAGAGGAGAAAGATAAAGTGCCCCTGCCAATCTACTACAGGTATATGTAGGAAGGATAAAAGTAAGTGGCAATGAAGGACCTTTCCTGCAAGTAAATGTGTGAGGATGGGGATAGGAACTCTGATTTTGCAGAGTTTGGATAGAATGCTAGTCCTGTATTAATGAAAAGACACTTTTGTAGGCAGAATTTAATCTCAAAATTTCATCTACGTCTTTCTTTCTTATGCATTCTCACTGCATATTCAGCCTGCACATTCTCAGCCATGTCTCCTTTTCAGAACCTCTCCTTTAATGTATCACTTCTACCTTATTGAAACGATTTACTGAGTTTTCCTCATTTAAAATGGCACTGGAAATATTCTTTCTTTAGACATTAGTGGTCTGTTCTGTTTTATTTATATTGCTTTATATTTATTGTTATTATTTATCCTTTTAAAGTTTTTTATGTACAGTCATCTGAAAGTTACTATCAAAATACATATAGATGTTCACTTGTACATATTGACATAATTTATTAGAATCTAAATGTAAGTTTAAAATCCAAGACCCACGTTTAACCTAATAAAATATGTTCCTACTTAATCTTGAAGATCTTGGAATTAATGGTGGATTTAATAAGGGTCTTAATGACCAGATTAAAGGTCATTTAAAATAAAAACTGTCTGAAACTGAAATTATGTATTCCATTAAAACAAAATAAAAATGTCAAGTTGTGAGTGTAGAAAATTCTGAATAGCTCTTGGCTAATTTTTAAGATAGAAAAACGAGACTGATACCATACTGGTTTTATTTTAAAGTTTCTTCTGATGTATGGATTTAAATCTCTGGAATGCTGTTGCTAGTGTACAATCAAAACAAAAAATACAGAAGCATACCTCCCTGGTGTTTCTCAGCGAGGTAATCACATCCTGAAATTTAAGACATCTAATTTAGCTGCTTGGAGTCACCTACCGACTCTATAAAAACCAATGATTTCTTTCAGATATTCTTCATCATACTCTAATGAAACACCTGAAGTGAGTGATAAAAATAACTTCACCCTTTGGCTTGATTCAGATGATTTTACAAAGTCAGTGACATACCACCAGAGGCACTCAAGAGTATAACTAGTTTGCTTCAACCACACTTGCTTGTTCTCTGACAAAATTGCTCTTTCAATTATCCTAATTGTGAAAATATATGAAAGTATCTATTTTGTGAGGATTTTTTTGTTTGGTTTGTTTGGGTTTATTTTTGGGGGGGGGGAGGGAACTCTTCAGGTTTTTAAAAGGTAAAATATAGTAAAACAGCATTATATTAGTGTGAATATTCTCTTCTTTACAAATTTTTTGACAGTGAAAAAAATTACTTTTTCCCTAAGAGTGTGAAGTTCTTCCAATTTTCTCCAAAGGCAGATATTTGACTCAAGGACAAGACGGATTGGTTTATTTCTGATTTTAGGTGAAAAGTTCCTTTTTTTTTTTTCCTTTTTCTGAATCAAATTCTATTTCCACTGAAGTCTGATGATTTCAGCTCATTTATTTCACATTCTGTGTTTAAAACATATGTTGAGCTTTGCTCTCAGTTCAAGAGTCAATATTTCCAGTTGATTCCTCTGGGATGAAGACCAAGCTCAATAGCTCAATATTTAATTCTTTCTCTGATAGTAAAACACATTACTCAGACAATGGAGTTTTCATCATCAAACCATAAACAGTTCAGCTGAGCCACATAGGAATAAAAATGTTATTTTTTATTTTGGCACATACTGTACAAACAGCTCCACTATTTTTGTCACAGATACAGAAAAGAATCCCCCTGTATGGATACAAAATAAATCATCTCTATTAGGTAATCAAGATGGGAAGCTGATACTGTTCTTGTTTTAATCAATCCATGAAATGAAAGCGATTATAAACCACACCAGCACAATGTATCCCCATGAGCCTCTTGTAATTGGGATGATCATTTAATTGGCACATTCTGCTTCCACTGGGATATGCTGTTTAAGAGGGATGTAGTTTACTCGGCAGTTGCAGGGCTTGTTATATGATCTCCTCAGCTAATATTACTTGTATTGTGATGAAAAATGAAAAAGATGTATAGACTTTTCATCTTTATTTTGTCAACTGCTCAAACTACAGGAGCTTTACTTTTCATACTGAGCTGAAAAAAAAAAAAAGGCAATTATGCTGCTCAGAAAGAATGTACATTTTTCCACTCTGTTAAAAGGATCAAAGGAAAATTCTTCAGTAATTGTATTCTTATGCAGTACAATCGACATAGCTGCATGGCAGAGAGATGAACAGTGAGAAACACAAAGCAAGGGTAATATAAAAGGGAAAATAACTGAAAAATAAATAATTAAAGGTAAGTAGTGATTCTTGCAAATAGGTTTGGATTTACTTATTTATTAAAAATATAAATAAAAATTTAAATTTATGGAAATAGCAGAAGAATCTATTTTAAATATATTTCAAAAATTATGTCAAGTGCTTAGTATTAGATTAATTGTTCTTTTTCCCCTAGCAAGGTGTGTAAGGAGGTATCAGCATAAACAAACTCACAAGTTCATTGCAAAGGGGTAGGACTAGATGACCTTGAAAGGTGCCTTCCAACTCATTGGCTTTCAAGTCCCTGTTGAGGGATAGGCTCTTGTATAGTCACTGTAATTACAGGTATGCAGACTGTCTTGCAAGAAGTCTCCAGTTAACAAATTAAAGAAGTATCTTGCATTTTCTGTTTTCTAGTTCATACATTCATTCAAACATAAATTTAAAAATCATAAATGAATAAACAAAATCCCAAATCTTGTCAATGAGAACAAACAAACAAAATTCTATTTGTCACGAAAAGAAATTACAGATAATAAAGGGTCTCATTTGGCTTATACAAAAGATATTTTACAAATAAGTGAAACAATCACACATCTATCTACATGTCCCTTAAGATAACTTTTCATACTTCTTCAATAGTTTCATTTTCCATTCGTGTTTCTTAAATTTTTGTTTTGAAAATTTAAGAACAAATTAATCCCGAGCTGCATTGTGAAAGAATTCTGTTTATCTTTGCAATCTGGCAAACCTGTTTTCAGAAGTACTAATGAAAAATAGCTTAGAGGGATATTTGTTAAGGGAAAAAAATATGAAAATATTCTTATTTGGCTGGGTAAAAATGTTCAAAGCCAGACTGGAAGAAACAGAAACTTGATAGAACTAATATGGTATTGCCACAGCAACAGAAATTTGTGAAAAAATAAACCAGACTGCTGTTTCTTCCACTCTTCCCACACCTCTGGTAGCACCCTCTGCCCTGCCTACATCTGCAAGTCAAGAGGAAAAGTCTTGTATTTCACTTCTCACTTCTAGCTTCTACCTACATATCAGCAACCCAGATGATTTCAATATTCCTTCTCCGCTACATGTAAAACTCACTGTGCATATTTTGTATTGTAGCAGCTTAGGGCTTTAGGTGTCATGTTTAAGTGGATGTAGGTGATATCCACCTATCTTTAGTAGATGTTATTCACAAGATTTTCACCTTCTTTGTCTAATTCCTACTAAACTGCAGGGTGCACCACGTGTCTCTATATGACCTTGATTGTCACTCTCACCTTCCCTCACTTCAGCTTTCACTGCCATTTGCCATTTGGATACACTGACTCTGAGTTTCTGCTTTGTTTTTTCTTTCATTTGACTTGTTTCACTACACATATGCTTTCCCAACTATCAGTCATTTTGCCTGCTCCTGACATTTCTTAGTAGAGAAGATATATCCACGAAGGCCATACTTGCACAGTATATTCAAGCTAAAATTCCCAGTAATTTAACAAGAATGTCATTTTGAATAGCAACACTGAAGTAAATAGCATCTATGCCTACTCAGTAGCTAAAAATCAAGTATTGGAGACAGATTTATGAGAATAATTCTGTGTGTATGGCCTTGTAAACAAAGAAATGAACAAGAACAAAAATGTGAGACGAAGGCATAGAAAAAACCCCCTATAATTGTTCTATCATACTTGTTAACAAAGTTATGCTACATTTTTGTTTTCTAATTTATTTTTTAATCATCTTATTTTTTTATTTTTCCAGGACAATGACGACATCAGCTGTTGTTTGCAGAAAGGTAGTTTGCTGCCAGATTAATATCAATGTCAATATTATTAACAAACAAACAAATGGAAAACCCTGAACTGGTCATATGAAATGCTTGTCTTTTCAGAGACCAAGTAAAAAATACTTTCTCAGTTAAATTATATTAAAACAAGAAATATTTCCTATTACTTTAATCAGGTATACTAATATTTCATGAAATATGAAAATTTTCTTTTAAATTTGAATCTTAGTTATAGCTACTTCAGACTTAGAGTAATTAAGTGCAGTCACAGTGGTAAATACCTAGAGCTATTGATTAAGCAATGATGTTCATGCTTGTACTGTGAAGAACATTATTTTCTTTGTGTTTGCATCTGTTTCAAGGTATGTTGTTTATTAGCAAAGAAATATTTTTCATGTTACGTGTGGATACATGTAATGACCACCATTTATGAATTTTTTTAACTTATCAGATTAGTACACTCATATCTGTACAAAAATATCTGTATACCTAGATTTTATTTAAATCTATATTCAATTTTATTAGATATTTGTTACCTAGTGTTACTACTTTGACTGGACTTCATGATTTCCCCACAAGTTGTCAATTGTGTTTACTCACTCAAAATCACTCTTCAGCTACTCATGTAATATAATTCATTTATTTTTATGCATACTAAGACAAAAATATCAGTTAGAGTACATAATATTTTAAATGTCAGTGCAAAATATTTACATTTTGCAGTCGCTACCACATTTCCTTTAAGATACCAAAGAGTTACTCCCTCAGGATCTACAGATTTTCTCTTTCAGATCTCTGATGAACAGATCAATACAAAGTACCACCTTTAAAAGCAGTTCCATCCTGCCTCATTTTTGCATGCTTCCCTCATTTTAAATTCAACCAGGTTGAAAAAAAAATGAGTGACCAAGAAGAAGGGTCACTGTGGCTTATTGTTTTAATTGCAAAACGTCATAGTGTTGGTGTTCTATTCTCTTATTATTTACAAATGTACCATTAGCTTTGCTGTTCATTGCAGCAANNNNAATGTACCAGTAGCTTTGCTTTTCATTGCAGCAATTTCCAGAATGGTTTTAATAGTTTTATGGACACCAGAGTATTTAGGGTTTGGGTAGACATCAGTTCTGAAGCTGAAATTCAGGGAAGCTTGCTAACTATTTTCTTGTTGATAAATTTTTGAAAATCAAGTAGGAGCTGAGAACTATCCTTGACTACAAAAAAAAAAAAAAAAAAAGTCATTCATTTCTAGCTTTAAGACAAGTCATGAGGAACCTGTGAGTTACAATCAGTGTTGTTAAATAACATCTGAAGGAATAAAACCTAGCAAAAGATGTGACTGTATTTTATATTATGTTTGTCCTGTTAGAAGCTATGGTTTAGTAGCCTGCAAGTATGAGCAAATAAGTAATGTTTAGTTTGCTTCTCCATGGGATCTGAGTTGGACATTGCTTTAAAATAACCACCAGAGATAGTAAAAACTCATACATACATATTTATAAGTACATATTTATGCCCAGTTAAAATTCAGAGCTTAATTAGGCTTTCATGCCATGGAATAACAGTAAGAGAGGGTCTAAATTTAATACTGAAGAATTTTGTGCGTCATTAGATTAATTCACAGACATGTATCATTTTCACCTTCCCCTAGTAGTGCTTCTTACTTGCTCTTTGGCCTTGTATCTAATATTTTTCTTTCTGAAGTCCTTTTGATTACTCTTTAATGGGAAAGGACACTTCTATCCACGGAAGCTTTGGCTTAGGTCATACACAGAGAAGAAAAAGAAGAATTAGCACTCCTAAATTCTTCACTTTTCAACACCTCTGATTTATTAAATTCCATAAGTAAATGGCTTTTCTTGGAACTCTGAAGCATGAGCTCAGAGAAAATGAAAGTGACATCTCTCCTCCTTTTAAAAAAAAAATAATTAAGAATTCACCTGACATAGATGACTAATTTCAAGAAAGGTTTTTCACAGGACTGTGGACCTTTTTATCCCTTACAGAGTTCTTCTTTCCAGTTTGGTAGCTAAATCTTGTAGACGTGTGGTATTCAAAACCAGACATCTCCTTGATGTTTCCAGTTAGTCAATTAATACGAAACTGAGAAGTGCCTGACACACCACAGGGCTGTGCTGCAGTGAGGTGGCATCTTGACAGACTGGAGAAATGGGCCGATAGGAAGTTCAAGAAGTCCATCTGAGGGGAATTGCATAGTCTTGCACCTGAGGGGAAAGAACCCCAGGCACAGTATATGTTGGGGACAACTCTCTGGAAACACCTTTCCAGACAAAGGATCCAGCAATCCGCAAAGCAACAATGTGCTCCTGCTGCAAAAAAGACTATCCTGGGATGCATTAGGAGGAGTTTTACTGGCAGGCTGATCCTTCCCTTCTGCTCAGACTGGTGAGGCTACACCTGGAGCACTGTTGTCAGTTCTGGACTCCACAGCACAAGAAAGATATAGCCATACTGAATAGAGTTCAACAAAGTACCGTTAAAATGATGAAGGGACTGCAGCATGTCTCTGTGACAAAAGACCAAGAAAGCTGGGAATGTTCAACCTGGAGAAAAGAAGGCTCAATGGGAGTCTTATCAATGGATATAAACACCTGAAAAAATTATGTAAAAAAGACAGAGCCATGCTTTTCTCAATAGTACCCAGTGACAGAGGCAATGGACATAAAAGTGAAACACAGAAATCCTTATCTGAACATCAAGCAACATTTTTTTCACTGTGAGGGTGACTGAACACTGGAACAAATTGCCAAGGGAGGTTGTAATGTGTCCATCTGTAGAGACATTAAAAATCTATTTGCCTGTGATCCTGGGCAGCCAGCTCGAGGGGGGACTTTGCAGGAGGGTTAGACCAGATGATCTCCAAGTGTTCTTTCCAACGTCAACCATTCTGTGGATTACAAGGCTCCCTGATAAATTTATGGGACTCATTATTGCTTCAGTTCGGCTCTAGCTCTTTCCATGCATTGTATATGGAATTTCAAATATATATATTTGAATCATAATGGAGAATATGAAAGGAAGATGTGCTCTTCCAGGAGTTACCATTTTCCACTTGCTTAGGATAGCTCAAGAAACTCATGCTTTTCCATCAGATCAGTGTGATACCTTCTGACTGACCATCTTGGTTCTCAGATGCAGTGGACTGGTTATGTTCTAACAAAATATGTAATCAAGAACTAAATACAAGCTGTTCCACTGAGGAAAATCAAATAAGGACAACATGAAAAACTGTCTTGGAAGGTAGTAACTAAGACCCAACAATTTCAGCATAGGTTTCTACTTTAATGTTATGAGGATTAATGTGATTCCTGGCTACAGAAAAGTAGGAGTAAAATGTGCTCCTACTTTGGTCATTTTGTACCAAAGCAGTTGCACTGATTGGAAATATCATGCTGTATCTAATTTTTATTTAATTCTTTAAAGGAAATATGGAATATCTGAATGATTTATAGGGTCCTTGGGCTGAAAAATAAACCTTGGATGTCTTAAAATGTTTCACCTTATCAAACAGAAGTTCAAGACATGACTCAATCCCTAAACAAAGGAATACATGGCAAAAATATTAGTGAACAGGAGTTCTTCACAGCTGATGACAAACATGTAACAAGTTCCAGGGGCTGAAAATTAAAATTAGAGAAACTCAACCTTGAAATAAGATGTGATTTCCTAGCTGTGAGGTAATTAGATATTAAATAAAGTGCTTGGAACTGGTCGTACTTTCAGCTAAAATTGTTCAAGGAGACTAAATTTCTTTGTTTAAAAGTAAGTTTCACTGCAGTTTGGGAATTAAAATATCTAAAGGTCAAAAGGATTTGAGTCCTTGGTTGTGATCACCCTCTTATCTTCAGTTGTGTATGTTTGTACTGATGAATCAGATACTGATTTTCATAAATATAATTATTGTAAATAAATTTCCTGTTTAAAGGCTTGCTCTATCTGTCTATAAGTTTAAGAAACACTTTTTCTCTTGATGAAAAGTTGGTGAAACAGATCTTATTTAATTTTGTTTTCTCCATCCTCTTTAATATCAGAAACTAGTCACAATCAGAGAGAAAATATTTGCCAGAAGTATCTAACACGATATTATGTAGACAATCCAGTTTCTCAGAAACCTAATCTTGCTTACATACTAAGATTCACATTAATCAGTCTGTTTACAGTTCTGAAGTGATCTTTTATTTGTAATTAAGGACTTTTCTGCAACAGAGAATGTGTTCATTTGGCATATCTCATACAAAAAAACCTCTAACATAGAAAGTTTTTGGGCAATTGATGCAACCTTGATCTTTCATTTGGTTATCTACAGCATACTGCTGATACTTTTGTTTTCTAAAAGGAATATAAAGTAAAGTGTTTGATAAATGTGAACAGGTTAGGGACCTTCGTATATAGGAGGTCAATGGGACTTTGATATATAGAACATCAGCTTAGGTGATCTAAAAATGTTTTATGATGAATTTTTATGAACCATGAACACATAGCTTAAAATTAAGACCCAATTTGATATAGAAATTATACTGCTTGAATGGATTAAAGATTAAAAATATAATTTGGCTGAAGACTCAACTTTAGTACAATGATGATATATGTTGTGCACTGAAAGAATAAAAATGTAAATACTTTTGCTAGAAAAATTATGTAAAGCAACAACGAAAAAATTACTACATAGATTAAAATATTGTTTTATTTTATTTTATTTTAGATATTAGTGAAGGACAAAAACAATAATTGGGGGGAAAAAAAACAGAAATTAAATTATAATTTATCTAGATTTAAGTATGTTTTTTTGAATTTACTAAGAATTTATTTCAAAATGAACTTTCAAGGCTTAAAAGACTGTATAATCATGCCAGAAATATTTCACTAAAATGTAGTGATGCCTTTACAAACTTCTTATGTATTGACATTGACTTCTAATGGCTCACCATAGTTTTAAATGATGGCAAGCATACACTTCACAGTGTGCTAATTTTAGTTCAGAAGCCTGCTGCCACTAGGCCCTCAGGCTTACTCTTCATGGAGTTTGAAGTGTTCTGTTAGCACTGTTACAAACAATCTGAAAAATGTAAAAAACTTCAAAGCAGTCAAGTGAAAATAGAAAATAAAGCTGCATAAAATTGCTGCTCATATATATTATCAATGAGAGATCTTTTTAAATGAGGGTTCCTTTATATGTATACATGGGGCTATTCAAGCAAACTTGCCTATTATTATTTAGGAAACAGTGCAAAAAAAGAGGAAATGGTACACAGGAATTGGTACAGAACTGTACCACCTCACCTCATAGAGTTGTTAGGCAGAAGATCTGGAATTACTCATTACAGAAAATACAGATACAATATTTCAATAGTATTTTCAAGCACAGTATTTAAACACAGTTATTTAAAGTGTTATTTAAATACAGTTTCTGGAGGGTAAAAGTGAAGAGGATAGTGAATTAATTTATCAAGAGCTGCAAACTCCAGTTCAGACCCTCTAGAAGAAAAAAAAAAAAAAAAGAGTTTAAATTAATACCTCTGATTTAGAGTAGAAATTCAGAAAGAGAAGTACCATGAAAAAAGATTGAGAACTGTCTAACAAATAGATTAATAAATACCTTGAATTTAAAAGCACAGAGAAGTAGGAAAGAAGTCAATTTTAACCTGGAAGCATTCACCAATTCTACAATATCTTCTGGTGATGAAGCTAGTGTATTCCAAATGAGATGTTTTTATTCTGAGAAATAAAGAAGGAAGAAAAGTGGAGATCAAAAAATATGTTGAAATTCCAGATATTCAGCACTGGGTAAGTATACTGTAGTAGCAGAAGAAGGACTGAGCCTGTTTTTAAGTCCTCAAAAGATATTAAAAGGTCAAAAATAGTCTAAATCCTAAACACAAATTTTAGAGTACTCTCCCAGAATTTAAAAGTTTAGAATTTCCACTATTTCCTTCCTTGTCCCCATCAGAATGACATCCTCAGTTTAGTGCATTAACAGTAACAGCTACAGAACAGTAAAAGTTACCTAATGAAAAGAAACAAGGGAGAAATGTACATTGCCTAAAGGTATTAGACAGCCAAGAGTTTGCATAAAGTCTAGAGCCAACAACAAAAGATAGCACAGCCTATGAACACAGGCAGTAAAACCCAACAGTGGTGTAAAAACATCCGTGGAAAGGAACGATGAAAGGAGTACCAAGTGGAAACATATCCCACCTCTGGAAGCAGCTATGTGGGCAGACAGCCAGAGAGGGAGAACACAAGGAGTGTCACTTATAGGTGCTCACCTTGCAGATATTTAGTCCTTCCTTCCACTTTGGAAATCCCTGGTTCTGTCCTACTCAAACAAATTGCACCTTATCTGCAATGAAGTATGAGAAGAAGTTTACAAGCTTTCCTACATTTATGGGGTTGTACCTAGAACTGACAGGAAAAGGAAGCCCTTTTGAACCAGCCAATCACTAAAGGTAAGGTTATTTCATAATCAAGGTATTGACTCAGCTCAAAGAGACACCACCTAACAGCTGAGCACTCAGCTGGGCTGTGTGACCTTAGGATTATACGGAAAGGTTGTGCTTCTCCAAAGAGAAATGGTAATAGAGTTGCTCTCAGGAGGAAGCTGATAAAAGTGTGCTAGAGAACTAATAAAGTAGTGCTGTGCAGAGACTTTCTGTGGTTGAAATCATCCTTAAAAAATCCTTTTTTTGGAAAGCCTGAAGAGAATATAGCTGTGTATTCTCATTGCAGTAATTTCATGAAAGGAAAATGTAGGGTGGGTCTCAAGGGCTATTCAATCATGACTTTTTTTATGTGCACTGAAACTGTCACACTTGGTGTAAGTTCATAAAATAATATATACAATTGGGAATGATGGTGTATTGTACTTGAGATGTAGGTTATTTGCCTCTATCTCAGAGGGATCAGATGGTGATTAAGGAATCCCTTGAGCATCAAAGCATCTCTGACAGCTTGGAACTTTCTCTTAAATTTTCTTTGTACACAATGAGCATTTCGAGTGTGAATTATTTACAGAGGTAGGGAAACAACAGGAAGGATATACAAGAAAGGAGTGTTTGCATACACATTGATTCTTGAACTGCACAGGGAGACCTTACCAGGAAGACTATATTATAGTTAGTTACCATGAAGATGACAGAAGATGTATCAAACAGGTGGCCTCTTGCAAAGGCCAGTTGTTGTAATTCTGAGGTCAAATAGCTGCTGATTGTAAGCTCCATATGAAGCTCTGAGAAATTGGGCAGTAGGTAGACACTGCTGCATTGAGACTTCGTTTTAGCTGACTGTTTAAATGCAGTCTTCAAAAATGAGTCTTCCCAAGACAAATATCAACTCACCGTAAGGAATAAGTCGTATCAATGGTAGAACACTCTGTCTTCCCCAATATCTGATACCTACATTGATGTCCCTAAGGAAAACTTCATTGGTAAATACCTTTATAGGCTGGGTCCCTGGAGAGTTAACATCATGCTTTAAATTTAAACCCCCTCTCCCTGTTTTTATGTGCATTTCAGCCAGCTGTAAATTTCCTCAAGGTCTGTGAAGTCATTATTTACAAAAGAGATTTTCTGGTTAAGCAAACATTTCTCAGCGTCCATGTAAAACCAATTTGTAAGAAATACTTTAGGTTTTTCTTTGAAGGAAGGTAATGACATTTAAATTGTACTTTTGTCCCATGGGTCTTAAATGTTAGAAGCTGCTGAACCTGGTACACCAACAGAGGCAAGGCTACCACAGCTCAATGTTCCCAGGTCTAGTTAGGAATGAAGCTGAGTATGTGTTCCCAACAGGCACACATATACACAGTACATGTACACCTGTTTGGCTGCATAGGTCAACACAGACAGAAAATACAGCTCTTGCTTAAATGTAGACATCATCAACAGCCTCACCTGTTCCCTTCTCTCAGCATAAAAGGCCATTAGCAGAAGATACGTACATACATACATACACAAACACAAATATATATATATATAAATATATACAATGTGCATACCCCTCAGTTGCTGGCACATATGTAAATAGGTCTTGCTATTACCTGGCTCAGATCTATAGCCACACCAGGAGTGAAGCCCAGATCCTGTGGTCTCTGCAGTCACTGGATTAAACCTTCTGGTGCCTCCAGCAGCCAGCAAGTGTGCTTTCTGGTATCTCAGCCCCCTGCATGTATTTAGAGAGCTTCCCATGTAACTCTCTCAATACAGGAACTGAGAGAATAGATCAGGTCAAAGGTTCAGCAGCGTGTTGAATCACAACCCTATTGAAACACAAAATAATCTAAGATTATCAAGTCCAAACTTTGACTGAACAGTTATGGTCCACATTAACTGGACCATAGCATTAAATGCCATGTCAAGTTATTTCTTGAACACTTCCAGAGGTTGTGAAATCAACATTTCCTTGGGCAGCCTATTCCAATGCTTAACCACCCTTCTAGGGAAGAAATTCTTTCCGATGTCCAAACTGAACCTCCCCTGGTCCCTCTTGTCCAGTCCCTGGTTGCATAACAAAAGGGAATGGTCTCCGCCTTACTTCCTTTCAGTTAGTAGCAGAAAGCAATAAGGTTTGCCCTGAACATCCTTTTGTCCAACTAAACAGCCCAAGGTCCTTCAGACATTCCTCATAGGACTTACTTTCTATATCCTTCACCAGCCCCAATACTGAGCCCTAGGAAATCCCACTACTGACCAGCTGTCAGATGGATGTGGCACCTCTCACCACTCTCTGGGCTCAGCCATCCAGCCAGTTCTTAACCCAGTGAAGATTGCACCTGTCCAAGCCCAGGGCTGCCAGCTTTTCCAGAAGAATGCTGTGGCAGTCAGTATCAAAGGATTTCTTAAAGTCCAGGTAGACTACATTCACAGCCTTTCCTTCATCCACAAGGCAGTGTGTTGAGTTTCCAGCTATATGTGGCAAGGTGAAGTCTCCCAGAAGGACAAGAGCTTGCAACAGTGAAATTGTCAAACAGCTACTCTCAGAATAGATCTGCCTCCTCATCCTGGTTGGGTGGATGGGTTAACAGACTTCCACCAGGATGGTGGCCTTGTTAAGCTTTTCCCTGATTCTTACCCCTAGGCACTCAACCTTATCATCATTGTCCTGGAGCTCTGTACAGTAGAAACACTCCCTAATGTACAGAGCCCCTCCATCCCCTCTCCTGCCTCTCGAATCCCTTCTGAAGAGCTCAGAGCCATTCATTGCAGCACTCCAGTTTCTGTAATGGTGACTGTGTCATAGTTTTCTTGCTGCACAATGGCTTCCAGCTCCTCCTGTTTGTTCTCCATACTGCATTCATTGGTGTAGGTGCACTTCAGCTGGGCTGTTTGTTTCACCTCCCAACACCAGCATGCCATCCCCAGGCTCCTCTCTAGCAAGCCTTGTCTTAACCTCATCCTGCTCTAAACCTAGTTAAAAGCTCCTTCAATCAGCCCTGCTAGAGTCCTTTTCCCCCTTTTAGGCAAGTGAAACCTATCTGTCTCCAGCAGGTTTGGTGTCCTATAAACCACCTCATGACTGAAAAAAACAAAATTCCATTGATAGCACCACTCTTTAAGACTCTCCTGTTCCTTTTGACATCCTTCCCTGCTACCAAAGGGATTGAAGTGGTTGCCAGTACAGACTATTCCAAAGGAAGTTGGAAGATAGTAAAATTATTACTTATGGAATAATGCGTTCCTAGGAATGTTTAATGTAATCTCCAAAGTTTACATAAATATGAAGTCTAAAATATAAGCAAAACATTCAACATTACATACATTTTTCTTGTTTGAAAGAAAAATTAAAATTAAATTATAAACAGGTTTACCCATGTAATTAATAGACAAGTTTAAATAGTACCTTTGTTTTTCTATCACTGGGAGAGAATAGAGGGGAAGAATGAGTCCACTGCAGAAATGTTAATGTATATGCTTATTTCTGCAAGTCCAGCAAGTGAAAGTTGCATTTACTTGTCTATTAAGCCCAACAAAATCTTTGCATGCAATACACTGAAATACATTTTTCATATCTTAGCTGCATTAAGTAATGATTTGTGCAGTTGTTATTAAAGATGCAGAATTTCCACCAGCTGAGAAGATTAAAAAGAGAGAATTTAAAAAAAAAGTACTTCAGGATAAGACTTCACTTTTTTGTAGGATCATGGAGAATCTGAACATCACCATTACTGCTTAAGCCTTCCCTTAAATCACTGCTACCTTTTTCTCCAGCATTTATAGCACAGTATCAATTAACAGTAGATTGAATTAGGAATTGTTCCTTGGCTTCATTACCAAGCTGAGGCAATTGTTAATTCAGTTTCTATTTCCCTGTTGCATGGCAAAGACTTTTAAAAGGTTCACAATAAACTCCTAAGGATAATGAACCTGAAGTAGTGAAGCAGCTCTTGCCTGTAATCATTATCATGATACTTGGAAGTATAAATTCTTAAAAACTGCTTGGATTTTGTATTTTAATTGTCCCTTAGTATAACACAGAATTCACCAATGAGACATTATTTTTACTTACCAGTTGTTACCATGGAATTACTATAGTCACTTTTTACTCATGAACTACAAAAGGAAAAAAAGCCAAAACACTAAAATCCCTGAAAAACCTCCCCCCAAAAAAGCCAGACACAGAGACAACTCATATGTTGCAGGAACTAAGGTGAGGAAATGTTGACTTTTTAAAAATTATTGTAAAGTTGACACTTAAAACAACATTTAGTAGCTGCCACAAGTCCTTATTCAGTTGGATCCCATGAGTGGTACTGTGTGGGGGCACTCTGAGGAGTACTTCTGAGTCACCTTCCTTCTAGCATTTCTCAAAGCAGTAGTAAGAACTAAAAAAGCAGACTTTTCTGTTCACTATCACTTATATTCATCTAATAAGCACAGACAACTGATTTCTTCTTTTTTAATATATGATACTCACTTATCCTAAACATCAGCAGCATGTCATCTACCAATTTGATTTTCTTGTACAATTATTAAGTAACAATTGCTAGTTCGTGATTTTTAAAACACTTTTTTTATCCACTTCACCTTTTTTTTTAAATTCCCAATTTTTTTTATACAATATGAACAAAATATTTTTCCTCTTCCAGGCAATCTTGTTTGTGGACAACTCTAGCTATTCCTGGTGAGGATTCTGGAAGACAGCATGTTGGGAGTGGGACTGTCAGCTAGAAGATGAAGCAATGCCTTGGCCATTTTCCTTATCAGTTCAGTCAGTGGACTGTGCCACAGAATTAATCAATACATATTTAATACTGTGCACACCCCACAGTGGGCTATTGGCAGTATGAGCCTGAGGTGCAAGACTATAACTTGGCATATTTCCCCTTTGTTTCCATATTAGTCTGTCAGCCCTCCTATTCAAGAAGAGATACTAATAAATTATACTACTACTGACAGCTGCTTCTGCCTACTGCTAGGCATGTCAGACTCTGTTATATCATTGACAGATGAAAGAACTCTACAGTTTTCCAAATAGTTTCCTCCAAATAGAAACCAACCACCACCACCCAGTCATCTTTCCTGAGTTCTCATCACCCTCCCCTTTGCAAGCGAGGAAAGTGGGCAGAAATGCAAGGCAGTGCAATGACAGCTATGCTGAAGCAAGCCCTCTATGAGTCATTTAGTGCTGTGGGGAAAAAGAAAATATATTGTTCTTATAAAATGGTGGATTTTGGAACAAGAC
Source organism: Cinnycerthia olivascens (assembly GCA_035048155.1). Lineage (NCBI taxonomy): Eukaryota > Metazoa > Chordata > Aves > Passeriformes > Certhiidae > Cinnycerthia > Cinnycerthia olivascens. The sequence goes on along the minus strand of JAWWMU010000153.1, from coordinate 85,012,870 downwards.
TGGCTGTCATTTAAAACTCTGGAAGAGCATTCAAGAGTGTACATGAGCATATATGTGCACATGGTTTTGTTTGTGCATGCGTGAGTCAGGGGAAAAAGAGGGTGCAACACAAACATCAGAGGCAAAATATTATGTTTTACAAAACATCATTCTTCAGGAGGAAAAATGCATTTAGCAAAAAATGACTTCAGTGCAAAAAGGAGAAAAACTGTAGTTCTGTGTATAAACATTTTCAAAGACATAGTAATAATAATACATCACTGCAAAGTGTCTGTTTTTCTTATATAATTCTAGCCAGGCATTCCCCAATTGAAGACATTTTTCATTGGAAAACATTGATTTGCAAACAGAAATGTGGTGTGAGTATGCTGTGGACTCCATTGACTTCTGTAAAAACAAAAAATATAAAAGAACCTATCCTGCTCTCTTCAATGTTTCCCAAGCAACTTTCTTGGGATGCTAGGCCTTGAGAATCATGTTATTTTTATCTCCTCTCTACAAGTGCATTCCAGGTTCCCTGTCCCTCAACAAGCCATCCTGGGAATTTTCTAGCCAGGGAAAGGTGGGTGGATGGAGGGCCACAGTTGCAGGAGATCCGAATGCCAGTGTTTGATGCTGTGGAATAGAACTGCAGCAGCTGGGCTGTGCTGAGGCCACAAGATTCCTGCTCTTTCAGTGGTGCTAGGTCATGGTGCCATTCACTTACCCCATGTGCTTTGGGAAATATTGTGTTTAATAATTAATTATTTTTGCCTTATGAAGTTGTCTTTTCTTGTGGTTTTTTGTTTGTTTGTTTGATCTCCCCCTTCTTCCTCTTGAACTTCCTGCTATCCTGATATTCTTTCATTCATGTTTTTCATTCATTTGCACAAATGCAAAACAGATGGTTGGAAGAATTATTTTTTTATTTCCATGTCTATGTTGCTCTTATAATCCAGATTCCTTGCTTTGTTTGAGAGAAGACAGATATAAAAAAAAACCCATAACAATTCAGTCAATAAATTTTGTCTTGATTTTTAGTTTCACATACCCTCTGACATAGAGATCCATCTCCTAGGAGACAGTGAGCACTAGCAAGGCAACAAAGTGTACCTGTTTGAAAGCCAGTACTAGAAAAACTGTTATTAATTTCATTTATATTAACAGTGGCTGCAAAGATCTGCCTCATTTTGTTTTCATCATCTAAAATAAAAAAGGATGTCACTTCCTGTGAGAAATGATAATATCAAATGTTAGTGAATTGAATCAGACATTTTCTTTTCATTATTTAGTTCTAAATGAACATCTTGTGTCAGTGAATACACTGGTGCTGTGAGTACCAAGTTCTGCTAAATATAAAATTTTCAAAAATTTTGACAATATTTTTAACTAAAAGAACAAAAACATATGGAAAATGTAGAAAAATAAAAGAAGATGAGATATCACATGCTTTTGGGAAAAAATCAGAAATAGACTTTTATTAATATACTTTATCAGAAAACATAAAATTGCTAATAATATTAATGGGATTTTTTTCCATTTTTTAAAATTCCAGTAGGAATCCCACAATGAAAATATAAAGTTATACATCATTGCTTATTTTTCTTTTTCTTTCAGTAACTGACCAGGAGGTTTTGGCCACAACCCTCACTGACAAGAAGTTTCTTTAAAATTACCTATTTGGACAATATTTTGGTCATATGATTGGGAACTGCACAAAGCATTTACACCCCTACAATATGAATGCTTCTGTAAATAAGAAATAAGAGTTTCTCTGCTTCTGAAGAAATTAGCAGCTGAAAAAATGCTCCCAAACTTTGCCACCAAAATCTTACTTTGACTTTATGGATCACCGTTCAGTGATTTTTGTTACCCAAACAGCAGGGTAATGAACAACAAATAGAGAAAAATACTTTCAGGTAGGGAAAAAACCCCACATTCTTTTAATAAGCCTGGTTTGTGTGAGAAAATGTGGTACAGTTTTGTCTTGTTCATGCTTTGAATAGTTAAATATTTTAGGAGGAGATTTTAATCAGAAACACAAGCCAACACAAAGATTTTTACAGAACAGATTCATTGCCAAATGTAGAAAATATATAATGATGGGATATAGCATATTGTCGGAGCTTTGAGATGAGTTCTTTACTGGTTTCCATCTACACCACCACATGATTTCAGAATAAACATGACTAGCAATAAGCACAGTAGTCTATAATTTTTCAGAACAAACTTGTCTAAATGGTTACAGAAAATGGGAAAGTATTTTACAGGGGGAATGTTAAGATTTTGGCAGTGTTCACAAGCACTGCTGACCATATAAAAACATGAGATAGTATAAATAAAAAAAATTAATCATAATCATTCACATTTTAAATAGTTTGATATTTCAATTATATGTATTTACAGTTCTGCATAATAGAGGTTGAAGAATTCTTTTCTTTAAATAATATAAAATAATACCAAACCTTGATTTAGAAATTTAGAAATATGAAGAATATTTTATGGGTACCTATTTTACTGGCTTTTGTTCTCATTGTTTAAAATATCACTTTATTTATCATCTGAGATGATGTAATCCCTACTTGCAAATCTTCAGTCTTGGTGAGATGGACTGTATGACTTCTCAGCTGAGTATTTTGTCATTTTGTAAACACTGATTGCAGGTGCCAGGTTGTGCCAAGTTGGCAGGGAGTGAATGAGCCTGTTTAGCAGGGAAATGCTTCCAGATTGCACCATTTCTGGGAGGTCATTAGAGAGAGATTCGCCACAAGGATTGAGAGTCTATAGCTCACAGGAAGCCCAAAAGACTCTGAAATGCAGGAAGCAGACAGCTAGGTTTCTTCCTAAGGACCAGAGAATGTCACAAATCTAACTCTGCAAGTCTGGACTGCAGACTGTAAAGCTGGAAAATCTTCCTTTAGCAGGAGAAAAACTCCTTACTTTAAGAATGTGATGTGGATAAATGCAGAGGTTGTTCCAGGAAGGGAAAATTTCACTCCTACGCTTTTAACCCATCTCACTGACTTCACTGCCAGATTTCACAATTAGCCCACAACGGGCCCACTATTTTCTTTGGGGAAAAGGCAGACTCAAGATTGTAAGTGATGAATTGTGAAGCAATAGCTTCTATTTCTCAAAAGAATGTGTTTTCATTTGTTCAATATAAGTAAGAGAAAAGGCCTAAACCAGTCTGAAGATTTTTAGAAACATTTTTATATATGTTTTGGAATTTTCTTATGGTTTATACTTACATAAATGTAGCTCCATCTGATATTATTCAAATGCTTATTCTGTGCCGTACATGCATAAAACAATTCCAGTTGATTTTAATAGACTAGTACCAGTTAAAACCCGGAACATTTTTTCTGTGTTTTGTTTAAGAATTGCTCCCATCAAGTCTTAAATGCTGTCATCCTTTAGACCTGTTTATAGGGTTTGGGTTCTTTTTTTAATTGGAAGGTTTTGGATTCATCTGCAATTATCCAGATGAATCCTTCACTTTTTAAAGGTTTTCAGAAGAAAACTTATGCCATAAGTAGGTAACTAACCAATAGTCAATTATTTCATATATTCCATGTAGTTTTAGGTTTAGCAATACCACCAAGTGGGATCTCAATGGGGTTTGTAATGACTTGACACTGCATGCTGGGTTTGTTACTTATGCAGTTCTGATTCTTCTGCTCTCTTACTGCAATCACTTCCATGACAAACTGAAGACAATTTAGCTTTGCTAATTTTTAAAATTTGTCTCCAAATACACCTAGAGTTAATAGTTTTAATATATATTTTAATTCTGAAGCTAAATATGATGTTCTTGATTCTGTACAGAATGAATAGTAAAAATTATCTCTTTCAAATGCAGAAATCCAGTTTATAAAGCCATGTGTTGTTTCTCATTGTTTCTTTTATGAAAAAATTTTATTGTTTAATATTACATACAGTGGGAGTTTTTCTAAATAATACCATTTTCTAAATAATAATGAGATTTTAATAAATTATCATTTTCCAACTTCCTTTTTCTTACTATAATACAGTTTATAAGAGCAAATTTCTCTTTGTGTTAGTACTTTTCTGTTCACTGTTTTGCTATTTCTTAATATTTTTCAAAATAGTTATTGTCGGGCTAGCTCGGCCTGGCTTCCAAGAGCCTCAACCTGTCCAGGGAGTCTCCCAGGCGATCTGTGATGCCTGCAGGCAGAGTCCTTAGA
>JAWWMU010000153.1:84923102-85008583 GCA_035048155.1 Cinnycerthia olivascens | reverse complement strand
ATATATCAACTGAATATAACAGCGAGACCTTGATATAAAAGTATATAAATAATCATTGAACATACACACCACCACAGGTATGTGTAATTTTATCCCATTGTAAAGCAGATAAAGTCAGTTAAGTAAAATACAGTCTTAGAAAGTGCACATGATTTATCCCTTAATATTCTCTCTGGCAGCTAACCTCAGTCAGCATGAAGTATTTTCTGTTGCTAAGACAGTGTGGAAAAATTAGATAAAAGATAAAATAATGTCCTCTTCACTGTTGAATGCAACTCCAATTGTGTTATTATTGATAATCGAGGTTACTGCAGATATCCCCTGGGTGTGGGAATGGGGAATATTTGAGGTTTCTTGATATCTAGTCAGAAGCCCAACTTTGGATTTGTCTTAAGGCCTATGTCAAAACATATAAAGAGAAATCCAGAATTTCATTTACATATTACTAATTTATTTATACCATTTGCTTATTTTTGTAAAGCCTTATGTTTTAATCTGACTAAATTTATTGAAAAACAAGAGATTTCTTTGGGCTATTTTTTGGTTTTGATATTCTTTTTTCTTTCTGGAAAACTAAAATTTCTTCCCCTTTCTGACACACATCAATCATGGAACCTTGGGACTTGATTACTGTGACCACTTTTCAATTTGAATTTTATTACAATATGTAAATTATTCTTGATACTATTTTTAAGTGCTAGCCTGACTGCTATATGACACAAGTTCTTGCCTGTCAGAGCTGAATTCAAGGTGCCTTATTTACCTTGCCTAACTCATATACAATGTGAAGCTGTTTCCATCAAGGGAAATGCATTCTTTTGGGGAACATCTAGTCCTAAAAGGAGCCGTGAAATTTTCCACAAAGCAGACAGAATGCAGAATGCAATGGGGCTCCGTGAAACTTCTCAGTGACAAGTCTACCTGCGTGAGTGTTTGTGTCTCACATGTGACTATGTAGGAAAGCATTAAGGAATATTGCTTGAAAGTCACTGAGATTGCTTCTCTTAATGTTAAAATAGAAGATCAAATGATAGTTATTTAAATAGTACATAAGTTAAGTGCTGTAGTGAAAGTACTTATCAAGTAATTATGAGGCAATACCTTGTGAGTTTTGTAGATTTTATCATGTGAAATCAACATAATATCAAATAAATCAATGCATAATAAGCTAATAAGAAAGGGATGAAAAACAATATATAATATATATAATATATATAATACAGAATATATATTATATACAATTTAATACTTTTAATATAAATATATGCTAGTGTGAGGAAAATGTTCAAGACTAGGTATCAAACAACTACTTGGAAAAGAGCTTCAAATAATTTTTATCATTTTCTGCACAGCCATCAGCTTACAAGATTTTTTTCACAGATACACCAAGTGTGAAGTAACACTGAACTCACTGGTTTACCTAATGGCTTTCTTGTAAACTTGTTCAAGACTTTTGTTGTTATTTAAGCCCAGCTGGTAACTAAGCTCACATCCTCTCACTTACTCCCTCCTACTCTCCCACCACATTGGAATGGGGAAGAGAATTGGAAGGGTAGACATGGGAAAACATTTGTGTTGATTTAAAGACAGAATAATAGATAAACCAAAAGCTGAGCACAAAAGCAAATTTAAACCTGGAATTAATTTACCCCTTTCCCATGGGCAGACAGGTGTTCATCCATCTCCAGGAAAGCAGGCCTTTATAACACATAAACAGTCGCGTGGGAAGACACGACACCATCACTCTGAATGTCCCTTTCTCCTTCCCCCACCTTTATTTGCTGAGCATTGTGCCCTACGGTATGTCATATCCTTTTGGTCAGCTGGGGTCAGCTGTCCCAGCTGTGTCACTTCCCAGATCCCTGCAGATCCCCAGTCTGCTTTCTGGTGGTGTGGGGTAAGGAAAAGACCTTGACTCTGTGTTAGTCCTATTCAGCAATAACTAAATCATCCATGTGTTAATAATATTGATACCAGCACAAATCAGAATCCCAGCCCCATACTAGCAACAATGATAAACATTAACTCAATCCCAATAAAAATGGGCACAGTTTACCAGAATTAGCATTGTTTTATTATCCATCATTCTCCTAGAAATAAATAGTATTGTTTATTCTGCTAGGTCCAAATTGTAAATAATTTATTTAATGTCCAGTTTAATGTTTATTGACACTAGCAACTTTTGAACAAAACATTTCCATTTCCATGGCAAGTTATAAGTAATAGGTACTGTGGGGTGTCTATCTTGCATTCTGCTGACTTCAATATTTCTTAGAAATAGCTGAGCTCTGCAAAGACAAATCTGTTTGTGTCTCTAAGGTTTGCTTGTAAAGCTCCACGCAACAACTGATTTTTTGTGACAGTCCATTGTTGTAGGAAACATCATCTTGAGGTTCTGCTCTCAACTCAGCCCTCTGCTATCTAGAAATGAAGTCTAAATGTTCAGGGTCTTTTTCTTTTGCTTTTCCCCCCCCTTGTAATATGGCACTAATCTCACATATTTGGATTACATCCAACAGCACTGTTATATATTTCTTTCTGTGAGGTAATATGAGAAATACAAGAGAGAAAAATACTAAGGAATCTTTTCTTCTGACACCAGCTGATATATGCAGAGTTGCACAGAAGTAAATCATTATGCAGGTTCTCTTCTCGTTATTAAATCGTGTGATATAAATTGACTGTAGTAATTACAGTACCCTAGGTTCATTTCAGTCATTAAGGAAGGAACAATATCTGCAAAGACAAAAACACTGAGAGATTGGGGGGAAAAGTGATGTTTTTTTCAGTTCACTGTTAACAGAATCCAGAAATGTATACTTTATGAAAACTTAACTTCACACTCAGATAATGTGTATGTTGATGAGAAATTAGAAATCAGTCAAGTGAGCTGCAAAAAAGAAAAAAGCCATAAAATAATTTTAGTTTTCAGATACAGATGAAAATTTGAATAAAGAAATAAAATACATCACTACTATGAAAGCAAATAGAGAGTTATAGAGAGTTAAATACAATATAATGTCAGATTAGAGACTAACAGAGAAGCTTTAGTAGAAAATAGTCTCATTCAAACTGACAGGCATCGGAATTTCTGATGAGTTCATGAAGCGGGGATAAATTTAACTTTAAACACAGGTGAGCAACATGGCAATTTCCATTCAAATTCAATGATGTGAGTAGAATGTGATGACCACATCTTCAAATTTCAGCAGGGAAAAAGTCTTCCTTGGCCCTCTCAGACTGTCTCTTTAATCCACTTTGTTCTTATTCTATATACATGTGAATTGAGTTTATATGAATTATCCAAATGATTCACTGTGCATTTCTCCACCTAATGTATGCAGACAATGTTAAAAAAACCGAACCAAAAACAAACCACAAAACCAAACAGGAACAAAACAAAAGAGGAGAGTAGTGTCTCTAAAACCTGCCCTGGTAATTCAGTACAACTAGAGCTGCAGAAAGGTTCTGCTGGAGAGCCTTTTCTTCAGGAGATACTGAAAATTTGTTCATGGAAGATTACTTAATAAATGAGTTATTATACTTAGGTCTTCAGAACAACTTTTTTTCCCCCTAATTAATTGAGTTACATAAGTAACAAGAAACGAATCTCATTTGTGACACTAGCAGAAATTCTGTATATCATTTTTATATGACTTTGAAAATCCTTATAGACAGGATTCATTTTACACAGAGAAATGCACTCTATCAATTATGACCAATCTACCTCCCACTGAAGTTCACCATTCATCTACAATAGTAGACATATTCCAAATTGTGCATACTTTTTCTTGATTAATAATAATGCATGAATTTTTAGTCTGTACATCATTTTCATGTGTTATTACTAATATACTAGATGTAAAATGATTACTTGAAATTATATTAATTTAAAGTTTCTACATTTTAGTGACATATTGCAATCAACTCTTATTTATTTATTGATCAGAAAAAAAACTCATTGAAATTTTAAACTTTTCTTTTTAAAAAAGAATTTAATATATCTTATAGATGAAAAGAAAAGACTAAATTTTATTGACATTTATAGACTCAACTAAAGGAAAAGGAAATTAAGCATAGCAAAAAAGTAGCTGTCCATTTTAAGTTGAACCTCTTTTTTCACACAGGGAATGTTCTATTATCCCTTATAAAAAAACAAAAAGAAAGAACAAACAGCACAACTTACTGAAGAAATGTATATAAAAAATAAATTCAATGAATATCATTATTCTTCCATATTATAATATTCAAGGTAGCCTTGAATGTAACTTCTTTCACAACTCCTTTCAGCCAGTTAGACAGATGGTTTGTTTGGGTTTTTGCTCCTATTATCTGTAGTTTAAATTATACCTGGTGTACATAATATGTTTGTTAATTATAACATGATTTTTTTTTTAATTCTTTGATATATGAACATGCAGCATGAATAAGCTGCATTTCCTTAAGATTTTTATGAAAGACATTGTTTTGCTCTCTTAAGAATTCTAAGTTGAGAAAAAAAAATTTAAAGAGAAAATTAAGTCTCTTAAAAACCATAGAAAGTTCTATAGTTGAGATTTTCCTTTTAAAAACAGATTCACAGGAGTAAAGGAATGCAGCCCATTATGGTTATTTTGTCAGGGTGGGGTCATCTGGGTGACCATCAGGGTGGGGTTCTAGCTTTTCTGGGAAATAGAACTATGTACTCTCTGGAATGTGTATACACTGACACTTGCAGCATGGGGAGCAAACATTCAGAATTGTGAGGAATCAGGGCTCAGAGTGCTGTGGTAAGGCTACCAATTCCTGAAACCATGAGAACGGGGTAGTGCAGCTCAGATGGCTGAGAGGTACCGTGGATGGCTGCGAGCTTTGTAGGCAGGAGAGGCCTTTTGTAGGAAGGAAGTTGCCCTCTATGTAGGAGATCAGTGGGAGTGTGTGGATCTTTGCCCAGAGGCACATGACCCAACTGAGGATTACAGGTGGGAAATAAAGGGCAAATCAAGGTCTGTGTGTCTGCTACAGACAGACTTCCTGGGCAGAAAGAACTGGCTGACAACTTCAGACAAGTGGAAGAAGCATCACATTTTTGGGCTGTAGTTCTCATGGGGAAATGACACCACTCTTATGCCTGCACAAAAGACAACACATCAGGGCATAAGATGCTCCTAGTGCACATTGATGGCAAATTCCTAATACAGGTGATAGAGGAGGTGAAAAGGGAAGACAAGCTGCTGAACCTCGTGCTTACAAACCAGAAAAACTGTTCAGGGATGTGAAGATGACATGCAATGTATATGACAGTGATCATGAGAGAGTGCAGTTGAGATATCTGAGAGGAGGGAATAAGATAAAAAAGATTAATAATATCCTTAAATGTAAAGAGATGGACCTTGGCCTGTTTGGATATCTGCTTAGAAGAATCTCAGTAAGAAGAACTCAGTCTCTGACTCACTTATTTGGGTTCCCCTGCCTCCCATTGTGCTGCTTGCCACCTGGTGTTTGTGGAGAGCAGTCTTTAATCATGTATTCTCACTCTATTTCTCTTCTGATATGAAAAGTGATGTATATAATAACTGGCAAGAAGACAATAAACATGAAAATGAGTGGAAAAAAAATTATTTTCTATGGTTCTTTTAAAATAAATAATTTTTATTTCTACTTCACCTAATTTCATTGCTACTCAGTTAGCCACTGCCAATATAACTGGTGAGATAATTTGAGTGGTGCTATCCACAATGCTCTACACCTACTTTTTGTGGTAGATAGAAGAAATTCAAAGAAGTTCCTCTCTCTGCCTGTCTCAGTAACGTCTTTTCTTCCCATCTTGCACTTGTACAATAGGAAAGGAGATTTCCCTATTATATTTCAAGCTTTTGGGGATCAGTATGACCTCTTATTACTGTCATTAATATTTGTGCCGGGTTTCTGATGTTCTTGTATTTATATGTATTACCCACCCAATGAATATACAAAGGCAAATTCCTAGCATATTGAAAATGATTTCCCATCTTCAAATTTATCTATCACTATGTTTCCCAAGTTGGCAGTATAATTATTATCTGCCCTGTCTTCTCCATGACCCCTGTAGAAAATTGCTGTGGACACTTCTGCATTGTCTCCGCTGTGCCAGCAGTGATCACAACCTATTACATGAAGCCATGGCGGACAAAGTCATTTACTGGAATCATTGACTTTAACCAGAATTTTTTTTCAATTATTGCTTCTTTGCAAAACAAAGGGGAGCAAATGGCAAAAATCTAGGGCTAGGAACTTGTTCTGAAACAGAGGCCTCAACCAGAGCCTATTGCCACACATTTGTGGTCCAGAGAACCACCAGGACCACATTGTACTTATGGCTCTGGAAGACTATTCCATTCAAAATCCATGACTATTGCTATGTATTTTGTTGATATTTAAGAGGAAAGAAATGTTGCACAAATCTTGGTTTTAGACTGGTTTCTGGACTCTTTGCAGGTCTTTTCCAGCCTAACTCTGGAGATCTGTAGTTGCTACTTTCCTGCCCTTATAGGCCTCTTCTCTGCATAACACAGCAGTCCCATATCCCTTCCCTTTACTAAGACATGCTAAAGAAAATTTATCTGCTGGACAAAAGAAAAAAGAGGGATATTTGCAGATAGGTATAAATGTACTACGAATCAAAAATCCCTGGGGACTGGGGAGCAGAATGTTTGAAGTGAAATCCCATAGGAACATGTCAAGTTTGCCCATCACCTGATATCATCTACATTAGCTTTTGTATGTTTTTCTTATCTTCAATGCACGTATGCATTAAGTCCACTGAGATATCTGAGGACTTCCACTTTGTTTCTGTTTACTGTGGCCTACTCTGCTCATTCTTTGATGGTATGTATACACTAGGTAGGTTGGAATAGCCATCAAATCTAAGGCACAGTACCAGATGTAATTTTGGTGAGAAAAGTGTACTGGAAAATAAAACAGCAAATAAAACATGTGGAGCAACCCAAAGTTATGGGAAGGAATTCAGAGGAATTCAGCATTTGGGACTGTTCAGAATATTCAGTTTCATTCAGTTACTCCTCAAATCATATCTGGATCCATCTACATGCCCGGAATATTTCACCTGGTATCTGTCACAAGACAGTAGTTACACAGCTTAAAGAAGTACCACTAAAGATATTGGCAAAAGGCAGATTTCATTATAAATTTGTGGAGGTGCAACTTTAACAGAATTCAAAGACAAAATTCACTTTTTTGTTACTAGATAAATGAAGCATACAAAAAAATCAGAGAAGAATTTCATACAATATTTCTAGTTACTCACTAAATGAATTACAATATAAATATGGTCCATGCAATTATTTTTAAATTTTTCTCCCAATTTTTTTTTTTTTTTTTTTTGCTTGGTAAATAATTCCTCAAACTCTTTGTTCCTGGCTCAGGTCAGAGGGCCAGCAGTTTACATATCAACAGGGTTATTATGCTATCCTTCCTGCAAAGCAGATGTGACATAGAAACAGAATCATAGAATTCCTGGGTTGGAAGGGACCTTAATGTTCATCTAGATCCAACTCACCAGCAGTGGCCAGGGGCACCTTTCCTGAGAATAGATTTCTCAGAGCTCCATCCAATATGGCCTTGAACACTTCTAGGAATGGGACATCCTCAACTTCTCTGAGTAACCTCTTCCAGTGCCACATCACCCTCACAATAAATAATTTCTTCCTAATAACTAATCTAAACCTGCTCTTATTCAGTTTGAAGCTATCCTCTGTTTTCCTGTCACAGGACATATTACTGTAAATAGACTCTCTCCAGCTTTATCTTATAGACTCCCTTCTGAAAAAAGCAATTAAGTCACCTCAAAGCCTCCAGGCTTCTCCAGGAAGAATGCCAGTCCTAATTCTCCCAGCCTTTCCTCATAGGAGAGGTGCTCCATCTCTGTAATCAACTTATTGGCCTCCTCTGGTCTCACTCCAACAAGTTGATGTTTTTCGTGTGCTGTGGCCCCAGAGCTGATGCAGCCCTGCAGGTGGGGTCTCACCAGAGCAGAGCAGAGGGGCAGGATGCCCTCCCTGGCCCTGCAGCCCACGCTGCTTTTGATACAGCCTGGGACACATTTGGCTCTCCTGGCTGTGAGTGCCAAGGGCTGGGCCGTGTCCAGCCTGTCATCCACCAACATCCCCAAGTCCTTCTCGGCAGAGCTGCTCCCAATTTGTTCATAGCAGCAGTCCAGACTCAGTATATCTGTATTCTAATAACACAGTATAGAGGTGATATATTATTTCATTCTTCAAACTTGCAGTAGTTTTTCTCTTTAATTAGGTTTTCTTCCAGTACCTGAGAAGATCTGAGACTGACTCTAGCTGGAATTATAAGGGTGGACAATTTCTTTTCTGGCTGATTCTGGCTGTTCATACTGGGTAATCAAAAATAGTATTTTCTCTTTTGGTTATAGAGACACATATGTCTTGAGCTCTGAAGCAGCAGGCATCAAGACAGCTTAGGGAAGAAAAATCTTTCTTTCAACAGAAAGGAAGAATAGAAGCTAAGTGAATGAATTTACAGAAGGGATATTCTCCCAAATGAGGACAAAATTTCTTGTTGACATTATAGGACTAGATATTTGTCAAAAGACAAGGAAGCTATGATGCAAAAGGCCTGTGGCATGCCAAGTTCTAGTTATAAATAAGTGCATACATGTTGAACAAGTCAGCCCTTCAGAAAGTTTAAATCAGTTTTGACTGAGAGAATGCTTTTACCCATTTTCCTTTTGCATCAATGCTTTGATCAAATAGCCTGGTCCCACAGCTGAATACATTCTGAAATGAATTTAACAGCTCATGGAACTATAACCTATTTTGTAAATCATACAAAAGTCCCTTATTATTGCAGCTTCTTATAATATTAATTTCTGATCAGTTAATACTTTAATTTCATTTCCAGTAACCTATTAAATCACATTCTGTGCTGCAAAGGTTTTATGCACGTGTAGTTTAGCTTCATATTTATTTTTTCCCTTATCTATCTTAAAGAAAAAAAAATTGGACAATGTAAATTCTCTAGGCTTCCATTATTACACACGTGTACAAGGTTTAAAATACCACTTTTGTTTTAGTTTTCACTTATCAGTACTGAACTATGGACTTGGTCAAATAAAGTTAAAACACAATTTAATTGGAGAAAATCTTCCTTCACACCTCCTGTGACCTCAGATTAAGCTGATTTTATTACATATATTAAAACCTGGGTAAAAATTCAGCTAAGATTATGAAGCGGTTGAAACTCCTGAATGAACATGGATACACTTAAATCCTCTTTTTTGCCTGGAATACCTGGGAGGAAAAGAAAAATAGTTTCTGACTTTTTTTTCCTTTCATCTGTTCACCTTTCCTTTCCTTCTATATAGTAATCAAAACATGCAGTGGTCCTAGAAAGAGATATATTATATGTGTTAAACACAGCCCTTCTGAAAACATCAGCAGGGATTTATAGAAGGAAAACACCAGGAACCACTTTCTTTGTGCCCTTAGTAACCTCAGTAACCTTCCCTTGCTCAGGCATCTTATCAAGGCTTCAAGATTGTCTTGTTCTTACAGAGGGCATAAGCCAGGTTCTGTGTAAAAACCTATAATCTCATTACAGTAACATTATTATAAACTGCTTTAAATATTTTTTATTTATTTCTGTTACACATTAATACATCTTCAACTTCTCTTTAATTACCTGTGACTTCTCTGTAACATAAGCAAAGCAGGCCCTTGATCATGTCTTTATATCTTGCACTAAGAAAGACTGGAGATCCACCTTCCTGTCCTGGAAAGCCTATCAAAGCAGCAACCTGAAAGAAGCAGTTCCTTTCATCTCCTGCTTAAACAAGACAAAAATTAAATAAAAAACTACTTAAATACAGAAAATCTGACAATAGGAAAAAACTCACAAGGAAAGCAAAGGGAGCAGGAAGCAGAAGTCTATAAAAAGCTTCAGGCAGACTCTATAAGACTGGCAAATCTCCAATCCTCTGAAATAGAAAAATCAATTAGATACACCAAGCAGAGATATGATGCACTAGGGAAAAAGGGAAAAATGTCCTGTTCTACACAGAGACGGAGACCGAGACAGAGACTGAGAGAAGTAAATATGCATCCACATCTTTCACATCAGAAGCAGGTTGCAGCAAATCCACACTAATCACTCCAAAACCCACAATCAGATAGTTATAGTGTCTGTGTGACTCTCAATAAATTCATGGTTCCATATTTCAAACCCTGAAATGAAGGTATTCCATGCAGCCATCAAATGCCTGTATTCTCAAATCCACTAAAAGACATGCTCTTTATTTGTAGAGGAGATGGTAATAAATGTAATTAGATTTGGCAGACTGTAAAATCACCCAGCTGGATAACTTGTATGCCATGCAAAATTCTCTTTAACTTCCTTCCCTTCTCAGAAGCTGTACAGAGCCATGTTAGATCCATCACCTCCAGCAACTTAAACAATAATAGGAATTCAGACAATAACAAAACTGTTGTGGACAATTGTTCAGTCAGGTCTCAGAAGGAACTGAATGAAGAATTTGATATTAATAACTGTCTCACTGAATTTAGCCCCCTTTTACTTATTTGGAAGACCAGAGAAGAAATGTTTAAACACTGAATTTTGAATAAAGACTCTGGAAGTGGAATTTAAATATGTAACTTTAGGAGGAGCTCAGGGATAAAGTGGTGTCTGTTTATGGCTGTGGATAATAAATTATGGCAGGTTTGAGACATCTAATGCTTTCTGAAACTCTTTGGGGTACAGTAAGAGTTCATCCTTTACCCAGTATGGAATTTTACATAGAGATGACACTAGTTCTTTGTTAGGACTCTCTGTGGAAGAGACAAACGTGCAGATTAAGATGCAAACTCAGCAGCTAAGTTCCCTGGGCAGAGCATAGTTACCTACAATTTCCCATGATGCTGAGCAGGTGGTAAGAAGGAATCTTGTTAAGTGTCAAAGCTCTGCATCAGCAGGAAACACGCTGCACCAATTGATGGAACTGTTGTGTTCTTCATAGAGCTGTTATAGGCTCGTGGTTTAGGCATTGTTAGCGTGGTGTTCCCTCATGGGCACCGTGCACCAGGCACGCTCGGAGCAGAGCTAACGTACATTGACAACACTGAGTTCAGCAGAAAATGCAAGTCACAATCCATTTTATTCAAAAGTAGGGACAGACATCCTGATGGCATAGGTCTTCCTGCCTTGTGAGCAGAAGCAATTTCTGAAATAGGTTTAATAGGAAAGCCAGCTACAGCAAACAAGAGTCCAATTTTGCAGTATAAACATTCTTTTTGAGAAAGAGTGTATTTCACACCCATGTTATGGACTTTATCTGATTTTACCTAATATTTGCCTAACTTGTAATACATTAAAAACATCTTCACTCCACAAAAAACATTGTCAATTTTTAAACTTGATATCCTAATATTCAGATTTCTTCATGGGCTGTAGGTGGATCTCCACATGTGGGTCTCTGCTCCACCATGGACCTCCATGGGCTGCAAAGGGACATCTGCCTCACCATGGTCTTCACCACAGACTGCAGGGAAATCTCTACCTCTTAATGTCTTAAGATGAAATGAGATGGTACCAGAAATGTGCTTTACACTCAGTAGTGTACAGAAACAAAAATCAGGAAACATTGCAAGGAACACTCTATTCAGGCTAAAATTTCCAGTCTTCATTTTCTATTTGCATATCGGTATCCTATACAAGGTGTACAAAAATATCTTTTGACGGTTTCCTGCTCTTAACTGCTGTTTAAGTGGCCATTAAAAAATGCAGATTTCTTAACTATGATAATTTTTAGTAATTATTGCATGTATGGTATATTTTACAAGACTATACAAAAAAATAATAATCACTTAATACGAAATTCATGGTCTTAGCAAAAGCTATACTGACTCAGTTTCCTGTTTCTTTTTCTTTGTTTTGTGTATGGATTATTTGCACTACTTGAATTCATGTAATTGAAATGTAAATTTTAAACCAAATGGCAGTTAATTAACTCACCAAACACCTTTCAGGATAAGGCCTGACTGAGGCATAATGCAATGAGGCTTTTGTCTTCCTGTTTTTTATTTTTTCCTCAATATCATTCACTCTTACTTTGCTTTGGTATGTTTTCTTATGTTTTCTTTCTTTTTTTTTTTTTTTTTCCCCTTGGACAAATAAATGGCTGAAGTGGATTTTTTTTTGCAGGTAATTGGAATTGACCTGCCAGCTGTGAATAAATATTTACTGTCTGCTGTACAGAAATAGGTATCTCTATACCTGTCCATCTGTAGAATAAGACCTTACTTATAAATGTGGCAGCTGGCTAGAAGAGTTAAGGTATGATTTTTTTATGACTTGCTAGACAAGAATAAAAAACCCTACATAAGTCACCAAGAGATTAGTTACTTCAGCTTCAGGCTGCAACCAACTTTTGTCAAATCTCTTCACCTTCCCCATCTTTCCCGCACACCTACACGCTTCATATGGGAAAGAAAACTTTATCCATTTTTTATATCTTTCAATCTTGAGCATTAAATTTGAGCAGTGAACCCATGATTTACCTCACTGTTGAAGGCAATTATTTTGTGGACTCGGATAAATGCAGGAATCAAAATATCGGTTTAATGAGTCAACATTTAGACCTTGTTAAAGGATTGTTTACCAAAAACTCATAATTAAATGCTTAAAATACAGTGCCACTGTACATAAGAGATCATCCCACTCTGCCTGCCATAGCTTCTTTCTTCAAGACAAATTATATCTATTTTCAAAATACATTTACCTTTGACATAAATAAAAATAAAAAGATATAATGCCATATCATCAACGCAAACGTACATATAAATTAAGGATATTACTTGCCCTTTAATAACCAATCAAAACAAAATTTTCAGTTAATAGAAGTTAATAGAAGGTATTAAATGGCAGTTTGGAATTCCATAGTTGAGTTTTTATTAGAAGTGAAGTTTTCTTTCACCAAGTTTGCACCAATAATTTTTCCTCTGCTACTTCAGATTGAACTCTATAAAGAGAGGAAAATTGCTTTTCTTTCACTGTGACCTGGTTCCCATTTAGCATCTTCTAACATTCTAATTTCATTTGCTCCCTATGCAATTTTAAACATTTGTTTCTAGTAAGTAATAAAATATTCTAGAGATCTTTTTAGGAAGAAGTTCCACAGAAAGGAGCAAAATAATCAGCTCATTTATAACTTCTTTTTTTATTACTTTAGTGTAGAGATTAAAAAGCCATACCAGCAAAAAACTTAGAATTGGACTGATTTTAGTTAAGATGGAGTCCAGGCTCTCCTGGATTTGATAGTGCTTCTACACTATCAAATAAACAGTGTAGGAAAAGGCATCTAGAAGTGTCTAGCAATCTCTACTTTTCTTTCTTAACAGAATATTACTTTGGCAAAGAATTCAGCACTTTTTTTTCTTTTATTCTGCCTGGTGTATTTTATAGCAAGCATGACAGAATTCTAAACAAAGCCACTAGAATTTATTAATAAGCTTATTTTCTGTGTAAATATAGAAGAAACACAGACCCATACAGCACTTCATAAATCAGACATTAAGGCACATATCTTCCCCATTAGCATTTGTTTGGAAGACCTTCTTTTTGATGTTAAGAAGGGTCTTTCACCTTATTGGTCCAAATCCAGTTTTTCCTCTCTTTCTCCTCTCTCTTTGAAAGCATGGTTTGTCTAAAAGGTCTTGTCTTTTTTTTGTGCCCTCCTTTGATTTCTTTATGCTTTTTTCAGGCTCCATATCTACTCCAGATGAATCTATCTCCACCGTGTCTCTCTTCAAACTCATTGTATATTATCTTTATGCACTAGAAGGAATTTTCCTACATAAATCAGTCTAAATAAGCTAGCACACTTTTTAAATCCATCCACTGACTTCTCCTTCACTGCAATCCATAATTTAAAGATTCCAGAGATTAATTTTCAGTACATAATTCTGTCTTCTTCTGTTCAAGCCACTCTGCCCTTTTATCTTGCCTCTTGCATGTTATTTGCTCTTTAGGGAACGTAACACTAATACTCTGATAGCCCTTTTCTTCAAATAAAGGCTAAAATTGCAGTCAGTCTGGAACAAAGATTTCTCATGCTGAACACTAATGGGTTGCTGATCATCTAGACCATGGTACTAGCCAGTAGTTGGTATCCTGCACTAACATCTTTCCATCTCTACTCTGAGGAGCTATTTATTTGTTTTCTGGTTCATCATATACAAAAGAGAGTTTAGATTTTTTCCTCTGTATCAAAAATATATTTACAGAATAAATAGATCAAAATATGTAGATCTATACGGACGTATTACAGATAAACTAAAATGTACAGATATCATAAAAAGGCATTATAGACACATTAAAAAATTCAGTTAAAATCTTTCCTTAACACTACATCTGACCCATTTTTTGGTCGGTGTCATGGCAACAAAAAGATTAAATCCTATATTGCTGTATTTCGAAGTAGAAAATAGCAGCATGTCATCCATTAATCTTTGGTCCTATAGAGGAGGATGAGATGTGTAAAATAAAAGAACCCCACTTGAGATTTCACCTCCTATCCTCTTGTTCCCTATTTGGAAAAAAATTATTTACTAACTCTTTTCCTTTTATGAGAATTTAGCAATTAAATATTTATTAAGAATACATTTTCGAAAGAGAAACTCATTAACAACTTAGCAAATGGCCCTTTAGAGATCATTTGGATTGCCCTGGATTAACCATTAGTTTATTAATTAAACCAGAGATGAAATCTCAGTCAGTCTCTCATATCCTAATGTACTGCTCTAACAATTCCATCGGACTGGATTGAGTTAAAGGAATAGAGAAAGGAATAGATCAGTTAATTGTTTTGGAATATTGCTCTCTGTATAGTAGAGTTTCTGTCTTCTCACCCTTACCAAGGAGCTTCTCAGCACTGACTCTTTTGTACTTCAAGATAGTATTTCTCCAAAGATACCTGAGGATAATGCCTGAATAAGTTATTTCCCCCAACTATTTCACCTCTGTATTTTATATAATTATTCTGACACTTGGTCTTTACAGTCTGGCTGCATAGAAGGACTGAAGTACAAACTTCTACTTCCTCCTGTCCTTAGTCATCATTAAAGATGAATGAGTTTATTCACCGTTTTCAAAAATTTAAATTATTATCTACAATATCCAACAAAGTCTGTAAGGAAAACCACATTCAGTGTGCTATTGGATGAAGGAAAACATTCCCGGAGTTACCAGCATGTGACATAACACACTCACTACTTTTCAGCACTAGTATATCCACATAAATCACACTAACACAAACAGCTTCAAGAAGAAACATGAATTGCATTAGAAAAATAAGGTCTTGGATTTCTTAGAGGTATCATATTCATTTTAAAATATCAGCTTTTTTATACGAAAATAAAAAAGAACTGGATCTAGAGCTTTTCCATTATGCAGTAACTAGTTTCAGAGAATTAAAAATACTTTTTTTTCCATTTATTGTTAAGCCAACCAGCAGCAATCCTTACTTCTCCTCTTGCCACTCTCCAACATTTCCACCTTGAAACTCACTCAAGCATCTCTAGAGCACAGAAGCACTTGTTTTCTCAAGCAGTGTTCAAAAAATAAGCAGGAAGAAAACAAATGAGAGACAGAAAGAGAAAGAGAGAATGAGATTTATAATAGTCCCTGCGACTGAGTCTTGAGAGTGGAAGTATAGTCATGTCCACCTGAGTGATTTCAGTTCAACAAAGAAGTGGTGGAAAGGCTTTCTTAAATTGATTTATTTGAAGAATTGTGGTGTAACATTAAACCACTATGTGGTCTGTTTTGTTCAGGTTTTGAGACTGTGACTGTCTTCAGTGAGGTTCCATGTACATTTATCTATAATACAAAGTGCAAAGCATGTTTTCAGCTCTCAAAGACTTAAAATTGAAGGAGTATTTTAACCCTCCAGTTCTTGCAGCAAGACTTTTCATTTATAATCCACTCCTGATAAGAATGTCCATATTAGTGATAAATTTGCCTTAAGAATCAAGGAAACAAGGGCAAATAACCAGTCTTCATAGGTCTTCATTTTGGTCAAACTCTCAGGGCCAGAGATATTTTAATAACTGAATGACATTTAGAGCACAGGTTTGCTTGTGGAGTGATATATGATTGTCTAATATCTTCTCAGCTGAACTACAGTAGCCTAATAGCTTCAGAACCCTTATCAAAAATCTGCCTGTGAGAGTTTCTACAATGTGTGTTGAATGTGTGTTGAACATCAGGCTTTGGAGCTTTTAAGGAACATTTTTATTCCCTAGATGGAGAAAAAGAAGAGAAAAAAATAATAACAGTTCTGTTATGCCCAGGAAGATTTGTGCTTCTGTAACTGAAGGGGGAAAAAAAGAAGGGAAAGCTTTACCATAAACACATAAATTTTAAAACATGCTTTTAAATTCAGTTGGTTAAATCTGTTCTTTTATTAAGTAATATTCTGGAATGGTACTGAATTCATTTTACTTAATGTCTATTTGTTTATGGCCAGGGATTTTGGGGGGGGTGGGGTTGTTTCCCCCCACACCCTTTCTGTTCTTCACTTTCACTCTTGCCTGTCAGAGGGTGTCAGAATCCATTCTGATGACCTGTTTCCAGATGGTCCTCTGCTTGGCAGATTTGATATGCCATGTCACATAAAAAGCTCATAAAACTGAAGTGGCATTCACTTCGTACAAAGCTTTGATTATCAGCATACATACAGGGAATGGCACAGCATCTCCCTGCCAAGCACTTAGTGCCCATTGGTTCCATAATCCAAACTGAGCACAACACAGTTTAACATTTTCAATCTTTTTGTCACACTTATATCTGCTTGGCTCCTTTTGAGTCTAAGAAAAGACATATGCAAATGAAAAATAAATTAAAAAAAAGGAAAAACTATATTCAAAAGACATTTCAGTTTAAACAACACTATTTAAAACATGAAAATTGAGACATTTCAAGTGTTATTTCCAGCCAGATTGTTTTTTAGTCTTTATTGTTAATATCTACATGCTCCAGTTTGCACAGAACAGTACTATGTAAAACTTGATAGAGAAAAGGGCTACTTTCTAAAGATCTTATTTTTCCATCTGAAACTTGAACTAATATTTCAACAAACAGTATCAGTAAAACAGTTCATTTTGTTGACCTTAGTTAAGCACTCTCAGCAGTAGGATGGCTAGAGCAGCCTGGAATTGTTTAAGTAATATGATTCACTGCAGATATTTTTTTTAAATGTAACCCCATTCTTTATATGGAGAAGCTACATTCTGAATTACATTCTGCTGCTGGAAAAACAGCAGTTTACCTATTCATAGATTTAACACAGTCAATGGCATCTTTACCGGCCTTGTCAGAGCAAAAAAGAATTAAAACAGCAATTAATAGCTTTCCCAGTAATTGCAATGCATATGTATTACATAATATAAGTTTTAATATATATGGACTATTGTTTTTGTTGTTATTGTTGTTGGGGGTTTTCTGTTTTGGTTTGGGGGTTTTTTTGTTTGTTTTTTTGGGGTTTATTTTTGGAGGTGGAATTTTGGGGGTAGGAAGGTTTGTTTTCTAGGGGTGGGAGGGTTTTTGAAGGGGCGAGTTTTGGGGGATTTTTTTGTGTGTTGCAGAGGTCTGACCTGCAAACCAAGTTTACATTACACGGGAGGGTCCCTTCCAGGAAACACATAGATTAGTAGCCCTAAAAATATGGATATTTGCCTGCTTCTTTCTCTCTCCATCTAGCTCTTTAGGTTGGGGGCAACTGTTCTAAAAATAAGTCTCAATTTAGTGGCATTTTAGTGTTTTTGTCATTTTACCTTGGAAACAGACATAAAAGCCTTATCTAAGGAGATGACCTAGAGTTCCCCAGGAATCAGCACAGAAAGAAGTTCTCTTGAACACGACTCAGCTCCTAGAAGGTCACCCACGTCTTTCTCTCTGTGCTGTGTGCAGCAGCTGGGCACCTAACTGACACATTTCAATAAAACACCTATAGGCAATAAATCCAAGACAGAGAATGGGAAATTTTAAGCAAAATTCTGTCCTTCTTATTGCTATTGTAATGTGAAACAGACAGAGAGAGGTAAAAATACTTAGTGTCATTGAAATTATGCCAGGTCCGTGTTTATGTAGTTAAGAAAATCTAATGTTTACCTATGTTTTTATCTATCATCTATCTATCTATCTATCTATCTATCTATCTATCTATCTATCTATCTATCTATCTATCTATCTATCTATCATCTATCTATCTATCTATCTATCTATTTTGAGAGGAACCTACTGGAGAGAATTTTGAGGTGAAAACTCAGTTGGGTTAATTGGTTGAGAATTAGAATATGCAATAGAGAAATTTAGACTCTTAAATTCCCGACCATTATGAATATTTTTATACTTACTTTTCTGATTCTAGATTCTAAATTGTTTCCTCACCTATGAAAATGTGAAAATTAATCACAGTACTTGATTTTATATATTAAAAAATAGAAAAATTATTAATGTTATGTAT
Source organism: Cinnycerthia olivascens (assembly GCA_035048155.1). Taxonomy (NCBI): domain Eukaryota; kingdom Metazoa; phylum Chordata; class Aves; order Passeriformes; family Certhiidae; genus Cinnycerthia; species Cinnycerthia olivascens. Next base: position 84,990,057 of record JAWWMU010000153.1, on the reverse strand, counting down.
ATGCAAAATCTTTTTAGGCAGATGAATCCCAAAATGATATTATATATTGTAATTTTTTTTAATTTATGTTAACTATGTTGTTATGATGCTGTTTCTTTCTCCTTCTGAACCTGTTGCTGTTTTATTCAAAAATCTTTTTAATGAAATTAACACACAGCATTTATAAGAAAAGATTCAGCAATCACTGCTCTATAGCTCAATTAGGAGCTTTGTGTATCAAGGATATTCTCAGAGACCCACCATGAACCAGCTTAAAAATAAGCACTATATTTTTCTGAGGTGTGATAATGAGTGGGATAATAGAGAAAAAAAATTTAAAATAGTATCTTTAATGAAATTGAAAAATAACACTTGAGCAAAAAGTAAAATATTAGACTGAATCTCTGAATTCTCAGGTAAATGTAAGTTCTTTTGAAATCACAGGAGAAATTTCTCCTTCAGTTTTTGCACAGAATGGGGTGAAAGAGCTTTGATTGGTTAAAGTGTAAGGATTATGGGGTTTTATTTTAAAAATAAGAATGAGTAGCAACACAAGTGTTCCTATCAATGCTGAGTGATCTATGCACAATCCTACGCACTATGAAAAAGATCAGTGCTTCATCCTAGCACCTGTGTTGTTGTTATTACTATTTGAAAGAATTTAATTCAACATTTTTGAACTTCATGTTGAGGTAACAAATTGTATAATAAAATATTGTAAATAAAAATGAACTACTATTTCTCCCCCCTTCCTCTTACATAATTGGATGAACTTAAAAAGACTTACATTTCTTGCATGACCAAAAAAAAACCTAAAAAAAAAACAATGCATAGATAGCATTGCCATCTGTATCCATCAGTTTTAAGGTCTCCTAGTCTTTTCTCTGAAGGTCTTCAGTTGTGAATAACAGAAGAGAATCTGATGGTAACTCAGTTACAAGAAGAGAGAAAGAGCTGTGTCCTTTCCTTGACTGTTTAGGTTCTTATTGGGAAGGAACACTGCATCTACTGCCTACAGCCATGACTTTATTTCTCTCTGCATCAGGTCTCACTTGGAAATTCGGCCGTGTAAAAAAATCAAATGGTTTTATACAGGTAAGGCACAATTGTATGTGTGTCACTACTGATCTGTCTCTAGATCATTTCTAGTGCCAATAGCTTTTCCTAAGATGGATTTGGGATCAAGAGACATACTAGGAATATTCTAATGAACAATTAACACAATTAATTTGTCTTACTCGTTCATCCATGAGTTATTAGTTTAAAAATGAATGTTTAGGCTGACTGATATGCTTTAACTCCCTGTGCTGATAATTCCAGATGGAAGAAATATCTGTGGTTATTAATAAATCATTATGCATTGGGAATTTTCCCTTCAACTTATCTTTTTTCTTTTCATTTCCTAAAAGAACCATTTAGAACTAATGACAGTTGCTCCTAGATTTTTTTCCAAAGAACAGCCCACTTTATCAACTGTGTATTTAAGCGGAATCTTTTGTTCCTGCAAAAGATAACCACCAACAAAATAAAAGGTTTAAGTAGGTCTACAGTAGTTTATTTGTCTGTCAGTAGGCAGGCAGCCATGCTTTAACTCTGGCTCATTATAGTTCCCTCTTGACATTACCTATCTTTGGTATATCCCTTATCTTGCATCAGTAATGACTGTCTTCAGATGCCTCAGGCTTTTCTTAGACTGCTTTCAACCCCCTTTTTTTTTTCACTTCATTTTTATTTCTCTCTCTCCTAAATTTTTCATGACTTTCAAATTATCTGTTGACTGTAATTACATGACTTCAGGCCTTTCAGTCTGTTTTACCTGGAAAGACTCTGTGAGTGTATACAACTACACTACTTCATTGTAAATTATAATGTAGTGTCAGATATACCTGTCAACACAACAGTTTTTATTAACTTCACAAACAGAAAAAAATTGCAGTAAGATCTAAGGCCCTATATATAGTGCATGACTTCTAGATACAGAGTGAGAAATGTGCCAGCCAAATATGCAAAATTTCAAAAGTAGGTTCCAAAACCTGGGTGAAGGATTTCACAACACATTTTTTCTGTTTACAGGTTATTTTGCCTGCGAATGTGAAATAGAAGATAAATTACATAAGAATACTTCCATGTTTGTCATACCTATCTAAGGAATAATAAAATGCAATTGTGTCAAGAGGCAATCAATGAAAGCAAGAAAGGCAATTTGAAAACTATATCTAACTTTTTTTTTCACAAAACAAGTATGTATATACATATATATAAATAATAGATGTGTAATAAATAAAAAGGATGAATGTAAACACAGAGACTGTCTAGAATCATACCTGTGAAGTCGACTGCTTTTGAAAAGCCCATTCTAGCAACAGCAACTTTTACCAAGTCATACAGTTCAGCTGTTGGGACACAAACATCACTGGATGACAGTCTATGCTGCGTATTGTCACAGATACACTTTTGCTCTGTTAAATCTGTTGAGATTACCTTTTTATTTTTTGCTCAGTACCTGTGGAAATTGCTTCAGATTTTGAAGTGATGAAGTCTCTGTCTGATTATTACTGTTACTAATTAATGTTATGGAAACAATGAAAGTATTTAGCAAGACTTCAAAGCCTGTTTGTGCTACATCCTGTATTCTCTTGTCATTAAAATATTTGTCTTACCTCAAAAAGTTATGAACTAAAACTGGAAAATTGGGTGGACACAAGAAACAGACGAGGAGAGCACAGGGTAACAGCATGACAATTATGAGGACTGTAAGAAGCAGAGGTCAAAAAACTCCAACAGCCTAGACATAGTTATACAAGTCTTCTTTCTCCACTCTCCTTTATCTGTCTTTTAATTAAAAGTAAGTGGCCTGATTTTCAAAAATCTGAACACTCAAAACCTGCATTGATTTCACAGGCAGCTCTGGGCATCAGCACATTAGAAAATTAGGCCAGAAGCATTTTTATCTTTGGAAACTTCATAAGATTTATCTTTTAAATGTGAATGACTAAAAGAAAACATTGATAGCTGTCACAGCAGTGGAACAGGGCAGGCTTCTAAAAATCATTACAAATTTAGTGTGCTGTGGTTAACTTTGGCCTCTCTTTTTGTTTCCTAGTGTTGCATCTCTTGCCTGACACCTTTCTGACCCATTTTGATAGAGGGAAGAATCTAACAGTCCTGAGCAAATTTCATATTGTTCTTGTCAGGGCAGTGTGGTGATAGGCTTGAAAATAGGTTGGGAATTTCAGGTATAAATCAGGTAAACAGCCTAGAAATATCTCTACTGTCCTTCGATTTCTTTTCTTGTTTACATCACGTTTCTTTAATAATAAGATATTCAGTGTATCCTAAGCACTACTATGGTCCATACTTACTTTTATCAGTTGGAACTAAGTGTAACAAAAATTAAGGATGCCAAGATTTTGAAAGAATGTTATGTGAAATATCCATTTTTAAAATTATTTATTTATAAAAGTATTTATTTATGGGAGGAAGTTTTATTGGGTTTTTAAAATCCATTTTCATTTAAGTGTACATTAGTGATAAAAAAATGGATATTTAAAGAGATCTGTGAAGATGGGTAAAAATAGTATCTGCACTCCCATTATCAAAACACACTTATAGTGGCAAGTATAAGTATACCCAAAACTCTCCTCCTCACCTTAATCCCAGGCATAGCTAATTTTCAGGATAGCTGCTACGTTTTACTTTCTTTGTGGATACAGTCTTTACCCTCAGCCTTGTTCACTTCTTCTTAGACCTGAGAAAATTGGGCAACAGTTTCACCTTTATCTTATCTGATGTTCCTTTAGGCAACTGAGCTCACAGGCCAAAGGAGGCATATTCAGGGACAGGTAGGCTTTAGTGGTAGCTGCTCCTTTATAAAGTTTTGCCATAACAGGAAAATATCCTTCAATAACAATGTTTAAACCATTAACCATAGCATTTCAATCTCTCACAGCAGGTCCAGTGAAAGGTATCCCTGCAGGGGTGTTGGATGTAAATGATCTTTAGTGTCCTTTCCAACACAGGCCATTTCATGATTCAGTGTTTCTATGATTTTCAAGCTTCAAGTTCCTATGGTTCATCTTGAAGTAACTCATCTGATGGTCTGCATTGCGAAGGTCTCCAAGGATCCTCCATATGCATTATTTTTAATTAGTAGAATTCACTGAACACTGTCAATCAATGTTTCTGAATACTCATGAAGTAAAGCAAAACATTAATTCCAGCTGCACTCGAGTCCTTCACGTGAATGCACTTTCCCTAAACATAAAACTGTCAAGTCATTGATTAATATTTGTTTGAGAAGAGCAACTGATAATCTATTTAAAACTAGAAAGATGAGTATTTACATTTTAGTATTATGCCATGTATTTCTTTGTTTTCATGTGCATTGATTATAAAATATCTATTTTGCCTCATTTCACATACATAACAGTAAATTAAACAATTTAAATAAATAATAATTGTTTGTTTATTGGCCTGGGAAATGCAAGTACTTGTTTCTTTGATGTTTGTAATTAAGAAAGGAGCAGGTATTTCCCAGAACTGAAGATGATAAGTACAAATTTCTGACTACAAAGTCTAATTCTGTGATGTTATTCAAAGATATAAATATGATTATGTTTAATATGAATTCTCTTGGTCTAATGGGAAATATGTTTTACAAAGAATTTTTAACATTGACTTAAAAATCCATTGAACTCAGGCAAATGAACAAAACTTTGGCTTTAATTATCATCAAACTTTTTACATTGGTCTCTACTCGGTTATTAAAGGTTGAAATACACCAGTTCTCTTTGCAATCTTGAATTTTTCTTTTTTCATCCTAATTCCAAACAGGATATGTTGAAAGGTCATGGAAACCATCTGATCAGCATTACCAAAGGCCAATTTAATTCCTTTTACAGTAAAGTGGACTTAGAAGAGGATGGTATTTAAAGCAACAATTTGTGGTTCAGTCCATCCAAAATGAGCATTGACTGCTTTCCAATTCAAAAATACAGAATTTTAAACCACAATTTAAAAATCTTTGTATAAGAAGTTATATAGTGCTTTGAACAAAATATCAGAAAACTAGACAAAATTACAAAGTTATTGATGAAATTTCTATTTCTATGTCATGACTCTTTTGAAAATAAGAGTAGAGGGTCAGAAAGTTTATTTTGGTTCATAAATCCTATAGAATGATTTAACATTGGAGTGCCAAAGGCAGGCAGTCCATTCATGACATTACCGTAGACTTAATACTGGTTTTGCTGAAGTAGAACTATTTATAAATTTTTGGCTTTTTTACCTCTCAACATGTGCTCTACCTGGACAATGAAAGGCAGATTAACAGACTGGAGTTGCTGATGGGTGTTTAATTACCTTGTGCTTTGTCCATGCCTTCAGAATAAAATTTTTAATTAATTTAAAAAATAATGAAATAGAATACCCTGAGTTGGAAGAAATCCATAAGGGTGAAACAGTCCAACTCAAGCCCTGCAGAGGATCCCCCAAGGGTCACACCCTGTGCCTGAGAGTGTTTTCCAAACACTTCTTGAACTCTGTCAGGCTTGGTGCTGTGACCACTTCCCTGGGGAGCCTGTTCCAGTGCCCAACCACCCTCTGGGCATTCCTGATAACCATCCTAAACCTCCCATGACATTCATGCTGTTCCCTCAGGTCCTGCCACTGTCACCATAGAGCAGAGATCAGTGCCTGCCCCTCCTGTTCCCCTCATGAGGAAGTTCTAACTGCACTGAGGTCTCCCCTCTGTCTCCCCCAGGCTGAACAGACCAAGGGCCATCAGCTACTCCTTGTATGGCCTCCCCTCTAGGCCCTTCATCAACTTCATGGCCTTTCTTGGATGCTTTCAAGTAACTCTGTATCCTGCGTATATTAGAGTGACCAGAGCTGCACACAGTACATACAGCCCTATAAGTGGTATTGCTCACATAAGTATTAATCATTTACAGCTGATGTATATTCAGTTGTGTATAATCAATTGTCTATGTCAGTGGCTTAGATTCAAGCAGGGTGATTAAAAGAATTATCTTTGATTATAGTTTCTCTAAATACATCATTCTTCTGTGGGTAGGATTCTCAGAACTCATTCTATGTAGGCTCATTAAGTTAAGCATTTAATGTGCATTCTAGTAAAACATATATTTTTTTTCAGCAGTGGCTGAAATTCAGCCTGACATCACAGATGTTTAGAAATAGCCCTAAACCAAAGTTCAGGAAATGCACTTAATCTGACAGAAACTCAGACATCATGAGCCCACAGTAAAAATTACTCTGTTTAAAAACAGTGTTTCTGAAGTTCCAGACTCTGCATAGCCTATGTCATACATCTCTTTAAAGGATACTAGAGGTTCAACAGTCTTTTTTTCTCTACAACAAACAAATAGCTCCGTAGGTTTCCATACAGATAGTGAAAATGTCAAAGCATCCATTTTGACAATGGACAAGAAAAAAGTGTTTTCTTCTTAAAAATTAAAATAAACAAATAAAAACCCAAAATCCACATTTCATGTATCATAAAAATTATTTAGAATAGGAGAGTAAGCAATAAAAAACAACCAGATCATGTTATCAGAAATAATTTACATATTTTTCCAGAAAGTTCCTTCAGAGAAGAATTTGTCAAATTCTGGTATTGCTATTCATTACAGTAGGAAATAATCTTAGAGTTCTTGGGAATGGCATTTTTATTTTCCATGAGAATTTTAAAAATACTGCAATAAGGAAAAGTGAAAAAAAAAAAAAAGATCTACAGATGTCTTCATTAACTAGTATTCACATAGCATTTATTTCAGATACATGTTGAATTTAGATAGATTCCAATGCATATTTTCAAATCTTGCATTACCTTTTCCAGGAAAACTATAAACAGAAGTTTCACTCAAAATTCTAAAATTTAAGTTTTAATGTTTCAACATTAAATTAGTTTGATTGCATCCAAAGGTCTGGATGAATCATGCCTCCTTGTTTGCATTGAACAGAGTAATTTTGAGATACATAAAGAATCATGAAGGGAAAAAAAATTACTTTTTTCCATCTCAAGTACCTTTTTTAACTTCTCGAAGTGAAGGTAGGGTTAATTGTCACCAGATGCCACGCAGTACCTGAAATTCCTCCTCTTTAAGTCTTAGTATTTCTATTTTAAAGTTCTCTGTTCCCTCCGTTTAATTTATCCCCCATTATATACTGTGCTTCCTAAATATATGTCACCAATATCATCTGCTCTATCATAGCTATACCAGCATATCTTCTCACATTTGTTCACACATAGATTTTTTGAGTACTGTGTTTACAGAAAAGGAGAAGCAGTACTAAGACATTTATTAAATTCTCAGTATAACACAAGATAAGAATAAGTGCAGTGATTTTCAATCTCCATAGTATTTCTCTTTTATGCCATAGGCTTGCACAAGCAATTATATACTTGAATAAGAGTTATACAATGCAGAAATTGTCTGTTCTATTTCTGGTTTTATTCTTATATTAAGAGTACCGTGACAATGTTTCTGAGCAGCACCTATATGCTGGTGATAGGCAGAAAACAAAAAATAACATCTTAAGCTGTCATAGTTTGGATTATTATATGAATGCAAAAAAGTATGATAGAGGATACAAAATACACTGAAAACATAAAAAGGGATCACTTTTGGTTAGCTTTTTTCCCACTTTTCTGTTTCATTGAATGGCAGTATTCTGGTGTTTTGTTTCATTAGTGTCACTATCAATATCCAGACCACTTGTTCAAGAAGAATAATTCTCGGTGTTATCTTTTAAATCAATACAGGACTTTTGGAATATGCTTGAATGGTGTGTATGTCATCAGCCATAGATGCCTTTGGACTTCTATATTTTTAAGCATGAGAATCAGAATTGTACTAAAAATGACATGGTGATTTATTCATGTTGCTCGATTAACTTTCTCCCGTCAAACTTGTGACAACTAGAAAAAGTTTGAGCTTTGGTGGAAAGGATGATGAATCATGATGTGGCAGGGATCCAATAAATGTGATACTCTGAGTTTGTATTGATTTTCTTGCATTTACTGTCTTGCGCTGCTCTACTTACTAATTTCTGCACTTTGGTCTGTGTCAGTCTTCTACATTTTTATTTCTTCACCTGTTCCTATTCTGCTCAGAAAAAACTTTTGTGAACTGTCATCTTTATACAATGCAGTAGTATTCAGATTCCTGCAGTAATTAGGTTTCTTGGTCCTTTGTTGGTTCTTGTCACATGTCTTATTATTTAAACCCTGCTTGTATTTCCCTGTAAGTCTTACAGTCAGAAAGTGTGATATTTGGCAACAAATACCATACCCTTGTTTCACAGCAGACAATAGTAATAGTCTGGCCAGCACAATCAAGAAATTGTGGTATTTTAAATTCAGATATTTTATGCATTCAGACCTAGGATGACTTTTTAAAAAAAAAAAAGATTGATCGTAGTCATTGATAAAACTCATGTGAATTTGCATACTAAAAATTTCTCTATGAGGTGGTTAGACTTCTCTTCCAGAAGTATGTAAAGGAAAAGGTAAAGTAACTTCTTGTTATGATTCTTTTTATTATTATTATTTAGCTTTTTTTTATGCACATGTTTTGCAGGACTTACTTGCCTGAAAAGGTATGTCTAGTAGACAATGTCCAATTTCTGCATGTAATAAACAATGAGAGTATATAAGTGAAATATTAACTTGAAATAATTTTATTGATCTGTTGCTGGGTTTTGTTTATTTGTTTGTTTATTTTTCTGCAGTAAAATGTTTTGTAATATTATTGTTATAAGTATAGAGCTAGGAAATTCCATATTAATGAAGCCTGGTTATCATCTGAAGTAAACAAGTCTCACCTCACTACACAATTGACATGTAAATGCATCGCTGGTGAGAACTCAGATTTGAGATTTTTGCAGTCAAAGTGTAGAGATAGAAGTGCCTGTATGTGTCATAGTTATCTGGGCTTCTTATATTGTCCTTGAGTCTCAGTGGAGATGCCTACATATAGTTGTTCAGTGTCATTATAAATGCCCTTTTTTAGTCAAAGACGTACACATGGACCCATGTGATACAACAGAAGATCTGTTCCATCCCAGGGCCACTGCTAGAGGCTCAGCACCATATTCAATGCCATTAAATGTCCCTAGGCCCCCAAGGGTGTGCAGCTGAAGACAGCTAGGTGCCTTAGCACAATCAGCAAGTCAAGAAGCCGGAGATTTACTGTCTGAGTAGGCTGTAGGTGCTTGATTCAATTACTGGTGCAGTGATGTCCGAAGCCATTTGGGCTGTCCTAGACTGCCATATCACATAGGACAGTCAGGTATGACACAAGACCTCAGGCCCTTCTAAGGCTCTAGCAATGGCCGGGCAACATGCTTTAAGAATTAAAAATTATCTTGTCACCCATACATGGCAAAAGAATCCCTGTGTAGTTGAGGGTCAGCTGAAATACTGTCTGGACCCTCCTGAGTCTACATCTCGTCTGACTACTACAGTGCCTTAGAAACTTATCCATCTGTAAACTCTTACACAGAATTAAAACTTGCTTTATGTGTGTATCTGTCTTTCAGACATCAACCTATTAAGATTTTAACCTGCTTAGGTTGTTTTAATAGTCTAGATAGATATTAAATTCTTGAAAAATTAGGAAAAAATAGTTGGTTGAAAGAGAAAGATCATCTTATTTCAATTCTTAAGAAAATACTTTTGTGTCCTTTCAAGTCTTATTTGACGTCAAAAAATCCTCCAAGTAAAAAGACAAATATACAGGAAACTGGTCTCTGCTGGTTCTGCTACACATGGTCCTACTTATTTTCTATATAATTCTGGAAGAAATTATAATTCTATAATTTTCTATATAGTTCTGGAAGCACTATACAGCAACTAATTCTGTGTTACTGTTGTGCCTGTTTTGCCACCACTTCTTTAATATAACTTTCCTGCCAAAATATATAATGAATGGACTCCTTGAGGTTTGCTGCCTTATATGCAAAATGTTTGCAGCTGTGGAAACTTCTTTGAATTTCTATAGTTTCCATGATAGCAGTCTTACTTTAAATAGTACAGCATGAGAAATAGTTATCATGTAGAATGAAGAATAAAAACAGAGTGATGGTTTAATACTCCTTATGTTTCTTGAAGCATCCATTTGATATGATGAAATGGTTTTTACACAACTTTGAAAATATCTAGCAGTATGTAATATTGAGTCCCAAAGCTAAAATACTTTACACCATTGTCCTATATGAAAAAGTTCAAGTATTGGTTTATTCATTGTCTTACTTTCTTTTTGGATTACCAACCCTCAAGTAACTGATTTAGTCATTTCACAGAGAATCAATTATAAGATATTGAAAATCCTAATCAAACCACTAAAACACTAAGGATCTCAAATTATGTTGGACATTAATGCATCTAAATATTCTAGAACATGAACTACCAGAAAGAATTTGTTTTCCGAGGTCTGGTTATAGTAATTATTAGAGTGATTCTCATTAGTGCTGCCATAGAAGGTCTATTCCTATCATGATGCCAGTTTTTCTTTAGTTTATGATCCAGCTTATTTCCCCTGATTTCTCACAGTGTCAGCTGCCTTCAACGGTAGGTGTTAATAAGTGAAATAATTCCATAGGCAAAGGACACCAAAAAACCTTTTGTAATGGTTTCAAATTATTTTTGGATTTCAATAATTTCTTCTGAACCTCTGATTTTTACAGGAGAAAATAATTAAGACAGTTGTTACTTACTGTAGAAAAATAGCTCCTGGACATACCAAGCAGATACCTTTATTATGCTTTAACTTTTGTTTTAATGGCTATAATAAATCAGAATAGGACTGAAATAACTCCATTGACATTTGATTATTCTAATATCACTGACTCGTTCTAAAACTCAATGGAAAAAGTACGTTTTCACTTTAAATTGTCATTATACAACTAGATGTACAAGAAAAAATTACACTGACTTGTTAATTTTTCAGACAATAAGGGAACACCATACTGGCTTTTTGTTGAAGGGGGGCCATTATACTAAGAGCATGAGAAAGTAGTTTTTGAATTGACATGTGAGTATTATCACTTCAAAAGCTTTTTTCTGAGACAGTGTTTTTTCAAGTCTGTGTGTTTCATGCTTTGGTATCATTAAGACATAAAACATGGAATAATAAATGTTACTGTGGAAAGTAAGACTGAACATGATTTAGAGTGAAACAAAGAAAATCACTCAACATAAAACTCTTCACTTATTTTGTATATGATGTTTTCTTGCCCAAAACATACCCGTGTTCTTGATAAGTGACTACTACAATAAAAAAACAATTCCAGGGTAGTTCAATGTATTATTCAATATGGGAAATGGAAGGGTGTGAGTGTCTTTTTCTCAGTATTTTCCCACAAGTCCTTTCTTTCAATTGGAAATAAAAGAAAAAATATATACCTTTTTTTGGGGTAGGCCATACATTATTCTCAGCTCATTATAGTGTTCATCCTCCTCATTTTTGGAGCAGAGGTGTCAGACTATACAGATATTTTTACCTCAGCAAATGCTTCTGGCTCTCTGGAAGAATTCTTAAACACGAGGGCTGGCAGCTTTGGTGTTGTCACTTGTATTGTCATGTAGATATGTTTCTGATTAGTTCCTCTTGCTCCTGTATTCAATTTATTGTCATTTTTTCTTGTTGATATCATTTTTGTTTTGCTATGACTTGTGCTCCTCCATTTTATGATGGGAGCTTCCTTGCAACTAACTCCTCATAAAATTTCTTTGTGAGTTTTTTTAATAGCCTCTTAGCAACAAAACCCTGATGAAAAGATCATTTCCTCACCCAGTTTTCTTGGAAGTCTTACATTATACAGTTAAAAGCCTCCATAGTCATGTACTGCACAAGAGAATTATATTTTGTTGTGAGTAGAGGTTTAAGTGTTTTAAAGTGTTGCATTAAAATACACATTTTGCAACCAGATAAATAATCTGATGTGATTCTGAAGTCCTCTGAACTTAAAAAAAAAATATTTGGGATGAACATTTACATGGAAACTCCTAGATAGTACTACAAGATGTAAATAATGTAACTATTCTAGTATGGTTGCATTAGTTAAGGGAAACTGTACATATCTATGTAGTAGAGACATGACAGAAAAGAGAAGCCTAAGGGAAATATGAAAAATTATATCTCTTTTCTTGTCATCACTCAGCTGCTTCTGTCATCTTTAAGATTTTCTCCAGACTTTATTTTTAAAGTTGTAAATTATGTTGCTTTTTGCTTAAAAAAATATATCTAATTGCTTCTTATGTGAGATTGTGGATCCACAAGGTTGTTATTTACAGTTAAACTTGGTAACAGGAGGTAAATTGAATATACGAGCAGAATCACAAAAAAAACCCCATCTAAATAGGTGGCTTTCTATGTCTTCCTTCTTCTTTCAAGAAATCTCTTGCTAACACTTCAAGTTGTGATGTCAGAATATTTCAGATCATGGAAACTCATGTGAAAAGTATTAAGATTATTGAACAAATTTGCACAAAGTATTTTCATAAAGATGAGAGGTAGAACAGATTTTTGTTCTTCTGTTAAAGCCTCTTCTTCCTGTTTTCTCCAACATACATAAATTTACTGAGAAAGGCAAACCAGCTAAAGTCAGTGAAAATTTTGTAGTAAATTCTGATATGCTGATATGAATCAATATTTGGCTGAAGGGAGATATCAGACTGTATCTCATGAGGAAGACACATAATAGTAAGGACTGTCTAGGAGAATCACTGAAGAGTATTAGAGAGGCCTTTAGTCAGCTGGACCACAGGAACAGAGCAAAAGAAAAATAATGTATTATTAAAAAAAAAAAAAAGGGAGACAGAAAAGTGTATAACCTCTTAGAAAATAAGTGAAGATATATACCAAGGATAGCATAGCTAAAAGCCTATGGAGAAATTAACAAGGGATAAGGAGATGCTGACTATAGGTCACATATGGCTTACTTGGGAAAGAATCTATGAAAAGAGTATTTTTCTACTGTATAATCCTATTACAAAATGGAAGGATTGTTTGGTGAAAAGGAGAGCTTGTAAAAAGGAATCTAATAAGGAAAAGAGAAGGAACAGAAGACAAACTAAAAGACAACACTCAGCATGACCTCTAAAACTACTGCTATGAGGAAAATCACATAAGCGTAGTATCACGGAATCACAGAATAGTGAGTTTGGAATGGCCCACAGTGGGTCCAAACTCTCTGTTCAAGCAGAGGAATCCTAGAGCACATGGCACAGAATTGTGTTCACACAGTTCTTGAATAGCTCCAGTGATGGAGACTCAGAAACTCCTCTAGGCAATCTGTGCCATTTCTTAGTCACCCACATCATAAATTTCTTCCTCATATTCAGGCAGAATTTCCTGTGCATCAGTTTCTGCCCATTGCTTCCTGTCCTGTTGCTTGACACCACTGGGAAGAGCCTGGAAACATCCTCTTGACACCCTCCCATCAGATACTGATAGACAGAGATGAGATCCACTCTCATTCATCTCTTTTCAAGGCTGAGCAGACCCAATCCCCTCAATCTTCCTTCATAAGAGAGGTGTTCAGAACTGGACACAGTGCTCCCAATGCTACCTCACTTGGGCTGAGTAGAGGGGCACAATTACCTCTTTTATGATTGATGGGAAAGAAGTGTTTAGAAAGCGAGTATTTTTGTCCAGCACTTTTAAAGAGCCTTTAATAATTAATAGCAAGAATTTGAAAAACTTGTGCTGTCACTAAGCAAGTGAATAAGTGGAAGGCATAAAAGATACGTTTCAGGGAATGGAGGAAAAAAATTAAGGTTGAATGAAAAGAGGTTGAACATTTTTGATTATGAACAGAAAATTTGGAAGCATTGTGATTACATTAATAAAAATTCCATCAGTCAAAAATCTACGCACACTATTTCAATATTGTTTCTTGTATTGTGAAATGCAATTGCATTTAGGTTTAGTTTATATTTCAGATACTTCAATTAAATTATTCTCCTGAATTTTTCAAAATGACAAAAGCTTTTGTGATATAAGAAAACAGTTTCTCTCAGGTCATAACTGTTTTCATGAGTAGAAAGCACTAAAGCTTTTATTAATGAAACAGACAAAAATATAACATGAACCCAGGGCAACTGAAGCCAGACAAATTCAAATACATGAGAAAACACAGGGTTTAACAGTGAGAATAATTAACAGCAGAAGCAGAAGGTTTTCCATCGCTGAGCATTTAGAAAAAAAATATAATTGAGGGCCCAATTCAGGCTGCCTCCTTTAGTTTTAAATTTGGTGAAGGCGTCAGCCTCATGCACCATTTCAGAACATTCAATTGTTCTCTCTATGAAGAACATAAGGGCAGAAATATTACAGCTCTAGATATGATTTCATGGAGTTGACACAAACCTTCATGTGTTATCCTCATGAACCAATGTGATATTCAACATCTTGTAGGACTTAGTCAAAGCAGTACTGATATGAAAGGTGCATTTCCCAATACTGAGAGTAACCACTTGGAAGAAATCAACAGAAAACACAGAAGTGCTTGTCAACATCTAGCCAAACTTCAAGATGTTCCACTCAGTTCAAGTTCAGAAGATCAAAACCTACAGTGAACATGGCCACTTAAATGATCATTATTCAGTTGTGGAGAGTACTGCTGTGTATATGAGCTCACTATTCTAAAAAGAAGAGCAGTATCCCAGAATGCGGGAAACTTGTGTTGAGCAACTGCTCTGTTTGCTGGTTTTGTTGTTGTTTTTGTTTGGTTTTTTTTGGTTGATTTTTTTTTTTTTAAGTACAAATATCCCTTGTGATATGCATAAATATCTCTGGTAAACAGAGACCAGAACTAGATAGTTTTCTGAGTGTTTTCAGTGTGAAAACAGTAGTTCTTCCTCCTGGCCTCCTGCCTAACACATTTCCCTCCTGCCTGGAGTAATTAGTAGGCCACCTACTGAACAACTTTTAAGTTTGACTCTGTTTTAACATGATTTTCTCTCGAGGCTCCTGTTTTTCTTTAGAATTTATTCCCTGACCATATCACACCTTGATGTAGCTGAGGCCAAGTTAGCCTTCTTCACCCCTTAAACTACCTGAGCCTGACCACTGCACTTCAGATCATTGTCAGCTAAGTATAGCAAGCTAGTATAGGATGCTCCAGTAAAAAAAAGAGATGATGAAATATTGCTTTTCTTTTTTTAGATAAATAATTGCTGTTTAAAACCCACAACAAATCTGTGTTGAAAAGCAGAGGTGTTTAGATTACTAATGTAAGCCCCTTTAGCACCCAACAGCTCAAAAACTATTCAAAATCTATAAAGTAAAAACTAACAATCTTTAATAGAAAGGATGCCTCAGAGGCCCAAACCTGACCTGCATGCATTCCTTCAATTTTTCCAAGATAAATTTGTCTTTGTTCTTCCTAACAAACATGAGATTACTGTAGGATGGTAGCACCCAAAGGCCTCTGTGGGGATAGAGCTGCGTGCTTTACAAACACAGATAAATAGCTCACCCAGCACCGCCTACAATCTGAAAGGCACAAAGAGTTTTGAGGGGTGGCAATGGAGATAGAGCTTCTGAGCAAATGAAAACAATGCTGATTAATAGAGTTTTGGTAAATGGATGCTTTCTTGTTCATTTTTCTCTTCTAATAGGAGTAGAGGTCAAATACAGGAAATGGCATGACTATGGAAGCTAATGAAAAAAAATAGACAACATGAAATGGAAGGAATAATCACAGCTTGCTGTCTCTGGTTCTGTTCTACCTGCAGATGCAAGTAGGCATGATATTAGAGGGAATTTTAAAAACTTTAAAAATAATTTATCTATTTGCTTTTTAAATGAGACTGTTTTTCTTCAAAATTGTGGAGAAAATATGGGAACAGGTTATCCTGAGCCTCTAAGCCTTTACGCAAATGCTTTATTAAACATCCAACTCAGAAAAACAATAGCTTAAAAAAACTTGTCTAACCAAACCCTCATACTGTAGATATGAATTTGCCATACAGCTGAATAATAGACTTCTCTTCAAATATACATTTATTCAAACCCAATCTATAACTAATACAAAAAAAAACCCAATTAGAACAGATATATTTTTAACATGCTTGAAAATGCAGAAACTATGACCTTAAAAACACTGAGCAAGGGGAAAACCTTCTAGAGTTAATTTACAAACCTGTAGATGTCAGGAGAGACTGCCATCTCTTCTATGTTACAATCTGGGGCTTATTATAATTACCTTAATGTCTCCCCTTTTGTTAAATTTCAGATGTAGATTAAAATTTGTAAAACAAGTGCATCAGAAGTAGCAGGGCGTGATGCACTGTAACCCGCCTGGCATTAAGAAGAGAAAGCCTGTTAGAGGTTGCCAGAAGAAAAAGCTTAAAAACTACTTCCTTTCAGCATTTAGATGCCTCAGTCTATTCAAGTGACAAGAATGATCTTGTCCTTGGCAAAGGTCTATAATCACCTAAGTGGAGTTCATAATTTTTCAAAAGCTATTTACGCCCATCCTTTTAGCATTATATTGGCCCCAGTACCCTGTTTTCCCAGTGGTCAGAGTGCCTCTTTAGGATGCAGTGCACAAGAGCCCAAACCCTCTTGTGTCCAAAGGGATTCAAACCCAGCACCCTTTTTTCTCTAATGAAAATACTGTAAATTGTAAAAAAAATTGGTTGTACTGGTGTGATGGAGAGGTAATCTCAATACTTACTGACAAACATTTTTTGCCATATGGAAAATGCAAGGAAAATGCCATTGTTTAGGAGCACTGAAAGTAGCACCTTTTCAGGTGTCAATGTGTCAGGTGTCATTTCAATAGGTATCCTGTGAAAAAAATGGATTATGTAGATTTTGAGAAATTGCCTGTGTCTGTCTCATATCTTAATACAAACCATAAGCACATGATTTATCATACTAAATATCAATAATAGAATATTAGCTATATTACCTAAGGTCCTGAATTTAGTTGTGAATAAAAAAATATGCAGTGTATTAAAGTATGGCAGTATCTGAAGTGTAAGCAGTTGCTCAATCACTCTTGCAGAGTTGGAGTACACTGAGTACCTAATCAATTTACCAAAGAAATCTCTTCAAAAATATTATATTTAGGCCTGAGGTAACATGTATTAGTATATTTTTCTTCAGCTTCAGTACATGCATAATGGTAGTAGAGGAATGAATTAGCAGGTCCAACCTATACTAAGATCGCCTTTAAAAGGGATTGATACACAGAGCAAATAAATAAAGGAAGAAATCTACTTTCTTTAGTAAACTTGCCTGTGAAAATATATAGCATGTTCTTACACTTCTGAAACCTTTGTTATCATAAATGGGTATCTAAGCTATTTCCTTCTAATCTTCCTCTCTCCATAGGTACCACAGGCAGCTAACCACAGGTCAACAATTAAAACTTATGCTACAGATAAAGGGAAAAAGGTTTAGAGACAATAAAAAAGTTAAGGGATTTGAACATATATCATGTTAAGTGCTGGAAACTCTGAAAGACATCCAGCCTAGAAAGTGAAATCCATAAACTTGAATTAAGAGCCTAAGGGTGGTGTTCATTGATGCTTTCCTATAGCGGTAAAACCTGTAAGAACTTTCTGCTCCCTCCTCTCCCCCAGTTATTTATTTTTAGCCTACACAGCAGTATGCAGTTTTCTCAGTCTGTTCTGATGCAGCTGTGTGCAGGGAACATTCTAAATGGGTTCACTGGATTTTAAAAAAAAAGGAAAAAAAAAAAGAGCTTTACAACAACAGAAACAGTAAAGAGGATTTTTTTTTTAAGCCTCACCCAGGTCACTTCAGTGATCCCATTTATAATACAGCCCCATAAACCCTACCTCATCTGACAGTGAACTGTGTTGTCAGGATGATGGTATTTTTACTTTCTGACCTGCTAAACAAAATATGTTCCTGAACCCACATCTGAGAATATGATTTAAAAGAGGCAGATCTATGAAGGTGTAGTCTGGTAGTCATCTGTGTTATGGCGTTTCATAATAATTTCATACTACATCTATTGCTGGATCACAAAGCACAGCAGATCATCTTGGAGCACAGGAATGTATTTCTGTTCAAGTAATCAGAGCAGATGATGGGAATTTTATGCTGACTTCATACTTTTAACCAAGGTTTATACCTGCTGTAAGTCGGTAGATGACACCTGAAGCAGCATAAAAATAGAGTGGTACTGACAGGTGATATTTTATCCAGCATAAGGCCAGCAAAGAAAAAAGTCCTTCCTTCAAAGGCTTGTAAAACAGCTTGACAAAATGGTCATGTGTCCAAAGTATTTTGATCTAGTAGTAGGCACTATAAACCACATTCATTATTTCATCAAAACTCAGCATGTAATGACTTGAGTCAGCACTCAGCTCAGCTCGTCCAAAGTGCTAAACAGGGGTCTGGTGACCTTTTCACACAGAGCAAGCTAAGTCTGCCCTTTGACTGTGAAGAACTTTCTTACTGTTTTCTTTATAAAAAAAAACTTTGATTATATGCTGTGTGTCTTTTCATGTTAGCCTAGCTATTAAATTATTTGATTAGCAACTTGAAGCTATGTGCTCCAGTCTGTGCTGACACTAAGGTACTAAAATGCTTCAACTGCATGTTTACCTGTGGCCTTAACCAAGATGAAGATTCTGAGTGGATTTTTTTTCAGGGTGGGACAAATAGGTTACCAGAAATGCTTCATTCAACCAAAGAGGAAAGCAGATGACCATCCCATAGCCTAAAGATTAAAAAGCTTTTAGGGGCCACTTGGGAGTCCTTGTCCTTGCTCCTAACAGACTTTGTAACTTTTAATCCAGTAATTTTTAGTAGCATTCAAAAAAGTCTTTGAATTCCCATCTTTCCTTTTCTGCAGTGTATGAACTGTGTGACTGTGTATGCTGGTATTCTCTCTGCAGGAATTCATACTGTGCCAGTTCAATCAAGAAAAAAAGAAAATAAACCTAAACTCCTCCCCACCCCAAAACAAACAAACAAACAAACAAACAAACGTGGGACAAAAATTAAACTAAATTAAACTAAGCAAATAAAGAAAAAAATACAATCTAACACTATTTTTAAAATAATAACAATAATAATTAGTATTAGTATTAGCATTAGCATTAGCATTAGCATTAGCATTAGCATTAGCATTAGTATTAGTATTAGTATTAATATTAGTATTAGTATTAGTATTGACATGGTCCCACCAAAACCCATGATTTACTACAGGGTAAACTGAAACAAAAAATGATCTTTTTTTAATACACAGAAAATTCCTTTCCCAAATTGCATTAATTTTTCCTGTAGGCATGGTAGAGGTGGATAAAACCCAACATACTTCTTTTTACTGCATAATTTCTTTTACAAAGCTACATACAACAGAGATAATTTAGCTAGAGCCACAGGTAACTTCTTCCAGACTTCATTAGTGTCATTCATGTCTTGAACAGGGATGATCAACAGCAATACATAGTGCTTATTTCTCGTATAGTTGATGAAAAGGTAACCCTTTTATTTGAAAGGTGATTTATGACTGCCTGGAGTCACTATCTTAGTCCACCAAGGCATTTGTAATATGATATGAAAGCCCTTTATCGACAGGAAAATAAAAAATTTGTTCTGCCTAAAGTACTTATGTAGTCTCCACTACAAAAGTACATGGGTCTCCCTCAACCTCAGAAAGTGTTTACCTACTCAGTTTTTGGGGAAAGAAAATACAATTAGCCCAGTTTGCAGTTGGGGAATGCATACTCATCCCTTCCTACAACACTGAAATCCACAGCCTTGAGTCAAGTACCTAAGCTCACTGCTGTAATAATTAAGTACTCAAGAATAAAATTAAAAATTAATTTTGCACCTTGGACAGTAAACAGGAGTAGGATGGGTCAGGCACGCAATAAGTATTTGTCTTTAACATTTAAATGAACCCAAATGACATGATATTCCTAATAAATTAATTTATGAGCAAAGAAAATGGCAGAAACTAGCAGGGGAACTAGTTTGTTACTCGTTTGTTGTTCTGTATAATAAACAGGGGGTTAACCAGCATCTGAGAATGTATGTGGAACGTTATGGTAACTGCTCATGTTGCTATCCTATGCTTGTTCTAAATTCACTTGCTAAATTACTTAATCCCCATAACTAAACAAGAGAATATGGAAATGGTTGTGAGTTGTAAGACACACGATCAGTTTAGGGCTGTACTGTTCCTAAACACTAGACACTCTTATCTAGGGCACAGAATATGAAATAATTCTGTGCAAAAGTAGATACTTTATTTGCAGTAAGTGAGAAGAAATTGGTACTTTCAAGTAATTTTAATTTTATAATTGCTCCACACATGTAAAGTATCTCAGGTGGTTTAGCTATTTACTGAGTCAAATGTGATCAGATCAGATATAGATGTCATGATTGCAGACATTTAAGCTGATGTGACTCACACACAAAATTAATTGAAAAAGAACCATATATTTTATTATTTCTAATACAAATGATACTATGTTCACCTAAAAGGCTCTCAAAATATTTGCTACTCACTTTAGGCCATAAGGAAGAAAAATTTGTAAGGAAAACACAGGAGCACCGGAGAGAAGACTGTATTGGAAAAATGTAATACCTGGAATTACTTTTCACAGGTAAAGAAATGAGGGCACTATTAAATACTGAATCAGCAAAAAATATTTACTTTGGGACATTTTCATTCATTTCTAATCATGATGTTGATGCAATTAATGAATCAGTCAACACTGCTGATGTTGATAAATCGCTTCCTTGGCCAAAATCCATCCTTATAAGTGCCTATGGGTTGCTGACTGGGCAGGATCCCACTGTAGAATGAGACTTGACAACTTTTTTAGAAAGTTTCAAGAAAGTTTGTGAGCCTGAGGAACAAGGATATACATAATTTTTGTCTCTCAAAAAAATGTCTTCATAAAACTGGGAAAAAATCCCCAAACAGGAATTTGATTACATAATCACAGATTTACATTATCAATCTGAAAAAAAATGTAAGACAACAGTGAGTTGAAGACTCACCAGGAAGTTCACCTAGATAATTTCCAGAGTCTGAACATTTCCCACCACTTGGATTTCATAAAGTAGAGCCGCCTCCTATAGGGTGCTTTTAACATTTCTTTCAAATGAAAACCAAACAGCATTTACTCCAGAAGCAGAGTGGTAGGTGGAGCTGACATTTCCTCCTCACAGCAGCTGAAAAGTCAGACCATGAACATACATGAACTTAATACCTGTCTTTATCTTATTGGATTCAATCCCAATAACTCTTTGACTGCTGTACTGCTTTGAATTTCCTTTGGAATATGTCTAAATCAGTTTCAAGGAGGGGCTTAAATTTTGGTACTGACATTAAGGGCTGCTTATCCATTTTACCTTACAAAGGCACTGATAAAATACTTAACATATGTAATGAACTGGAACCCATCAGCCCTCAGATGAACATAGTGAACATTTGTTTGACTTGATGGTCAGGCTTTTATACATTACCTTTGCTTTCAATATACTCTTTATTATGATATACAATGAGAACCTTTTTTTTCTTTTTTTTTTTTTTTTCTTTTTTTATGTTAACTTTATAGTACTACCGCCTTAGAATAAGACATTTTGAGATGTGGAATATGAAGATTTGAACTCGTAGAACTCCTATCCACAGATATAAATTTATCTTGTGTTTTTTATCTGATCACAGGGCCAGAGTAAAAAGGAAATCTCTATATCTTTCCTTTGAAAAGACAAGTTTAAAGTTCAAAGACAAGGAAAAATATTTGCTTATCCTTCAAGAAAGAAAGAGAAATGTTTAGTTTAAAAGAGTATGGCAGAACTTATTTTTGATACAGTCATACAGTCAAGTTGCTCTCTAGTGTCAAGACTAAGGTATTTATATACGTAGAAACTATTTCTGGAGCCTAAACAACTTCAATGTGAAACTGTAACAACTTATGCACCTACCCTATTTCTAACTATCTACATAAATAATCTTAACATAGTTTGAAATGCTTTGGCATCTTAAAATGTGTAAACTGAAACATGTGAACGACTATATGTGGTTGTCTTTTGTTTTCACTGCATGACTGAGTTTTTATTGCTGCTCTCTTCTCCTTGGCCAGTTTGTCTGGGCATCTTTAGGCAGGTATAAACAAACTCTTCAAGTAGGATGCATACAGTCTGAAATTATAAAGCAGTTGGCGGTATTGGTAATACACATAAATAGAATTAGGGTCTAATAAGCTGTGATGTCTCACTCTGGAATGATGCTCAGTGACCTTTCACTTTCTGGACAGGCGGACACAGAAGTGAGTAGGGAAGCGGCCAGAGCTCCTAGGGATATGCATCTATCATGTTTCTCCTGTTGATGACTTCAGTGTATTGATCTCAAGCCAGTAATTCCTGACTGCCTGACCCAGTGGGCCACTCCAGACTCTGCTAGTTAATGGTACAAAACACCAGGACTAGGGACTAGCATGCAAAATCCACAAGTTTTACTTGTTGACTGCACATAAACCTTAAACAAAATACCATTAAACCTGTATAAACCCAACACTGCTCATCGTATAAGGAGAGCAGTAAAGTCAGAAGTGGCTCCTTGATAAGGCATGGAATGAACTGCAATAAAAAAACTGGGTAGTCAGACTAATTTCAGTGCTAGATGTCAAGGCCAAAAGGAACATAGAGAGAGGAAATGCCGTGTTTGTGATGAGATACCACTGTGACTCTGTTTGCAAATGTGTGATTAATGTAACTTCTGGCTCCACTGGGAATTTTACTTATGAGCTTTTCTTGAAGAGAAATACTAGTGTAGCAGTGTCATTGCTCAGAAAGGTGAGAGATCATCACCCTGTGTGTCCACTACAGTTATTGAAGCCATACGTCATATGTCAGGATACAACAATGAATCTCTCACAGCCTTGTAAGGGATTTGTTAACAGACTGGAACAGCTCCCAGATTAAATGCTCTCAAACTGTATTAGCTAACAGAGTGAGAAGTCCTAGAAGGTCCAATAAAATAGTCCTCACAGTCATTTTCTCCTTTTCATGCAAGACTTTTTCTCTTCCAGTGTTCACAGTTCACTTCAAACATGACAGTGGATAGACTGGGGATGAGTGTGCTCCTCATCTCCTGCAAGAAAGGTATACCTGCAGTCTGCAAAACTTACTTTTACCCACCTAATTTGTATGGTGCTCCATTAATTTTTCCTCAGCACATACCCTTCAGTAAGTCGCTCAGACCCAGTGTGTTTCTATCCTTGAAGCTGTTGCATTTATTGGGAAATAATTCATTTCATTCCAGACAGCCACTACAAATGAAAGTAAACTACATTAAATGCTTGCTGATTTGTCTTTCATCTCAGTGTATTGATTTGAAAGTTTGTACTGATTTCTCCCAAATTAACCTTTTATTTTTTTGAGTTATATAAATAAATAATGTGAAGGAATGCAAGTGAAACTGAAGAGAAAAATCAACAGCACAGCTATAAGATCCTGGGCAAATCACTCTGAGTTTTCTTCAAGGAAAAACACTTCTTTCATCCCATTTTGCTGCTAGATGTGTCTGTTTTAGTGATTCCAATAATATTAACCCCATCAAAATTTAACAAAGACAAATAGAGAAACCATATACATAATACATAAGATAAAAATACATGCACTGCTCTCTGCTGGAAATCTCTTATTTTTATATGTTTCTCTGATATTCCTTAAGATGCTGTTTTCAAATGTGAAACAGATGAAGAATTTATGATCAGAACTCTAAACCTTGCCTCATATTTTCTCTGATTTATCCTCAAAGAACTGATTACCAAATTTTATCTTTAAATAGTCACTGAACAGTAAATAATCTACTCAGTATTCTGTCCAGATGATGCTGCAAATTCCAGCTAGGAAAGAAATTAAGATTACAGTCATTAATGTTCTAGGTCATGCCCACCAGATGAAAAAAATGTCATATAGTCTGGCAAAAGTAGTCTAACCTCTTATATTTAACTCAGTGGCAGACCCAAAGTTTCTGCCATTTCTTATAGAACTCCAAGATCCCTTATCTTGCCTTTTCCCATAAAAGAGCCACAGTGTCAGCTGTCAGCATCCTTTTTCTCTTTCTTTGAAGTGAGTTTTGTTACTGCAGGGCAGTGTGGTGCCTGACCTGAGATGGCCTGTATTGCCCTATGAAAACATGGCTTAGGAGAGAAGTGGGTAGGCAGTTTAATAGCTGCCAGTGGATCAGCAGAAGACACTGGGCTGTTTGAAAGGCAAGCTCCCTCCCACACCATCCAACCTTGTTTTTCTTCACAAAAGCATGGAGAAAAGCTGCAACCTGAGAGGGCAGAGAGAAGAACATTTGAAAGCTTGAAGTACTTAGTGACAATTTTAAGAGGGAGCAAGAGTTCAAGAAGAAAGTGGAAGAAGAAAAGAAAAAAAAATCTTTATTTAACTGGCCAAGAATCTCTCACTTTTTATAATTCCTGTTCTCCAAATTGCCTCTTTTTTACAATTTGTTTGTATCATCTCTCAGTTTTGTCTTTTTCTGATACCATTTTTTGTCTTTATTCCTCATTAGAATCCTCAACATTCTGCAGAATAGAGTTGGATACATATTACTTTGCCCTTTTGCTAATGTTCTGAAAACTATTCTGCTTCTGGCTCCACTTCAGGGCTTATAATCCCCATTTCCATTCTCATTTCTGGGGTCATTTCCAGACTTGCAACCACATTTTTGTTTACACGGCTATTCTAATTAGCCTAAGAGGGATCATGACTCCTGGAGTTTGAGAACCCCTGTTCTAGGAAATACTGCAATTTAAAGGATAAATAACAATGAGGTGGGCAAAAAAGGAATTATAAAAAAAGTAATTGAGAAAAAACAACGTCATATCAGAACAAAGAGAAAAAAATTAACAAGGAACAGAAAAGGAAGAGAAACACAGAAGAAAAATGAGATAAATTATATGGAGGAAGCCATGTAATATTTTTATGCTTTGAAAATATGTCTTATAGAAAAAAGTCCTTTCTTATTAACTTCGAAAACAAAGAATTGCATATTCCCAGCCATTAATATAAAACTTCTTTCATACTATTTACACAGAACAAAATTGTTGACTGTTGCTCTGGAGATTCCCTTGTTCCATAAGTAGAATATGTGTAATCCATCCTATCACACTACTTTTAAGAAAAAATATTTGTAATTGTGTTCATCTTTTATTAACTGACACATAGTTTATAAACTTATGTTGCTGAATTTGACCAATGTCAAAAATGTCCTATGGATGTGAGCCCCTACTGAATGCCTCAAAGTCCTCAATCATCCTAAACACTGTTAAATAACAACTCTAACTGAAATAAACAAGTTTTTTCAAGTTTCATAACTTTTATTTGTTAGGAAACAGAGTCAAAAAATTATATTAATGCAAAAATTTCTGAGGTACCTCAGAAAAAAGAAGTCCACACATTAATTTTTTCCACTGTTATAAGATTTAATTGGCTTCTTAGCAACACACATACTAATTAAAATTGGTATATAGTGGGTGTATAGAGGAAAGTAATAATAAGTAATAATAATATAAAAACATTGTTTAGTCTGGGTGACACAGTCAAGAATAACAGAAAGAGATCTTTAAAATACTGCCTATGCAATCACTCCCTGAAAGGGAATTTTTTTTTTTAATTTTCTAAGATATCCTGAAAAATTATTTTGCAGAGTCATAATCTTCACCCTGTAAAAATCTGTGCTGATTTCTTTGTCTCCTTCACATGTATTTCATGCTGGGCAGTGTTTTAGCTCTAAACACAGATGTTCAGTATCTTATACTAATTTTCTCTCAGAACCTGAATGTTCAAGAACCACGAAAAAGAGAAAACGGATCCCATCAACCGTGTTTAGCACAATTTGTAAATGAACTGTGGGGACTGTTCTCCTGGCAGGACTAATTAATTGCCCAAAAGTGCATGTGGGTGAGAATTTAAACCTCTGCTTTTTCCAAAGGAACAGCTAGCTAAGGCATTATAAAAGAAATGCCAACTGAAGGAAGACTTGCTATATCTTCCAAAGTTAGCCTGTGTGATCTCACTTAAGTAGCCCTATGCTTATTTAAGCAAGGCACAAGCAAAACAGCAAGGGAGCAGAAGCTGATACTATGAATAAATCCATCATTCCTACAAACAGCTACAAGCAAGTGATTTTCCATCCTCTGCTAATTTTATCAACAGCTACCAGCCAGCTGATGAGTCTGGTCCTATCCTGTATTTAACAGTCTTGAAATGTGAGTCTGCCTGCCCCTGTTGTGCACTGACCTGAAGAGTTGGATCCTAAATTCTAAGACTATTAGACTGAAGGCAAAAGGCTGAGATAATACACAAAGGTAACAAATTTTGTTTATGCTGAGAAAAACTGGTTCTATTACACATGCTGCTTCAGTTAGCATAGCAATTGAGATCATGGTAAAAGTTCTGTCAAGTCTGCAAATAAGACTTCTCAGATTAAGAGATGAAAAATGTCTTGGCCAAGCAAAAGATGATAATTAACTATTCTAGACAAAGTATTGCAATAGGCATTATTTACAACATTATTGCAAGTCTCTCCACCTTCGGGCACTCAGATACTAAGTAATTAATTTTCCTGTCAATCCTTTGAACTAGATTAATATCTCTATACTTCATATAGGGAAAGTGGTGGACAGAGAATTAGAGTTTGTTTAGCTAGACACAAGAGACTGAGTTTTTTAGTTAAAAAACTTACTGTCCTCCTAACCTCAGAAAAGAGGATTTTCAACCCCATTTATCTTTCATTACAAGTCATATGATTTAGCGCTAATCCTCACAAAGCTAAGTTACTGAAAATGGTATTATTCACAATGTCAATGAGCACACCTTAACTTCAGGGTAAACATTTACATTTGAAGTAAACTAACCTCCTGAAATAGTTCTAACCATTTAATTGATTTTGCGTAACCCAAATCAGGTCTTAGTGGTAAAATTAAGAATTCATTTCTACTATCTTTCCCTTTCATTTTTAGACCCTTTAGGCCACTAATGTAGTGATGTATTTTTATAAATAATAGGAGTATAAATGTAAATATATATAAATAAAACCATAGTCATAAAATACATACTATAAGTGTGTACACACACACACATAATGTGAATATAAAAAATACCAATTCAGAGCTAAAAGCTGTTTATTTGCATGCCTATCATATACCAGGAAATTTTCCAGAAATGCTTGGAAATGATGAGTTATGCAAGGGTATGGAGTATGCAGTATGAAATCAAAAATTACCCTTAATTTCTATTGCACAGTGTGTACCTCCATACTTACAAAAGGCTACTGTGTTTTGAAGCCAAGCATATACAAAGCCAACTATTTAATTCAGGGTTAAGCACTGCTGATTTGAAATTAATCATAGAATATGCTGAGTTGGAAGGGACCCATCAGTATCATCGAGTCCAACTCCTGGCTCCCCACAGGACACCCCAAGAGTCACAGCCTGTGCCTAAAGGCACTGTCCAAATGCTTCTTAAAGTCAGACAATCTTGGTGCTGAGACCACTTCCCTGGGGAGCCTGTTCCAGTGCCAAGCCACCCTCTGGATATAAAACCTTTTCCAGATATCCAACCTAAACCTCCCCTGATTTAGCTTCGTGCAATTTCCTTGAGGTCTGTCACTGGTCAAAAGAGTGAAGAGCTCAGTGCCTGCCCCTCCTGTTCCCCTCACAAGGAAGCTGTAACTGCAGTGGGGCCTCCCTTCAGTCTCCTCTACTCCAGGCTCAACAAACCAAGCGGCCTCAGTTGCTCCTCATTTGGCTTCCCCTCCAGACCCTTCCCATCCTTGTCGCTCTTCATTCAATACTTTCTAATAGCTTAATGTCTTTTTTATATTGTGACACCTCAAAACTGCTTGCAGGACTCAAGGTGAGGCTGTGCCAATGCAGAGTTTAATAAGAATGAATTAAAATTCAGAGCTGAAATGCAGAGTTTTGCTTATGTCAGCCTACAAGAGTAAAATCTCAGAGGTTATCTCTTCTGATATTTTGTTACAGCTTTCAAAACAAACTCCCAGACTGGTTCAGTGACTAAAGAGAGCAGTGGCACTTTGGGTATTACTTTGAAAAACAGAGCTAGCACGCAAAAGTTATAGGTACCTATGCCATGATCAGAATCAATACTGATCTGTATAACATCTCAGCTTTGTGTTATTAGCGACTATTGCCCTGCAGATAATTTATTTTGGAATCATCTCAGAGAAGCTTGGTGTTTTGCCTAGGGGAGAATGTATTTCTCATCTGTTCTAAGAATGTCCTCAATCAGAGTAACACCACATATCTTCTTGATTATATGTCCTCTGATTCCTTTGAGCAGAAGTCTGCCACACTTAACCTTCACTTGGCTAGACTTCAACCGCAAGTAAAGTGAAACTTAAGTATTCCCTATCCAATCCACTGGGGTAATTCAAGTCTCAATTAACAGATGCTAATATGTGATTTTGAGAACATTAGGAACTATTACTCCACAGGTGAAAAAATAATGACTATTTTGCATAACAACTTCAGGTGAAAGGGAATATTTTGTTAAATGCATAGTTTGACCCATTTATCAACACATTTGCGAGCAATTTATTTGAAGATACAAATAATATGTTGCAATATGTGTTCAGCTATACTTTTTAATTATACATTAAAAACAAAAAACAACAAAAAAAGCAAAGCCCAAAAATCTACAGGTCCTTGGACAAAGTAAAAACTTTATTAATAAATACACAATATGCAATTATTTTTTACACTTTGATATTTGAATGGTATATATTAATGAAAATTAAATTCACGACCTTTTTTTTTCTTTGAGGAAATAATGCGTCATTCTCAATGTTTTAGGCATGAGACATCAATGTTCTGCAACAAATTTAAGAATATCTAAGTCCAACCATGGAAAAAACCATGTTGACACTATGACTATATAGATATGCAGAGAATGGATGCTCGAGAACATTACTGAGTGAGAATGATACTTCTGTGATCCATTACCATTTTATATGATCACCTCACAAAACTTTAGTAATTTTTACATACCCTCAGATTTGAGATACTCCAGTCACATTGTTGCAACCCTGTATTTAGAGAAGACCATATTGATGTAGGGTCTGCAATGGGACTATACTGGTCCGAAGTCCAGAGCTATTATTGTTGGACTGATTTCAGCATTTGTCAATTGACCCCACTATCAAATGACAATCATACGTTTAACTTTGCACTACTGACTAGCCATCCATTAACAGAAAAAAGAGATCCTGTCTATGAACAAATACCGCTGATACACTTTTTACTGACAAAGTCTTGTTATCTCTTTTTATCTACCTGTAGAGTTAGACCTCTTTAAGGTATAGCACTACAATGCTTTTTGGTACTTTAATTAATACTTCCTATCAATTGGTGACCTGCTGACATGTTTTGCTTTCCACTTGATGGACAAATATCACTTAAGAAGAGTAGTATAAATTGTCCTACTGTTGTTGTATCAGCACTATTGCATCACAACTCAAATTATTTCTTCTTTATTATTTATTCCAACACATCAACTAAAATTTTTAAAGTGGATGCCAATGTCCTGATGCCTAGGCAGCTATCATTTTTGCTTTACAAAATTTTGTGCTATGAATAGGTGAAAGATTCATTAAATTTAAAATCTATGAAATGACATCCAACACATTCCAGACACTGGCAAATATAAAAAGTTTTATGGAGTAATTAATTATAGATTCTTCAGCCTCTGTAACAGTAGGTCCATATTCTCTTTTTTCTTATGCTGATAGTATTTAAGAAAGAGTTTAATTTTAAAGGAATTTAATTTAGCAGTAATAAAATGAGAGAAGACTCTGGCAGAAGTTTTTGGTTCTTTTTCTAGCACATATGCTTTCCCCTTGACTTAAAGACACATAATATAGCTTACAGTGTATTGATTCCTGAGACCTAAGGCTACATGGAAAAGAGAAGTCTCATTTCCTCACTGATTTTGTAGCTTGCTTTCGTTCTGCATCAGAACAAAGTGGAATCCTTTTGTAATTTTCTAAAAAGAAGGCACAGAGAGTATAAAATGGACATGTATACAGCAGCTCAGTCAAAACAGCATTCTGAGATAATAAGAAGCCTTTCACTGAAAACACATCTTCTGAAGTAAACAGTATGGGTTAATATTGTCAGCTGGTTGAACCATCTTTGTCTCTCCATGAGCATTTTAATACTGTGCCTGTAGCTGGTATTGATCCTTTGTCATTTGCCAGCATAATGTTTACCATGTTTGAGGTTTAAAACTTTTCAAACTTCCTTCATAATGAAAGGAATTTAATCACAGTAAAAAGACTTTAAGTAAGTATAATGAGACCTTGCTCCTTAATTATCTGGACTCTATAGAAAGATGAGAAAGTGAAGGTTTATTTTGAATTATTGCATTTACTTATCATAGTATCAGATTTATATTCACAGCTTTTTAAATATATATATTTTGTTTAATTTCTATTCTACGTGTAAATCCTCTGATATTTTGTTACATTTCACTCTGATTTCTTCAGCAAATATATTGCTTGCTTGAAATATTTTGCTACAGCAAAATAATATTCTATTGCTTCAGTTCTTGAATCAGTGATAGTAAAAGACCTGAAAACTAATTTCATGGTGGAAAAGTATGCTTTTCTCAGATGAGTCCTCTATCAAAGCTTTGTAGCTAAGCAAATCTAGAACTCTTTCTTTTGCTGGGAGTCAGTGTAAAGCCAGCACAGTGTACATGTACATGCTGTAGGTTTGGGCAGGTTTGTTGTATGCAGCCAAATGATGCCCCAGGCCAGAAAAAGAAAATTCAGATAACATAGAGCCACTGTGTATTAGCTTGATAATTTCAGAATTGTAGCAATTAAGTAAAACTGTATTCAAAAACATACCAATTTTATTTCAGATTCCTAATATTAAAAGTTGAGCAGTTAAGTTCAAGGAAGTCTTACATGCTAAAAGATTTTTTAAGACTTTTTTATGGCTGCACAAGACAAGGTCTCCATACGGGGATGAAGATACAGTATATAACAGTTAACAGTTATTCCGCAGTCACTTATCAAATAATCTATTCACATGTAAAAATATAGGTTTCTAAGTGGCATGTAAGATATATAGTCTATAAGATCAATTAAATCCCTCCCCTGCATGAACACTGTTCATTTGCGAAGTGGTTGACTTTTTATGTGGAAATGCAAAACATTTTGAAGAGTTTGTTTGCATTTTTAAAAAAAATGGGACAATAAATTAATTATTTTTCTTTAAATGACCACACCAGCTTTGCCTTTGCCTGTGTTAAAATTTCACTAAGAAGCAAAACGTCTCCTCTTAATGTATATAAATTTTCTTTTTGAGTCTTATTTACCATATTTTGCAGCAAGATCAGAGAAGGCAGAACACAGAGAAAACAGAAAGGGAAGTATTGTTTCAATGTTTTTCTTACACTTTTTAATTCGCACTTAAGTGAAAGTGCTGCTGGACTCCAATGTGATCTTACTACTATTTGTTTTGGTTGAGAAAAAAAAATTAAGCTTCCATTTCAAAGCCTAAACTGGAAGATTGTTATGTCTGAGCCCACATGTCAGAGAGAACAATGGCCTAATGATAGATATACTCCCACCCCAAATCAAATAATCTGAATAGTAGATGTTGTAGCTCATAGACAGCCTGCAGGCCCTTAAGTGCTGTAATACACATACAGCTTTTAAAACTTGAACTTGAGGTGCATAAAAGGGAAATGTGCAGCTGAAACCAGCATACACTGAGATGTTTGATGCTATGCTGTACTCCTATTTGGAGTAAATAGGAGTAATTTAGGAATAATTTGGGGTAAATTCAGTTATCCAATAAGAGTAATGGTCTGAAAAGTACCACTCAAACCTGCAATTCTTCTTATGAAGTGGTAAGTGGAGAGAGAGGAAGAGTGAAAAGAGGAGATATTTACCTGAACAATGATACAAATCTAATTAAAATTCCCCCCCCCCCCCCAAAATAAATGATTATTTTTTAATGTGAGGCTACATATGCATCTTTACTCATATTTTGATAATGACTTACAAGCCACAAAATTACCCAATTCTCACTCTTGCCCCACAGTGAACCTTAAACCAAACATGTTGATCAGATAATACTTTAAAAACCTTATAAACTCATTTGCTGATGTTTATAGGTTTATCATCTTGCTTAGATACACAATCTTAGATTCTGACTTATGTTTTTTAGAAGATGAACATAATGTTTGGAGGGCAAGAATGAATGTTGGCAGCCTTATTTAAAGTGCAGAATTTTTGTACTATATCAAACCCATATCTTAATTAGTGATTCGAAATATATTCTTTCAAATAAAGTGTTAGGATGCCTCTCCACACTTCAATCTAGAATAGCTTCCAGGAAAATATGGAAACATAAACACAACTACTGAAGTAATTCTATTAAATAATAATAATAAAAAAAAAGATTTGAAATAACACAAAAATCTAAAGGGCAATCAAATCAAAGCAAAGTACTTCCTGATATACTCATGGTAATTTTGATTCATTTTGGGAATAAATGTGTATTTAGGATATTTTTATGCTTCATTAGAGAGCAAACAAGCTATTTCTGTTCCATTGACTCAGAAACAAAACCAACCAAACAAGCACAACAAACAAGCAAATGCAAATGTACAAATAAGAATCTGAGTTTTAAAAATTTAGATTTACAAAAATAACTACTGTTTCCCATTTTTCAACTGTAGACACAACAATATATTTATGTTCTATGGATCTCCACGGCTACTCTTTGGCACTTCAAGTGGACATGGCAGAGGTAGTTGATCTCCTTTCCAACCATCTGCATCCACAACCATGTGCACTTCTGGAAGAGGATAGAGATGCTTCTCCATCGTATGACATGATCATGGTGTTGTTTTCATCCCTCAACCTCCTCTTTTACACTTTTGCTGAATTTGCTTATCAGTATGGCACTGTGAAATTGGCATTAGCCATCAGGCAAAGAATGATGCTGTACAAACTGGAAGTTTTCTGCCAATGAGCTTGTACACACATTTAATATTAACTGTCAGTGTTCCTACATCCAATTCCTCTGGCATTGTGGTAAATATTGAGCATCTCACCTCTGAGAATAATCATCTGCTTTGCTCCATACATTTGTTCTCATAGCTCACAAATCATTAAATAAAGCAGAATCAAGATTGCCAGTAGATGATCTAACACTTGAAAATTTGTCTCCTATCTAAATGAATAAGTAGAAAATATTAAGATGCCTTTGTTTATACCAATATTAATAGCTCTCTTTATATCCTCTATTATTAATATCTCTCTAGTATAAGCTGGGAGAGATATCTCTTGTTCATTTAAGTTTAGGTGAATAAAGTTTTCTGAAAGGCTGAAGGATCAATATAGCTGTTCAAGCTATGATAAAATACATATTTTTCTCCTATTATTTGCAATTTCAGTGGAATTCACTGGCATAAGAACCTTAAACATCTAAGCTAGTTCAAGACCTTTTAAACTTATAATTTTATAGTGGCAAACTTCCCTAAACAAATATTTACCATGTGTGGTCACTCAGAATACAAAATAAAAAATGGTAAAAAAAATATTTATTTCATGCAACTGGTCTAAATTATTTTGTGTAAGTTCTGCACAAGCTGAAAAACACCTCTGGCATTATAAACTCAGTATTCATAAAGGCCAAGAATTCTTATTTTAATTATAAAATCATATTTTTTTCTCATATGGACCTGGACTTACAGTTCAGCTTGAAAAATACTTATATACATAAAAAAAACTTTATTCGAGTCTTCATACTGCTGAATTTGGTATGATTGATCATGTTTATATATCTTCATTCATGAGTGAAAATTTGTTATAATCTAGCTTCAGTGTTCTTTTTCTTAATTACACTGGTATCCTAACGTAAGGAGAAGGGTGAAGAGTAAAGTAAATTCTAGTAAGCAATCTTGCTACTGGCAGAAGTTATATTTTTCAGTAAAAAAAAATCCTCAGGTACAAATCAAAGAAACAAGACAGAACTAGATGAAAAAACAGATGTGTGTTTCTAAGGCTAATACTTAGGTATTTTTAATAAATGTCCTACTTATTATTCCAAAGCCTTTGAGCTTGTCTTAGGGAATGTCTGACCTCCAGAGTGATAACATGAATGATTCTGCCCTAATAAAATTTTAAATACTGAAATCTACCACTGCAATTATAACTACGCAGTGTTTTTAGTACCATTTAGGAAAACCAGTGTACTGAGAGGCTGCTTGAAAGAAATAACAAAGGGGAAGTCAGAAATTACAAAGTTTCCATGTGTCTATTCGTAAACACAGACAACACCTACAGAATTGGTTTTTACATCCTGATTGTGTCAGTGTTTACTCTTATTACTGTTATACATTTGCTAATAGGAGAAATGAAATAATCATTTTACCTTATTGAGAACGCACTTTCCATGGAGGAAAAGTGGACTCATCTTTAGCTTTGTAAGAAATCCTGTTTCTTGAATAATGATTTTATAAGCTTTTCATAGTTGATCTTTGTTTTCATTTTATTTTAATGAAGACCTCAACAAGGTAGATCCTAATTTGTATTGCTCCGTATATAATTAATGTGTCAAAGCTGTGAAGTGAATTGACTTGCAATAAGATGTTGCTTATGAAAAGTTTTTTTTGGAATATTGTTATCACAAATATGCTTTGGAAAATATGCTTTGCAATGTCATTACATCCAATATAAACCCATTAAATAGTTCTATGAAAGCCAAAATTACTCCTGTCCTTTGATCATCCTCTTTGACCCTTAGTAATGCAGAAGTTTTCTTATTCTTTTAACAAATTTACATGCCAACTATATTATCAAATTAAAATATAGCAGAAAAAAAAGGAGAAGAAAATGGTCAAGGTGTACGAATGTGTAGGACAAGGAAATGATAATATCGTTGAAATTGGCTTCATACTGATATCGAGTGAGAGGGAGAAAAGACCAGAATGCCTAACCTCTTAACCTCTGGTGCTTGGAGATTAATGTTCTACATCTCTGTAGATCTGGGGACATCTACTCTCTACATACCCTATTTGTCTCACTCTCTCTCTCTCAGAAAGGGGTCTGGTTACAGTGCTGTGGTTTCCAGACCATACGATATTCAACAGCAGGCAAGAATTCACAATCGCCTCATTTGACAGCATTACACTGCCATGGCACAGGAACCACAGGAACAATAAAAAATGTTTGAGAATTTTATGTCAGCTGAGAGAAAACAAAACAAAAGCCTCACTTTACCCTGTTGAAAAAATCGTCAATAGAGAGTGCCTGTTGCAAGAAGAGAAAAATAAAAGTGAGAAGCAAAAACAATTAAAATGTGAAAATATTCTACAATAAATAAACAACCAGATGCTGCATTTTGCTATTCAAAAAAAAACACCAAATAGCACATATAGAACTGAGTCCAAATGGCATTTGTTCATCAGTGTTATCCAGTGTGAATAGGTTGAGAAATTATTTTTATCTTTTGTTGATTTAAAGTGCTGAACTGACATTTGAAGTATTTAGCATGTTCTGGATGTAAGCACAAACACAGAGGTTAGCATGTCAGTTAGGCATGTCCCTAGGTACTTTATTGGATCAAAACCTCTAGTTCTGTGGCTCAGTAGAGATATTTCAGCAGTTTCACATTCAACAACGATTCCAGACCTTTGTATTGTAAGCCCATTCAAATTTTTTTCTTTTTGAATTATCATGAAGATGTGTTTTTTTTTCTAAGTGTTCAGTTACTCACTGCTCAGTTATGCTTCCCAGGCAGGAGACATGTAGCTTCTTGACCTTTTTGTAAAGTTCCCTTTCAGAAGGCAGAGTTTTAAACGGATGATAATTTTGTTCTTAGAAGGCCTCTGTGCCAAACTATATTTTTGTTTAGTGGAATCCTGCGCACCTTTATCTTTGAAGAGTATTCACAGAAGCAAATACTGACCTCTTAAGGCAAAATCTCCCTCGATTTCTTCCGTTAGCAAGGGGAAAAGATATATTTTCTGGAGGACAATTCATAGCGGTTGATTTAGACACCTCCTTTGAATCACTCTTCCAAGGACCTATCCTTGTGCATGGATTACTGAGGAAGTCACGGGAAATTAGTCTCATGAGGCCAGTTAGTCTTTATGATTACTGCCTGTAGCCTTATATTTTATCTATACATCATGAATCACAGCTGAGCCGGTGTTGCCAGGTGATAAGACTTGGACCATTAGTTCAGGAGACAGTAAAATGCTTCTACTTCATATGACTTCCTTTGTAACATTTTATGAATGACTGCTAAATAAACAAATACGCACTTCTTTATTAAAATAAATATATATTGTGTTACAGGTTACTCAGAAATTATAGTAATATACATTCAATGTTATATATTTGCAGTCCTGCACACCCACTCGAAGTATGGTAATAGTATACTGAAAACATGCAATTTTGAATCAGAGTCACAATATGAAGGCAGTAGTCTTTACTATTACTAAATGGGCATGGAGGTTTGAATCAGAGTCAAAAGCTCCAAGAGGTTTATCATCATTAGAAAATAAGAAAAAAATTGCAAAAATGACTAGTAAAATTGTGGGTTCAGGAAAAGCAGTACTATAGTAGGATCATAGCAGATATTCTGTTGGTTTAAACCTATCTGGATTATGAAAATTACAATACACATATATTAAAAATGTAGTATTTTCCGTAAGCTTCATGCTTACATAGATGTAAAAAATAAAAGTTATTTCAAAGAGGCAATTCACAGCCTTTGAACAAAACATTCTTTCTGAAACACTTTCCCAAAAAAAGGGAGTACCGAAGAAGCTCATAGATAGTGATTACACATGTAGTATATGAGCAGCATTTTCTGTTTTCAGAGAGGTGTTTCATACAAATCCAATGAAAAAGACCTACATGCAGATAACTTTGTATATAATTTATTAGACTACATTTTCCAAAATAAAAGCATTATAATACATACAGACTATAATTTGTACATGCAATAATCCATCTTCTGTTACTTAGAAAAATTAGCAATGGAAAATTCCATTCTCATGTGTCTGGACCTGATTCAACAACACATTTCTAACATCAAGGTGCAGAGCCATTAGAATTTTTACTGACTCTTTTGTCTTATCCTGTAATGATACCTCTTCACTTTGAAATGAAACAAAGCAGAACCAATCACAAGGAAACAAACCATAACAAACACAGCACTTTCCTCTGTAGTCTGTGTGCACCTGCATTACAGTTAGCAGTACAAATTCATTGCCCAAAAACATATTAAGCTTTTTCTAGTTTAAGCACCATTATTGGCTTGGTTACAGAACCTTATATTTCAGCATGGATCAGAAAACTGATAAGAATCTTTCATCCTTGCACTGAACTGCATATTACCATGTATATCTTAGGGCTTTCCAAATAAGTTAATTTCACTTCCAATTAAGAAATATTCTGTCGTTAAAAGTACATGTTGTGAGAATCTCACAGTTCTGAATGAGGTTGATGAATGTAAGAAATGTACCAGAATATCTACTTTTCATATCAGTTTCAGCCTAAGTACATAAGCATTATATAAAAAAAAAAATCCTCTGCTATTTGCTAGTAACCTGATGAAAATAAATTAATAATCTTTCTAAATTTCTGCCTATTTACAGAACTAATGGAAGGAAAATCAAAACAAACAAAACCAAACAAGTCAACAAACTTCCCTTTGGTTACAACAAACTTTAGGGGAAGACAGATTTTTGTGCCATGACGCTGATAGAATATCTTTACTTTTAGTTGTTGTGTTGCAGAAACAAGGCAAAAAAATGAAAAGGATTTCTCCTATTTGGATACCTGCAGGTTTGATTCAGACAGCTGCTGACACAGGTAAGGCAATGCTGTCAGCCAGAGTCATGGTGCCCAGTCAGCTGGTCTAATCCTTACCCATATAAACTCAAGAAATAAAAGCCAGTATACATCATAATGAGTTGTGATGGAAATAATATCTAATTAACTGTAGCTACAAGACTGTGAAGAAATAAGCACATCATTCACTAATAGGAATAAGTTGTTTTTTTTCCCACAATACAAACTTTGTCTTGTAATAAGAATGGCCACATTCTTCTTTGATCTGACTGTACACCATATATCACACTGCTGCAATATTAATTTGATATCAGAAAGTATCATCACATCGAAAAGCTGTGTCTTAAAATGATCACAGAAAATCATGTTATCTGCAGGAAAGATCAAATGTCATCCGTCCTCCTTTGTATATAAGATGTTAATGAAAAGAAAGACCCTTTTTTATTTCTAATTTTTGTGCAAAGCAACTACAAAATCATGTTCTGTACAAATTGAACTAATGTGAGCAAACTGGCTAGAAGTACGTTTACAAAGAATCCAACCAAAGTGTTTCCATTGTCACATTGATTAATGTCCAACACCTGTGCCAAGCAGGTTGTAAAACTGTCTTTTGCTCAAGTCCAGTCGATATGTTGATGAACAGGATAAGAAAATAGGTATCATCTTATTCCCTAAAGAACAGCTTTATCCATGGTCATTTGGATTGGAGTAAATTGCCTCATAGAAAGTAAAAGTGGATAATATTAGATATTACAATTCTACATGAGACTTCACAAGTGGGAGTAGCAAACGCACTTTTTCTTCAACATGATCTAATAGCTTGACCTTTATTTAACATGAATTTACATGAATGACCTTAGAATTTCATAATTTCTTTTTATCCCCACAGTTTATATAAATAGTTTATATTCTAACTAATTAGTTTTCTGTTTCAACTTATTTTATTGAAGATTGAAACTTGATAGGAAAATCGATTTACTTAACCACAAGCAAAAGGTAAACAAGGAATTAAAATAGTAAGAATTTTAAATCACTGACTATAGAGATTGTGGTTGAATTCAATGATCAGCTCTGTAAGATATAAATCATTAAGTTTCACAGCTTTGTTGCAAGTTTCAGAAGTTTTTAAGTGATTTAAAACTAAATGAAGTAGAATAAACAATGCTATCTACAACTGCATTTTATTTATTTTATTTATATCTTCAATTGTTAGTGGTAATTCTAACCACCAATATTCTTTGCAATTAATGTAAGTATAATATCATTCTAGCTTTTAAATTATCAGATGTATTGTCTGGTCAAATGATTAACAATTTAATATTAAATTACCAGTACCTCAGAAATATAGAAATTCCACTGATGCATGCAAAGAAAAGCACTGACTGTAAGAGAAAATTTAATTAAAATAAGAGGATGATTTCGCTTTTGAGTCTTCCTTTGCAAATAAAGACTGAATGTTCCTAGGATCTGCCAAGTACTTGTAGATCTAGGTTATTTGCATTTGAATCTTTATTAATACCAATGAGAGAAACTTGCTGAGTCATCTCCTCTTCTGTTTGTATTTGGATTTCTGCAGAACTGAATCCTGACCCTGTAAAAATTTCTAAGTTTAACAGAAGTGGCCACACTGACGTCAGTAGCATCATTCTTTTAGAAAGCCAAGTGTCTGCATAAATATCTGTAGATTCAAAACTGCAAAAGGTCAAAATCAATCCCTCTCTTATTTGTCAGCATTTTGCCTAGAAAGCCATCAAGTACCAAGACAAAACAACATACAAAAAATCTGATGCTGAAAAAAACAGAAAGGGGTGATTGCAGAATATTTTAGCAACCCTTACTAAACTAAATTTTTAGTCACAGCAACAGAAAATTAGGGAATAAAGAATCTAGGAAATAATATGTTTTATAAGTCAAAAAGTAGCACTTTATTTAAGCATCATCATGAATTTTACAGGAGTGTTGAAGCTTCTTTTCCTGATCATATGAAGTTCTTCCTTGTTGCATGATATGAATTCATCTGTTAGCTGCTAAAAAATGCATCAAATAAAAATACCTCTGAAGAGCACACCCTTTTTTTTTCCCTTTGAGCTAGATTGCACAGGAGTGAGACATTCCTAAAAAAGAGCGTGCTC
The DNA here is from genome assembly GCA_035048155.1 of Cinnycerthia olivascens. Lineage (NCBI taxonomy): Eukaryota > Metazoa > Chordata > Aves > Passeriformes > Certhiidae > Cinnycerthia > Cinnycerthia olivascens. The sequence goes on along the minus strand of JAWWMU010000153.1, from coordinate 84,950,050 downwards.
TGATTTTTGAAGTTTCAGTATCACAATATAATGACAGTGTGTATGGAAATAGCTCTGAGCAATAAAGTTTGACATTCTCTGTAAATGGTCTTCATAGCAAAATATTTGGCAAATATTTTGTTTCTCATCTTGAAACCAAAAAAAATCCCAAACTTGTAATTTTACTTGTTTGAAAATAACATTCACTTCAGTCCTGTAACCTGTTTACCTCAACTTGCGTCAATAATATAAAAAAAGCATTACCAAATATTATATTTTATTTATTTAATATGTTTATGACACTCTGTGCTACATTTTAAATGCAGTCAAACCTCAAGGGTGGAATTTTAAACCAAGCAGAGACGTTAATTTTCTTTAATGGCAATTAAATACATAACATTGCAAGATATCAAGGTCATTAATTTCACATACCCAGTTCTGGAGTAGTTATCCCTGTATACTTAGTTGTTGATTTTGTTTTCTTAAGTATTTTCAATTATGCAGCTTCACTAGGTTGTTGCACCATTCTACATCAAGAACTGACCCCTTTATGTATAGTCCTGAAACCTCTGGCACCATCCTGTGCCTGTGTGCCTGCAATGCCTCTGCTATTTTACGTGCTGGCTCCTCCACTGCAGTCTTGAGATGGTTCACTTTCACATACATCCTTATTCTGGAGCCTGATTCTAGTTCCATTCTACACTCTGGGGATTTTTAAGCTTACTTGTACATGTAGCTTCTTCAATATGAGCCCTTTTCTCAACTACTTCTTATTGATATGTAATTACAGCAACATTAATGGCAATTATCAAAGCTGTTCACTTAAATATGATTCTCTCAACAGCCTTTATTAAAATACTGAATTCACAGTACCAGTGAATGAAATTATAATAATCCTAGAGATGTGAGTATTATACAATTAATACTGGAGCAGCAAGCATTTTTAATGTTACACAATTAATGTCCAAAGATACTGTTTCTCCATTCTCAAATACTTAAGCTCATTTAGAGCCAAACAAACAAGTGCATGACAAGCCAATGACAGTTAAATCTGTACCTTTTAATGTTATAAGAAGAAATATCTCTGGGGAAAAACAAAATTAAAAAAAAAACTCACAAAAACAATAGGTTGGTTTTATTTTAGCTACAGGATTACTCCAAGACACTCAGGATAGATACTGAATTATCTGACCAGTTTAAGATATAGTTTAAGAAATATATGCTGCTTAATCATGTAACTAAACTCACAACTTTTGTTTCCTTTTTTTGTGTCTATATTTTTTTTTGTGTGACATAAGTGACCGTAAACTTTGTGAGCCATTAATTCTTCTCAAAAATATGTTCCAGTCCTTCAAAGGTTATGAAAATCTATAGGTACTTGCTGAAAAAATTCTTCCTTTCTACAAGATGAAGAAACTTGAAGGTCAATTAGTTTCTGAATCTTATTTTGTATTACCACTACATACTGTAAATTACAAAATACAATCTGTATATCATAGGTCTAATACTACTCCCACTGAAGTTGCTAGGCATTTTCCCATCAACTCCAGTGGGAGTTCAATTATACTCTTAAAATAAATTCTATTCTATTTTCTTAATATTTCTGTCCTCCTCTTAGGTCAGATCATCTGCCCTGCATAATGAGAAATTGATATACTTACAAAAGTGTAGGAGAGACACTATTGATATTGCATAATCTAAATTCCAGTCATCTAATTTTGCATTAAAACTTAAGACAATGTCAAGTACTTCTTGAAAAGAAGTAGATTTAACTGCTTATTTGAAGATACTGAAAAACCAAAGATTTTATCAGTTCTTGTTGTTTTTCTGTTCTATAAACAATAATTCTTTTTAAGAGTTTCAAATGAGTTTAAAATTAAGGTACTAGAAATATTTTCTGTTCCCATTAATTGCAATAATGATGTAGAGAATACGTTGGCTGTCATTATCCTTAGCTCGTTTCTATTGATTCTGATCTCAAAAAAAAGATGGAAAGAAGTGGACTTTCCATAATGCTTGTTTTTATATGGTACATCTCATTCTCTTTCTAGTTCTGCAGGAGTAGCCAGTCAAATTTGAGTGTTGATCTCGTGTTCTATCTACAGTACAAGGGACACTTTATGACACAACACACATAATACCTGGATAGGGATGTGTTGAATTGTACCTCAGCAATTCTGCTTTGGCTTCACTGGTTACAAATTGCACTTAGGTTATCAGCTTCAGGTATCAGTATCTGCATCGATTGTAACCTAAATTTTTAAAGGTAAGAACCTAGGTTCTTAACATGTCTTTTGGGTACTTGTCTACTTTGCTCCCCAGAGATGACAAGAATCAACAATAAGGTCATTCACAGACTTTGGTTATGATTATGCTCATGTATCGTAAGTTGTGAAAATTTGAAAAAACTAATGAATTTCTAGAACTTGAAAGAGTTTTCCACTTAAATTTAAATACTGTGCTTAGGAATTGAATTGAAAATTTGAATATCGGAACTTCACTGAAAATGAAAATACAAAAGTTACATTTTTCATATATTGTCAAAAGCACAAACTTTTTTAAAAACTTATTGAAAGTGATGACATTAAATTTTTTTGCCAAATGTGGAGGAAAAACATCTGTCTTGAGAATATGAACTTTTAAAATAAATTGTCCTGTTGGAAGTGTGAGCTGCTTTTAGTCAAAGAAGTAAGATTTAATTTTGGTGTGTATGTGATGGTTTAGTTAAAAAAATAACAACAAAAATTGCACCCCTGATTTTTGAATGTTGGTGCCCTTTCCACTGAATCAATCATAGTATAACTCACAGTTTCAATTGTTTGGAGCAATAATTTGAGTTTTCAGATAATTGTGTTTTGCATTGCAAAGGTTATTTCATTTTTGAAAGATCTGTTTCTGAAAGTTGCTCATAAAGGCAATATTCATAAAGTACTGGTGCTAGTTCTTCTATTTTCTTTCAAAATAACACTTTCTTTACAACGTAGAAGAAAAATAGGAAAAGCTCCTTAACATTATGTTTTTCTTAACAACCTGTGGAGTATCACTCTAGAAAAATTATGTGAACCAGCTCCAGACAGTTTGTGGTGAGTCATTGCCTCTTCCCTTTGTGATACCGTTTTTTTGTGTCACACAGTTTTTACACAAAACACAATTCATTGCCTTTGAGTTTATATCATCATCATCATCATCATTATCTTTGTCTCTTGTTAATGATATTAACGTAAATAGGTTCAGGCACAACTTTTCAATCTCTTCTCTCTTGTTTTGTTTCCAAATAAATGGAAACAAAAACATTTACATATACTTTATATTTGATCTGAATTTTTACCTATTTTATCTATTATATCTGAAGATATTTTGTCTATTTATATTTTATCTGAGAATTCAGGTTTTTCTTCTTAACCCACAATTACTAGTTTCTTTGGAAGCCAAACAGGACTGATAATTGCTCTATAAAGGTTCATTAGACAACCTCACAGTTTCCAGAAGATTGGAGATTTACTGTTGCTTTTGCTAATGAGCATCTTTGAACTAGGCAAATGTGCACACCAATGTTCAGTTATGAGGAAAACAAAGCAAAATAAACCCTTTTACTCATTCAAGAAATAGCCAGACGAGCTGGAGCCATATTTTAAAAATATGTTGAATGAGAAACAGCTGGGAAAAGCATACATAAGGACCACATCTTCCCATGAAGAATAGAGAAAAGAAGTGTGAAAACTTCATTTTGGATGCAGTAATGTTTTGGATGGGTTTCCAAAATGTAGTCACCAAGCTTCTGCAGCTTTCTGACATCCTATGGAATTGTGATAGTCTCAAATACAGACTGTACTAATTTCATATAATTGTTATTTTCATTGCACTTCCAGTGTCTGTTGGGCTGACAAGCAAGTAAAAATTTAGTTGTTCATAGTCTCATCTTCTGTTTAAATACTGTCTGCATATTTATACTACACTTGAAAATCTCAAAACTTCAAAGGGAAAAAATATATTGACTTAAGGAAAATGCCAATACAGTAGAACTGTCGCAGTGTCAATACAGTAAAAGCTATTATTCATAGTAACACATTAAAACCAGTAGTTAGTTTTGCTTATAAGCTCTTTAAGTTATTTCACTTTTTTATGGGCAATATATTTTGCCAACATTATCTTACCTAAAAATTGTTGTCTTATTGTAGTTTTCCATTTAATAATTCTAATCCCATGGTTATATGTTACTTTGATAGCTGATACCACATCATTCAGTGATAAGTCTAAAAATTGCTTTCTTCAAAGCTCAATGTCTTTTTAAAAATGTATTCTCTCTTTGATGCATACATATATCTCCTAAAAATGTTAACAGTCTTTTATGAAGTAATTGATAGGGAACATAATTTAAAAACACTAAATATTTCCATAGTGTGTCGATAACAATCATGTCTCAAAGTGCTGGATTCTAACTTTATTTACAAGGCAGGTCTGAATTTAGGGTAGTTTGACATTAAGAATAATAATTCAGCTACTGAGGGAAAAATACCAGCTAATGTACTAGACTATCTACAGAAGTTACCAGCCATCTTGATTATCATCAACTCCATCACAGCTAGCTTTTATCTATACTATTAATTTCATGAAACTGGGACAGGTCTTTGGCCGAGGTAAGTATTTTTCAACATAGTATATTCTTCATAAGAATACAAAGGAGAGGAAAAGGAATCTAAAATATACTAGTGTTTCATGTTGTTTTCAATCTTTCCCAAACTGTAAGCTCAAAACTTTGATTTTATGTTCATGAATATTAGTTCTGTTGAAGTCGGTGAATCGTATTGCTGTTTATGTAACTGCATTGAAATCAATGGAATTAAATCAGAAAAAAGGGCCAAACAGAAGCTTCAGCATGTATCTTGGACCAGAATACTTATCTAGTGAATCACTGTTGCATCTCTGTGACAATTTGACCCAAATGGTTACTTCATGAATATACATATTCAAATGAAGGAAAAATTTGGAATTGCAATTATAATTCATTTTGTATTGAAATATATGATCCAGCAGGTTCTGTGTACTTCTTTTCCCAGGTAAAAATACATGTGTATCAATAAAGAGCAAAAAATTAGAGAAAATGCTTCTATTCAATGACTTTTTATAATGATCATGACTAAGTCCTCAGTGGTATACTTCACTTCCACATAATCTGGAGCAACTCACTTTGTTTAATGTCTTTTCTTCACTTCTCAAAGTTTTTCTTTTTTTAACTGAGTTTTTCTCATGCTCTTTATGATATTCCTTCTTCTATGCACTTTAATATTATATAAAAAACACGACCTAAATACTTCAGGTAGCTTAGAATTCCTTTGGAGAATCTATAATGTTCCTATGTAGAGCTATTTATGTGATTGAGGGGAGTCTGAAAATGGAGTGGTTCTGTGAGCCTTGTAACCTTATACTACACAAGACTCTGCAACTAGGGAGCCCTGGCATCCAGAGGCCAGTCACACTCATATTCTAATTTGAAAGAATTTTTATGCATTAAATTTTGAAAGAGATGCTGCAACTTTTGTATCTTAATACCAAGCACTTTTAGTTAATATCGATTATTTCTTCTTCAGAAATAGCCAGAAAGTGTATGAAGAAAATTGCTTTTCCTTGAATTATTTTTCCTATAAATAACAATTTTAAGGTGATCTCAAAATTCTAAACATCCTGTAGTTATTTACATCAATAAAATTGGAAAGTGATATGGATTATACATGGTGCTAGATCAGAAGAGCAGCAGTTTCCACTTATTTTGCACAGCAGATGCAGACAAGCAAAAAAGTTGCCTCATCATAATTTGTTTAATATTTATGACTCCAATTTGCCACTTATACTAATAATAGCAGGCAGTTTATCTAGCTGTTGTAGCCTAGTAGTTGCTACAAAAGACACTTCTAGCAACATCTGTAAATATTTACACATGAAGTATGTTCTTGGGTTTGATGTCCACCAGTATAACTCAAGCTTGCCATGGATAACATATTGAAATAACATATTGCTTCATTAGTGTTTATAGCACTCTTACAGTGAAAGCAGGAGTTTTTCTGAAGATATGTTAAGTCAACATCAAATCATAAGTATTTTCAGTGATGAAGGGTATGGTCATTCCCTACATGAATTCTTCAGTGTAGTGAACTCTGAAATGATGACCACAGGGGAAAAAAAAAAAAAAAGGCAGCACCAAATACATCCTCCAAACCCTAAACAAACACATACTGATGTTGAGAGGAGAGAATACTGGAGAGAGTTCTGTGGAGTATGGACTGAAGCTGAGACTGGGAAAGGAGAAAGAAAAACTGTTTACTCTTAGTGTGTAAATGTTTGATTCTGGGGTTTTTTTCTCATTTTGTTTTATTTCCCACTACCTGAATCAGTAATTAAATATTTATTTTAATTAGCAGTAAGCTAAGTAAATTGTTCCAAGTCAAATCTGGTTTGCCTGCAACAGTAACTCTAATCTCCCGAATCTCTCCTTCTTTATCTTGCTCCCATTCCTCATTTTTTTCTCCCCCCAGATTAGGGGGAAATAAGCAAGCAGCTGGATGGGCCTTTGGCTGCCAGCCAGTGCCAACACACCGCAGAGTAAAATTTTATTTTAGAGAAGCTATCATTTAAAAAGCAGATGTGAAAAACTTTCTGCTTTCACCCTTGCTGAAACAAACTCAGCTATAAAACACAAAGCAAATGGGACCTTGACTGGGGAGAGAGTGTCTTCCCTTGGCTGCTTATACTGATCAAAGTATTCTTAATGATAAAGAATAGAAGTAAATGAAACAGTCCAATAAGTCTTTACATGATGGAAGAGAAGTGATAAAAAACACAAATGAAATTATGCTGAGATACAGCTTCTCATGAACACACAGCTATTAGACTGCACAAAAGCATTTAGGAAGCCCCAGTATTTTTTACATGGACTAAAAAAGCCTTCAGGTTCAATAAAATACTGATGGAATACAGGAAATAATGAGAACAGAAAGCACTGCTAGAATATCACAAGTTACTAATTTAATTATAAGCAGCTGGAAGACAGGTGTTACCATAAGTAGAGACAACATAAACATTGCATATATATATATATATATATATAAGTATATATACCAGCAACAAAGTACAGCACTTTGCTGCCCAGCTTAAGTCTCTTGTCTGTCTTCAGTGATTCAAGTAAAAGAAACCTGGCTTTTACTATGAAGAATATTACCATTGTCCACATCTCTTTCATGAACAATTCTCATTGTAAATAAGTCTTCCATGTTGTATCACTCTCTGAGCACCTGGCTGGCTCAAGCTGTAAGAGAGAAGATTGTCATCAGAAAGACCAAAACAATAGCTCATAAGATCAGTGGGGATGGCACTTCCCTTATGATGCTGATGTTTTTGCATTTTCCTTCAGTATTCAGACCTAATCAACCATCTTAATTTTTTTTAGTACACTAGAATAGCTGAGTTTTGTGCAGTTTTCTATTCTTATTGTATCTTTACTGGATGGTGTTGGTTTTGGTTTTTTGTTTTTTTTTTTAGTTGGAATGATGAAACAGTGGAACAGGTTTCCTAGAGAGGTGGTAGATGCCACATCCCTGGAAATATTCAAGGTCAAACTGGACAGGGCTTTAAACAACCCAGCTTGAGTTGAAGACATTCCTGTTCATTGCAGGGAAATTAAGACTAGCTGAAAATTAAGCACCCTTTCTAACCCAAACCATTCTATGACTGTATGAAATACAGTCCTCACAAAATCCTCACTTTCTCTCCATGTGTTGTTTTTCCTTGCTGTATGTTCACTGTTCTATATTACAGCTTATCTACACAGTATCATAATACACACTCCATATGATAACTAGTTCTCCAAGCCAAAAGGGTGTATATAACCCCCTTTGGCTGAAAGATAGCCTTCACAGGTTGAGATTCCGAGGGGAAAGACAGAGTACACAGATAATCTTGGAGAAACTACCTTCATTGGTGCTTTTCTAAGATGCCAAGTAGCAAGTTATAAACACTAGGAAATTATGAAACATATGCCTAGACTGTAATCCTGCCAGGAGTTCTGCACTAACCTAGTGCTGAAATCACTCAAAGTCCTATGCACTGATGAATATCTTTTTTAACAGAATCAAGACCTTATGTTCTTTTGCCTACATTATTTTCACACAGTACTTTCCCTCTACATTTTAAAATATTTGCCATCTACCATTTGTCTAAACTAAGAATTAGTTTGATTGCATTTTTACATTACATCTATTTACACTAACCGGCCCATTGCCAACAGCTAAAGTGATCTTTAAAGATAAGGTTTCTGGAAGATAAGATCTTATTTTTCTCAGTACAGAAATCAAATTGTCCTCCCACTTACTATTCTTTTTAATATCCCAATGAGAGAATTACTATTAATTATGAGATGCAGTGATAGAAACAATGTAAAATGTTCATGTGTAATACAAATCATTGTTATCCATAAGTCAAACACTTAGTCAAGATTTATGTTAATCAATAGATGTGCTTTAAATAGTAGTTCCCAGTGTAAAATTGAGCATATTGCAATACATCACACTCTTTGCTAATTACAGGGTTTTAAAGTTTTCTTCTAAGGAATTCATCTCCACAGAATGCTATCTTTATCACTTTGGTATCCATTAGTGCTGCCATTTCCCATGTATCATGATGCTGTCCTGAGCCAAAATTCTTTGCAACACTTACGAGTCAGATAAACAAAATCAGTTTTAGTTATAACCTGTCACCAGTCATTTGCCTGATAGGTTATCTATTGTCATTGTTGATTTTTTGCTCAAATTGGATTAAAATATAAAATTCAAGAGCCAATCCTGACTGCATTTTTCTTGTCATTGTATGTAAGTTTCAACACATATTTTAAAACACAGGAAGTACTAACTCCCTTTCAAATGTGAAAATGGCAAACACAAAACATGGTATATTCTTAGACTTTTTTATAACATCAGTATAAAGAGTCTGTTACTTGGGGATTTTTTCCTTTCTGTCTTCTGTACAATTGAGCTTTGGTGGTAAACAGAAAATACCTGTCACTAAGAGCTTGTCAAACAGACTTAAATGTCTGTATAAAGAACTAAAAGGAAGTGATATGAAAGGAATATAGCAAAAGTCTACAAACCTGTGAGGGACACAATGGGCATGGAGGAACTGTTCAGCTACTTATTCTCTGTTCCACTGCTCAGACTTGTGACCTTCATTTGGAGCTACTAAAATACAGATTCAGATTAATCAAGTGCAACTGATTCTCCACATCACAGCAAGCAGATCACCAGTACGCCTTGGCAAAGAATGCTGTGGATAAAAGAACGATGTAAGTTTAAGAGGAAACTGAACAAGTGTTTGGGATAAACTGAAGCCAAGTTTAGGATAGCAAAGAGTTGCTTGTTCCATTATAGCCGTACATTTTCCCAATTTATGAAGTAAACTCAATGCAAAGTCAATTGTCTTGGTTTAAGTGCATTGCAAACAAATTTATTTTATCAGAACTTCATTAGCAATATCTGTTGCTATACTATTTAAACAAGGTACTTATTAGTTCTTTTTACTCTGAAACATAATAAATACATACATATGACCTTTAAAATCATTAATGGTCTCAGACTGTGCCAGATGGCTTATCTTAAAAAAATTATAATGTCCATGTTTAGTATACTGACACTATTGCCATAATTTGTGGTTGACTATGTTCCCATTGAAACCTGTGACTGATTTACTATCTAATCATTCTAAGGGAAACTCTTATCAAAGGTCAAAAAAGATAACCTTTCAAATCTGTAATTTTAAGGTTTTATTTCTGAAGGTGAATCACCCATTTCTGCATCATCATTTTTTTAAACATTTCCAGCTGTAAAAATGTTCATTTGGTCACCTTAAATGATTTGGAGGTCAAATTTGTTTTCCATTTCCACCTTCCACTTTTCCGCTATCCATTAATATTATTAACAATAAATTTCATTATTTTCTGCATTGTGCTTACTGAAATGCATAAATATAACACTCAGATTTATTTTTTTCCTAATTTGTCAATACATACTTGCAACACAATTATGTTAATAAATTCAGATTCATTACTCAGATTCTTTAAATTTTTCACTACTCTTTGTTTAACTCCCTTTGGTCTACTTCCTTGTCAACAGTTTTTATCCTACCTTTTCTCTTTGGTAGTGTTCTGTAAAATGGTCAGATAAAAGCTTTTTGTGCTGTTGAACCAAGACCTTTTGCACATCTAAGCTTGTTTGACTCAGAATAAGGCTAGCCCATGCAATCATATAACCAGCACAAAATAAGTAACTCAATAGCTTCACCCCAAGTCTGTCTTACTTTCCTTTTGATATACCTGTGACCTAGTTAATACCTTTTCTATTACCTCTTTGCTATAAAATTGTTCTGTGTTCCATATTCAGGTTCATATACGAATGATTTCCTTCTGTTTCTTAGCATGTAAAATAGTGTGTTCTGGGTTTCCTTTTCCTCTGGATTCCATGAGGTCTTTTTTTTTAAAAATTTTTAACACCATGAAAAGAAAAAATATGGCAAAGGTCATGATAATATTTTTACTGACACTTTTTATTCATGATTAGTGAGGCATAATTAGCACAGTGTCATAAAATTATCAAGATACCTGTGATCAGAATGAGCTGGTGTTTAATACATCCTAAATATAATCCTCAGGTGCTTGAAACAGTAAGAACTAGGGCTTTTGATAACCATGCCATCAGCCAAGGGACAGATTTCCTGCTATTATCTACAAATCCTAGCCTGCATTAGAATATGAAAGTGGACTAAAGGATTATATACTTGCTATCCACTGAAGTATTCTTATCACAAGCAATTTATACTATACTGCTCTCCAAATCAGTCCATGAGTGGCACTTTCTGAGCTCAGAGATGTTATTATTGTATCTTATGATCACATTTCGATATGTAGAAAAATGTAGCCCATCAAATAGTGTCAAATGTGTCAAAAAATTGATTTCCTGAAATTTTAGAAGGGTAGAGGGGCCTACTTGTGTTCTATTAAATTCTGCAATATCTGTCTAAGAGGCTGGAAAAGATGAGACATGCATGAGATACAGCAAAACTCAATAATTACAGTCAGTAGATATTTCACAAGATTATGAAGTAAAGGGGGAAAAGTTGTAGAATAGATGATTGTTGGTCTCAGATTAAGGAAAAATAATTGGTTGTCACACTCATAGGGAAAGAATCGATAAAGATAGGATGTGAATCCTAGGTTTTGGTGCACTCAGGGTACTGAACCAAAATTAAAAATTATTGGGGAAAATATGGTTTCTATACATCTTGCAATATTATATTTGGCACTGTTGCAATAAAGTGTTGGGGATGTATTTTGACAGATAAAAAAAAAGTAGATGATAATTTATTCGTTCAGGCTCGATATATCCAGAAAACTATACACAATCTCCAAAACAACACTTATTAAATAAGTAGAAAATTCTTTGACTGAGAGGAAAAATCCCTATTTATTTACTTATTTATTTATTTACTAACCATTTCACTTATACACTTTCAGAATTTATTCTGATACTGATAGAGAATATCTAGACTGTCTTTATTGATAACTTATGAATGATTACAGAAATCACATAGAGTTTTTGCATATGTGAAATATTGATAATGATATTTCAGTCTTCTGGGAATTTTTACCTCTTCAATCCCTGGTAAAATGTCAATCCACGGACTACACTGAAAGAGACAGAGGCGCTGTATCCTGCCTGCAGCATAGATTCACATTTGTCTGTGTCAAATCTTTCTGTTAGTGTTGAGAATACATCATTTTCTGTGATCCATTCCCAGTGACTTCTTCCATACACCTCCAAATATCTTCTGAGAACACTTTGCAGCTACTTTCAACTGCTGTGTTTGCACCAAGCTGCCAAACCTTGCTTTCCATATAGGCACAAAGGTAAGCTAAAATATATGTTTTCTCCTGTCCTCTGAGTTCTTTTTAGAGAGCCAAAGTGAAACAGTGATAAATATGGATACCAAAGCATTATAATCAATCTATTGACGTATCAGATCAGTATATTACAAACATATATAACCTCGTATTATATTCCAAAATGTCATTACACTAACAACTGAAATTTCTGCATGTGTCATCTATAATCCATTGCAAAGAAAGTATCTGTCACAAACTTACTAGGATAAAAGGATGAAAAATAGAATCTGGTCACACTGACTGGACAGTCTATTTATCTGAACTATTTTTAGCTGCCAAAATTTTGTGAGCAATGGAAGGGATCATATTTGCAGACACTGATAAAGATTACCCGTTTTCACTGGTAGCTCTTTCTCAGCAGTACCTTTTTCTCTATAGATGCTAAGGGTAAATAGCAAAACATTCCAACCAAAATATTTTCTATATGCCATACAACTCTGCATGATACATCAGCCTGTCTCTTTCTTTCTTTACATTCTCTACAGTAGACTGCAAACTATAGGATTTCCACAAAAAAACTAAGGATGTTCTTCTAATTAATCAGTTTTAAGAGTGTGCTAAGGAGTTAATAAGTCCTGGATATGATTCTGATCTACTTTTTCCCCCAGTAAGATATTCTGTAGTGACATAAGTTAAGACACAGAGGAACATAAGTTGAAATAAAAATCAGAACAACTGGCAATATCCTTTTCCCTAAGATCGTGCACACAATGTAGTGTAGCTGACAAATACCTCTTATTTTACAATAGTGCAGGTAGGCATCTGAGCTTTAACTGGCAAAAAGGTTCATAGTTAAAAAAGAGTCATGATGCTTAGTTTCTAATATAAGAAATTAATGTTTTAAGTGACACTGTACTGCAATGAAGCATGGAGCTTCAAGTGTACATATATAGAGATGTACATACAATCCCACAAAACAGGTTTGTCCAAAAACATCAGTAATAGGTCAGCTACTTCACCCCATTAGTATGGAAAGATTAGGTAGCCTATTCTTAGTTTCTTTAAAAATATATTGTAGTCAGTGGAGTGACTCACCTTGCAGGAGACAAGTAAAAATATGTTCATTGATAGATAAAAGTGATTAAACAAAGTTTGATAGGAAACAAAACAGTGGTTTATCAAGATTCAATGGCAAGGCACACTTGATTATTTTCCTCATAGAGGAGACAAAACTGTGAGAGAAACACCCTCCTCACACTGAGTCATGAGATTCAGAAATGCCCCATTGTATTCTAAATTCCATCTCAGAGAAGAGTTTACATGCAGCATAGTACCAGACATGGTCAACATTTATGTCTAAAAGAACACATTCACAATCAATTTCCCACATCACTCACCTGAACTTCAAAGTTTAGTGTGCTATTAGTCACTAACTGTTGCAACAAGAAATCTCTCATCTCAGTCTTGAGAGGTGTCTCTGCTCAAGACGAGATTCTGGTGTGCAGGAAAGCTCAACAAGCCTTGTGCTATCCACTGTTTATAAAGATGATAATGCCTTTTCCTAGGTACTGGACTAGATTGCCCAGGGAAGTTGTGGACACCTCATTCCTGGATGTGTTCAAGGCCAGGCTGGATGGGGCATTGAGCAACCTGGTCTAGTGGGAGGCGTGACTGCCCATGACGTGGGATTGGAACTAGATAAACTTTAAGGACCCTTCCAACTCAAATTGCTCTTTGGATCTACGATTCCATGGTTGTATTATAGCCATATTTGACCACCAGCAAGATGTCAGAGTTCCCCATTCCACACAGACCTTGACTATCACGTTGCCATTCATGTCCCAAACTACCTGGCTAAGTCGTCCTCCAAAGTCTGGAGTAACGTGCTCTGGTAGTCTGGCTGAAGTGAGGAGAGGAGTGAGCAGCTGCACAATGCCACAATGCTGCAGGGATAGAGGTCATGCAGTTTCTCTAGCAAATGTGTTCTAATGCTTAATTTTATAGCAAAAAAAAAAAATAAAAAAAAATCCTGATATAAGTAGTGCTCACTTCTGAACCTATTTACAGATGACTTGGAGAAAACAACCTATTAGTGTACTCTTGGAAGGTATATTCTATATATAAAGGCTATTATTTGATCTTTCTTTCTCCTTTTTGTCGAGATAAAATAACCCAGTTTCTTCAATAACTTAGCCAATTATTCTCTGTCCTCATGTCATGCAGCTGATTATTTCCACCTTGCAAATGTCCTTGTAGAATTGCATCTCTTTTTCTGAAACTTTCTCCATTTTCTCAAAATTATTCTGAATTCAACTTCAATATGCCTGCAGATTCCGAAAGGTTGATGTCATCTGTAAATTTAATCAGTGTACTTGCCATTCTATCAGCCAGGTTGTTAATAAAACTGCTGAACATTACTAGAGCCATCACAGGCTCCCTTAGAATTCTGCTCAGTCCATTCTTCAAGTTTCACAGTAAATCTTTAGTAACTGTTCTTTTTATACAGCTTTACAATAAAGTTTTTGCTCACCTGATAGGAATGCTATGGGGAAAATATTGTAGGCCATATCAAAAGAATGCAAAAATCAAACTATGTGGTGTCTCTTACTTCTCATCTGCGATTGCTACATTTTTTATCCTGTAAAGTAGCCAGAGTGTGAACAGTTCTTGATGAAGGAAAGTGGGTGACTGCTCATTCACTTGGTCCTCTTTGGAATGGTTAAAAATTGCGATTATTTTGGGATTTGCAGTCATAGGTACAATCCAATGAACCAAAATATTCTCATAGTAAATATATTCTTGTATCTTGACATTTTAACTTATAATATCTCCTAACTAAGTATACAGTTTCCAGGTATATTTTTCAATAATGTACTTCCAATAGGACAGCTCTCCCACTTCTTGTTTAAAAAATATATTTCCTTTAATGATATACATTCCAAATATCTTTTCCAGTTTCTACAGTCTTGCTAATTTTCCATATTTCTATGGGTAACCATTAAGCATAATCTTACAAAGTAGCCTGTCTGCACAACATATCATAATTTGACTCTTAAAAGCATGTTATTATAATTCCATAGTTTTAAGTTATACTTCCAGAATTATAAATGTAACAAATTCACTTAGCTTACATATCATGTCATTTTATGTCATTATGTTTTCTTCATTGGTCTTTGTATAAATCAGAGAAATAAAAAAAAATAAATTCACTCAATTAATAGGACATATTTCATGTAGGCAGAACATTCAATCATTCTTTCAAAATGTACTTCAGCAAAATTAAAGTTTCTTTTGGAAAATCCCAAGGTTTTTCAAGGGCATGAAAATGTTAGGGCATTTTGTTAGTTAAAATATGTTCATTTTTTAAACAGATAAGTTTACATTAATTTATATGTTATTTTTAGAGAATCGGTGTAAAAACAATGTAAAAACACATTCTGATATGTAATATAGATGCTTTTAGTATTATATAAAATAGTTGATACTTGTTTCCAAGACTAGGAATAGGTGCATTTCCTTCGGAATTACTTATGGGACTTGACTGTTTTTCACTTCAATAATGTAACTTCTTCAGACTGGACTGAAGTTGCTGAATCAATTTGTTTAAGTCATTCATTTGGGATGGAGCAGGGAGGAAAAGGGTAAGACTAATATGGGAATTCTTTACCTTATTGCTTAATAAGTCTATTTTGTGCATTAAATGCACAAGCAAACAGTAGATAGTATTTCACACAAATGGGGATTTATTTAATATACTTTACAATAAAGGAGATAATTGAAATACATTAAGTTTATGCCTTAAAAGATCATGCTGCCTAAAACAATAAATCTTAATATTTGATAAGGAAAACGTCATTCATCAAATTGTCAAAGATTTTCCAACAAATTTCTGTAGGAAGACAATTTGTGTGGCTGGGGCTTGATTAGAGTTTAAGCTAGTCAGCACTGTGAAGAACAACAAAAAAGGCTTTTAAAAAATATGTTAACAGCAAAAGATCACAAATTAAATTGATCTGTTATTTGATGAGGTCTGTTACCTCACAAGAAAGGACATAGACAAAGTAGAGAAGTTTAATTTCTTCTTCACCTCTGTTTTAACACCAGTGATTGGCCCTGGGACACTGGAAGCCTGGCGTTGAAAGACCATGACTGAGGAGGCAATGAACTCTCAGTCAGTTCTGAAATTGTTTGAGATTTTCTGCTCCAGCTGGATGCGTATAAATCTGTGGGACCCAATGGGATTCATCCCAGGGTACAAAAAGGGCTGGCTGATGTCATCATGAGACCTCTTGTCATGATTTCTCAATAGTCTTAGGACTCTGGAGAGGTCCCAGTTGACTGGAAGCTGGGAAATTATGTTCTCCCTCAGCTTTCTCTTCTCCAAGCTGTTAAAAAACAAGTGAATTCAGCTGCTTCTCATAAGCCATGCCTTTGAGGCCTTTCATCACCCTGATCTTCCTCCTCTGGATGCAGTCCTTCCCATTCCTTTTCTAATTTCCCTAATCATGTCATGGTTTAACCCCAGGTACCAAGCAACCAAGCTGCACACAGCCACTTATTCACTCCCCCACCAATGGGCTCTGGGAGAGAATTGGATGGATAGAAGCTGGAAAACACGTGGGTTGAAAAAAAAGACCATTTAATTGGGAAAGCAAAAGCCACGCACACTAGTGAAGTGAAACAGGGAATTTAGTCACTGTTTTCCAGAGACAAGCAGGTATTCAGCCATCTCCAGGAGAGCAGGAGATCCCTCACACATAACAGTGACATGGAAGACAAACACCATCATTCCAAATGTCTCCCCCTTCCTCATCCTTCTCCGATCTTTATACACAGAGCATAATTTCATGTGGTCTGGAATATCCTTTGGATCAGTTTGGGTCACCTGTCCTGGCTGTGTCTTCTCCCAGTCTCCAGTGTACCCCCAGCCTCCTCATCAGCGTGGCCGTTGGAGAAGTAGAAAAGGCCTTGGCTCTGTGTAAGCTCTGCTCATCAATAACAAAACATCTCTGTATTACAAATCCTGTGTTTAGTGCTAATACAAAACCTAGCCCCATAGAAGCTATTGGGAAGAAAATTAACTATATGCAGAGAAACTGTTAAAAAAAAAAAAAGTGCTATTGGATGGCTTGCTTTTAGTAAAAATTGGACATTTCCCCTGAGACCCTCACTGTAGATTTGAGACCAGAACCAGCCCCTGAATACAGGCACAGGGAAAAAGATTAACTGAAGAGATGAAAATCTCTGCTCTGGTCTGTGGCAAGTAACAGAATGTCTGAAAAAATGCAGCGGGTGTGAGTCATGATGGTAGTAGTATCTCTTAAATAGTACCCTTTTAATTTTATGCATGACATCCACTTTGCATTGTAATCTAAATTAGGTTACAATAAGAAAGTTAAATTATTTCAAATTATCAGTCACTTCATTGCTTATTAAGGAAACAGCTAGTTACATCTTCATTCTCAGTAAATTGAATTTTGATCAATATAATTCTTGATGTTTATTTGTATTGGGAATTTTTTTGAAGGGCTCTGTGGTACATTTTTTAATGTTCAACCAGGTTATAAAACCTTTCTGAATTATATGAAAGCTATCTTCTAGACTAACATGGAAACAAAATTTCAAAGTCTCACTTTTCCATTTTCTTGAATAATACTATTGCAGTCCTGGTAACATAAATCATGTCCATCAATTGATTCCTCAAGGTCTTCTTCCTGCTTCTTAACTTTCTATTTCTTGGCCATCAGCCCCTTTTAACAGTATATTTCTTATTATCATAAGAAAACACACAGACTTATGAAGCCTGAGACACTAAGTGCCTGAGATTTCCAATATGTGCTAAACTCTTTGCAAACAGCAAATATTAATGCGATTGTTAAATCTAATGAACCTCTTCAGGCATTCTGACATGCTCTAAAATTAAAGATATGGAGAAGATAATGAAAGACTGAGGACTATAGTGACTGGAATAGACTGTGATTAAAAGCATTTTGCAAATGAGCTGACTTAGACAGGCAACTCTGATTATATAGGATTATTCATTGTGAGCCAAAGTATCATAATGTGTTCAAAAAATAATGCACTACATTTAAAACATAACATTTTAAGCACTTCATAGCTGGATATAGAGGATAGCTTGAGGATAGTAAATCATAAAGGACTAATTTTTTCATGTCTCACAGGGCATCTATTTGAGGCATTGAATACCCTCTCTAACACACTCCTCAGAAGCCAGTACAAAAACAAAATTAAAAGTCTAGAGTCACAAGAGATCCTATTCACCCCTTTCCCACTGGTCAAAATATGTCATTGTCTGAGTATCACTGCAATTCCACTACTAGTATGTACTTGACAGAACAACTCAATGAAAATTAAAATGTGCACTATACTATACAGAGATATTTATTACCAGAGCTGAATGTTCTTTTTCTGTTCAATAATTCCTAACTTCAAAAAAATTAATAAAAATAAAAAACAATTAAAATAGTAAAAAAAGGTATTAACTTGCCTGATATGTTTTTTTTGAAAACCAAACATTTTAGTACATGTATTTATATTTGTTGTTGTATGATGCTGCCTAGATTCCAGTTTTAATATAACTTTATTACATAAAAGAGCTATTGCATAAAATCTATTTCACACACTTGCAGAATCATAGAATCTCTGAGATGGCAAGGAACCTCTGGAGATTTTCTAGCCCAAAACCAGTGCTTAAATAGTTGGCTCCAGCAGGTTACCCAGGGCTGTGCTTTTAGTATCTCTTAAGTGTAGACATTCCTCAAATTCTCTGGGTGTTTTATCCCAGAGTATGACCACTTCTACAATAATAAGAAAAATATTTTCCTTTGTTTAGACTGAATTCTGCGTGTTTTAATTTGTGCCCATTGATGAAATCCCCTCAAGCCTTCTCCAGGCTGAGCAGCTTTCTCAGCCTATATTCAACCTAAAAATGTTTCAGTCCCTTCATAATTTTAGTATCCTTTTGATGGACTTATTCCAGTCAATTCATGAGTTTCTTACACTGGGGAGTCCAGACATAGACTAAGACGTCCAGATGTGTCTCATCAGTGTTGAGCAAGGGAGGAGGATCACATCTCTCAACCTTCAGGCACAGCTTACCCTTATGCAGCCCAGCACACTTTTGACCTCCTTTGCCATGAAAGGTTCATTGCTGGCTCATGCTCAGCTGGTTGCCTACCAGGATTCCCAAGTTCTTTGCTGCAGAGCTGCTTTCTAGCCAGTTAGACTCTAATCTGTATTAGTGCCTTGGGTTATTCCTCTGAAGGATTAAAACTTTGCATTTTCCTTTGTTGAATTTTGTGACATTACTGGCAGCTCAATTGCCCAGACTGTCCAGGCTGATCTGTCTGGTACATCAATTGTATTTCCCAATTTTGTATCATTTGCAACCCTGCTGAGGGTGCACTTGGTCCTAACTTCTAGGTCATTCAGCAAGATGTTGAACAGTATTTTATTCAGTATCAATGCAAAACACCACTGGTGACTGGCCTCCAGATGGAGTTTGTGCAACTAATCCCAACCCTCTGGACCAAGCCAGTTTTCAGTCCAGTCTCTAATGTCAAAAACCTTACTAAAATTTATTAAATAAGATTAAATTATACTGTAGTTCTCAGATATGTGAAAATCTGTGATTATAAATATATATATATATGTTAGGCTATCATGTCATCCAAAGACGTAGTGAAAAGGAAAAAAAAGAAAAAGCACTAGGGTATGCTTAAACCAGCTTTAAATAGCTTCTTTGACAAACCCTTTAAAAACAATCTTAAAAAAAGGTTAGAAAAGTTATGTCACATTTACATGAATTAGAAGTGACTGATAAGCACTGGTACTCACTAGGCAGTGATAATCACTCATCTGAGCTTATTTTACAACCTATAAAATAATGTCTTCTAGTATTTCAGTCAAAACAAAAATGATCTATGATGTATTCTTTTTAAAACTGAGAAAATTAGTTTGAGAACATTTATAATGTACACATCTGGGCAAATATTTGCACCTGATATTTCATATTATTACTAAGTCAGATTTTGCTATAGATCTTCTTTAAATTCTGAAAGGTATACTCCATTTCAGTGGGCCAGAAATCCAAAAACTGAAATCTTTGGGACATGTTCTTTTCTCAGACACCATCTGTCAATTAAGTTATTCAGTATGAATGTTTTGGGTCTTTTGGGGGGTTGTTATGGTTTCTTTTGTTATTGTTGTGATTCCAGTATGCTTTGAATTAAATGATTCATTTTAAAATAAATGTTTGGTTCACCTGAATTTTTCATAACTATGTATCATGGAAGGCACACATTTTGGGATTCAATAGTACTTCTCCTTTAGCAATCCTTGTTTGCATGCAATTATACTTACAGCAGATTTATAAAACAATAACTTCCACAATTTTTGAGCAGGGATGCATTGGAACATGATATCTTGCTAAATAATTATGTTTTGGTTGAAAGCTAAGATGGGAATTTTAGTGAAAAGCTAGCATTCAGAGAACTTTGGACAATCTGCTTAACTTGGATGACTTAAATATTTAGTCTTATAGAATGATAATCAGAAATAGGCCATTTTTTACAGATACATATTTATGTATGAATAGGCTGTGCATGTGTCTATTTGGGTTGGTATCTGCTGTGGAATAGTAGGCACCTAAGTAGCACACAGCCACTCTCCCCCATCCACCCCCAGGGGCTATGGGGAAGAGAATCGGAAGGGTAAAAATGCAATAATGCTTGAGTTGAGAATAATATGGTTTAATTGGGAAAGCAAAAGTCATGAATGTAAGCAAAGGCAAAGAGGGAATTAATTCACAACTTCCCATGGGCAGGCAAGTGTTCAGCCAGCCCCAGGAAGGCAGGACTGCATCACATGTTACAGTGACTTGGGATGAAAAACACCATCATTCCAAATGTCCCCCCTTCCCGCTATTTTGACCAACCTTTATTGCCAAGTATGACATTATATGACATGGAATACCCCTTTGGTCAGTTTAGGTCACCTGTCAAGATGTGTTGCTCCCCAAATTCTTGAGTAGCCCCAGTTGCTTGCTTTTGGATTCATGTGAGGAACAAAAGAATCCATGATGCTATGCAATAGCTGCTAAAATATCCATGTGTTATCAACTCTATTTTGGTAACAAATATAAAACAGCAATGTAATAACTACTATGAAGAAAATTAACTCTATTCCAGTAAAAGCAGTTCAGGATTCCAAACTATATTTGTTTTGCAGCTCATTATTTGCTTTCTATATTCGCTATTTAACAATCACAGGAGATCCAAGTGGTTTGAATCTGTAGTAATAGTGACATGGGAGCACATATTATCTAAATCCTTCCATTTCTAAAAGCAGAAATGCTTCCTGACATTCTATGTGCTGTGTTAATCTGATAATTCTAATCCTTATTAATAATTATAAGGCAATCTACTGCTACAAATATTATGAGGCAAAAATCTTCACCCTTAAGAACTGAAAAACCCTCAAAAACATCGACACAGTCCTCTTCAAAGACAGTTTACAGAAATCATTATTTCTCCATCAGCAACATGTGCAGGGAAACCCATGCAGGGGCAGATTTTCTGGCAGAAACTGTTGCATGGAAAAGACCCTAATCAGAGCAGTTCATGAAGGACAATGTCCTGTGGGAGGAATCTGATGCTGGAGCAGGGGAAGGGTGTGAGAAGGAGAGTGGCAGAGAGAAAACATTATGAAGTGACTACAGCTCCATTTTCTATCCCTCTTGTCTGCATGATCAGGGGGAGGCAGAATAGTCAGGTGTGAAGCTGAACCTGGAAAAAGAACAGGAGTAGAGGTGAGAGGGGAGAGGGAGGATGTTTTTATTTCTCACTGTCTTATTCTGTTACAAATAGCTGCCAGTAAATTGAACATTTTTCCCTGAGTCTAGTTTGTTTTTCTCACGACAGTAACCAGAAAATGATCTCCCTGTCTTTATCTCTACTCATGAACTCCTCCATCATATTTTCTCCCTGTGTCCTGTTGAAGGGTGTGAGGGTGAAAAGCAGCTTGGTGGGCACCTGGCAGCCAGTTAAGGTCAACCCGCCACACACACTGAGGATCTATCCATCTCTCATAGCTGATTAGCAAGGCAAACATTTATCAAGATAAAGAGATAAAAACAAAACAATGTTGTTAATGTGTGCTAAATTAAAGGCCTTACCGAGTCGAACTAGAAGGATGAACAGCAAAGATGCCTGTAGACCAGTCTTTCATAATTTACTTCATTTATACAGCTGTTCTGAATTTGAATGCAACATTCAATAATCAAATTAAAGGTTTCCTTAAATATAACATACAGAAATTCTGACAGATAACAGCAAGATGGAACACTTCTCCACACTGGTATTTTCTATCTCCCAAATATATATGTAGCAGTGTTAAACACACCATCTTCTGGTGAAACAGATGGTGTCCCCATTAATGATAAACATAAAACTATATTTATGTCAGACAGCAAATTAAATCTAATTTAGCTTAATTCAGTGCTGCGTCCATACAGCTCTCTCTGAACCTACAGCATGGTTTTCTTTTGTTTAATTTCTTCAAAAAGTTATCTCCTGTTTTCCTCAAGATCTACCACAAGGAATACTTAAAGAAGAAATTCCAGATAAATTACTTGAAGTATTTTATTCTTCTGGCTCAAGAAAAAGTCCTCCCTTTCTCCCACCATCAGGAGTGATAATGTGTCTAGAAAGATAGTATCCACATTTATGTGCAACAGTTATTTTGTTCATGCTCTAAGAATTATGCAAGCATAACTGGATGAAAGTGATATTTTTAATGATATATTTAAGTGGAAAATACTGTATCATGCCAATTTTATCTCCTCGGGTTTCAGGAATCTCAGTAATGCCTTAAGTCATTAAGAGAATTAAGCAAAAAGGAGTAATTTTCAATATTTATTATCAATTATACTGACAGTTTAAACAAAACACAAACAAAACTTGGAAGAAGCCAGGAAGTCAACGTTTTTAAACTTGTGCAAAATTAGGCATATCACAAAAAAAAAAAAAAAAACCCAACAAAAAAACAGTCAAGATAGAAAAGAGCTGCTACATTTACCTTAGATATCAATTGCACAGTGAAGGACATTTTCTCATAGGAGTAAAGTTGCATAGTGAGTTTTGCTAGATACTACTTTTAAGTCTAAATTATTATTTTAAAAGGAAAACCTATTTTTGTTTTTGAAGAGAGATTCCATGTCTTCATCTCTGATGGTTTTCTGTCAATCTGTAAATTCTAAAAAATGTAGTAAATGCAAGGAATGTAGTTTCTTTTTATTTTAGTTCATTTGAAAATTAGATCAACCCAAAGAACACCAAAACCAAGCAAAAACAGACTCATGTGAGAAGTCTGCTGATGAACCTGGGTAGTAAAACTAATAATAAGACTAAAGCAGAATGTATACTGGTTGAGGGTCTCAACAAATGGTCAACTTTTTCTGAATTTTTATTTTCACTTGAGGAAATAGGACATATTGGACAAATGCCTGTTGTTATTGGTTTTGTCAGCTGCTCATCTGGTACCTCATTCTGATCTCAAAGCCTTGTTCTTGCCTCTGCTCCACTGAGTATCCAGCACAGCACACTAGAGTCACCATCCACAGCTAGCAGATAGGCAGGTAGCCATCAGATGCTGTCTTTGCTCAAATGGCCATCTGGCTTCTCTGTTTCCAGATTCTGAAAAAAACACTTCTTACATTTTCCTGCAGAAAACAGAAAGAGTGGAATTGCTTGAACTGGGAGCTATATCAAGAAGGTGATACGGAGAAAAGGTAAGGACAAAAAGAGATGTAGAAGAAAAGGGGGGGGTAAAATATGAAAGGCAAAATGACTATCCAAATAGGAACGGGTCCAAGATTCCACGGGAACAGCAACATGATGTTTCTTTACATATTGGTTTCTTCAGAATAGTTTTAATGCACATATCAGTCAAGATTTCAGACATAAAAGCATTAAGTTTTTATATAATACATGCAAAACATCTGAAAGACAACAATGCCCACAGGCAGAGCAGGCAACAGAAAGGATGAAGAAAAAAATCACAAACACTTTTGCTGTCCAATACTGGGTTCTTTTTTTCTGTATGAGCCACATTGATTCAGTGCTGTCTCTGCCCAATTTCATGGTTCATTGTCCTTGCTAAAAGAAGACTGGTTTCAACTTCATTGTCCTGTACAAAAGAGCAGTCCATCCTTCCAAAGATAACAAATGGCCATTGGGCCTTACTGTGAGTACCAACTCTACAGACACTGGCAGGTGCACTGTTGTGGAGCAATTCAAATCTGTTACAGCCGTCCTCTAACGGGGGGTTGTTAAATGTATATTTAGTATCGCTGTCAATCCCAGCTCTCTCCAGCAGATGATGAGCAGACTTAGCCTAAAAGCAAAACAACATTTTTTGTATAGTTTCCCCTCTCTCTGTTTCTATTCTACCCTTACGTCTGCTACATATTCTATATTTTGTGATAAAGAAATGATTGCTTTAAAAAGAAAGCGCAACATTGGGTTGGTTGAGATAGGGTCACCAAGACAAAACCATTATTACCATCATAAAACAGAGGAAAGTCAAGGACAGAGTGTTTGAAAGACTTCCAGATATACCAGGAAGAACTGAAAATCTTGGATTATTTTAAGAAATACAATAAAATGGGCAGAATACTGTAGCCTGGAAAGCCCCTTTCCCTCTCTCATTTGTAAAAAAACCATGTAGGTAGGATTAGCGAATTGAAGCATGGTTGGAAAGAAGAAATTAGAACAGAACCTATAACCCTTTCATAATGTACCTGTATGTACATGAACCTATCTCCAAATAAATGTGTTCTTTCAATGAATAATCTGTTCCTTTATGCGCAATTTGCATAGGAGTTTGCAACATGACTAATCCCCTTTTGAAAGATATTCTGATAGTTTTCTGTATTCTCAAAAAAATTCTCAGGCTCTAGAGGATAGTATCATGTCTCCCACCTTCTCATCTGTCATCTAATATAATTAAATAAATTTTAACAAAAAGGTATTATATTTTTCCATGAACAGCAGAAAAAGAAAAAGAAAACAGAAGAACAATGTCACAATTGCTTTTCTAAGGAGAAAAAAATAAAATTCTTATCAGTAAAAATGGAACAGTTTTTAAAGATAAGATTCTTACACTGAGGTATCATTTTTTTTAATTGTACTCTATATATTGGCATCAAATCTTCAGTGTGCTAAGATAACAAAAAGTTACTCAACTCTAAAAAATATATAGAAAATGTAGAACAATAAGAAGACTGCATCTTCTTGACTTCTAAAGAAAACAAAATTACAGTGTTTTTAAACTCAGTAATGCTAGACGTTATTGCCTGGCAACAGCTTAACGTGGAAAATGCATTGTGTTTCACAGAATTCTAATAGAAAAAAAAAGGTTCATGATTCTCTCATTCTGGGCAGGTATTTTTTCTGAAAAAGAAAGCAAATCCAAGCCACAGCACATCAAGGAGACAAAAACAAACACAGAAACTAATTTAATATTGTGTAAAGAAGGAAAAGAAAGAGGATGACTCCACAGCCCATGTTAAAATCTCCAGTTGAGAGATTTATTCTGCATTCTAGTACTTACTCAATTGCATGCTTGATAATACCAGTAAAACCGGAAGACAATCATTCTTCTGGGGAGATCTAATAACCATCTAGTGGAATTTGAGGTGGAGCTCCTCAGTCATGTGAATTTATTTGCTTGGGAAATGGAATGTGACCTCAGTCAAATGTTCTTATGATAAGTTAATGAAAGACTTGAGCTGGGATAGAGAAGGAAACACATTCAGGTATCCCTGTATTGTGTGTGATTAAGTAAATTTTAGTAAGGCTTCAGAGGTAAAATAGAAGAAGGAAATGTACATACCTTTGAGAGGAACTAAGATGTCCCTGGAAAAATATGGGTACTTTTGTTACAAAGTGTTTTTGAGATATATCCTGTAGTTTGGAGGTGTGGGGAATAAAGGGAGATGGGATAAAAATACACACTCATAAGCAGTGCCAGGACTTTATTCTGACCTACAAGCCCAGAAACAACTTGCACCCATACTCCCAACCCAAACTCAGATTCCTTTGGAAGGGTGCAAATCACCCAAGGCTAAAACTGTGTAAGAAATGAGCCTAAAAACTGATCTCTCAGATGATTAAGATTCGGCCTTGTCCCAAATCTTTGCACTGCTTTTTTAATTAAGAAGAAAACTTAGAGGCTGCTTACTCTTCATCAATGTAACACATTTTAAAAATGTGTACTTGTAATATCAGAAACAGATTATCTGAATCAAAAATAACAATGCAACACTAAGATTGCTTTTAAAATCTTACTTTAAGCAAGGGAAATACTTTAAGCGGGAAGATATTAATAAGAAAGAAGATAAAGAGAAAAGATAAATGAGCCACAGCACAGATAAGAAGTCTCAGAGTTAACATTAACCTAAAAAACTTTATAAGATAGTTCAAAAAATCAAATATTTAATGAGGTTTTTTGTCATCTCTAGAATATATCAGCAAAATTATTCTAAACAATGACTTGCTACGGTATAGTACTGAACCTCATATATATTCTCTCTAAAAGCAAGATCTGCACCTAAACAAATAAAATAGAGTTTGAAATAATCCAGCCCACGTGAGGTGGTTTTGATGTCATGGGACAAGTGGAAGCTTCAGACAAGCCCTGCCTTAGCCTCAGATTTTGGCAACAGTTTAAATTTAAGGAATCACTCTGATCCACAAGTTCTAATTATGACAGATCAGGTCTATTTCTAAAAATGAATTATTTATTAAACAAACAAGAGACAACAGGTGGAAGATCTTAATCAGAATTACTTACTATTCTGTATAAGACTAAAAGATTAAAGTATAAAACTAGTAGATTGCAGTATAACATAAAACAGTGCACCATATCAAGGGACCTATATTGAAAAAGCTAGAAAAAGAAACAGTATTGGAGTCAAATGTAACTTACCACTGAAATGACAATAATGTGCACAGATTCCTTCACTTAA
>JAWWMU010000153.1:84907248-84923002 GCA_035048155.1 Cinnycerthia olivascens | reverse complement strand
CAGGGAAATGTACAGGTTTCTGCTTTGTGAAAGTTTGGGGTGACTTACATAGTTATAAAGTAGAGGTGTCTGTCAGTCAGAAATCTGGCCTATCTTCCCAGATCTCACTGCAACATTAAGATGTTCATTGACAGCTGGGAGATGCCAGACCAGTGTTAACCCCGTGGTGCCAAAGTAACTCACTACAAGACAGCTCTTCCTGCTTGAGTTACCTGACAGGTTAACACCAGCTCTTGTGGGGAGTGAGATTCCCTGCTATATCTGATCCCTGAACAGATTCAAATTTTATCTAGCAATAGAAATATAAATAGACTTTTATAGGAGTATATATAGGAGTAGTTTAATAATAAATAGACTGACTTTATAAGGAGTTCTAGAAAGACAATATGATTCTGTGAAGAATGGATAGTACAAGGAAAAGGAGTAGGTAAAACAGCAATTGGGAAAGTACTGAAAAAAATTCAGAAAAATGCTGTAATATGATAACCACTTTGAATTTGTAATTGAACTACTTATTGTGACTTTGTCCTCTTTTATGTTAATTCTTTCACAAATACTTAAAGAAGACATAATTTGTTCCATATACTTAGTTAAACAGTCCTTCAATATCAAATTTACACTACTCTTTATTAGAGTAGTACCAATTACTTGCCTTAGAATCATTAATATATTGTTATGCCATGAATAAAATAACACAAAATTTCAACTCTTTTCAGCTTTGGTTTCCATTTTTTGGTCCAAAAAAGCAAAGAAGTATTCCAATGCATAGACTGGAGTGGTTAAGAAGAAAATATATGAATAAAGTTGTACTATTGGTGTTATTTTCGTAATGTGTGCATGCCTACTGGAATAATCACATCATTAAAAGAAATGAGCTGTAGGTATTTCTTCAGTCTATTAACATTTTGACTTCATATATCTATTCAAATATAAGATCACCTAATAGAGATAAAAATTTCTCTAAGTTTCAAGTTTCTAGATTGAATAGTAGTGCACGTTAACTTTCACTTGCTGAGGCAGTGACACAAGCTTGCCATTGGGCACAAAGTGCACAGACCTGCACAAAAAGGAAAAAAATGGTTCAATTTTCTGTGGGTAAGGTAAAGGATAATTTAATCTACCTTATAGACAGTTTTCACTTTCTATAACTGAGCACAGAACTTTCAGTCACTGGGTGGAAGGACTAAACTGTGAGGAAGAGTAGGACGGGATGCTTTTTAAGAACACATAAATAAATATCAGGATGAAATTTATAGCCAAAGTTTTTAAGTGAAGAAAAATAATGATTAAAAACACTGAAAGATCAAATGGTCAATCAGTTCTTGAGGGGAAAATTTTGCACAAATTAGATAGCCTATGTTTGTGTAACTTGCATGAAGAAGGTCTTCTTGTAGTGAATAGATTATTTCTTTTATGAAGAGACTTTAAAATATCTTTACTTGTTTTGCACAACAAAGAAATGCTGAGATGAGATAAATCATCTCTATGAAGTCTGATCAAGATCATGTATTTCTCACTAGAGAAAGTGGGAATCTCATCATATAAATACCTAAAGGAAGGGAGTAAGAAGAAGGAGCCAGGCTCTTTCTGTGGTTTCAGTGACAAGGACAAGGGGCAGTGGGTACAAACTCAAACACAGGATGTGCAGTCTGAACATTGTCAAATAACTTTTTCTCTGTGATGATGACTGAGGACTGGAAGAGGTTGCCCAGACAAGGAGACTTCTTCCTTGGAGAGTTTCAAAAATCATCTAGATGTGACCCTAGGTACTGTGCTCTTGAGCAGAGGGATTGGGCAAGATAACCTCCAGAGGTCCCTTTCAACCTCAACCATTTTGTGATTTTGTGATATATTTCTAGGATGAAAAGTGACTATTTAAATTATTAAAAAATAAATACTAATATTATTATGACAATAGAAGAATAGCTTTAAGAAATGCAGATTGAAAGTAGTTCTCTATAAAAAAACAAACAACAACAACAAAAAAAGATAAAGTAAAATCTGGAATGACCTTCTGTACTGGTAAGTACAAACAAATTACCTACATTAATTTAAAAGTGAATTTAACAAGCTTAGGAAAGAAACTATACTAAAAAAAGACCATTCTTTGATTCAGAAATTAAGATATACAATATAGAAGTATCATTAAAGGAATCTTTTTCTTTTAGTTATACTGCCTTAAAACATGATTAAGAGTTGTAAACTAGCCATTGGTCACAGCTAGCATGAGTTCAGAAGGGGAAAGTCCTGCTTGAAAAGCTCCATTTCCTTTTGTTACCAGCTCAAGAAAATGCAATAGAAGAGCACAAAACAGCACTCAGCACTGGTGTACTGGATTACTTAAGTTCTAAACTTAAGAATCCTGCTTTTTTAAAATAGAGTTTCTCTTCTAGAGAAATATTGTTAAGCTCTATTTTAAATTAGTGTAGATAATTTGCTTTAGCAAATTATTTTAGTATACTCAGCATACTGCAGAGTACTGCTTTTTGCTCTTCTATTATATTTCCTTGACTGTAAAAGACATCGAAAAACCCACCATTTTTCCAAATAACATGTGTAATGCTGAGTTTTACACTAAATGAGATACGTTCATTAAAAAAGAAGTCTTGTTATTCATAAAGAAGTTTCTGTTGCAGCAAAGCCTAGAGAGTGATATTACACCATCCACACATATTTTTTTATTTCTTCCTGATCAAGAAGACATAAAATAAAGTTGCTTCTGAATAAGTGAAATCAACATTAAAATGATGCAATATATTCTTATGGCTGTATACATTTTACTGTGTTTCAGTAACGCAAAACTTACTTTGTGTCTATGATGTGCCAAAGCACAACTAGGCTCAATTTTAAATGGGAGCTATGTCATATAATCTTTAAGTATAAGTCATTAATGTTATTCAGCAAGTATCACAGTTTAGTGCTCAACACAATGTCTGTAGAATGCTATCATCTAATGAATATAAAGCCAATATTGACTTACAGCTCATTGAGCTCATTGGTATTTGTCCATGGGTCATTGACAGTAAAACATTTTACATCTACTATGATTGTGTTTGGATACATATTTATACCCAACAGTTTATTGTTACAACTATATAGAAGATTTAAAATTACCCTGAGTTTAAAGCAACCATGTTAAGGAAATTCAGCTTAAAGATAAAGTGATATCCTCATAAAAATCTTACAGCAGGAACACGTTATTATCCAATTACTGCATTGCTCCACAAAATAGAAAATCCATCTTTTAATCAATACTTTTTTTATTGACTAAGCAAAGCTTAAAACTGATTGGACTGCTGTTAAAACCCCTGGATGATGAAGCATACTTTGCTGGACCAGCCTTTCTCATCTATTAATACCACTCCACAAAAGGCAAAAGTCTTCTGGTTCTCATTTGTTTCTCAAGGTCCTTTTATAAATCAAATTAATGCCTTTGAATATTAGGACTTACATGTGCATTGGTGCTATATTTCTAGTTGGAAAAGACATCTCTGTAGAGGAAAACTTTAAATATTTATTTATTTGATAGGATTTTATATCATTGCATCAGGAATACCTGTTGTTTACACTACAGTTAGGTACAAAGTGTAGCCCAAACTTCAATAAGGTACAGAAAAAAACAAAATATTATCTTCAAAAGCTAGTCCAGAAAAAAACAAAATATTATCTTCAAAAGCTAGTCAAAGGAAAGTGCAATGGCCTTAGGAACTGAAAATCACTTAGATATGTAGAAAGAAATAACAAGGTTATTTCAATGGTGAAAATATTTTTTTTCAGTTTCATTATGTGTTTTATGAATCAACAATACCCTGCTTTACAGAGAGAGGTAGGTCTAGCCTATCAACTGCCAAATGACAGAATGAAAAATACTTTAATCTCAAAAGCTGTATTTTGAAACTTTAGAAGGGTAACAATAGGTAGAGCTTTAGCAGTGAAAGGCCTCACTTTGTTACAGTAAAGTGACTCATTCAGTACAAATGGAATTGGAAGGAGAAAATTGGCCAATCGGTTTAACTCCACCAAAAAAAAAAAAAAAAAGACTGGTATCTACGGAACTGCTTCAAAATTCTTAGCATAGAATTAAGACAGAAAAGTTTGTTACTTGAAATAAAGAAAAAATTGCTAGTTCTTTCTCTAGCTGAATAGTGTTATTGTGAAAGTTATATATTCTCATAATTAAAAAATACAGGACCTGAATTCAATTCTTCTACATTTAATTGCTTCACTTAGCCATTTAATTAAAATCCCTAATGTTAGCTGGGTTGAATATAATTTTGATATACATCCTTGCATATCTTGTTCCTTCTTGTGAGATCTAGATAAAAGATCAACATTCATCCCAGAAGCTCTCTTTTCAAAGGTTCATTCTTATAGCAAAAACACCAATAAGCTAAAATTTGGCTTATCGGTTTTCAGTCCAGATAGAAAATTATTTTTTAGAATCTAAGCTATCACTACTGTGGTTATTTTTTAGTCTAGAAAGAAAAGACTAGGAGGGGGTCTCATCATTATGCATAAATATCTCAAAGGTGGGCGTCAAGAGGATGGTGCTAGACTCTTTTCTGTGGTGCCCAGTGATAGGATGAAGAAAAGTGGCCACAAACTAAAACACAAGAAGGTCGACCTCAACATGAGGAAGAACTTTGCGTTGAGAGTGGCAGAGCACTGAACAGGCTGCCCAGGGAGGCTGTGGAGTTTCCCTCCCTGGAGACATTCAAAACTCACCTGGAGCTGTTCCCGTCTCACATACTCCAGGTGACCCTGCCACGGCAGAGAGGTTGAACTGAATGTTCTCCAGAGGTCACTTCCAGCCTTAACAGTTCTGTGATTCTGTGACTGCATAGTCAAATTGAATCTTTTTTTAATGCTTGAAATCCACATAGCAGAAAGAAATAGTTGTTTCAATAATCTCTCTATATGCAAAACCTCATTCTATACTGTTGCATTTTTAGTGTTATAAAATCAATTCTAACTATGACACTAAGCTAACATTGGCATAGTGACCAGTAAGTATATGTCATTGATCACCAGTTAAGAATTTTCTTCCATCTATTTTAAAACACACTTACATTTGCTTTGAAAGTAGATCATGAATACAATTAAACATTGAAATTAATGTCTAAACTGCATAAAACAATCTTCATATTTTATAAAAATTGGTCTCCATAGTGATATTTATATTTCTATCCTTAAAGTTTTTGATTCAAACATTTAAATGTCTTTTATTTTTATCTTCCTTAAGATCTATACAATTAGAAAAAATATTATAGTTTATTCTATTCCATAAACCAGATGATATACACAAAGAAAATACTGATGGTTTGAACATATTTAAAGTTATAAATTGATATTATTAAAGTTATTAGCCTGTTTTTTGACCACAGATTTTGAAATCGAGCACTGGATTACACAATCCTAATAAGAGAGTTAAGCAAGGAACATTTTTTGCCTAATGAGTTATTGGAAACAAGAGGTGTGATAATAAGAGTGATAATCTCCAAATTAACATCATATTCGCCATTTCTTCATTGTGAAATAACTAACAGTTTTCTTACTAAATTGTTGAATGGTATAATTTGCCTATTACTTGTAATTTTTCCTTGAGTCTGGTTTATAATAGGCAGAAACAGCTTAATTCAAGGGAAGCATTTTTAATGATTATTATAAAAATTTAGTTTTGTTTTCTTTGGATATAAGAAAAAAGTTATCATATTACCTAAAAAAAATCTAATACTCAAGTAACATGGTATGTCATGAAGTTCTTACATTTTGACCTCTCCAAAAGTAGTAAACTTTCATTAATGGTAATTTATAAATATAGTGACACAAAGTGAAGGAACTCATGTAGAAAATGAACTCTAAATATAGAATTTGCACTCCCACTTCTACTTATGGAGCACTTGTACTAAATAATATCAACATAGTCAGCAGGATTGTTTTAATATGGTTGAAATGGTAATAATAAATGTATTTAAATAATGATGGGTGGCTAACTTTAAACTCAAAAGTCGGATCACTGAAATCAACAGGAGAGAAGTGCAGACATGTTTTGCTGTTCAGACATCACAGGAAGGACACAAGACATGCAAAAACAAAGAGTGCTTGACTGTTTCTATTTGGAGGGGAGTTTTTTTCCTTTCTTTTTTTCACATTAACTTCAGTGTCAATTATGGAATATGTTAATATGTGGAATAGTGATGGAACAACTGAAGTCAAGACTTTCTGATTTTTTTTCTGCAGGACATGGCTTTACATTGGTATAGCAATTCTTGGCACAGTAACCTAACAACTCCAGAAGTAACAGAAGCTCGTCCCCCATGTATTCTTTTTTATTGTACTCTCTCATTATGGATAGTTTTCATTTGGATTGTATCAGAATTGGAACTAACCGAGTACCAGTTTTCTGACGTCCTCCATCTTTCTGATGTTACTGGTTTCTTTAAAGTGTGTGTTAAAAGCGCTTTGCTCAAGTTAGCTTTTAAAAGTTCAAATATAGAATATGTGCCTGCCACCAGTCCACATGGGCTATTTTGCAGTCCAAAAGGCTACCCTGTATTCTGGAATGTTTCCTTGTAATCAGTGTATGCTTTCCTTTGATTAACATTATCCATTTTATATCTAAACAATCTTTTCTCTTTCCCACTGTCATATTTACAGTCTTCAATCACATGCCAGTCTTGCTTCATCAATTATACTGAGTTTCCACAGTGGTATAATCATGTCAGAACATATACGTACCTTTCCAAACAAAACCAAGGTTTCTAAATTTTAGCATATGAAGGGAGGTTGTTTGTTTGTTTTCCTTTTTTTGGTTCTTATAGGTTCTCACTTCATCACAGAAAGAACAAATATAACTGAAATCATCTGTGGTTAGTCTGAGCTATTTTATGAACTGACTCAAAGCAATGTAAATTTATGCATATAGACAAGGTCAGGAGTTGACATTGAATTCAAGGATATTCATTGAATTCAAGCAGAATATAATTTTGTATTTGTTTGCAAACTAAGGTGTTTCTGTTCAATACTGTGACCCGGCAACACATCATGAAACTATTTTGAAGTTCCTAAAAATGAAAGATTATATGCAGAGAGGTATTGAGGTAAAGTAGAAGAAGAGGAAATTAAATAAATACAATGTTAATACGAGTATTTTATTTGCATTATTCTTGCAGTTGTTAGGAGTACCTGGAGATCTTAACAAATTATACTACATTCACATGTTATATTTGAGAAGTATGAAACAAAAATATGCAGAATGTTGGTATTTTTTATGTCTGGATTGAAAATATGTACTTGAAGATAAAAGAAAACCAAAGGAAGTACTAGCATGACACACCAAATCTAGCAGTCCTTACCTTGATGAAATAAAAGTCACTCATATAAAAAAAAATCAAAATTGCAATCTGATCTATCAGCATCACAGTGGATACAGTTTGTCATTCTGTGAGTCTGACAGAGTTTGTCATTTCATGAGTCTGATTGATAACTGTTGAAGTCTGCATTGGTAACAGAAGTATTGAACTATTGAATTGTTTCTTTTTAATTAACACCCGTACAGCTACAGGTTGAAACTTTTGTCCCAGTCTAAGACAGAAAAAAAGACCTGTACAATAACACCAATTATTTTTCTGGATGTTTTTATCCAGAAAGAAGCAAATATTGCTCTGAAGAATTTAGAAGTCTTTCAACTATGTAGTTTCCTGTTACCAATGTGTGTGTTACTTCAACAGCCAAAATAATAAACAGGATGATTTTTAATATGTGGTATATATTTTATTTTACAATATGTGAAACATGTAATATAAAATAAGTATTATTAAATACAAGGATTGATGCCAGAAAACACATAAATTTCGGATGAACTCATTTGCCATGACTTGGCAGCCCACACACAGTTATCTAATCACATTTGAGATACCAAAACACTGTGCCTAGATTTCAGGTTCTGGTTCAAAAAGGGAACAGTTCATCCCTCAATTCCAAGTCACATTTGTTAGATTTCCTGGTATCTCTAATATCCTATAACATTCAAAATGCCTATTAACATTGATGTTTTAGTAAATAAATCAAGCTTCTTCTGAAACCTGCACAGAAATTCTTGGGCGGAGAGCTAAGGTAATTTTTGACTTCCTACTGGCATTATGTGACCATTGTGCACCAGTATCATAAGTCATATTGCCATGGTGGGCTGTTCCCTCCTGTACTCAATTGTCCTAAGACAGATGTCATTTGTATATCTTCTTAGCAATGTGTGTAAATACATGGTGGGATGAGGGGGAAAAAAAAATGCATCCAGATTGTATCCAGGGTTGTTCAGTGGCAGGACAACACACAGTGGTCACATATAGAAATACAGGTAATTCCATTTAAACATAAGAAAAAGGAAATTCTGTGAGGAAGATCAAACTCAAGATCAGATTGCCCAAACAAGTTGTGGAGGCTTCCTCAGCGGTGATATAGTCCTGAGCAACCTATGGTAGCTGACCATGATTGAACAAGGATGTTAAGCTAGATAACACCCAGAGATTCTTCCCAAACTTAGGGATTCTGCAAATTATCTTCCATTAACACTCAGTCTCTGTCAAACATGTCAGCCTTTTAACAGGCACAGTTTCCTAGAGTAAAGACAGTTTGACAACACATTGTTTGAAACATCAAGTCCTGTTTTAAGCCAGTCTCCTCCTGGCTTGTTCTAATGTGCCTTCAATCTTGTGTTGAAAAAAATAATGGAAAATCAATCCCTATCCTCCTTGCCCCCTTGCCCACAATTTTCACACCCCTCTTGATCCTATGAACCTCTGACAGGTTCTCCTTTGCACATATTTTACTCATAATGAAGAGTCCAGATTTATTTAACTGTGATATAGTCACCCTTTCTCAGGCTGATTTAATCCACTGCCTTTTTTTCCGTTTTTCTGAAGCTTTCTATATTAATAAATTTTTTTTGAAATTTAAAAATACAGTAATACATTCATATCGTTACCTAATTCTTTACGGTCTCGTATAGTATTCCCTTCAAACAATTCTTAACAGTATAATCATCAGCTTGTTATCTACTGTTACTAAGTACTGAGCAATGTTCATATGGAACAATTTACCTTAACCCCCAAATTTCAGATTGAATCACAATGATTTGCTCAGAACACATAATTTTTATGCAATGTGACATGTTTATTTCTTTGCATGCTTTGGTTTAATGAATTTACTGCCCACCAGTATTGTAAGAATTTATCATAATTATTCACAGACAGTTTTTGTACTTGCTAAAATGAATAACACAATAACATCAGAAAATTTGTCATTTCAGTGTTGTCCAAGGTCACATCAGCATATCTGGCATAGTTTATTTGGGATCTCTCCTATGAACTTTGACCACTATTAAAACTGATCATTTATCTTTACATTCTATTTTCTATCTCTTAATCATGTATTTTCATTTGAAGTCTTTCCCTGTCAAAAGACTTTTGATAATCTAACAATACATGTCAGTAGACCCCTATTCAATAAACATGTTGACTGTTTGACAAGGTATGTAAGGCAAGAAATAATTTTCCAAAAGCCATGCTGTTTTCTTCCACTATTCTATATTTGTGCACTACTTCAAAAACTGCTTCTGTTCCACATCTCCCAAATTGCCCAGTATGTGTTAGTTTTACAGAAATTTACATCATTGCATGTCTTATCAAACCTTTTCTCCCAGGAATTGCATGTGTATTTCTACAGGACATTTCCTACAAATAAATAAAGAAAGAAATAAATATTCTTAATATCATAACTGCAGCAAGAAAACTACAAAACAGCTGCAATTAAACAAAGTTTAAAACTTAGCATGAGATTATTAGGTGAAGCAGAATCTTAATGGAACATTCAGGAGCCTCAACGCAGAAACACAATTTGAACGACAAGACAGACTCCAAGTTACATTTGTAAAATTTTATTTTCTAATGGAGAATTGTTTCACAGATATCTTATTGATTTCAAATGTCTAATGGTTTTCAATATGCTTTTATTTTCTTGATCAACTTTAAGATAAGATTACTTCCTATTAGTTTGTTTGTTAGCCATTCAAAGTCCCAAGTGTCCACTGGAAACAGGTGCAATAGTTGACATTTTCAGTTTGATAGAAGAACTGAAGTAATTACACCATGTTACTCACTTATGGAAAGACAAATATTAAAATCTTATTTCAGGAAAATGTAAATCTCATTTAATTTGAGGAGTGTTTAAAATATATCTATTTGGTTAGTTAGGTAATTTTTTTTTAAAAAATGTGAAATTAATTTAAAGGTATCTAATTGTTTTGGCACTTCTTTAATGAAGCTCTATTTGGACTTCACAAAAAAGCCCAGGTAAGTACTCATTAAGAAAGGTGATCCTCAGAAATAATGTCTCGCACATCACACTAGAGATATTGACTAGAATGATCATATGTGAGGAAAGTCAAATATATTCCTCTCTGCCTGAGGAAAAACTTACGTTTCAGTTCACTATGAAGCCAGAGCAATTCAATTGACGGTAGATCAGAATTTGGCACTTAGTTTGGGCATTTTCAACCCCTAGTGACATTTTTTATTTTTCATTGCAATTCTGATGAAAAATTTAATTTGGGAAAGTAATTAATTTGCTTGTTCCCTTGCCATCTGAATCTGTCATAGCTCAACATATTCATCACAAGGGGTCAAGCATGGGTAATGAAGCAGTTACGAGCTCTCTGGCAACTACTATGCCAGCATTGTTACTGAAATGTAGCCCAATCCTCTCATTACAGTTGTCTATATTAGGGCACTGATTTTTTTCAGAGCCTTTGTCTTAGCTGTATCATCATTATCACCATCATCATCATCACCCTCATACTACTACAAAGTTTTTTCTTCAAATCAAGTTATGAAACTTTACTTTGTTTACATGCCAATAGATGGTCTTTGCCTCAAAAACCATAGAGGTAAAGGACAGAATAAAAAATAGTTAATCTACTGAGGCATATTCAGCTCCAATTTTGTGTCATTTCAGAACCACTCCGTCTCTTAATAATCAAAATAATTTGCAGATCGTTTTCACTTGTTTCACTGAATAAATTAGTTAAAAGAAACTTTCATCTTGCAGAAACTTTAAACAGAGAAAGACAAAAGCAGGAGATACTTTTTTTGTAGTTTGAGATTATCTCTGTAAGATAAAGACTTAGCAATTTTCACCTCTGACATGAGGACAGTACAATACTGGTAAAGTTTTTATTCCCTAATCCTTCTGAATGTTGTTTTTTTGTTATAAATATTTTGAGGGAGGTGACATATTTACATATAATCTGTAGTCTAATGTTTATAAATACTATGTATGTTGCTGTATTACAGCATTTATCAAGATTCAAATTTGCATTATATCTTCTATCCTTCACAAATTGTCAAATTTTAAAATTAAGGTCTTCCATCCTCCCTTATTATTATACTTGAGGGGAAAAGACTGTTTGAAAGACTGAGATAATTTTATTGCCTCATCTGATATGGCATCTGACTTAGGAGTTTTACTTATCCTTTTGTGAATAGCAAAATATTCATTGTGTAAGTGCTGTAATGTGATACCACATTAATGACGGTAGTAATAATAATGGGTTTATTTAATTATTTGTATATCAAGGAAAAAATTTATTTAATTTCATATTATACATATAGTAATGTGTCTTAATTTGGTTATAACTCGCATCCTATTTAGGTGATCAAGATGTTTAGAAGTTTTTTTTTTTAGGGGTTTCATTATCATTTTTTCCTTGCGTAATATAAGTAAAAAATATCTCAGAAAATAAATAATTATCTAATGTAGTTTTTCACTGAGTTCACTGACAAGCTGTTGTTCATTTCAGCAAAAGGTGTAAAACATTGCCTTTTGTTAAATTTTATACATCTCCTGCTTCAAAATCCTACATACTATAGTCTACTACTGTCAGAAACGGAAATATTGGTTTTGACTTGAAAGTTTTTATGAAGGACATTTAAAACTGCGTTACAAAAACTGCAGAGAAGACCATCACACCCTGAACAGACCTCCTGACTGAGGCCTTACATTGTTCGCTGACGAAGATAAAACTCAGGGCTGGGGACATTCATAGAGCACAAGCTCAGCACCTTCAGGGAGGAGATGACAGTCCCAGGGCTCTCAGCTGCCAGGCTCACACAGACCCTCCCACCAAAGGGTGTGGAGAGAAGAGGTTTGGGTGTTGGAAAGGCTCTGGTGAGAGGTAATGACTACCTGTAATCCACCATGCAGAGCAGCCCAGCTGAGGGGGCTTTCACCCTTATCCACAGCAGAGGGGGTGTCATGGCCCATCAAAGGCCCCCCAAAGGGGTCCCCAGACCCTGCACCAGAGCACCAGAGATGATGCAGAAAATCCTCAGCGTTGCAAGGGACAGTGTCAAACAGCCCCCTGGAAGGGAGGTACCTGGGCATTCCCACCTGCCCAAAGCAAAAATTAACCCATGGAATTCTGTACTCTGTGGCGTGGCGCAGTGTGTGGCTGGACAGGGGACCCTCACCAGAGAGAAGAGCAGATGGAGGGGAGCAACGAGACATCGCTGGGACCCTCGATGGGGTGATACATTTCCACCTAACCCCTGTCATTCCCATCCAGTTCCACCACTCCCAAGCACACTTCTTTTTCTATTCCTTTCTTTTCTCTTTCTTTCTCTTTGCCTCTTTTACTATTAAACAAATTATATCGATTTTTTGCCACCAACATCTAGCCTCAGCTGGTTTTAATCACTTTCTTTGTGTATACTTTGAACATTCAAAGTTCTTTCTGTTTTATACACAGAGAAATTTTCTTTGCTCTTCTGGATTTAATCCAGATCATAACAACTACCCTTCAAAAAAAGCAGTTTGGTTAGGAATTATAGTTATCAGGCATGACAGTGTAGTATTTCCCTGCTCTTGATGAATATTTCTTTTTTCCCAATGCTTCGACTACACTATTAGTTTCTTCAGATGACTGAAATAACTAGTCTCCTTCAACGAAGGATTCCTAAAGGAGACAGAATGTGAGTTTCTCTTCTTCTGGGAAGCTGATTTTATAATGGTGAAGGTGTCAGATATAATTAAGATGAATGATTGTGTACCCAACTAAATGAATATTAGTGTTGTAAATTTGACATTTTTCCTATACTGCTCATGAGCCTAATAGGAACAAACCAAATGCACATCTTCTTAGCAGGAGTCAGAGACAGGATTAAGTACACAACACTGTCAAATAACTGCTGAAAGTACAGAAATCTGAAGTCCTCCTTCAGACATAATCCTTTCATTATTTTCAACACATGTGTTGAAGGTGCAACTTTTATGTTTCAAGAGGTAAATGTGATTTATATAAGAAATTTTGTCAGATTTCCACATTCAGTGAAGGTAGTAAAAGGCTCTCAGTCATGGTAATGTACTGAGTCTCTCATGAGATATTTGGATCATTTTAGAGATTAATGAATAAGACAAAAATAATGTCCACTACTATCCTTAATCTTGTCTTTCTACCACCTTGTCCCAACAATCTTTAAACTCTTCTCATAGTTGGTTTGATTTTTGTTTTGGTTTTGGGGATTTTTAAGAAATAACTGCTAATCCAGATGACAACTATCTCAGTAAGTGAGTTTCGAAATTAATTTCAGATTCTGATGATCATATACTTATTCTTTCAGGAAAAAACAAAACCAAAAAAGCACTTTACTGCATGCCATCAGTTAGCTAGCTATCAATTATTCACAAGTACTACAAAATTTAATTTATGTCTCAGTGTACTGTAAAAAGGGAAGACATCCAAATGTCTTGCTAAATTTACTGGCAAAATCTTTATTTATATTATCTATGATTCTGACTAATTATTTTGTATTAAGAACTGAGCAACAACTACCAGTCCACAACATCCAGAGGTATCTTTTGATGGTCTGATTTTTGGTAAAAAAAAAAACCTGTTACAGAGAGAAGAAAGACAACAAAGAACAAATACTCAATGCATTTAAAGCAGAACACACATAGTAAATTCAGATATTATATCAAATTGTCAGCTAATGAAGGAAATAACAAATAAACAAATTTTACTGTCTAAAAAGTATAAAAAATATCTCAATGGGATCCAAAGAGTAAGAAGAAATCATTATCTTAAGCATAAGATTCCTCCTGCCAAAGAGCTTGGGATGGTAATCTGCTCTGTCTGATTTCTTCCTGAAGAAAATTTCTTTCATCAACCCTAGGACCCATGAGACTCCATATGTGACCATGCTCTACACCCCTTGTAATGTGGTTAGTATAACTTACACTAGTTTATGAAGCAAGCAGCCATCCTTTGTGACCAAGTGGGTCACTCTTCATTTCCTGTCCTGTCACTATTAGGGTTGAAGATCCTGTAAACCAAGTAGAAAAATAAAATAAAACATATTTCTACTTCTACTTGGTACCAGTCTCAAGATTCCTGTGTGCCAGGCAAATTACTCCCTTCCTTAGAAGTCTTGAAGGTCCTGGGCACTTGACCAAAGAGGTGTTTTTTGATGACCCCATCAAAGAACAAAGCATAACAACACACTCTTTATAAAATCAAGCAGCAACTTCTTAGCCCTAAGTGGTGATCTTGGATGGATAGGGGACATTTTGAGTATACCTTTCATGAAATGATAAACTTTTCAGTTCTCAGAGTAGTAAGGAGAGGAGTCAGCAGAGCTGCCACCTTGGGCTGCTGAAGGGCAACCTTTGACTTGTTTAGAAACCTGGCCAACAGAGCCTTTGGGATGCAGCCCTGAAGGACAAAGGCATGCAGGAAGGCTGGGCATTCTTCGAGAGAATCCTGGAGGTGGAGAAACAGGCCATTGCCGTGTCCCAAAAGACCAGTGGGACACACCAGCCTGGCTGAACAGAGAGCTTTAGCTGGAAATTGGGGTCAAAAAGAGACTTTATGATCTTTGGAAGGAGGAGCAGGCAGCTCAGAAGGATGTAGTGAGGTTATGCAGTGAGAAAATAATTAGAAGGACCAATGCCCAAGTAGAAGTTAATCTGACTCTGCCATAAAAGACAATAAAAATATTTCTGTAAATACATCAGCAAGAAAAGGAGGGCTAAGGAGAAACTCTATCCTTTAATGGATGCAGAAGGAGACAGAGGATGAGGAAGATGCAGAAGTACTTAATGGCTTTTGTGCCTCAGTCTACAATAGTAAGATCAGTCCTTTAGGTCAGCCTCCTGTGCTGGAAAACAGAGATCAGGAACAGAATGAATCCCCCACATCACAGGGCAAAAGGTGAGTGAGCTGCTACTTAGACACAAGTAAGTCTACAGGGTCAGATGGAATCCACCCAAGGGTACTGAGGGAGCTGATGGAAGGGCTCACCAAGCCACTTCCAAATATTTATCAGTACTCCTGACTAAGCAGGGAGATCCAAGTTGACTGGAGGTTAGCAAATATGATATCCATCCACAAAAAGGATTGGATGAAGGATCTGGGGAACTGCAGGTTACAGGCAGTCAGACTGTCCTCAGTGCCAGGGAAAGTTATGGAACAGATCATCTTGAGTGCAGATACATGGTGTGTGTGATTATATAAATTTCTTGGTGTATTTGGATTGATACCCTTGTCTTTTAGACAAATGTTAAAATTTTAATATAACAAATGACAATATGTCTAGCCCTCCTGTGAGCTCTGATAGGGCTCTGTTGTCCTGGAAGCATTTTTCTTAAAGCATGACAGCTGATTTCCAGCATAAATTGGGAAGCATAGGCTGCAATTCACAAT
>JAWWMU010000153.1:84839953-84900421 GCA_035048155.1 Cinnycerthia olivascens | reverse complement strand
TAGATTTTAAAGGATGCAGAAGATACCTAGATTCAAGGTTGGTGGGGATTTTTTTCCCTTTCCTTTTTCAAGTAGAATTTGAAAGCTACACCTCAAGGTTATTTCTCACTTAGCTTTTTCCTAATATGAAAATAGGAAGAATTTTAATGTTCCCATTTATTTTCTTTGAAGAATATTGATGAATACTAGCAGAGAATTGCCAAAAACTTTCCAGTCAGAACAATTAGAAAGACTCCTGAATAATGATAAGCTTTTAACTTCACCTTTTCCAGCCCCTCTTCAATCCTAAAGTATAGACTTTTTGTAGCCTTACTGTGTCCCTGAATGTTTTCAGTTGGAGTTTTGACTTATTGGTTTTTTTAATAGCAGGCGTAAGAGTCATTTAACAAATAAAAGGTCCATGTGCACCATAAAGACCTTCTGTATCCTATTAACCTCCATGAACTGTTTAGAACACCCCATGAGGCAATTAGGATATCAAGATAAGTCATCAGCCAGCTGAGCATTATGTTTTTGAGGATGCTTTTTATTCAGGAATTGTAGGAAAATAAATTTATCTAATGCTTGTTTCAGGAAGCAAGTAAAGACCTATGGCACTCACATTGAAAACAAAACCCAAGAAAGCTTATAAAATGTTCAATGAACCATTGAATTTTTTATTAGTCTTTTCTCCAGTGAAGAAGTGAACCAATTTCTGCTTTATTTGTACTCTTAATACTTAGACTTTAAAAAAAAAATTTCAAAGCTCTAAAAGTTCACCTCAAAAGACTGCACTAAAGGAAGAAAGATGTGTGTAACAGCACATAGAAAGTAATTTATGCAGAGTATAGAATCCATTGTTTCACTTGTTCAAAATGACTAGTAAGACTGGTGATGTCCTATGTTAAAAGTACATTGATATACCTAATATTTTCACAAAATAAGCACTTTCTACATAGCTATAAAGTACAAAAAACAAACAACTGCCCAAAAACCCAAACAGTCATAGGCATTTCTAGCCCATGTATACTTAGACTTAATTTTGTTCCAGACCTTGACTAGTCTCTAATAGCTGAGTTTTAGACAACTAAAACTGTTCATGCAGTCCTTTCACTAAGGTATGATTTCTTCCAAAATTTATTTTGTTTTCTTATTGCTTCTATTGCTGTCATCATCACCTCTTCAATGAACTTTTATAAATCATATCTTCAGCATACCTCGGAAGTCTCCTTAAGTAACCCTGAACACCATGTACATGGCCAGTTCATCATCTCAATGTGAAGCTGAATATCCCACAGAGAATATTTTACATGTCAGATGTGATTGACAGAGGAAGTTGGAGATAGAGTTGTTGTCTGTTTCAAGCCTTTCCACTCTTGCTGTAGTTGAGCAGTTCAAAAGTTTGGCTCATCATCTCCTAGTCACACTTGGCTTCTCCAAATTACATCTACCTCTTCAAAATGTTCACACACCTTGAAAGAAGACTCATTCTTTATTTAAACAAACAACAAACACAAATATTGGTATGCATGTAATCAGAGGGAAGGATAAAGAGTTCAGTCAGCCAGCAGTTTGAATCTAAAGATTACTTGCAGTTGTTTTCCTTATACATAATTAATGTCATACATATCTTCTTAGATGAGATTTTTATAACAAATTTTCATCTTTTTCATCTGT
Source organism: Cinnycerthia olivascens (assembly GCA_035048155.1). Classification (NCBI taxonomy): domain Eukaryota; kingdom Metazoa; phylum Chordata; class Aves; order Passeriformes; family Certhiidae; genus Cinnycerthia; species Cinnycerthia olivascens. Next base: position 84,898,765 of record JAWWMU010000153.1, on the reverse strand, counting down.
CTCCCACAATCTTACTGCAGTTAATTTAATTAATCTTACTGCAGGAAAATTTATTATCCTGATCATTATTTGTTGTTTTTAAAATTCTGTTTGCAAGCACCTGGTTGGTTGAATGGATGAGGTGTTAAAGGGATTCATCGTATTTGTCAATCATGTCCTAGCAGCATATAGACCTCATGTTTCACAGACTGCTACAGAACAACATTTAATTCTTTACCTTTTTTTAACCTTGACAAAAATTTAAAACAGGTTTCTTGACTTCAGAGCACAGGTTTCTGTAACACAGATATCATATTAATATATCCCTTCATAATACACCTGTGGTACATTAGGAACATTTTAGGTAACTACATCAAAATGAACATTTAATTTATATCGTTGTGAGTGCTCTTTTATTTTGTGAGCACAGCTATCCAACAAGATTCTAAAGCCAAATGAGCTTTATCAAGTAAAAACATTCATGTTCACTTAAGATCAGCTATACAGGAAGAGGATTTATATAACTAGCAAATAAAAAAAGGGGAAGGAATGCAACTATAATGTGGTCACTAAGGATAGGAGAAATGGGCAGACAAAAAATACTCAATAGTATGGAAGAGAGAGAAATCTGTCTGGAAATCCACCTTCCCGCTTCTCTGGGAAAAGCTGGAGAAATTTCCCTGTTAAGCTTAACAAATTGCTTTTAAACTTCATCCTTCTTTCATTTAAGCTTCAAATTGAGAAATATTTTCAATAATTGCCAAGATATTCACAGGGAAAATGTTTATACATTTCTTCTGTGAACCAAAGAAATAAAAACAAATTGTCTTTATTTTAGGGGCAGTACAGAGTTGAAAGGCTAATCATTCAAAATAAACTTTTATTAAGCGCCCAAAAAAATTAAAATAAAGCCAAAGCCTTATTCAAAGTGTTCAAACTTAAAAGATAAAATGGTAATTAAAATCCTTGAGTGTGTGAAGTAACAGATCTTGAGTTTTCAGGGATGTCTGGAGTTTCCTGTAGACTAAATGTTATAATATTATCAAGCGTCTATATTGCAGAAGGATGTATTTTTCTTATTTCTTTTTTTATCAGTTTCTATGTTTCATGATTTTAAAAATGGAAGCTATTAGACAAAGTGAAGTCCTTCAGAGGCAAGGGGAGATTAATTCTGCTGGAAAAGAAATACGTCCCAGGGGAAAAACTTACCAAAACTAGCAAGATATTGCCTAGTGAAAGAATCACACCAACAGCAAAAGCAAGTCGCTTGCAAAGATTGCTAAGAGGAGCAGAGAAAAAGAATTAAGTCATAAAGGTGATAGAAAACTGGAGTTTAAGCCTCAATAACAGATGATTTTTGCAATTTCATGATCTCAGGAAGGCGTTATTAGTTGGAGACTCTGAAAACTTTGAATCTTCTTTTTCAATCAAGAAAATTATGATCTGAGCCATTAGACGTCTGTATGTTTGATCTTAGTAATACTTTAACTCATAGACTGTTAAAAAGACTTTGGAGGACACAGAAGAACACAGAAATTGAGAAAAAGTGTAATACAAGTTTGAAAATGTGAATTATGACAGATTAATCTAACAAGATTCTTCCATAAAAGAAAAAAAAAAGAAAAAGAAAGGTGATAAACCAAATCCACCTGAATTTCACTATGAAATCGAGCTGGCAGTGTGCCCTTGTGGCCAGGAGGATCAATGGTGTTGTGGGGTGCATTAGGAAAAGTGCGGCCAGCAGGTCAAGGGAGGTGATCCTCTCCCTCTAACTGGACCTGGTGAGGCCATACCTGGAGACCATATGAATTCCAGTTTTCACAGTCTGAAAAAAAACAAGGAGCCACTGGAGAGGGTCCAGTGGAGGGCCATAAAGGTGATAAAGAGTCTGGAACATCTTTCTTATGAGGAAAGATTTTGGGTCCCAGACCTGTTTAGTCTGGAAAAGAGAGGATTGAAAGTAGATTTCATAAATTCATAAAAATATCTCAAAAGTGGATGTTGAGAGGAAGGTGCCAGACTCCTTTCCGTGGTGCACAGTAACAGGGTAGAAAGTCTAAGCCACAAACTAAAACACAAGAAATTCTGCCTCAACATGAGGAAGAACTTCTTTACATTGAGGGAGGCAGAGCACTGAACAGGCTGCCCAGGGAGGCTGTGGAGTCTCCCTCTCAGGAGACATTCAAAACTCACCTGGAGGTGTTCCTGTGTAACCTGCTCTAGGTAATCCTGCCTTGGCACGGGTCTTGGACCAGATGACCTCCAGAGCTCCCTTCCAACCCTAACAGTTCTGTGATTTGGTGATTCAGTCAAGAGTTTAATGTGGCACAACACTGGAAATATTAAAAGGGGAAAAATCCAGAGATTAATAGAGAAATTATAAGGTGAATAGACAGCTTGCAACAGAGAGGATGCAAATAGGAAAAACTAAAGCAGATGAGTATCAAACTGTCTACCAACAAATCAAAGATCAGCTCAGAGGTCACTGTTATTTAATAATTTCATTACTGATATTGGCATGGATATTAGAAATATAATAATGAAGTTTGACAAAGACACTGTGGGAAAAAGAAATACAAGTGTTAGGTGAATCAGCTGATAAATTTTTCAGTGCAATTAAGGAAATATTGCTTCTGTCAAGGATATTCATCAGGATATAGTCTTGGTAAACCGGGTTTGAGAAAAAACAAATCAGAAGGAATCAAGCAGAGGAAAGAGATAATGTAATCATGAAGAGAATGTAAGTAGAAGATCAGAAATGCACAAGTTTTTACCAAATCTCTAAAATTAATTCCAGTCAAACTCAGTATATTAAATAAGCTTCAATTGAAAGACCCTTTTAGAATGCATTCTGTAAACACCTCCAAGTTTTCACTTAGGAAAGTGCCTTTTTAATTTACTTCATTTTGCTTTATATTTACTATATATCTTCATTTGCTATGAAAAGAACGCTAGAGAGGTATGTCAATAAGATAGGTAATGAGTTTATGAGTTTATGAGCAGAGCCATAAAGAGGATCTGTTAGGGAAAACTCATCTCAAGTAAGTTTATAGTGTTAAAATTATTCCTTTGCTAAAATTATTCAAAATGCTAAGCAATGCATTATTAACTGTATTCTTCTGGGTACTACAAAAAACATTCTTCTAGTAGAAATATTGTTGCCCACAGCACACTAGTCTGTAAATTGCAACCAGCTTTGTGAATGGTTATATGATTTGGGAAACATGAATCCATGTTGCAATGAGTGAGTTATTATTTTCTTTTTCTGGGTTTGCTAAAAAATTACTGCATTAAAAATAAAGGTGGAAATAAATTGAGTTGTGATAGCTTAAACTGATGGGATCATCAAGACATCAAAAAAAAAAAAAAAAACCTCATGGGAGGAGAACACAAAGCCAGAATTCAGTATTTTGCTAAATCTTCCAAATGTTAGAAAAAGACACTTCGTCTCAGTGTAGGTTTTATTGGATAACCAGATAGATTGAAGTGATAGTCTCCTGGTTGAAAGTAAGGAGCACATCTAGCTCATTTAGGTGCTATTTTATCTGCTTAGATCTTTAAAACAAGGGAAAACTGTTGAGGCAACAAGGTATCCCAGTGGGAAATTTATTTTCTATTTAGCTCCATTCTGTCAAAGTACCTCTATATCAGCTTCCAGAATCAGGACCTTTGATCTATCCTTCTGGTTTAAACAGAAAGAGAGCATTGAACAGGTTCAAGCTAAAGCAGAATGTATATTAAAGGAAAAAAGCTGGAATTGGAAAAAAAAAAAGGAATTATACACTTGTTTTGATGTCTCCAAGTAGATATGTTATCAAGGAGATTTTTTTTCCTAACACATTTAAAAATAAAAAACAACAACAAAAAAAACCCAGAACAGGAAGAGGAAGAATGTGGAGAAGGAGTCTATTGATTTGACCCTTTGTTTTATTTCTTCTCTATCTTTTGAGTTAAATAGTAGACATAGATTTGTTTGAAAACGTCAATACACATTTTTTAATGTATCATTTTAATGTATAAAGCAGATGACAATAAATACTTTGACCAATAAATAAGAGGCAGCTTGAGGAAGATCAGTATAAGGTAAAATCTGGGACATGGAAACTCCTCTGCCAGGGACTTCTAAGACTGAGCTTGAGTCGTTTGAGTAGCGGAAGAGGAGAAGAAGCGGAATAAACATGTTAGATGATTTATTTTTTAAACTTACTTACTGCCCAAGATGAAATCATATCCAGTAGTTAAGATTCTGCACTTACATATATTAACACGTGTATTTTAATTATGTTCATCTGATTGAAAGTACATGGTTCACCTCTGTAATAGTCAGGGTGGTCTCCTGTCTGCACATATTTCTACCTGAAAGCAGAGATCAAAATCATATAAATCCAATCATAAAATCAGTTATTTTTAACTTGACTACAAAAAGACTACAGAGTGCTGGACTCCAATACATGTTATTTATATTTACTCATATCAGTCCCACTGTGGACTTGTGTGTTCAAATATTGAAATGTTTAAATCAAACCTTTATTCAATCATATTTCTCAGTTAATATTGTGAAGAATTTTGCTCTTAAATCTAAGAATCCTTGCCTCAGTTCTTTTTATAAAACAGTATAATTGACATTTTATTTAGTAATTCTGGTGTGGCAATTAAGAAAAACAACTAGTCATATTTTTAATGTCTGCCAGTATTGGAATGGATTTAGCAAGGCAATGGTTACAACCTTGGAATAAGCATATGCCTGCTGTTCCACTCAACATATTTGTATGAATATAAATAAAAGCAGTAACAAAGCTTACAAATTTTTATAATATGTTGATGCTTTATGTATTTAAAACACTACAGAAAGCTGAAAAATATTTCTATGCATTCTTCATTTTTTACTATTATTTCCATATGATACACACTGACTTTTCTTGTAGTAGCACTTGAAACAGCTCACGATATTGTTTTCTTCCTCCTTTTGCTTTTTCACCTGAAACACTGCTGGTGCCAGTGTTGCTTCAAGCTCTTTAAAAGTGATGGTTAAGGGCCAGAAGTGCAAAGACAAGGACAAAACACCATTGCTTCAGGGCTCTATTCAATTCTCTTTAATCAGGTAGAGTTGCCATTGAAATCAGTGACAGCTCTGCTTGAATAAGAAGAGCTGGATAGGGATTTCAGTACTGTGAGCATGTAACTTAACAATCTGCCCTACATGGCAGGTAAGGACTAGCAAAGACAGAACAAACAGTTTCTCTCAGTTAAAAAAAACACTCTTTATATTCCATTTCTGTGGAATTGAAATAAAGCTGTAAATTTTTTTGTGAAACATGTTTTTTTCTCTCTTACTTCTCTGTAAACACATAAACAACTCAGCCAAAATCCCTCATTCCTATCCCTATACACCTCTTCTGGTATCATGCCCACTTTTGCACAGGTGAGCTTTCCCATCTAAGAAAGTTTCCTCTCACGGTCAAAACATGCATGAACATGACCTGATATAACCTAAGTACTCTGAAAATGTACCCCATTCTTTAAAAATCTCTAAAAATCTTTCTTCTTAGCAGAAAAGTAAAAAAACTCTACAATATATTTTGAAACTGGAGGATATTCCCAGCAGAATGGTTTGAGAGCCACTGAGTCGTGACTTAAGTCATTTCTTTAGAACACTCTTAATTAGTACCATGAGAATAAAATGCCAATGATTTATTGTCAGAAAATAAAGATAAATAGTAACTTGGTGCTTTCCTGACTTTAAAATATACTCTATGATATCCTTTTCTTTTCTCAGATATAATAAGTTTTGGTGAAAAACATTGTAATTTTAAAACACTGAGAAACAGCCTCAAGTGTGAATTTCCATGCTGCTAAATATATTGTCCTCATTTACTGACATGAAGAGTCACTTGGCAGTCTCTGGTGCAATGGAATTATAGATTATGCAATTCTTAATCAGCTGTGTAATGCACAAGCTTTCCTCACCCAATTGTACCAGTTCAATTTAGGTCATTAAAACTGCCACAAGGCAGCTTTCCTCCTCTGGCATTGACTGTCTGGAAAGACATGATTTTCCAGCAGTACAAGTCAGCAGTCACCTGCTGAGAGAGCCGGTGTGGCTTTTAAAAGCTGGTTCAGCACAAGAAGAAAAAGAGAGCTGACACTAACTATAGTTGTCAGAAACTCAAGTACTGAGCTTTTAAACATCTTAGAAAACCAAACTAGAATGGAGAAGAGAAAAAAAAATAAATAGGAGAATTAAACCATTTAAATAAATGGGGAAAAAAAGAAGCCTAGCAAAGATAACAGAAGGGAGAAAATTTAAAAGAGCACAAATAGAAAAGTCAAACATTAACTAGCTCTAGGAAAGTATTGAAAAATAAACCAACCAAAAATATCTGTTCATACTTAAAAAAGAGTTTCAAAGCTTAAAGTAATGAGTGATACTTCTCAATTAAAATTGATATTTTAGGTTTGACACTGTATAGAATTGATCTCTCTCCATTGAAATCATATGAATTTCTCTGTTAACTTAGGTCTCTATTGAGTATAGTCTCAAACACAGAATCAGAATAGTTTGACCAAAAAGAAAACCCAAAAAAACCGCAGAACAACAGATGAGTAAATGTATGTAAATATGATTCATATATATATATATCTATATGAATTTACTAAGGATGCGTCTGCTCTATTCACCTGCAGTTTCACAGGTGATAGGCACTCTTGTTAAACCAATATATGGTGGCAAAAAGTAACTTAACACTTTACAAATAGGTAGAGCCTATTTTACCAAAGAGCCTACACACAATATGCTAATATTTTGCTTGAAAGCACATCTACAGAAACAAAGTACATGATAACATCCATGCGTACTGGGCATTAATTCGAGCTGACATTTGTTTTCCTAGGCAGGCTAAAAATATTAGTAAATATGAACAGCTTATTTGGGCTGAAACAAGGAGGAACTGGTTACCATGGAAGGTGGCAGCAGGGAGAGAAGAGAGATTTATGTTTCAAAATTCAGCCTCTGAATTTAAAGCAAAAATCCTACTTATCAAAGGTAGTGGATGAATTCATAATTGGTCTGGATTTAATTTTTTACTAATTATTTCATAATAAGCTCTAGAAAAATATATTGTAAATCAATCTATTAGAATTACTTTTTAAAACAAAAACTAGGTCAAATGAATGGTTTGTGGGACATTGGTTTTCTGTGAGCAAGTTGTCCTGCCTCAAGGCTGGTATCTTAATTGCATCTGAGCATTGTAGCAGTTTTCCAAGATGGAAAAAGTATGCCGGTCTTGAGATCTCCTCTGAAACTCAATAAACTAGAATTAAGTTAATTAGTAAAGGTAAAATGGATCTAAAGAAAAAATTGACTTTTTTCATCTTATGCTGAAAATCAGTGTTAAACAGCAAAATTGAAATCATCCACTGTAGGGATATCTGTTTTAGAGGAAGAAAGGGTGAAAAAATCAGGTGGGTTCTCAGTTTCTTGGTCATTCTCATGTAGAGGCTTGAATATATAAATAATATCTTATTCAATACTCTGGCTTTAGTACAAGGGCATTCAGAAGAAGCATGGTATGGGTAGAGAATAAAATATCTAAGAAAAAAACATGGCATTTTTAGGTAGGCTTATATTTGAAATAAGAAATACAACAAAGGGGTCAGAGTTCAAGGAGCAAATTTATCAAAGATAAATTGGTGATGGTATAATTTCTGCTGATAAGACAAAGAAGACAAGATGAAGAATATTCCAATATTCCACACTTCAAAATGTACAGAATTCTAAGGATTCTGCATGGTTTTCTTTTTCTGCCAATCCAAACAATTTGGACTTTTGGTTTGGATGAGAAAAGATGAGCAGTTTTGGCATCAAGATGCAATTTATCTGTTTCAGATTGTGAAAGTCCCTCTCTCAATTAACCTATATTCGAACTTTGTTTTAGACTTGACACACACCTAGTTCTATTAATGGATTTTCAGGGAATGGTGGCTAGTTACTGAAAAGTGCTTATGTTCCAGAGTCAAGTTTCATTACCCAAAAGGAAACTCTAACTAGAACAGCCATACTGTGTCAGAGCAAAGACTCTTCTTGACACTGTCTTATGCACTGGCTGATACAAATTGTCCACTAGGAATGGTCTCTTTGGTGCCACACTTTGGTTTTTCTATATTTGCCATCTCCTGAAGTACAGCACTCACTCTCCTCCTTTTATTTTCCAGTTACTGTCCCTTGAGATTATTTTGTTTCCCTCAATTATATTTTTATGCTGTTCATTTGGGAACAAAAGATATTTAAATATTTTTCAGTGAGATTATTGTGTGTTGCTAATTGGCATGAGTAAGAACTCTGGCCATTAGTAGTCAGACTGTCCAGAGTGCTCTGCCTAATCCCCCGTACATTACCTGTGTTTTGGCTCAGGAATGACAGCAGGTTTTTGTTCTCTTGTACTCATTGTATGCCCAGCCCTAAGGGGAAAACCAACAAGAACAATGGTAGATGAAGTTCTCTAAGTGAATAAAAAAATCCTATCGTGAAGAAGTCTGCTCTGGTCCTGTTATTCCTCTTTAAACTGTTTGTGGCCAACCACCACGATATCCACAGTTACGATTAATGTCTTCATCAGACTTCTATCACCTTCCAAATGTTTAGAGACTGTCTGCATCCAACCTTTATGGAGAAAAACTTCTGAAAATCTACAGTAGCTTTTTCATTCAAGAATACTGAAGGCCAACATGCAAACAAAACTATAAAGTTACAATTCCCTAATCATCCAGCAGACTTGGAAACCTACAGCACCTCTTTGATGTTTGCAGACAATGTGCTAAACTGGAGAGAATGCACTGAGGTTCCCAAAGGGATTCGGTGTATTTATAGAGTATTTTCTTTGCTCTCCTATTTGTAATTCATTTTGCTTCATCTAGGGAATCAGTAAACATAGATTTGCTTCAATGGACTAAAGAGGATAGAAGCTTCCCAAAGACAAAATCTTTTATTTGGAAAAAAGTGCAATTGTAAGATCTATGTACTGTCACTTCTCACAGAATCACCATAATAGCATTTTGATTGCAATAGAAAAAAAACCTCAAAACTAATTACAGTGTAGAAAATATTAAACCCAAACTTTGATAAGTAACAGTGTTTAATACAAAGGGTTTCTCAGGTGATGCTGTTTCTCAATACATTCAACTATTTCAGGTCTATAAAATTACCAAGAATTTTTCTTGACAATTAGCTATTAGCAATACTTATATACAGAAAAAATTATCCATAGAAGAATGCAGCATTGTCTTGTGTAAAACAGACTGAACTAAAGTCTATTTATTTCAAATTTGGCTCATAAAACAACAATTAACATTTACTGTAGCCAAATTTATTGCTTCACAAAATGGCCTGAATTTTGCTTACTAACAACCATAATCAATAGCAGGAGTTTATCAGGTGAAGTCATGAAGTCTTCACCAGTTGCGAGTTGTGACATAAGGAGAAATTTGGAATGAAAGGAATTCATTTGGATTCTAAAGAGCAATACATTTACACTATTCATGAGGTAAAAATATTTAGCTTGATGTCATGGTTTAATCCATTTGGCACCTAAACACCACCCAGCTTCTTGTTCACTCTCCCACAGAATAAAGGGGAAGAAAATTAGAAGGGTAAAATGAGGAAACTCACAAGTTGACATAAAGACACTTTAGTAGGGATAGTAGAAGCTGTATGCCAAGCAAAACAGAACAAGGAATTCGTTTACTACATCCCATGGACAGGCAGATAGATGTTCAGCCATCTTCAGGAAAGCAGGGCTCCATCACACTCAACTGTGTGTTTGGTAAACAAATAACATCACTCCGTGGGTTCCTCACTCTTCTGAACTTGACTTCACGTGGTGCGAGAGTACCCCTTTGGTCAGTTGGGTTCAGCTGTCCCTGATGTGTCCCCTTTTTGTGGACTGTAAGGGCTGACACCCTCACAACACATGACTAAGGCACACGACAGGGTTTTGATTGTAAGCCATATGGTTCTCTCCAATTATATCTAAGAGTATTAAAATCAAAAAGCAATCAGCAAGCCAAGAGAAGCAATCATGACTGCAGTACAGACAAACATGGCATTGATTCAATGGCCACAAGGAATAATTGGTTTGTTCTGTATTAATTATTCAAAAATATTTGAACTTACAAAAGTTCATAGCAGGCACACAAATTCATATATTTGCAGTATATAATGATAAAACTTGCTGACAGTTGGATGTGCTCATTAGGAATCGTAAGTCAGCAGCACTACTTTCAAAAACAGAAAACTGTTAATATGCGGACTTCAGCTGAAGGAATAAATCCAATAAATCAAATATTTAGCTTGATACATGTAGTCATTTTTCTATCTATGCAGTATATTTTCAGAACACAGCTTCTTTGGATGTATTAATTATTCCAATATATTCCCCAAATGCCTTATGAAATTGTATATTATGTGAAATAGAAATAAAGAATCAGAAGCCAGGCATATCTGGTTCATAGCTACTCTATGCATCTGAAATCTTTTGTCAAGAGAGCTGTCCCAACTCATTAATTCAAAAAGAGGTTAATAGGGAAACTAGCATCAATAAGCCAGCAAAATCCCTTTTACGCTTTTCTAGAACGATCAACACCTCTGAACAATGCAATTCATTGTGGAAAATGATTCTCAGCCTACTGATATCAAAGGCAAGGCTAAGAGAGGAAAATATCCACAAAACAATCAATGGATTAGAAACATATTATATTAATAGCTGGGCACATAGAAATAATCCAGTGAAACAGATTTAATGCTTTGTATTTAAATTATCAAATTGAAAATAATATAATTTAGAATAATATTAGAGACATGGCAGCTGGGAAGGTAACAAAGTTAGAACTCCTATCTCTGTAATTTACTTGCATTTACAAAGCTCTCAGTCTGCACTTTACTTATAATTGGCCACTCACATTTGCTATCTAGGACACTTTCCCTGTGCTTCCTGTAAAATTATCTACTGATAAGTCAAGCATTCAGAAGCTTAATGCTGTGACAGCCAGGCCTGTATTTTCAGTTTTTCATAAGGCATTGCAGACTCCTGTGTTCAGAGATTTCTTACCTTTGAGGAAATCAGAATCCAAAGTGGAGTAAATCAAAATTGTAAATAAATCCACCTTTGATCCACAGGTAAATTTAACCTGGTAACTACCCTGAAGTATCAGGCAATTGCAGGTTGTCTTATCATAGTACATAGTTTGAAGCAGAACCATATGTCAAGTTATTTCATTGGGATGTTCTGTGAAAAAAATAAGCAGTGCCAAATATTTCAAGGTGATCTCAGAAGGGAAGTTGGAGATTGTTGCATTAAACATTTGTAAAGTAATTCTATTATTTCCCTGTAAAATGACTAATGTTAATTCATTAAGGAATGTGCTGCAGCCTCCCTTCTGCACCTTGCTTCTCCCCATGTATGATGAGTAAAGCTACTGTAGCAAGGTTAAGTTTCATGATGGATCAAGATCTTTCACTGAAATCAGATTCTTCACCTGTAAAGATTCTGTTATTCAATCACTGTGCCTGAAGAAAATCATTTCCTGCATATCACCCCCTACACAAGCTCATCTATTGTGATTGCCTTTTCTTATTAGTAATCTACATTTAAGTAGTTCTCTCAACACCTGGAAAAATGTAAATTACCCTATTAAGAAAGAGAGAACAGAGACCAAACCTGGTCTGGATTAGAAACAAAAGACCTCTCCTACTTACATTGTTTGATAAATGTTTGTACTTAAACGTATTAGTTTAATCTTTAATAATCTCCTGTTTTCTTTTACTAACTACTTGTCAAATACAGATTTAGTGTTCTAACAGTTATGAAGACATAAGAGAACTTTGAACAATTACATATAGTTTTTAAATTCATAATGCTAATTTCGTACAAGAACATTATCCTTACCAGACACTAGTACAAATATAAAGACGCTTTTAGGCTACATTAAATTTTAAGTGTTTATCTATTTCATTGGTAAGAGAGAAAGCTGTTTATGAACAGACTGCATTGCACTAATTAAGGCACTTACAGATAATACAGAAAACACTTCCTCTTTGGAAAAAGAAATTGTCTTCCTAAAAAATTTGCTCTATTTACTGAAAAAAAAGATGTTTTTTAAAAGGAAGAAAATCAACATTTCTCTTTACAGACATTGTAGGGTAGTAAGCATAAACCATAACAAAAGGATATTTTGCACAGATGTTCTTGTCAGTGCACTGAAACAAATCAAGAGGAGCCTAAAAAATACTTACTGAATGGATAGTTTTTATGTAAAGAAACACTGAGGATTAAAATACACATTAAACAAAAGAAATTATCTGTTACACTTGAAAAATGCTCCCCAGGGGAATATTCCTCAGGACAAACTCTGTAGCCATCCTATGATCTGGGGAGGACCCTTGATTCAGAGAAATTACTTTGGAAATGGAGAATGTTGAGGATGAGACATCTAATGAGACTACAAGGTCTACATTTTAAATACCTTTCAAGTTTCATTTAACTACAACTGTGACAGGCTGTCTTGGAGTGAAAAATACAGGTCTGGAAAGAAAGACTCACTTTCTAGCACTAAGAGAGTCAGAAATTGAAAAGAAACTACAGATTGCATAGCAAATCTGTGACTTGGAAACAGTCTGAGAGCATCTTGTGCCAAGCACACCTGGAATTATTTCAGAGGGAAATAGTAACCCACTCTCTGCTCATGGACATATTTGAGTCATCCTAGAAGTATTTTGTGGTAAAGCATGAACTACATTTTATCAGAAGTGTAAGTTTGGAAACACCTCTGAAAGAGAAACCTCCTTCATAGACCATAACTGAGTCTTAACTGGCTTGGTATTTTCCCCTGACTGCATGACTTTGAACCTGTAAGAACATTTCTGTTACACTCTACAGAAGCTCCGCCAGTAGAGCTGAAAACAGTAGATCCATGAGAAGGCTGCTGCACTGAAATCAGGTATCTGTACATGGTTTTCTCAGAACTGTTCAGTGGGTAACCAAACACACACAAAAATAATGAATTCTATTTGATTATGCAAATAACTCTGCCTGACTTCTAATCTGCTGTTTCATCTAAGTGAGATCCTCCTGGGTTTTGTGATCATTACATTTTCAAACTGAAATGCATGTCTATGTTTAAATGACAAAGATAGCATTCGAAAAGATTTACCAACATTAAATTACGAACGTGCACAACACTGCAATGCAGCAAGTTTCAGCAGGGGAAAAAAAAAGAATGGTTCAAAATTAAAATATATTTATGTAAAAATTTGTAACTGTGACATCCTTTAAGAAGAAACACTGCTTCATGGTGCCTTAGTTTTATTAAAAAAAAAATAAAAAATTGTTATTAGTCTCAAGTTTCAGACTTCAAAAATAATTTTTCATTTCATCCTTTTTTTATTTTTAAAAAACCCCACAGAACAGTTATACTAAGAGAGCTTTGCAAGCAGTTCTTCTTCAGACCCTATTAAAAATATATGTGAGATCAGAAACCCTCAGATACTATCAGCCTTATAGCCTGGAATCAAATGAGCCTCTACTAATTTTTTATGAAGGATCCTCTTCTGTGATGCCAAGTCCCTCATGATTTCAGGAGCTTCTGAAACACATGGTACTAGTCCAAAAGGCATCACAGCCACAAAGCTAAAAACAAGGACCTTAAGACCCCCCTTGGGAGCCTCAGCCTTATAGACTGTATTATGTGGATCAAGAGGCTTCTCTTGTACCCAAGAATTTCCCTGGTGGTTTTGTGCTGTCTTAAGCCAAAGCCTTTAAACTGATTCTTTTCCACTTAACAATTACAAAAGTTTGACAAAAAGAAAAACGTCTTTGGAAAGTTGGTGAGTAAAACACTTCTGTCTTATGTTCCCTGTGTATTGAACTAGACCCAAATTAAGTCAAGTTATACAAACAAATCGGTTTCTGTTAAAAACATCAACATAGCCACTAAAAGGCTTAAACATTATACTTACCACATTCTTGTTGGGTATAAGCCTCAGCCTTACTTTCAAGACTGTTAAAAGATTGTTAGTCTCAAATATGCATGTCTAAGAAACAATCCAGGACTATAAATTTGGAATCAATGCATAATTTCTTTAGTTTATTTCACAGAAGACTATTTTTTCAAGAATTATAACAGATTTTATTCTTATAATGATACTTTCAAATAAGTTGCCAGCATGCAATGCAATAGCCACTCATTATTTGCTAAAATTTAATTGATTGGAGTAATAAAGAACCAGTCTAACAATGTTTTTATCTGTATGATTCTTTTTCATATCTATTCTTCAATTTCTTGCCTTTTTGTTGTGTATTTGTTTCCTGTGACTTGTGAGAGTCAGACTAATCCTTTCAAGATGCAAACTAATAGTTGAATGAAGAAAACCTTTTTTATTTTACCTTCTAAATTGAGATGATGCCTTTATTGGAGGTTATTTTCTGTGTTAGAGGTAACAAATAGATCATTAACGCCTTCAGCATGCTGTTTGTTTATCTGTGAAAGAATCTGGGAATTAATTTCTACTTAATGGCTTGTTCCCTCGATCGTAGCACTATATTACATGCATATTTGGTTCATACAGCATCAGTTCACACATGACACTGGACAATGGGCATAAAGGCCTGTGCAGCTGGCAGCTGAATGAAACCTCTGCATAGAAATGGAGTAACAGCACCCCAAGTCCTGTTTTGCAAACTGAGCAATCTGCAAAAGGCTGAAGAAAGGAATCTTCTGGTTATAAGTTTATCAAGCATTTCTCTCACCAAGCCTTATTGTCTCATATTCTTTCCTTCTGTGCAGTTACAAAGCAATCTCTTCTATTCGTAGGACTCACAATGGATCCCAGTCCTTTGGCATGAATAATTTCTTCTGTAGACTAAAAACAGATAAATTACATTCATTTTTTTGAGGAAAAAAATCACAATCAAAACAATAACAAAAAAAAACCAACAAAATCCCCCAACGCAAAACCTTTGCAAACTTAGCGCTCCCTAGAGTAATAATTGCAAATAAACATGTACTTTTCAAAAGAGCAATACAACTTTGGAAATAAAGGATTCCATTTTCTTATTAATTTTTACTTATGTTAGCAGAAAGGTACGTGAGGCCTCAGGCTGGAAAATGCATTGTACAAAATTAAAAGTATAGTTATAATGAACTGCAACATTTGGAAAATTCTTGCCACCATGTGGGCAAGCAACAACTGCTTGATTAAAGGAAATATAAAAGCTTCAAACAAGCACAAAAGGTCAGATTTGCAAAATGTAAGCTAGGCCCTTAATTTTGTGTTGACAGGTGTTAAGTTCTTAAACACTTGTGTGGATTCGAGTCTTAATTTTTACATAGTATTCTAAATGTTCAGAAAATATGCCTCAGAATTTTCACATCATTAATCCACAAAGTACATATATAATTCCCACTTGATACAGAGCACAAAAAAATTTGCTTGCCCAGGTAGGTATCAGGTAGAGAATTAGTACTCAAGACCTATTTATGCTTCACCAAGCCTATATTCTCCCATGTTACACAAATTTCTTGTAATTGAAAGACAAAATGATAAAAAGTTACAAACAAAATTATAATATCATCACTGCTTCAACCAATATTTAAGTACAATAGACTTCCACACAAACATATTTCATAACGTATCTAATGAAACTTATGAGTTAGAAGACATATGGAGTGGTTTTTTTCTAAGTGAACTACCTTAAATTTTTTCTTGTCTGGCACTCAGCTTCAGAAGTCTCCCTTTGTGTTTTTTTTTTTTCCTTTTGTGTTTGTGATTATAATTGCAGCCAGGTTTTGTTATCTGAGGCACTATATTTTATATTCTCTATTGCAATTCAATTTACAGTTTCTAACAGCAAGGGGTGAGTTTTCTTGGTGACTAAGAGGCTGATAGATATGATTACATCTGAAGAGAAGGAGAGAAGTGATTCTGGGAATATAGTTCTGTTTGTTTCTGAACAAGGAGAGTTATGATCAAGAAAGCTCAGCAGATGAACTATAGTTAAGAATAAAATAGTTTTGATCATGTTTACAAGGAGTTTTCTCTAAGACTTAGAGCACCAACAGAGAATTTCACAAAGCAGGAAACCAAGTTAATTGCAACAAAGAGAATAAAAGTCTTCCTTGAACAACAAACACTAGGAACTGGAATTGGCATTTCCAGACACCAAGAGATTTGCCTGACCTACAGGTCAGAACAGAAAGGTAGTAGACTACCTAGCATAGATATCAAAATTACTACAGCTGTAACTAAACTGAGGTCAGTAAAGGTTGCAAAACCTGACTGAATAGTGAGTAAATCATACCCAGCCTTCTAAGGCTGTATGCATATTTTTAGAGGTCACCAAGATATGTGGCTTCAGCTCAGCACTGTTAAGTTGGTATTGCACTGATTTTATTGCCCTGACTGCAGTGAGGGTATGCCTGACTGTTTTTGTCATATGAACATTTTTTTTCTGATTGTTGGATTAGTTTTTCTGATTACTGGGTTCAAAGTATATTCTGTGTCATTAAATGACTGAGCAAAAACGTACTGAGAAAATATCAGCCAAATCATCTACATTTTTAGATTCTTCTGAATATTGGATCAATTAATCATTGAAAATTTAGAATTTCAGTGTTTTAGTTTTCCCTATCATAACAAGAATCTAAAGAAGGATAAGGGGTCATCTATGCATGACGGAAGTCTTTCGCAAAGATAATGTCTCATTGCCAAATTGCACATCACAAAGAGAGCTTGTTTTTTTTGAAGTTGTAGAATTAACAATTATAGGGGAAACTGCAAATTTCCTGATAGAGTTTTGTCGATATTAAGAGACTACTTTGTTCATATCACATCATAGTGTCTTACAATGTATTTCTAGTGTAAGGCAGTCCAACAACAGAAGAGTTTCTGTAGGATGAAGTGACTGCAAGGGGAAAGTGTCAGAACAGGGAAAAAAAAATAATGTTTTCAGTCATGCAGTCTACTATTTCACTGTTTAGACAAACTGTGTAATCTTTGAGCAGTAACAATCAGCATACTTAGAAGGTTATAGAAGTAATCCAATAGTTTTCTTAAGTGGATTAAAGGTAATTTAAATACTTCCTCAATGCTGAAGAGTATGTTTGCCTAAAGTCTTCTTTCTGCCAGTGACCAGTAACAGATGCCATGGGGGAAAAATGATGGAGCACAAGTAAAAAAATTCCCTCGAATTTCAAATATCAATCATAACTAAATTATGAAAGTCATAACATCCTGTGGTTAGAAATGCCATTAACTAATTAAATTTTGAACTGAAAAACTCTCTGAGCTCCTAGTCTGTGTATGTAACAATCTTACTTTATCAGACTGGTCATGCAGTCTGCCTAGAGCTTGCCTAACTTCTCTAATAGTTCAGATATGACACTGTGAAATAACACAAGGTGTCCCAGTCCCAAAGGTAGACAATTTGTACCATATTCTTAGCTTTTGTTAAACCCACTCCAGTAGGACAGAAGCAACTCACAGAGGAAATTTTTCTAGGAATTGGTTTTGAAAGTATATTGCATGTGAAGTTACCAAGACTTTTGTGCATAATACAGGACAAATTTTGCAACAATTGTGTTGTGTATTTTGAAGTTTTAAGAGATTGCAGAGCTGCAGTATTTTTTTCTTATCACATATATACATACTCAGGCTTTTAACTTGGCAACTAAATAAACCAATCAAGTCAAATAACACATTTATTGCATGACAATAATAGGAATGATGTTTCTTTCTATGTTAATTATACTTCAAACACACTCTGATGTTAGAACATTGATCATCATGTGCCCGTGAACACTTTAAGTTCATCCTTTATAATTTTACCAAGTTTTGTTCCAATTGGAAATTTATAATGCTGGAAGTCCAAGATGCTGAATGGCTGCATGACGTAAAGTGTATGATTACCCATTTGCAAACCACTAGTGAAGAGAAAATTTCTCTTATTTCATAATGTTCTGCAAAATATTTACTTAATTACGGACCGACCATATGTCTTTTTGTTAATGTCTAAGATTCTTTACTTTAAAAAATTAATGTCTTTAGTGCTACTTTTTCATATTTTATTCAGAAAATAAAATAAAACATGATATGCTCAATACAAGCTGCATATTGTAAATCAACACCTATTATGTAATATACTCATACAGGAATAATTAGATCAAAGAAGCAAAAATGGTTCAATAAGATGACCTTTCAGCAGTTTGAATTATCATCCTTCTGCCACAAAAGCTACTGTTTCTTACATTGGAAATTAATGGGATGATCCACTCAAGTCTATTCATAAGTACTGTAGTTTAGAAAGAATCCAGCGTTCCCTGGGGCAAATTAGTTGTTGGCAATA
The DNA here is from genome assembly GCA_035048155.1 of Cinnycerthia olivascens. Taxonomy (NCBI): domain Eukaryota; kingdom Metazoa; phylum Chordata; class Aves; order Passeriformes; family Certhiidae; genus Cinnycerthia; species Cinnycerthia olivascens. Next base: position 84,880,394 of record JAWWMU010000153.1, on the reverse strand, counting down.
TGTGCTGCTGCTGTTGGTACAAAGGGCAAGGTAATGTAGCAATATTTTACTAGTGTCGGTTGGTGCTGTGCAGTAAGAGGCCAGGGCAATTTAATGCAATGTCATTTATTTATAATGGAAGCCTGAATCTCCATCCACTGAGCCATAAACTTGCATTTTGTTGGATATAGTCTATTTCCCTAGATCACTGAAGCTATTAAAATTTGAAGACTAAGTTATTGATATTGAGACCTGTTGCTGAGCTGTTTAGATCTATCTAGTTTTCTAGAACATATATTTTGGAGGTACTAGATATTTGTTTCTTTTTCAGGCTTTATGGTATACTTAAACTTGTCACATAGACACTGTTTATCTTGTAGGTGATGTAACAGGAAATATTGCTTTAATAGCCAAATGGAACTGAAGTTCTTGCATGGTATAAACTCATCTTCAAAATCAGCATATTGCCACTAAACCTTAATATTTTAAGAAAATGGTCAGATATAATTTTACAAGAAAAATCTTCACTGTCAAACTCATACTTGCATTTTTTTCTTGGACATTGATGTATAATTGCCATCACTGAGTTGAAAGTTTCATATAAAGTAATATCTAGAAACAATGAAAAAAGACAGCCAAAATTTGTTCTTGCACTTTGTAATAATTTAAGCTATGCAACACCTGTATTGTAGTGCTATCTCTCTCTTCAATACACATTGCTACAAAGAATTATCCAAGCACCACAGAGGAAAGAAGATGAATTCAAATTTCTGGTTTTGATAGATATATTATACTCATGGTCACTGGATGATAAACTATGATTACAATAAATCATATCCTGATATGGCTGGCTAACAGAGTTCTTTCTTGTCTCACCAGAACCTTAGCAATACCTACTACTTTTATAATTTTCACTGCCAAGGATAGTCCTCTATCAGGTCAATTTTTTAACCTTTTTTTTTTTTCAATTCAAGAGAGGGTACACTTATTTAAACTGTCTATATGAAACAGAATCTATATCACAATATCTAACAGATGATACCTTTTTTTTAGTGAAGTGAGTTTAATGCACAAAGTTATTAAATCTACCAAGGACCTCAGCTTTCAAAAAATGGAAGTAATAACATATGAATGTAAGATAGGAGAACAAAAGAGTCCAAGATGCTTTTCCTAAGTGTGGTACAAAGATTACTCCCACAGTACCAAGCATGTGATAGACTGCATTTTGATGGTTCTCTCACTAGTTCTGCTAACAGCCAGATATAATTCATTCAAAATCTGCCTACTATCTTAAATTTTAAAAATCTGGTTTAAATTCCATCTTGGAAAAATCAGATACTGAAAACTCAGTCAAAACTATCATTATGACAATTACAGATGATCCACATGGCAGATAGTCCTCAGGTCCTATTGGAGTATACATTAGTTTTCTGCACAGAGCAAGTGTAGATAAGAAGAGTAGAAAAATACATACAGTGAATGTTCATGCTCTTTTTCTTTCTATCTACACATTTCCTTAGTGAAGACATTAAACTTTATGGGTCTGTTGGCTAAAATTAATTTTTGGTCTAGGACCACCAAAATAAATGTTACAAGAAAAAAAAAATCTGATGAAAATTTGTAAGCTTCTTAGTGTTATGCCCAAGGCTGAATAACAGTCACTTATTACAGGAGAAAACAGAGCTCCTGCATTTATCATCAGGAGTCCTAAGTTTTCAGCTAATGTTAAACAGAACTGCCTGTTCTCCCAAATATTGTTTAATGGGCATTAGTTTATACCAGGTCTTTCACATCTGCATATCACATGTTTATAGTTACAGCTTAGACACTTTACCTAGTAGAAGAAAACATATATTTCTGAGTAATATGAACCTGTGGAAATTATGGACAAGAGCATTATGAAATATAAAATATATCTGTGGAACTACATCTGTTTAAATCAGATAAGAACCAGTCTAATGTGCAGTGAAATTTCCAAAGATGATTACCAACTGTGAATTAAGAATGTGCAGCACTGTGTTCCTGCAAGGAGAATTTGGAATAACTATGATTTAAATACCTTTTTAATTGTTCTCAACAATTACAGTAATAATGGTGTTGACAAAAAGAAAACTAAATGGAAATGTTATTATATCCAACAGGGAAGTAAAAGGACTAGAGAGACATTTTCTCTACTAATTAGTAACTATCAAATCAATATTAATAGTCTCTGAAAAGTATTGCATCTGTACTAACCAAGTTTTTCAGTTTTCTGCTTTTCTCATACATATTTTAACTCTATGTGTTGTGCTATAAATCATAAAAATCAGAAGTCACAGCAATGCCACCTAATGAGTACACAGACTTTAATCCAATAACATCCAAGCTGTGAATTGGATGGCACTATCATCATGCCCTGCACCTTTCCAATACCAACCAAGCTTAAAGACTTTCTGTTTTTAATCTGACAGTTTCCTTGGTTTAATTTCTGAATTTAAACTTAACTCTCTAAAAGGGATAGTGGTGAAACTCCTGGGTTTTGTGCTTGATTAGCTGAAGAAAAAGACATGACATCTCCCTCTCAATAGAGTAGAGATGAGAGATCTCACACCTTTGACAGAAGGAGGATGAAGCCAGCATCGCCAAGGGTTTGTTAAAATGAAGTTGTTACAACTAGGATTAATTTAGGCCACCAGGTGATCACAAATGCAGAGAACATAGGACAAGATGGAGAAAAAGCACAAAGAAGCAGGGCTAACCCCTGTGAGTTAATTCCTCCAGCTGAATGATGAAAGCTCCAGAATTTTCTACCATTATGTCTCAGTGGTCACAGCCAAAAGTCCAGGATTCTTGCGTCTTAAATCTCTAGACACAATGCAAGATATGACTTAGTATCAAATTATATCATCAGGGCAGACCTACTTTGTATTCAGACCTCCGAAAATCGAAGGAACTTTATCTCTGCAATGAAGAGGATACAATAAGACATAAATTATGCAAGGAAGAATTATTCAGCATTGCACATTCTTTCATAAAAATAAAAATCCTAGACATGTTCACACGTGTTTATTTGAGATATTTCTGCAGATGAAGGCCTTTAAGGTAGCATATTCTCACAGGATTAAGAAGTTAAAACTATTTCTGTTAATGCTTAACTGAAAATAAATCAATACATGCATTCTTAATTTTATTGGCAGAATGTAATAACTCTGTAATCTTAAAATTTATAACATGTAATAATGCCAACTATTTAATAATAAACATCTCAATTGGCATTTTAATTTTAAAGACCAGAGACAGATGTATTCCATCAAATTTCCTTTAGTGTACAAAGAAAGATGTTAATAAAGAAGAAAAAAAACAACTCTCCCAGTTTAAAATCAATGCCTGTCTAATTTTGTGAAACTATTGGGATCTCTCAGTGCTTTGTTACCTTATGCATTAAGTCACTCTAAAAGATTACAGTGCTTTTTGAAAAGTTTCAAGGACACAGTGAAGAAGAATTAAATTATCAAGTAATGTTACTGCTTGCTCTTGTATTTACATTTATCCTGGATGAAGTTAATTTATTGTGGGGGAGGGGGCAAAGAGAACCATACATCACACTAATGCAAAGTCCATGAAAAATTTGTCCTTCATGCTGTGACTGGACACTGTCAAGCAAGGTTTACAACCTTTTTATCTGAAGCTAAGAAAAGCTGCAGTATTTAGCTACCTCAGTTGCCACTAGATATTTTCCCCTGATTATATTTATGAGGAAAAGGTGGAAAACAATTCATCTGTTAAAAAGAAATAACCTCTAAAGCATAACCTCCAGAATCTGAGTATTGATTCTCTCATGTTTCCCCAGGTGGCAAAGTGGTGAAACACAACCAAGAAAACCCAGAGGCAGTTGCTGCTGCTTCTGTGTATAGGACTTGAGGAAAATTAAGATTATGCTTTCATTGTCCTTAATATTGCTTTGTTTCCTTTTACATTATGTGCATACAAATTCCCATGTGAATCTGTGAAAAAAAATGAGATTTAAAATAGACTGCAGTCATGACTAAAGAGCTGTCAGTGAAATCCTGTAGAACAGGTACCCAGACTGAGATTGAAGTCTCACCCATATAGAACAGAACACTGTAGAACAGATCATTGGAAAATCAGAGCACGACAAATCCATGACACATTGTTTTTACAAAAAAGAGTTAATTTAAATTCAATTTCAAGTAAATTTCCTGTGTGAAAACTTAATCTCATTTTCACTCATATTCTAAGTATTGCGAAAAATGCCTAGAGTAGAAGCTTTGTTCAGAAGAATTTATACTGTATTCTAAAACATGTGAATAATCATCATTATTTGTCTTTTTGAAATTAAAGAAGTGTTTTAAAGATAATATTTACACACTCGAGTATTCTGAAAAGAACTAAATCAAAATGAAACTAGAGATGAAAAAAACCCAAAAAAACCCCCCAAAATCAACCCTATACATGAATAATAAAGTGCACAGTAATAGTATACTGTTCCACTAGCCACTGTTATTTCCCACTGATTTTTTTTCAGCAGTATTTCTCTCTCTGTCATTTCATCTCAGTTACTCTGTCTGTTTCAAAGGCAGGGATGCTGTTTTATGCCTGCTGCAACACAGAACACACAGCCATATGGATTGTCCCACAGAGACCCCTATGGGCTCCTAGAAAGGCTTTGCAACCCACGTATGGTCCTTTTAAAGGTTTTTACTCCTTTCTAGATTCATAAACCTCATAGGTAATATGATAAGACACAAAAAAAATTCCTCATGCTTCCACAGATCATAAATGAATGTAAACAGACCATGTTCAAGAACAACCTCTTTATTAAGAAATACAAAATCAGTATTATCATCTGCTAATGAGTCTGAAATCTTTTTTTCCCCCTCAAATAGGGCAAAGAGTGTAGTAGCAGTAGTGAAAACATTTAGACATTATGCACTGGATAATTTTTTCTGGCTAGAATTATGACATGGCTCTAAGTAAAACCTATTAAAATGTGGGAAAAGGTCCAAAACTATTCAATATATCTTGCGAAAACACTCTGTGAAACACACAGTTTTAAAAGGTTTTTTTCATTAAGATGGGATCAACTTTTATTGAAGTATCAATGTTCAGTGCATTTTTAAATCTAAATTTTGTTATTATTATCTCATATGAAAATGCAGCATGTAAATGCAGGCAAATATTGAAATGGGCAGTACAGGGAACTGCTCAAGAAGCTGGTGATCAGTACTGGCAATGGCAGAACCTGAGACATCTGAAGTTTAGCTGGTCCTCTCTTACCTTTACTTACCTTACTGATGGGAGAGAATTGCTATCATCTTTTCAGTAATTGCATACTTCTCTTGCTAATTCCTTTCAGATTGCTTCTCAAGTGAGCATTTGCCTTCCCACTCTGTGATTTATGCTATAACTTTTATCCCTGTTTAATAAACTTTGTTAACAGACTGTAGATATTCTGTGTGAAATTATGCTTTTCAAAACCAAACCCAATTGAAATTGTACCACTATATTTCAAGCTGCAAAGGTTTTCACAATTATTTCAGTAAACTATACACAATAACACAATATAGATCTTTTATCAGTTTAAATAATAATTATCTACCTGTAAATTACCAGTAACCTAGCTATGAAAGTCAAAATAACAATTTTATTGTCCCAAACTGGTATGTAAGAGTCTTGTTTAAGAGATGCTGGAGCAATTCTGTGGAAGCAACAATAATCATGCATTGCTTTCTGAACAGACACGGAATACACGTGTAAATGTACATCACAGTTTTAGTCTCTCCCATCCTGCAGCAGTAGTAAAACCATAGTTCTATCAGAGGAGTACAGACTCTTGAAGAACAGCCACTTTCTGATTTCCTCCTTGACCAACTCTCTTACTCTAAGTATAAGCAGTGGCATCAGGAAATTCTGTAGCTGCAAGAGCAAATTCACCATACCTTGAAATCTTTTTATGGATTTAGATCTACTATAAATTCAGAACAGTCAGACCAGGTTCTGTGTTTACTTTAAATGTAACACTACCAATGAAATTTTAGCTTGATATTTTTGCTGTCAAACACCTTCCATCAAAATCTTGATTTTCTCTATATCACTTTAGGCACAGCATTGTTCTTTTATGGGCTGTGTGTAGAATTAGTTGATGGACTGTACTCACTACTGTCGAGAGAATGTCTCCTTATAGAAGTGAATGATTACAGAGTCTTGTCATCAAAATACTGGATAGATCATGCAATAGTGTATTGCAATACTGCAAACACTACCTAGTATGTAAGCAATGTTTCCCAAACTTAGCTGTCATAAAATTTACATGTTTACATTTAATTTCCCATTGATTTCCCGTTGGATTTTTAGCTCATGCTTTTTCTATGGGCTTTTTCAGATGTGTTGAGAAGAGAATAAATAAGAAGATCTTGTTACTTCACACCAGAGAAGAGTTCTCAACCTAAACCAAGGCAGTATTTTAAGCTCCCATTCTGTAACACCAAATTACCCCCTATTTCTGTAATTTGAGACCTCAAATTGCAAGCAGCCTATTCATTAATTTATTAGCTGAAAAATTGCCTCTGAATCCTACTTTGTGGCTTTAATTCATTTCTAATTACCCTTCAGAAAGATGTATGTTTAGATTAAATTTCAATTTTTTAACAGATTGTTTTGGTCTGTTAATAATGCAACAATGATCTCAGAATAGAAGATATAAACAATGATTGCACAGAAATATAATTCTAAAAAACTTGTAAATATACTGTACTGTTTCCAAAGTATGACAAGGAGATCATATAGGGATACAACATAAGATTTCAGACACTATATCAGCAACTGAAACAAAAATAGGAACTTATTTTTCTCATAAACATATGGTGAAATCCCATCTGGTATATCTAAACAGTCTGAGAATTATAACATGTCCTGTTTTTCAAATTTGCTATGTCTTTACCAGCAGCATTGGTAAAATTTTTATATTTGCAATGCAGTAGGTATGTCAGAATTTATGTATGAATTATGTGAAGAGTCATGCAAAATGAATTTTACAGAGATATGTAGGTAACAGTTTCAAAATATAATTTATGCTTCTTTGTAACAAAAAAGAGCTAGATGCTTAATTATAAAAATCCATATGTGATTATACAATCAGGATGAATACTTGTATATTGATATTAAAAAGCAAAAAACACTGCAGATTTTTTTCTCATTCTTTATGAAGACAAGTTAACTGTGCCAACAAAATATCAATCCTTCAGTTTGACACATCGTGCATTGCCATCAGAAATGAGAATGCACATCTTACCACACATTTCTGGGCAGAATCACCATGTCTTTTACCAATAAGTTGTAAATTGGTCCACCTATGTCTCTTTCTCCAAGAAATTAAAACATTTTAAATCCCTTCTGCTATACTTTTCATCATTAAAGCGCATAGATAAACATATTTCTGGATTTCCACCAACCATAGTGATACAAAATACTGTCAGAGTAACAATGCAATAATTCTGTATGGGTTCATGCTGTGCATAATGCTATTTGTAGAAAGGTTGCACTAATTCGGTCAAGTAAAAGGAATAAAACTTCAGAACTGTTAGCTTGATCTAATAATTTCCTCTGAATTTCTTGCATTCTCATTATTTTCCACATCTGAATAGGACTCACAACATTTAAGTTCTTTGCTATGCAATCTTAATATATTGTTCAGAAATATACATAGCTAAATAATTTCTACTACTGCCATTGAATGAGAATATAAACCAAGTAGAGCAAACACATCCTTACTGGTTTACTGTTGCACTTCAAATAATGCTGATGAATTTAATGGAAGGCATGAAAATTGTTATTAAAAAAATCACTATAAGGAAATATAACTTTATCTGAGGAAGCTATACTGTGTGACCATTACAGCCACACAGCTCCACTAAAAATTCTCCTGGACTCCATTGTGAGAAAAATACAAGCTGCAGGACCATGCATGCTGCAAGGACAGGATTTATTTGTAAAAGATAGGTGAGCAAAGCTTTAAGGAAGCCCCTAGGTATCCAAAGTATCCACATTGATGCAATAACAGATACAATAACAGATACAATACTGGAGCTGTGGATGACCCAAGCCTTTTTAAAAGTGGCTGCTGAAAGTGACCTGAGCTGCCCTGGGCATTAGATATCCACATGAAAACACCTGAATGATTCACGACGTGTGGGAAATGCCTGGACAAGCTCCTGCACTCATAAATTTCGTTATATATATACCAATTTTAAAATTTGAAATAATTCTGTACAATTGCCTGAAATGCATCTTTATAGGTTGTAGGCATCATAACACAAATAAACCAATTCCTCCATTCCTTTAGGTAAATATTTGTCACCCTTGTTTGATTTTGAAACAGCTTGACTAATGAAAGTGAATGCTGGACTTGATAAGCTAGACAACACCAAACAACTCACTGAAAGTAAAAAACAGAGAAGAGGCTTTAGGGGATTTCTGTTTCCTTGATGCTTCCACTTTTTGCACAACTATGTATTTTTTTTTTTCAACAGTGTAAATAGAACCTGGATGTATTTCATCCCTGCTATGGAACAAAGCACTTCTTAATACACTCCATTTATCTTACCAATTCTAAACCACTTAACTGTAAAATACTCTGTCAAATACCTAGTATCTATACTGCAGTTTGCTATCTATACTCCAATTCTAATTTTATTCAGAATATGATACCTTTTGAAAGGTATTAACTAAAGAAAAGAATGTAATCTAGTTTCAGACTGAAGTAATTTCTCTAGCTCTCCTAATAGTACACAGCCTCTCTTTAAACCTGATATCTTTTTTTTTTTTTTTCTCCAGGGTGTGAGAGGTGAAGTCTGATAAAAATTACAGCAGAAGAGCCAAGAATTAATGATGTATCTACCAAGCCTATTCCAAGTCTAGTTATTGCACTTATCTTAGATGTATTTAATCATTGAACTCATTATGAAGACATTTATAAGTCTGTCTTACCAGATACGTAAGGGCTGCTTTTTCCTTCTGTATTATCTTAATGTTTACAGTAAAGAAAGAAATTACTTTTATTTTTTGCCATGTGCCCTTTTAAATTAATGCTCATTTATATATATATATGTCTTAATTCACATACAATTTTTAGGCAACATTTTCTGTTTCCCCAGAATGAATTAACTCCTCTTGTTTTAATAGATTTTTGCTGCACGTACTGTGGAGATACAAAGAACAGCATTTTGCTCAGTGACACTGTGCAGATGCTTTCAAATCTCTTCCTGTGTGAAACCAGGACAAAGGCAGAGCATTCAGCCTGCATCTGGGGGTGGAAAGATTTTGTGGTTTCTCCAGGAGAGAAAGCTTTACTGCTAGAGTTGAACCCACACTCCTGACTCCTTTTTAGAGTGGCACAGAGCTTAGAAGTGAGGAGACTACACAATAAAAATATCCAAAATATTACATAGAATATGACCTGTACAATGACTAATCTTTGAAGATTTCTCTAGAAAAGAAACAGACACAAAGTTTTATTCCAAAAGAAGTGAAATTTTTCTATTGATCATTTTTGGTGATACAAAAAGAAAATAAAATCTAATAGGAATATCAAAGCTTCCTCCAAAACTGAAAAGTAGCAAGCTATCAGAAGAGACAAAAAGGCCCTTATTGAAAAACAGCTGCCTGCTTCATTGAAGTTTTAAAATGGTGGTAAGAAATGCAGCTCATGCCAAACAAAGGAAAAGACTGTGAATTTGTATTGAAATATTAAAGTTTTAGTAGAATATGTTTTATTGAATGCAAAATAATATTAACTAAAATGACTAAATAACTTAGTTACTGCAAATGTCTACATTAACTTTAGGATTATTCTGGTATTGTTGCTTAATTGAAAAATGCTTATGCTGCTTAAGTTCATAGGATGGTGAGAAACAAAAAAACTAGAACACCCTAAGCCCCCCTTCCTTCTCCCCAGCCTCAGCTGCGCTCACTTCGCACCTGCTCTCCACCCCAGAGCAGTGCAGGGGCACAGGGAATGGGGCTGTGCTCAGTTCATAACTGCTCCCCTCACTGCCCATTTCCTCCCACACTTTCTCCCAGTTCTGACACGGGCTCTTCAGGGGCCACAGCTCCTTCAGGAGATCTCCATGTGCTCCAGCATGGGGTCCTCCACAGGCTGCAGTGTGGATGTCTGCTGCCCATGGTCTTCTTCCCGTGCTGCAGGGGAATGTCTGCTCCAGCGCCTGGAGCACATCCTCCCCCTCTTTCTTCAGTGACCTGTGTCTACAGAGTGGTTGCTCTTGTATATTCTCACTCCTCTCTCTCACAGCCTTCAGTATGGCATTATTTTTCCTTTTCTTCACATCTTTCTGCCAAGACGCCCCTACCTGGGCAGTGAGGTTCAGCTGTTCCCTGTGCCAAGTGTGTTGGATCTGCCTGAAACTGGCTATGCCCAGCACCAGGGAACCTGCACACAGTACAGTCCTCAAAAACTTGACCAATTTTTGCCAATATGATGGATTTTTTTTTTTTTTTAAATACTCCTTCTTAATAAGAAACAGCTTTAAATCTGACCCTGCCATCAGAGGAACTGCCAGGAATCTCACTGAAATTAAGGAAGACTTAAGCACTTAAATCTACACATAAAGCTGTTTCATAAAAGCTGCTTAGGCTTTGACTACCACAAAAAAGTGTTATGTTCACTACAGTCAGCAAAGAAATCACATGAAATCATGCATGTTTCCTGCAAGTATCTTGATGGATGCCTGATTTATCAAGGTCCTTCGTCCCATCAGCCAAGTCATAACTGCGATTGAGAAGATGAAGTCAGGGAATGGTGTAAATCCCTTAGATACACGAACTAATTGGAAAGTTCTTGTTTTTGCTGATTAATTCTAAAAATGGATCATTACATGCCATTTCTTTTTATTACAAACATAAAGTATAATGTTGACCTGTCACCAGAGATGAAGAAATATTTTAAGTACAACTGGACAATCACATGGTCCCTAGAAGTATTTTCTTCTGACAAGTCTTCATTATGCTTTATGGCTTTAATTAGAGACAAAATATAGGAAAATATTTCAACTGTCTCAGACACTAGACAAAAGTAATATACTTTTCCCAATAGTGTGAGCTAACCTCTATACTGAAAGTGCCACTGGAGTATATGATAATACTCCTTGGACAGTCTATGCTTCTATCTATTCAAACAGTATAGTAGAGATTGTCACTACTTTATTGGATGTATGTCTTGTATTGTGGAGTAATAACCAGCAACATTTTGCATGGTAGATTACAAAAAATGTCTGAATTGTTTTGGATTAATTTTACCCTTTAATAAGAGTAGAAATCACAAAACAACTTTTTAAGAATAAATTAATTATAAATATTTTTAACCCATGTTTTCTTAGAGAAATACCTCCAAGTTGTGCAGACAAGGCAGTTACAGATAGTTTCAGTCAGAACAAGAATGTGTATAATTATCTGGGTGATACAATAGTTTTTCCCTTTAAAAAATAATTGTCTACAACAGTTTCTCACATTTTTAATTGCCTGGCAGCCAAGGTAAAAACATCCACAGGGCCAAAAGGCTCTCTGCAATGAACACTTTAGCCTTTTGCAGCTGTCCCCAGGCTGTACCTGCAAAATAACACAACAAACTGCCATAGTCCAAGTGACCTTGATGCTGGATATACTCAGCCACTTATTTCTCTTTTGCAGATGGAAGGCTTGGCTCATTTTTTGCTAGGAAACATTTAGTTATTTGTGTGGCAGATTTTATGTGGAAATTAGCTGCCAGATGATCTGGTCTATGTAGCACAGACATAAAGAGACAGAGTGTTAAAAAAAAAAAAAAAAAAAAAATTGTGTTCTGGACACCCGGCAACTTTTGTATGGAAAATGAGAATCAGAAACAGGACAGTGAGCTGATCTACAGATGGAAACAGAAATCTCTGTTGCATGCATCCTACCAAGAGTATCTTCAGCTGCATCACATAAGTCTCCTAGAATTTTAATTCTGCTCAGTTTCTAAATTCCAGCTGCTCCGTGGTTCTACACGGCTGGTCCAGTTATTTGCCATCTTAACTATGCATAAAATCTCTCCTAACTCTCCTCCCTATATACAAAAGGCTGGCCTGCATGACTATTTCTACATCTGCTGCAACAGTCTCTATTGACCATTTTAAAGTGCCTTATCTAGGTACAATTTTGATAAATCTACAGCAGGAAACACCCAAGGGACCTTCTGGAAGGGCCAGATTCTCCACTCGGGGTTTTAATCAACATGTTTAAGCAGACGAAATTAGTACAGCCAAAGCAGAAACCGCCTGAGGAAACTACTCTGAAAGCCTTCTTGAAGCCACTTTAAAACTTTTTGCAACATTTGTTCAAATGCTTTGTTGTGAAGGATGTGGGATCTCAGTCATTCAACTGAGAATTTAGCCTCATGTTCAGTGAGTTGCCTCTGCAACTCACTGAACTGCCTGGGGAAATTTCTCACTCGCCAAGGAATTAATGATCCAAGCTAACTGGATGTGTAAGAGGTACCTCTGATACCCAGCAATGCAACAACTATAACAAAAAAACTGTATTTTATATTTTTAACTTAAATTCTGTAGTGTTTGCCATATTTGCAATATAGACTTGAAATAGCATATGTATTTTAAGTTGGTTTATAAACTAGATTATATCTACTTCTCAAGCAATGGAAATGGAAATGGAAATGGAAATAAGGCCTTTCAGAATTATTTCTCTACTTTGTCTCCCAGAAGAATTTAGCTTCCAATTGTAGAAGATTCCTAAAGTGCCCCAAAGCAGCACCTCAACAGAGGCTATATGCAGACTCTTTGCTTAAAAACAGACATGCAGGAAACTTTGCAAAGAACAGTGGACATGAAAGCAGCTTTACCTCATACTTTACTTTCAGCAAACTTAGTACATGCACATATTTCTACAGAAACAGAGTCACATCACTACTTATTTCTACAGAAACATAGTCACATCACTGCAGGTCTTTTACTTCATGTCTTTTACTTTAGGTTAGTTCTTTGACCCAATAGAGCTGCAGCATACTGAAAAACATTTTGAGAAATATTAGTCCCAGTGCTAGTCAGATACATAAATAAATACATAAAGTATGGACCAAACAACTCTTTGTTAGCATGAAGAGCTCTTAGCTCATGCCTAAGAAATTCTCTCTTCTGTTTGTTTTTGTTTTTTTTTCAAAAACAGTGATTTTTGTTGTCTAACTCCACAAAGAAGATGGATCCAAGCTGACTGTTGAGAACAATCTTTCGCACAAGGTATCCCTTGTGGGAATCAATACAACAAAACAGTCCCAGAGACTGTTTAATAGCAGAACATATACAGAAGCAAAAATTAAAGAAAGTGAGTTTTTAGAAGACTGATAAATTAGTCCAGTTTAAAACTTTCCTGGACTAGAAGTCATTAATAATATCCTTCCTGCTACTGGCTAATTCTTACTATCAGTCATTATCATTATCAGTATATGTTTAAACCAGTCAGTCCTTAGCAATCACAACAGACACCAGCTGCAAAAATGCTATACCAAGGACTTGATGCCACCTAATTAACACTGATGGCAGCAGTTCTGGATGTTCTTAGTCCCCATGATAAAGGTAATATGGATTTCTTCAGTGGATATCTTCTCCACACTCATCAAATTCCGGATCTTTCATAAGGCTAGTGAATCCTCACCCCTCAGCTTCAACTCCATTCTACTACCTGCCTGATCCTTGGGGAATATTACTTTTCCAGGCTGTGGCAGGTGCCTTATCCTGCTGTTCATTTGCTGCTGCTACTTTTCCTAGAGCAAAAGAAATATTCTTGTAGTTCAATAGGCTGCATTTTTTCAATGAGCATTTACTATCCATTGGTGTGCTGTTAACAGCTCTGGGGAAGCTGCCCTCAACCAGTGTTCATATTTTCAAGGTCTTTACTATCAAGGGGCACTTAAACTATGCATCATAACAAGAGACACCTGGCATCAAGTGCATGTCAACCATTTCTCACAATAATTTGATATTCACCTTCAGAAGCCAGAACTAGAACTTCACACTGTTTTCATCAGGCACAACAAGTGTAAGGCCTGTGGCCAGCAATGGTAGTAACATTTTACTGGATTATAAGTTAAAAAGTGTTCACACTGTTATGCTATATAAATGTGGTCCTGCTTAGGTTCAAAAGGAGCTCCAATTAAAGTGTGCTTTGTGTGCTTCTACATTTATAAATGTAGCATGCGTCTGCTTTAGCTACAGCTGTTTTGTTAACTAATATATCTGTAGCATCAGTGACTGAAAACTACATTGGGCCAGGCAGTTTTGTTAGATTTATAGCTAGAAAAACTCCCTTAGGTAAAGGAGCAGCTTCCCCTTGCTTACTAACAGGAGATCCCTTACATATATTGTAATGCACATGACATTTTCTCAGTGTTGACCAGATCACCTTCGGAAAAAAGTTGATCTAATTTCATATGCCTTTAGAAAATCCTCCAAAAAATCAAGTTGGGAGCCAAAATCCAGCATTCTCCTCTAGGCTCTGGTAAACTTTTATTAAGTGGCTACAAGCACCTTCTGCCTCTCCTGTTGCGTCCTATTAGGCAGAGGAGCCATCACAGTCATCTTTGTACCCATTACTTGGCTTCAAGGAACATTCCTGACTCCTCTGCCACAAGTCAGTGCCGTATCCAAGGTTCATACTTTACATAATCTTTTGTAACTGAGGCTGCCAGTAGCTATTGAAGAAGAGAGTAATAAGCTGCTATTCTTGGATTTTGAGCTACATATATCGCATGACAGTTATGTCACCTAATTTTCAAGTATTCACTGGTTGCATCCAAGCTTTTCTCAGCCTCATATATTTAAAACTCTGTGGAATGGCTTAACAGTGTGCAGCTGCTTAGGAAAAAAATCCAAAACATCTATTTAGGGTTCTAAAAATAAGCATTTAAATGTACCTAATTACAATGTACTAGAAACCCCACAGTACTGCAGCTATGTAACCCTGAAGGCAACAGAAATTCCCCTCTGCAGGTTAATTTAAATTCCCTCACCTGATCAGCCAGGTACAATGTATTGGAGACCAGGCTCTTGAACTCTTTCTTCTTGCTTACTTATAGACCCTTTCTCTCTCATCTGATTCCTACATTCCAGCAAATTGACAGCCTGTCTTTCATACTCAAGTTTGAAAATATTTTTAGACAGAGACTCAATTCCCTCATCACTGAATTACTGCATATAATACTTAATTCTTCTTGGTTTTACAGAGGACATAGGGGTTTACCAAGTTAAGGATTTGTCTTCAGGAGCAGATCTCCCTCATGCTGACTTCCCAATAGACAAAAATTGTCTGAAAACTTCTAAGCCAAGGGTTCAGGATCTGAAGTACAGTTTCTCTGAATACAATCACACCCTGCTCTCAGTTGGTTTCCCTGGGAAATTTTCATAACAAGAAGAACAATTAAGAACTTAAAAGTATCTAATTGTCTCCATCCAATATACCAAGACCTCAACCACTTTATTTCGTCACTTTACCTGGCTAACCTGCTGGGCTGACATTACAATACTAAATAACAAAGTAGAGGGTACTTATTTTATGAATTATACCATTAAAGAAGAGACATGGTCCCAGTAAATGCAATAACAGCTGTGAGAAGGGACGTGTTACAAGCAGTCTTCCCAGTAATCAAGGAATGGTGTGTTGCATGTTTTCCTTTGCTGATCAGTGGATAGTCCATCATTATTGCCTCTATTAAGTGCTAATAGGGATATCTTACTATCTTATCTATCCACTAAATAACATACATTGAAAAACAATTAGTCTTATTTTGCTAATCTCATATGTATAAAAATTATCTTGATTTAGTGTTGGAATTCAGAAGAGCGTTTGGAAGGTTAAGAGGAAAAATGGTAATGCTCAGAAAAGGTAATCGTTTTAATCTTGGATATAATCACAGTCTTTTTAGTATTCACAGAGATCTAGTGTCGATGTTTAGTTCACACCAGATGAAAATAAATGGATTTGAGTTAGCTTCTCAGATGCCAATCTAATTAAACACAATGTAGAAAATGTAAGTGACATATGTAGCAGAGCACAGAAGTATTTATGAAGTTTATGTAGCAGTTTTCAGGTGTAAAACATCAATTATTAAAGTACTCCATTGTTTATTTACTCACTACAAAGCAACTGGGCTTGGTTTTATGCATAGCAAAGTCAGACCTGCATTTTAAATTACCCTTATGGGAGTTAAGTATCACTTGATAGCAACAGTAGGGGAAAAATTCTGCTATAACAATCCAGCTGCAATTTAAACAATTCAAATATCCTTTACAATAGCTGGGGCAAGACCAAGTGCTAATGAGTTCTAAATGAGAAAGTGACTTTTTTTCACTGTCTGTGTTGGTCATTTTCTGTTGGTCTTTGCACTTTGTCACTGTTAAAGGAAACAGGTTGATTGATAGACAGTATTTAAGAGTTTAGGCAGAACAGAGAGTATTTAGAATTTCAGGTCATAAGCTGCCAGTCGTGTCAAGTGGCACTGGATGATTTAGCTATTACTGCTTGTATTTGAGTTGGGCTATGCACACAGCCAACAAACCTGGGCTCTGAAGCCCTGCATCTATAGATAGTTATCTTTATGGCCTGGTGGGTCTGGTTTATTATTTTCTCCAGACCACTTAAGTTTCACTGATAAATGGATGTAGGTTCCCAACATCATCATACCATGGTAGTTTTCCATTTGAATACTCAGAGCATTCTCTGATGCTCCAGTCTGGCTAAGACAAGCTCAGCCTATTGATGACTAATGGCTCTCATAGGATACCCTTCTGAATATCAAATGATATAGGAAGTAGTAGGAAATAAGGAAGTAGATAGGAGGGCCATTCAAGCCCAGTTTTATTCATATTTACTACACATTACACTCTATTTTCATGCTGCAGTAGTAACTCATTCAGGAACTGCTGAGAAAAGCAGTGGATTAAGTTTTAATTTCTAGGGTTGATTTCTGGTGTTAAAATAATTTTAAAAAATCTGTCAGTGGTGTGGCAATTATGTGGTGGAGAATGAAATCTTTTATTTGAATTAGTTTTGTTTTTTCCTTGTGTATTGCAAACAAAATGTAAGTCCTCTTGCAGGAATTGTTTGCTTATATATTTTTGTATGTTACCATTGTGATGATTTTACATTAAACCATTCTACTTGCAGAAAAGATCCCTCTTTTATCGACCTATTTTTGACGTTTTTATTCATGGTATGAATATATGTTTGTATTTCATGATTTTGAACTGTCACAGTTTGAAAAGAATAATCTTCACCTTAAACCTCTTCTGTTTGTCATATCTGATTCCACAGAAATTCTGCTTCTATTTTTTTTTTACCTTAAAAGATTTTTTACTTATGTTGTTACCCCTGTATCTTACTTTTTGCCAGCCATTCCCATATTCCCTCAAAAGATCCTGTTTTAATTTGATTTGAGCTTAATTTCAGTCACTGTACAAAGACAATTTCTAAAGGCAGGAAAATAATGTCCTAAAAAGCAAGTCCTATGGGAGATCTATAAAATGACAATCATCTTCTTAAAATACCACAGACTTATTATGCTAAGGTTTTCAGTAATGAATACTGTACTCCAGTCTTTAAGCATGCAACCCAATTTCTTATTTCTCTATTATGCCATTCACAGGAATCCACTGACCGAATGATATTTCTGTTAACTTGCTATTCAATTACAGGAGAGAAATATATTACTGTATTTGTGCAATCCATTTTCCTCCTTGCTTATCCAATATAACCTTTGATGCTTTTAATAAAAATAAAATTTTATATGTATATACATTACAGATTCAATTTTGATTTAAAGAGTGACTTCTTGTGAAAAAGTGAGAGACTAGGGTTATACAGATGGGCTACCATAAATCATATCTGATAAGGTAAGTCTATAGACTGACTTTATAATGGTACTCACAATATAATTACAGAATTGTGATGGTGCCTGATTATTGACAGCAGCCTTCTCTTCCCTCTTTTTTTTTTTTGTTCTCTCTGACTTACCCCAAGGCTGTACAATTACTGATCTATTATTCCATTGCCAATCATTAGCTAGTTCTTATTAACAACTTTTTGCCCCTTACTATAATGTAGATGTCACAGTGTTACACAATCCTTGTTACTGCATTTCTCCCTGCAGATTTCTTAGATTGAAATGGGTGTTGAAGTAATTTAGACTGCGGCAGTAATGAAATGGAAGGGGAGATTGTGAAGAGGCAAGTGAGTAACCTAAGGTCAGATTTACTAAATCTTAACTAAATATCCAAATAGCAAGGAAACTTAGGCACAACTCAACCTGTATTTCTGTTCTTTCCTAATTATCCTCGAATTGAATATTAATATTTTCATATATAAAACCTGAAAAGGACTTTATTAAATATACATACCCTCTTATACACCTTTCTTTGTGCATTAATGTGTGTGCATTAAGAAAATCTATATGCTTCAATGTATATGTATGTGTCCTCTATCAAGTTAAATTTCTCTTGTTTTGAGTGAGTTATCATTTAATATTTTCACCAGTTACCTGGTAGAGTAAATACAGACTGTTTTTATTATCATTCCACAAAATTTAAGCCAACATAGGTAGGCAGTGTGTTGCCAGATTGAAAGAAAATTAAAAATAATTTTGAAAACTCAAACAAACAACTGCATGAAATTCAGGACAAGCAAGTTCCAAGTGATTAGTCATTTGCATGAACTTCTTTCAAAGGTATCTGGCTAGTTAATAGGTCTGTAACAAAGCATGTAGAGGTTGTAGTAGATCATGAACTGAACATGAGTCAAAATGCTGCCAAAGAAACACTAACCAACCAACCAACAACAACAAAAAAAAAAAAAAAAAAGCAAAGGAAACAAAACCAAACAGAGATTATCATAGATATAGAGAAAGTGGTATTTTCTGTAACAAACATTTCATTCTTTTTCCCCTCTATTACCTCTAGGGCCCCAAGGCAGAAACATTAGGTGCTGAGAGTATAGTGGAGAGCAATGAGAATTCTTGGTCTGGAATATTGGCCTATATGAGGTCTAGAAACCATAACCTATGAGAAAAAACTGAAAAAACTGGAATTGTTTAGCCAGAAGAAGACTGAAGTGGATGGAGAGAGTCTTGAATAGCATAGCAGGCTACTGTTGGAAAGAAATGAATATTCTGGTTTTGACCACAGGGGATAGAATAAATAACAACTAGTATCAGTCTCAAAATTGTATAAATTTACATTTAGGAAAAAAGTATTTCATGGTAATAGTAGTGAAGCTTCCTGTCAGACTGTGGCATCACATCACATTTTTTTTCTTGTGACCAGAACTATTAGAAATAACTGAGGGAAGGCTGCTCCTGTCTGGGATATTTAAAATATTAGGTGACTTACTGAAGTTCATTCCAGCATTATGAATACATTATTATAAGATGATTATTTTTTTAGAATTTTTTTTTTAGTTTTTTCTGTTTATGTAGTAGATAAAACATACAGAGATATTTTTAAGTAGAGCAGCAGAATCTTCCAAAAGTACTGCTGTGGGATGGTCAAATGACAGCAGTATTTAGATGTTTTTTGACAGATCAATATGTGTGAGCTTTACTTTATGTCATAGTTCTTAAAAATCAAAACCATCAGGTTGCATTCAGAAGGCTGAATAGTTCACAACTTGGTGCACAGCACTAGAGCATGTAAAACTTTAAACAAAATAGAATTTACAGGAAAAAAATGTCAAGTCAATTCTTCCCTACATTATGAATTCTCAAGGTTTTTTGAACTTGTTGAAAACTCCAGAAGCCTTTGAGCCGGGCTTACATGGCTCCAGTTAAGTCCATGCTGTGCTGTACATGTCAAAATCCATTGAACTGCTGACTGCAGCTGGCTTAATATACTGAGCTGTTTATTTCTGGGAATGTTATGCATTTGACCAGTTTTGAATTTTTAATGAAATGTCGATGGCTTAACACAGGATAAAACAATAAACTAAATGGCACTGATTCTCATACAGCTTACATCAGTTCGTGTTTGAATTAATTTCACAAATGTCAGTGGAATTTCTTCTTGATTACACTAATGAAACCAACTTGGAATCAGGCATGCCTTTTACAACAAAATAAATCTATGTTTATTTTAAAAAAAATACATCATCTCCAAATGCTTAAAATACATAGTTGAACACCAAGTTAATAGCAAATAGCATTGTTCTCCCAAGTTGTAGCTCAATTTTCTCACTCTGATTATCTAGCAATTTGTACAATTACACCTAAATGGATGCAATGCTGATTTCACTGCTTATTTTATTATACCACTAAAGCAGGTACAGACCTATCTGCAATGCTTGTTTACAGTATTACTCATAAACAATTCTTTTACAGACTCTATTAAAATTTCCCAGCTTGATTAGCTACCAACCTGCACTAAAACACTCAAGTTAAAATGAAAAGCTAATTGCTCTGAGTTGCTCAGATCATTTACACGCAACAGGATTTATTGGGGCTAATGAAGCTCCAGAATGGGATGGCTTCTGTCTCACAGCCTTTTTCTGCCTTTCTACTTAATAATAAAATACATAAAAAATGTCAATATAAAAAAGTTTTTTTAGACCTGTAAAGTAACCAATCAATCTGATAATACTCTAAAGTCTGTGAAAAAGACACTGAAATCAGTGGAACTCTAGAAACTCTAACCAAAAATTGTATTTCAGAACTAATTATTTAAAGAAAAATACATAGTTAAAGAAAAAATATCTTCTCCCCATTCCAGCTTATTAAGTAGTTCATCCTACCATCAGAAAAAGTAATTCAATTCTGATGCAAATCAGATTTTTTTTTTTTTGTTTCTACACAAGGACAAGGAAATTCAGGAATTCTAAAACAAGAGCTCACGAAAATAATTTCTAAATAATATAGTTGTTGTAGATTGAAATACCTCCTGATAATAGTTTGTTTGTTACAACACAGGCTTATTTTCACTGCATAATGGGTCTTTCTTTTTTCTGCCTTTTCTGATGTGCAATATTCTGTCATGTGCAACATATTTCTCCTGCTGCACTGTTTCATATCGGTTCATGAGAGAGGAACATAAGCCTGTCATCAACCACAGCATGGTTCATAGCTTGAAAAGGCAAGGTTTCTGATCCTGGATAGGCAGAGGCTGGAGAAAACACAGAAATCAGGTTTGGACAAGTACTCTGATCCCTGAGAAACTGTGCTAAAGCCTTATACTTGTCAGTCTTGCAACACTCAAGTCTATATGTAGATCCACAGCCTAAACCCTACAAAAAACAAGTTAGTATCCTAAATGTTTCAGCCTGCCAGATGCAGAGTTTTGATGTAATGAGAAAGAAGAACAAGAACAAAGTCTAAAAACATGAAAGGGCAGATCTACCTCTGAAAAACTCTGGAAGGGAAAGAGGAGGCCACCATTTAAGTGGTACAATACTTGCTGAGAAGTGTGAGACCTGAAATCCATAATCTTCTTGGACCAATTAAGTTAAATGCCATGAACTGCTTAAAAACACAGCTGTTAGTTGTAGCTAAAATTGGCTTTTTCTACTGGAGATGGAATGATACAGATCAAAGTTTCTAATAATCAGGCCCAGTAAAAACATGAAGGAAATTGACTTTTGTGCTGAATCTGGCTGGGATGGAGTTCATTTTCTTCATGGAATCCCTTATGGTGCTGTAGTTTGAATCTGCGGCCAAAAGTTAACACACGGGTGCTTTGGCTGCAGATGCCCAACATCAAGACCTCTTTTGCTTCACACAGTGCCCCCACCCCTCCAATAAAACCATTGAGGGTGTGTTTTTTCTTCCTTTTTCTCACTCTTCTTCCTGAGCTAGTGGACTGAAGAGGGTGGACTAGCAGACTTGGAAGGAGACACAGATGGGACAGCTGAACCCAACTGACCAAAAGTATATCCCATAGGATATCAAACTCTACAATAAAAGCTGGGGGAAAAGGAGGAAGGGAGTGGTATTTGGAGTGATAGCTTTTGTCTTCCCAAAAACCTGTTATATATATTGAAGCCCTGCTTTTCTAGAGATAGCTGAACACCGGCCTACTCAGGGCAACTATTGAATGAATTTTTTATTTTGCTTTGATTGCACATGCATCTTTTGCTTTTCCTTTTAAACTGTCATTATGTCAAGACATAAGATTTTGTCACTTTTGTTCTGATTCTATTCCCCATCCTGCTGGGGCAGAGGTGTATGGACTGCTCTGTGGGGCCTTAGCTGCTCACTGGGATCAACACACTGCAACTTTCAAAGCCAACTCAAGAAGGCTGTGCTGAATTTGAGAAGCAAAAAATACTTTTACACAGTGATGTGAAAAAGATAAATTCCTTAAGTATCACACAGATCCCTTGTGGTGTTTTAAGTCCTATAAAAAAGAAAACAGGATAGTTATAGCAAAAAATTAAGGAGTTGTAGCCTATTGGCTAGATAACAACTGGCTCTTTAAAACACTTGCACTAGGCAAACAAAAGTTGTTCTTCAAATAGAGAGGCCAGAGTTTTTTCACTGATTTATTCATAAGTAGATTATGTCCCTGACACGTTAAAGTCACTGGCAAAATGCAAATAAAAATTCATGAGTGAACTTTGTTAGAATTAGAATACAGAACATTGTCAGGGATATTTCTTAGAAAATTAGATGGAATGCACATATCAGAAGAGAAGCATTCTTTGATAAGCAGGTGATAACAAGTGTTCATTAGGAGTTCATTGATCTCAGAAATGTTACTTTTAGGTTGGCAGGAATAATCCTATCAGTAACCAAATACACGTTATTATAACTGAACCCTTGAAAAAATTTCACATATGAAACCACTCTCAGTTTACAGTTTATTTTGATTTCAGAAATATCTTACTCCACTCAGACAGATGAAATGTCAGTGGCTTTCCAAAGTGTTAAAGCTTTTTAAAACAAATACTGTGATGACATTGGAAATTAATTTGATAAGCAAGCAGTTTCAGTAAATATCATCTTGTTAAAATGTCAACAACTAGGCAAGAAAGACAAACTACGCATTCTAATATGAATTTGTACCCAGAAGGAAGCTTTACAGTGTAAAAAATTACAGAATAAATATTTTTAAGCAAATTCTATTAAATTATATTTGGAATCTTTACTTTTTTTATTTTTTTGTCAGACTTTTTTGCTTATGTTAAAGGATGGTTACCCTTTTAAAACTTCATAATAAAATTAAATAATGACAGATAAGTAAAAACTAGTTACAGATGCTGTGACAAAGAGTAACGTTTCAAGAAATGGACTATTGCCTTAAGCACAGAGGAGATTAAACTAGATATTCTAATTGTCCCTCTAACCTTAAAAACCTCATGATTTTACAAATCTTAAAGAAAGTGTAAAAGGACCTTAAAGATGTGGTGTAGTTGAGGTTGTTTCTGGAAGCACACAGGCATGAAAGCAATGGAAGCTGGTATTCTCTCAACTCTTTCATCACAGACTGTGCAAAGCAACAAACCCAATCTGCCAGTTTTATGAAAAGTTGAGTCAGATGTAAGCACAATGCAATAATACTAAAACTCCAAATGTCAATAAGAAAATCCAAAGAAAAAAAGAACAAATATAGGGAACTTGATTCTGTCATAATACCTGATGGAGTAATATAGGGGTTTCAACTCCTTCAAGTCTGAAATTGTTTTGCCGAAGTTTGATTTAAGAATTGGAAAATAAATGTATGAAACCCCCCTTCATATCTCCATAGCAGGGAATTTTTTCACATATTAAAAAAATTATAATGAGAATATTTAGTAACACTGAAGATTTTTAAATTTTTCATATCCACATAGAAAATGATTCTGTGAAAATATGTCTGTAAAAATAAAATAAAGGTTTTACAGGGAGTGTTAGAAAAAGTCATGTGTATCAAAAACAAGCTCAGTCAAATGGCACACATTCAAAGTAGAGTTTTTTCTGAGAATAGGCCTCTTCATTGTGGTATATTCTACTAACTAAGTCAAAGCTTATAAATGAGAAAGGAAAAATATCATTTTTTCTATTAATAACTCAAACAGTGTAAAAGACTATATGCATGCTTTTGGGCTATTTCAGCACCCCAAGATGGAAACATATTATTCTAGAATCTTCAGGGCCTTTGTTTTAAGATCCAATTTAGTCTTCAAACAGAACAAATCCAGAAGGAATATAAATCAATGCAGTTTTCTTATTAAAAAAAAACCAAAAAAAAACCCGGCTGTAGTCTCTGCAAGGCCTTTTCCACTTGTTTGTTTTTCGTATGCCCTCTCAGAATAATACCTCTCACTTTCATAGTTTATAACATATTCAGAGATGGGGAGTACTTAATCTTCTTTTAACTATTTCACCCTGCCTGAGAGGGTGTCCACACTGCAAACAAATTAAAAGATGTGGTTTTAATTTTCAATGTCTTTTCTGCATTGCATACCTTAAGCTGAATAAGGAAGAAGTATTATTTCAAGCTTATAGTACTCTCAAGTATTAATGAAAGTATCCAAATATAGAAAAGATATTTTAAATTAACTCTAGCCCTCAACCCCAGCAGATAATTCCTTAGGGAATATTTTCTCATTGTTTGTCCATTTTAATTCAAAACAAAATGGGTTTTCAATAGAATAGAGATAGTATAAAAAATTTAGATTTGTCCTCCTTTCTTAATATACACTACTGCATGGTAAAAAGTGTCTCCATATATTTCAGAGGCAGTTGTCTACAAAACGGTAATGTGGTGATTAGGAATATTTCAAAATGAAAGGATAATGTGGAAAAGCATATCCATGAGCAGAGTATTCAGATACCACTGAGAAACTCAGTTGATCAAAATGGCTCTTATGCTACTTGATTCTCTTGCCCTTATTTGAATTTAAATTATGAGTTTTCCCAAATCTCCAAGGAATTTCTGTGATATGCTCTAGAACCTGTCTACCATTTACTTAGTAGAAAATCAGCTGAAACTTTCTATGCATTTGCACCTTGACATTGATGTGAAGCTACATTACACTCTGAATAAAGTGCATCTTTATGGGAAATGGTATGCCAATTCATAAAATTATAGTGTTCTTGAAAACTTTGTTTAGTAATAAGTCACTGAAAATACCCCAAACTGCAATGTGTGTGGTAATAAGATATCAGAGACTTCTTGGCATGATTCAGTGCACCATGGACATGGAAGATGAGAGCCTAGTGACGATTATCTGATATTAGATGTCATTGAATCTGATTGATGTTAGAATACTAAAAATTACTGTGGTAATGAACACTTATGAAAGATCTTGTCAAATTCACAGAATCAAAGAATTGGTAAGGCTGAAAAGGACCATGTGATCCAACTTCCCTGCTAGAGTAATACAACATCAGATTGTGTCTAGACAGTTCTTGACTATCTCCAGTGAGGGAGACTCCACAACATCTCTTGAGTTTCAGTTCTCTCACTTGTTCCAGTGCTCACTCACCCACACAGCAAAGAAATTCTTCCTCATATTCAGGTGGAACTTCCTGTGCATCTTCTCCTATTGGTTGGCACCATTGGGAAGAGCCTGGAAACATCTTTGTACTCTCCCTTCCAATATGATAGAAAGTGATGAGGTCCCCTTTCAGTCATCTCTTCTCAAGGCTGACCAGGCCCAGTTCCCTCAATCTTTCCTCAATAAGAGAGAGAGATGCTCAAATCTCTTAAATATCTTTGTTGCCCCCCACTGGACCCACTCCAAGAGCTCCATATCTCACTTGTCTGAGGAGCCCAGAACTGGACACAGCACCCCAGCTGTGGCCTCACCAGGGCTGAGTAGAGGGGCAGGATCCCCTCCCTCACCCTGTTGGCAATGTTCTTCCTAATGCACCCCGGGACACCATCAGCCTCCTTGGCCACAAGGGCACTGCTGGCTCATGGAGAGCTCATTGTCCATCAGGATTCCCAGGCCCTTCTCCACAGAGTACCAGCAGCCTGTCTTTGTGCATGTGGTTTTTCCTCCCCAAGTGCAGCAACTCCACTTTCCTCTGCTGAGTTTCAGACAGTTCTCTGCCCACCCCTCAAACCTGTCATGGTCCCTCTGAAGGGCTGCCCAGCCCTCTGGGGTATCAGCCACTCCTCCCAGCTTTGTGTCATCAGTGATCTTGCTGAGGAGGGTCTCTGCTCCTTCATCCAAATCACTGAGAAATAATTGAAACAGTACTGGGCCCAGTACTGAATCTTGGGAGACACCACTAGTGACAGGCCTCCAACTAGACATTTTCTTTTAAAAAGAAGAGAGCAGAAGGTTAGGAGTGGTCTTGTGTTTTAATCAATCTGCTGTGAAGTGGATTGATACAACTACTATAGAACCAAGCCATTTCTTTTGACATTCAATTCATTATATTTGTATTCATTTCATATTTACAGTTTTCTGATTATAATTCATATTTACCATCCACTAGTCTATAGGTTTCATATTGGCAGGAAAGAACTGCATAAGAAAGCCTTTTGAAAGCTGGGCAACTGAAAATCTGGCAAGGGAGTACACTCATTATGGATTTTACAAAATTATGATTGTGTTATCCAAATAGTATTCTCAAAACAACCAGCAGCAGTACTGGCAATTGACAATACTGGCTTGCTGAGACTTTTAACAGTAGCATTGCTAGATTCCAAGACCCCATGTGCTAAATTTTTTCAATGTTTTTTGAAAAAAATTATTTCTAATCAACATTATACAACAAATAACTCAAATAAACTAAGTATTCCATGAGTAAATTGCAGGTAGTTTAACTGATGGTATTCAATTGATTATTTTTTCTACTTTTTTTAATTACCTTTTTCAGTATATTTTATACAACCAGAAAGAATTACTTCATTTTCTTGATTTACAGAATTTCTGAGAAGCAGCTTTTTAAACACTACAATATGTAGAAACACTCTTTCAGAATTACAAATTTTGTATTCTCCTTAGCTTAATTATTAAAAGAACAAAACCAATACACCTGGGAAAGTCAGCAGAAGTAGTTCTTGAACACATCCATTTTATAATCAGAGATGCAAACCAGATACTGGAAAAAGAGTTTGATGGCAATTTGTCATTCCAAAATCACATATTCCTATAAATTTTCTACCTTCCTAATACTGTTTTTTTCTCTCTCTTCTTCAGATGCATTATGAATTAGATTTCTCTCATCTAACTGTATATGTTTTTACTGTAAGGTCATATTTCAATATTATCCATGTTAGAATTCTTTCCCATTTAGTAAACAAAACAAACAACAACAACAACAAAAATTGTGACAGAATAGTTTAATCTCTGCTTTTGAATAACATGAGATTTTTTCTTGATTTTTATCTGCTGGCTCTCTCTTCACTGACATAATCAGAGCTTTGTGTGACGACTTCATACATGGAAGTGTCTGCTTCTGGTCAGAATAGTATGTCCTCCCTCGATCAAAAAACTGTAGTTTTTACATATCTAGAACCAATAGTGCTTTCAGGAATCAGCTGAAAATATGTGACCACCCTTCTCCAGTGCAACTGGTCATTCTCCTTGACCCTAATAGGTGCTCCTGGCTGCAACTTTCTACAGCAGTGGGCTGCTGATCTCTTCTTGGAGGATACAGGACCTACAAAAGCAGGTCACACACTCTGTGAATACAAAAGATGTAATAAAAGTAAGGAAAATGGTTATCTTATTCATAACTTTAAATGTGTTTGAGAATAGTAAATAAGTACATTATCTTTGTTTCAAAATAATTTCAATGATTGATTTTGATCTATTTGGCCCTATTTATAGGGTTTCTTCTTAGCAAATTTTCTAGGAGTTCTGAGGAATTCTTAATGACAGTTATAAATTTTGTACAATAATTTCAATAATTGCAATGTGAAAGAATCACAAAACAGTTTGGGTTGGAAGGGACTTTCAAAGATCATGTAGTCCAACCCCTGTGTCATGGACAGGAACATATTGTGCCACACCAGGTTGTTCAATGCCCCATCCAACCCAGCTATGAATACTTGCAGGTATCGGGCATCCACTGCTTCTCTGGGCAACCTGTTCTGTTGCCTCAACTTGTCACAAAAAATCTCTTCCTATCTAAATATATACAAATATATCCTCCTTCAATTAAAACCATTGCCACTTGTCCTGTCACTATACTCCTTGGTAAAAACACTCCTTCATTCTTTCTCATGATTGTCCAATATATATTTAAAGATCACAGTAAGGTCTCCCCATAACTTTCTCTTATGGAGGCTGAACAACTCCAGCTGTGAGACCTTCCTCATAGGAGATGTAATCCAATCTTCTGGCAGTTTTTGTGGCCTTCATCTAGACCCACTCTCACAAGTCTATCTCATTCTTGTATCGAAGATTCCTCAGCAGAGTTCAGAGGGAGAGTCAACTCCCTGAATCTGCTGGTCCACTTCCTTTGATGCAGCCTAGGATACAGCTGGCTGTCTGGGCTGCATTGCATATTGGCCAGATATTCATCCACCAGTATCTCCAAATCCTCTGCTGGGATGCTCTCAATCCGTTCAGTACTCAGCTCCTATTGATACTGGAGGTTACCCCAGCCCAGAGACAGAACCTTACATTAGGTCATGTCAAAATTCATGAGGTTTACATGGATCCACTCCTCAATCCTGTAGAGGTCCCCCATCAGTCTTCAAATTTCAAGAAACCACGAGATAAATTTTTAATTATAATAATATTGTCCAAATACATTAGTCTTAATGATAATAACAACTTTCAAATATTTTTAATTGTCCTCTGATACTATCTTCATTATTTTCTTATTTTTTCTCTATCCAGGAGGCCAAGAAATTATTTCCTATTTCTTTTTGCATTAAAGCTCAGCTTTTAAATAATTTGCATTTCTAGAATGGCTGCAGCTAGCAGCAAAAGTAAGTTTAACAATATGAGAAATTATTAGCAGTGACAATATCAAATTAGACAGACTGGAGAATGAGCAATGCAAACCATTTTGTTAAATAGCTGCATGATCCAGTAATGACTGATGGTTTGGAGAGAAGAAAAATCTAGACAGAAAAATCATCCAGAAACTGCCTAGGGACAAAGGTTGCAATTTCCCAGTCACTTGCATGCTAAGTCAGTTCACTCAGGTAGTTTAAATGAAGCTAATGGAACTGTTAGTGGAAGATATAGCAGTCTGCAAGACTGGGGCCAGAGAGGGCAATTCTATTTTCTCTAATAGACAAAGGGAGAACAATTTTACGACACAAGCAAGAACTTGTTCAGAAAATAAGTGGGGCAGACTAATCTTCAGTTGCCACCAATTAACATATTATAAAGCATGTTGCAAGACTGGGTTTATTTCCCTCTTTGCTTTTTGCAAATGTTCTTTAGTTTTTGCTTAAGTTTTTTAAAGGCCAGGCTCAGACATTTCAGTCATGATAGTAGTTGCAGAAAGGCATAAGGAGATTCAGTTCAAAGAATGTACAGTCCTATAAACTGGAGAATGAAAGAGAAGGGAAAGAAAAGTACAAATATATGAGAGGCTATAAAATTTACACAGCTTGCATTTAGTAGATTAAAAACAGTAAATGACTGACAGATTGAAAAAATATTTCTATTGAAATAAATATTTATTACCAATATTTGGAATTTCAGAGCTGATGCTAGAAATGGTTTGTTGCAGAATAAGCTGTAAGAACATAAGATTCATTTATAGCAAATACTTTTTTTGGCAAAAAATTTATGAAGGAAAACCTTAAAAGAGCAGTTATAAATAGTTTCCCCACTGGTCACTAAAGTTGAGTTGATTCTATCAGTATCTCCTGGTTTCATTTTCCGGAGAGAAAAGTGTATGCATCTCACTTAACTCATTGATTATGAATGCTGAACCTCAAACCCTAAGGCTTGGAGGTAGAAAGTCATGCTATGAGTAGCTAGTGCCATCTTTTACTGAATCTTCTGCTTCCTAGGAGGACTTCTGCAGCACAGCAGTGCTGATCTCCAACAAAAATTGAATTTTTGCTGAGGGGGAGTAAAACATTTTTCTAAATTAAGAACCACAGAAAGCAAGGGTGTTATAGTCGTAGTCTGTCAGCGCTGTCCTGCTGAAAGCACATTCAGCTGTGGTAAGGGTGGCAGACTGCCTGGGAAGACCATAGGTCTGCTCCTACTGGGTCTGAAACATGGAAAACTAAAAAGCTGTGTCTGCTTGTCACGGAAATAATGTCGTGCAGTGTACTAAACTTCCTCAGTGCTGGGATACAGCATGAGGATATATAATTGCCACTTAAGTGCTGTGCAATTTCCTCCTGTGGGTGTATTTTGTGGGAGCTGGGGAGTGTTTCTCACTGTAGGTTATTCACCAAGCATGTACAGGTGTTACTCCAGGTGTTACTCCCTGACAATGCAGTGTTTCTGTACTCACCTAGAAAACTATCATTTGTCTGCAGACCCAGAAACATTTTTTAAGTAGTTCCTTTAGGACAGATGGGCACAATCTTTAGGTCAAAATTAAAAAAAAATCCAGAAGATGCACCAGTGGGAAATCTGGATTTCTGAGATTTTTGGAGAGTAAAACACCCCGAAAGCTACAAATAATTTGAGAAAATCTTGACTCACACTTTTTTTTTTTTTTTTCTGTGAAACTTAAGAAGCAGTATCCTGGGATTTGACACACTTAAACTCTCTCTAATGTTCCCTGGCTTCCAGGATCTCTCTTGGCCTTTCCAGCTGTTCACTGATTATCCTCAATGCTTGACTGCTTCTCTCAACCGCTCACCCTCATCCTTTGTGACAGACCCTCTGTCTTTGATGCTGTAATTTTCTGTGATGTCTTTTTTCACCTTTGTGCCTTTCCCACCACGCATAGTCTCAAGGACTAAACTTCTCGCTCAGATTCTATCAGCAGGCATTTAAGATTTGGCTTCAAAGAAAATTATGTGCAGATGAAGCTGATGTATCACTTAAGCTCTTAAAACAGACTAAAATTTAGATATGTGTAAAACGATATTCCCCCACACCACCAGATGATGATTTTAGTAAGCACTGAAATGGCCAAGTTTAATAGGCAATGTAAGTAAAGCAGCAGAAATTATGTGCTTTTATTTCAAAGTTCCATACAGCAGTGACAGGTTAATCTTTAATGTGCTGTCCAAAAAATGTCAAAATTTTATAGAAGATATATCTTCTACTGGTTGCAAAGTACTTTTGCTTCATTCTTTTGAAAGCTTCTGGAAGCCAGAAAAGGAATCAATACCTCCCTTTCTTAAACCCATTCCTTCCAAATTGTCTACATTGTCATGATCAGGTTGTTTCCTCTGCTGCAGCCTTCAAATATTGATAAGTGAAGTCTGCCCCACAAAATAGTTATTACTGTGTAACTAGACTGGCCCTAAGGTTACCTTAAACATACCGTAGGGGATTGGGTTTGTTTTTTCAAGAAAAGATAAGTAATTGTAGCATTGTTTACTGTGCAAGGTGCCATGTCCAATCAATGTCAAAGGGAATTTTTAAGGCTGCTACAGCAAAGAAGGATCGCTTTCACTTGAGTATCCTTGGCTGCTAGCTACAAGCTCAGTTTATTTCCCTTGTAAGTAAATACTGTATCTGTGCATGAAATTTCTTCATAAAAGATGCAGAAAGAGTTTTTTTTTGTCTCAACTTACTTTAGGTCTTGGGAAAATGAGCAACTTCTCTAAACATCCAATTGCCTGTGTCCTGACAAACTATTTTTCTCTGTGTTAAACTTCATTCAATTTTTTTTTCCTATGCTCTAGATGATGGCTACAATTTGTGTTTATGAGATCAAATACAGCATTTTTTTTTTCATTTGGGAGAGTTTGTATTCTATATTACGTATGTAATTTGAAGTGTATGCAGGGACATAAAAGACAACAGTGACTCCCTTTCAGCCAGTTTTTTACACCTAATCATTCCTTCTTAAAAAGCAACACTATTGAGAGGCATTTTTAGGTTTGGAAACTGACAGTATAGTGCAGTGGATTTATCTTTGTGTCTAAAAATTCCTCCTGCTGCCATGGGAATTGTTAATGTACCATATTATCCAATGTCAGCAGTAGTAAAGAAAGGATCACACAGAGTAAATATTTAATTTAAAATTTCAGTCTCTAGAGATTCAGACTGTGACAGATATCTTGGAAAAATAAGATATCCCTGGGCATGTTTAGCAGGCTTCAGGTTCTCCTCATCCTGATACCTTGGACCTTCTGTAACACAAGCCATTATCATCAGAGATTTACTCCTCCAAACAACACAAATAGAATTTTTTTTCTCACTTATTCTTTGTTTGATTATTTTTTAAGCTTCATTTATCCACTGACACATAACTGCACTTCAATTATAGAGCACATCTATTAGATTGCAGTTCCTTTTTAATTGGGTTTGTAATATTTCAGGATCTCCATGGTCAGAAGTTGCCTGTATTTTAGCCCAGAGGCTCGCTATATAGCAGATCTCCCTCTTTAAAAGGTCACTCTTTTAAAGGTATGGTTATAGATTTATTTATTCTTAAAAATTTCAGCTTACAAGATTACACAAGGAACAAAAAATAGGCCAAGTAAGTTATCCCAGGTACTTCAAGAAAAAAGGATAATTAGCAAAAATGGTAGAGAAACAGTATTTTTAAAAGGAAATGTTCTGTAATTGCTAAGAGTAGATAAGATGTTAAGAGCAAAAACTTAACAGAATTTCTGATTCATAATAATTCAGTTTACTTTATCTCACTGCCTTGGGTCTTATAAAATAGCATCACATGTTGTTCAAATTGGCTATTTTAGGATAGGTACATACAGGGAGAACCCTTGGCAAAGCAAAGACTGTAAATAATAACCATTGCTAAGATCTCAGGAAGGTTCACAACACTGATGAAGATAGGATGTTTTTCTGAGCTCCAATTTGTATCTTTACTGCACACAGATGTAAAGAGAGATTTAGTCTTCAGATTCACCCTTTCTTTTTTCAGCTTCTCCCCAATATTTGTTTTAGAAGATCATCTTGAATGAGCTACCCTCAAAAATAATTCTTCTTTTTTCTTCCTTTTGTCAACTTCCATCAGTCCACAAACTTTAGTATAGTTTGAGGCCTTTGTATCTTTCCTAATCCACACACTTGAAATTTCTCTTCTATTCTCCAGTCCTGTTCCCTATTGGAAGAGATGCTTCCAATTTCCATTGATATTTGATTCTATCTTACAGAATAATTTATTTTGCTGAGCTTTTCCTCTGCAATATTCTTCCTCATTTGTTTAGCTATGTTGTAAACTTTGAATCTAATTATGAAACAATATTTATCAGTGCATCCCCCATCTAATTTATGTAAATGTTTATACAAAGATTCCACTCATTCTTTTAAATATCCAAACATAACAGGGTAAAAAATAGAAGTCCAAACAAAAGAAAACTCTAGAGCTTATGACCTTTAATTGAGTTATAAATAAGCATGAAGTGTCTCAGACAGTATTTTATTTAGTATTTATTTAAATTTCACAATACAGTCTGAACGAAGAAGCAAACAAGGTAAGTAGTACAATTCTTAATTCTGGTAGTTAAGGGAGAGTAAAACAAAATATACATCAGTTTCTTCACAAAACTGTGAACTGTTGCTCCATAATGCTTTGCTCAAATCTGTGGATGTAGAAATATATCCTGTCCACACTCAGTCTGCTTTCTTCTTCCTCATGGGATTTGTGTCCAGCCTTGGTAAGAAATTAAAAATGGGAATGTAATCAAAAGTTGAATACGGAACAGGGAAATCTTCAGTCCCCAGTTTCACACGCCTCTTTTACCATGAGCTCATATCATCAGACACTGCCCTTGCTGCCTCCCTGCACTGCAATAGGCTACAGGTGAAGACCCATGGACTATGGAGAAATCTTTACAGAAATCCAGAATAAGTCAGTTATTTGTTTCCCTCTAAAAAGAAAAAAAGAAAAAAAGTGAGAGAATTCTTCAGAAATACTTAAACACGTATACCAAACAACTTCAAAATGAAGAATAAGTACTACCATTAATTATAATCTGTAAAAGTTGTGTATAGGATAAAGATTGCAATGTCAGCACAATAACTTAGCAGTACAACACAGTTTACACTCTTATGGAAGATCAGTTCCTCAGATATAAGAATTTACTGGGGAGTTTAAAGTAATTGGAAACAGATATGCAGATGCCTACATAGCCACAAACATGCGTGCACATGCATATACCCATTCCTTCCACTTACCTGTCTATTCCTCTTTTCTGAAGAAACAGTGATTTCCATTTTGTCATAGAAGGAAGAAAACAACATGTGCATGTGAGTCTTAAGTGACTTATCAGCAATGACAGCAGTACATGTAAAGAACACTACTGTGAGCCTACAAACAAGTTTAGGTTTAGCTGTTAGTGGAGTAAAAACGAAGGAGGGAGGCTGCAGCTCAGTGGCCTGCCAAATACAAGGCACATGTACAACTAGGAAAAAAGAGCCAGGCATAGCTGACCTACTTATATCTGGTCTGCTTTAATGCTTTCTTATTTCCAGTTCTTGAAAGCATTAGATGTTTTCAGGGCCCTGAGTGCCTTCCTTACAGCCCCCAGGATTCAGCTGCTTGGACTCAGGGAAAACTTTGATAATGCTTCTCTCTGGCTGTGAGAAATCCCAGCAGTGACTTAACCCACTCACCTGGAAGAGGCTTTTAACCTTAGGCTCTCACCCTTGCTATCTCTCTGGCACCCCAGTCCTGTGCCTCTTTCAATCTTACCCAGAGCCCAGCTTGCAGGTGACTTTGTGACTTTTTAGAGTGATGTCGGACTTGCCTCATTACTGTGGTTCTTCCTGATGTTCTAGACTCTTGGCTGAACTAAATGATCACTGCAGACCTCCTTCCCTATATGCATCTCATGTATCCCCTGCACTGCTGCCACTGCCTGCCACCCCATCACCTACCCTGGCAGAAGCTGCCTGCTCTTGCTGCATCCTGGCAGCTGTAATAGCTGATTAGCAAGTGCAACCACTTAGAGAGCATAAATGTCCTATAAATGCCAGGTGGAAGGTTAATAATAAATAAGCACAATAAAAATAACCCTGTCTAATATATGGAGAGCACTAGATGACTTGAACTCCTCTGTGCCTATGCTATAATGACTGGCTGCCTGGTCAGCAGGAAGTGGGTTGGATTGGTTTCACCTGATTTTGCTTCATTTTTTACTTGTCATACTGCCTAAACAAAGAACCCTGAGTGATGAGAGCAGCATACAAGTGATCTGGTGACTGAATACTTTGGGGTCCCTGAAAGAGATAAGAAGGACCCCAGAAACATTTGCCTTTGACCAGTCTGTGAACAGCTGGGCTGTGGAGCAGTAAGCAAACAGAGGTCCCTGCAAGATGCTGAAAGGAGCAGCAACGGATTTTATATTAGAAAGGCCATATGTTTCTATGGCCTTCTGCATTATGTACTGATATCACATTCAGAAAAAAATCTGAGATTTTGACAGCCCCAGCACTTGGGATATTGAAGAGCTGGTGATTAGAGAATTTAAATGAAAACAGAAAAATAAAAACCTTTCTCTTGTGGGGAAAAAAAAAGGCAAAAAAGTCATAAAAATGAAAAAGGAAAACTGTGTTAAGTGTAGAACACTCAGAGGCTGAACTGTCTCATTATGGCTGTGTCCTTGGTCCAACTGTATACAACTATTTGATTCTCAGGGTATTCCCTGCAGTTCTCTGTGGGCTCAAAGACTTTCAACCTGTAGGTCTTCTGCCAGCCTACTGACCTGAGCAGAGTAGCCTGAATCCGGGCATTAGTCTTCATTTAACTGAGATCACTGCCTGCTATCTCTGCTGCTGCACAGTCACAGCGAGGAGTTCAGTGACAGTGACAATCAGCACTATGTTCAGTCTACAAAAGAGAAAGTATGAAAGAATTCTCATAATGGGAAAAGAGTATAGGAATCTAGATAGGTGAAACCTAAAAGGAAGGCTTTTAAGTTTCTACATTCTGTTCAGAGCTATTTTTTGGGAAAGAAGAGAATATTTTCTACCTTTGGACAATGTTACAATGCTGAGTTATTAAAAAGAAAATCATTCTTATAGTAGTGATTCTGCCTAGCAGGCTGACAGGTTGAGCACGCATATATAATACAGTCTCTGAGAAACAATCCATCTGATGTCAGGTCACATGAATGAGTCATGACTACTTATCAGTGTATCTGAATATTTGTAGTAGAAAAAAAGGTCTGTGTTGTATGGTACCATGCTGTATGTCAGATAAACTTATGAACCAAGTAGACAGCCTAATACTCTCATTGCTGTACATACCTAATGTTACACACAATGTACATATTATATGTTATACATTAAAAATAGCATTCCATTGCCTTGCTTTAGGTACAAGTTCTGTTGTAGCCTGTAACAGATCCATAGGAAATCTGAATGTCACTTTCTTTACTCCAGCAGTAATCATAAATTACTTCATGTCAAATATCTTGAAAGTCCTCTGTGGGTTTCATTTCATTATTTGGCTGTGTATATACCTGCTGCAAAAGCAGTGTTCAGTTACCTGGGGTCATTTTCATTCATAGGTATTCTGTAGACCTGTCATTTATAAATATCTAGGGTCCTTGTACACTCAAGCATAAACTATTCATTATAGCTTCAATCATCTCACACTCACTGAAGTCAATAAAACACTTTTTAAAAGATATTTTCTAAGAAAAATGTACACTACTAAACTACTTAAACTTATTTATAACCTCTTTTTAAACATTCAAATAAGCCCTTAGTGCCTGAATTAAATATAGCTCTTGTAAAGGCTTCAGAGACTTACAGATGTCTTCATATGAAAACCAGAAAATTCTTAGTTCAATTTTATTTATGCAGAAGTTCCCTATGCTTGCCTTTGAGATTCAAAATCATAATCCACTAAATTACATTCAGAAAGATCCACTCAAAGAGAAGACTAAAGAAATCAGCTCTATCAAAAATTCCACAGGACCTTGCCATTTTTCCAGTGCTAGGACAAAAAACTTCTGAAAATCAAATAGGGTGAGGGAAATATTTAATCGAATTAGGAGAGAGATGTTCAGTTCTTGTTTGTGAACACTATTCACAATTCTCATATTTTATATCGTTGTTTTTTCATTTGCCTTAAAAAAGGAAGAAAACCTGCAAACCTGCACCTTCAATCAATAGAGAATTTAAGTAGAAAAATCTATGAACAGCTTTATATATTAAGCTTTAGACATACTGACTACAAGATATCCTAAAACACATACTCTTGTGTGGACTTTCCACAAATGTCTAAACAGATTATTTAAAAGGAAATAAAAATCCCCATATATTTATATTATAGTCATGTCCTCCTCTGGCTTGAGATAAACATTTCATGCTATACAGGTTTTATCCATGACCAACTGCTGATAACAGCTTATTCGACCTCCCCACTCATATCATTAACCTTTTTCTCACAGAGTGTTATCTGCAACATAAAAATTCAGGATTTCTGTTTTGGTCTTAGTTTTCTTTTTGTTTTATAGGAAATGACCATGTCTAAGACACATGATCATTTATGACTTCAAAGGTTCACCTGGTAAACAATAATTTACTTGTTCTAAGGACCATTTCAGGACATCTCTTTCCTTCTGCAGTAACAGAATTTTCTTATCTGTTAACTGATTCTTTCTTACTACTATAAACAAGATACTTATCTTCTTCAAATGTCAAACTTAATGCTGCCTCAACACGTCTGTCCAAACCCTGGGTTTGGAAGGGAAATGATAAATTAAAGCCTGGATTTCTAAACACCATTTTTTAGCATAATTTTCTTTCATCTGCAAAAGCCATTTCATAGTTCATTGCACTGTATTTTATTTTCTTGGCTTTGGAGGATTTCTGTGGAGTTTTTTATTTTAGAAAGTAGAAAATATGTGTGTAAAATTGAACACATTTTTTATATTATCATATGAATCATAAGGAAGACTTTATATCTTAACTTTTTCTGTGATGAGTGTCAGTCACAGACTGCCTTAATTCCTCTTGATCATGGCCCATTGCAGCTCACATGTTGATTTTGTTTCAGTTCAGGTGATATTTTTCTAGATGTTCAGTTTGCCACTGATTCTGCAGAATTAATGGGCAGATGCTCATTATTTTTTTTGAGGGCTTTATGCAATGTGATAATAACAAGAGAGATTGTTGCAAAGTCATTAACACCTACTGCAAAAATACAAAATTGTACAACCTCTTCTAGGTTCCTAGAAATCCAAACAGAATTATTTGTAAAGGAAAGAAGTTGAGAGGAGTGAAAAATTCTGTTTAAAGATAATTCATGTGAAACAAAAAATCTGTAAACCACAGAGACTGTGTCTACTATATGTCTAGCAGCAACTGCTAAATGGTGAAAAATTTGTTTATGTTCTTAGTCAAGATATCAGATGTGTTTGTCTGACAAAATATGTGTGTTCCACTTTCAGGCTTGGTCTCCCTCGCTGACGTGAAATAAAATGAAATATGATTGCTATTTGTTGAGAACCTCTCAAGGCATTTCTTAACTCTGTGTGTTATAATTTGAAGAATCTTGGCATGGTTTCTTAATTTTCCTCTATTATTTTCCTTTGCCTGCATCTCTTCTGTGTTCTGTATCTCATTGTGTCCACCTATTAACTGTAAAAGCAGGTACCACCATCAAATTAAGAGTGTGGGTCAAAATAAAGAAAAATCTGCAATGATTAAATTAATACTGTGAATAATATCTGTGATTTGAACAGAAAAGATTGAGCCTAATAACTAATAATAATTAATGCATTTTCCTCTAGCACTGACTACTGTGAAACAATAGAATAGTATGTGTGGCACATGTGCAGGACAGAGAATTGGTCAACGAGGGTAGAAATGATTAAATTCTCTTTCACTGACACAAGGTCATTTGTAATTACTGGACATGCAAAGGAAACGAGTATGTTTAAACATCTGTGAGTCTTTACATATGTCTATGCCTATATGTACAGACAGGTGCATTCCAAAATGTACCCCTCTTTGACTTCTGAGTTTGCCTACAGGACCATTTTAATCTTTCTTTGTTCTCCCTCCTAGACAAAAGCATGAATTGTTTTCTGCAGGAAGGGCCTTTACTGTTCAAATTCATGGTATAACAATGACATTTTTAGATTACTCCCATCACTGGCAAAAGAAACAGTTCACCTGCTGCAAGAACAAGGACTGAAGCTACCTTCAGACACTCTTCTGGAGAGAAGTAAACAGAAAGACCATGAAATCTTTTGAATCTTACAGAGACATAGCTGTAGTACTGGATAGTCTCAAAAGAAAATTAGGTAGGAAAATGCGTTTGTTCTGCTTAGCTCCCTCTCAAAGGCAGTGCTTTCTCCAACTTCACCTTTGTAAGCTACAATTAATAAACAGTTCTAGTGTACATGATGTTGTTCATCCTATATATTTATACCTGTACAGAAAGAAGATTCAAGGACATCACATCAAGAACAATTGGCTTCCAGCTTGCTAAGAAAAGAACAATTTTTTCTTTCCTAATCAGAATTGTTTGAAATTGAAGCTTCAGTTACTTCTGCTCTACAGTGTTTTAGATCTCAATGAAGAGCTTGATTCTGGCTATTTCTTGCTCCATGACTGATAGTCTTCACTATGTAGTGAACAATTTCTTTTGTGCAACTTTGGATCAAGTTGAATTTATACAGACTGTATCAGGATTATGATGGTCTTCTCGAGTGCATCACTACTATTAGGGTCTTCCAGATTGTATTATCATGCATGCATTGTTGAACAAAATAAAAGAGGATAGGGTATCAGATAGGGATGTAAACTGTCAATAATTTCTGGTGATAGAGGGGTTCGTTTGGGGTTATTATTGTTGCTGTTGTTGTAGGGTGGATGATTATTGTTATTATTGTTTTATTTCAAAATAATTATTTTTCATATTGTGATTTTAAGTAAGTCAGTAAGTAAGAAGTCTGAAGAAAGAAAAGCCACAACAGGCATCTGTTAGATGCTGGTGGACATACTATGTTCAGAATTTATTTTATATATGTATATGTTAGACCTAGGCACTAGAATTAAACATTCCACTTAAAAGTTGCAATATCTAAAACACCAGATTAAAGAGGCAGATATTTCTGAATTTGTATGCTATTGAGAGGATCATTCCATTCCTGTCACTTCTTGCTACTTTATACGTTGCTACAACAGTGTGGAAGCTGATTTAGGAAAAGTGTTTAACACCGTGCCGTGGGGTGGTGCTGTTCATTTCAACCAATGAAGCTGCTGCGTTTTTTGTAAAGGCACATTCTTGAAACAAAAGAAGAAACCTGAGAAAGGAACACTTCACTTCGCTGCAGGCCTCGGAGGGCGGCGGCGGGGCCCGGGCCCGGTTGGGTCCGGGGCCGGCCCTGCCCGGCCCGAGATGGCTGGGCCTGAACTGATTTCTTTGGCTTGGCTGAAACTTTCTTTCCCGGAGGGGTGGTGAGAGAACTGCTGG
>JAWWMU010000153.1:84810992-84839853 GCA_035048155.1 Cinnycerthia olivascens | reverse complement strand
TTCTTTTAGCTTTGTTAATAAAGTTTTTCTTGTGTGTTTTCAAGTTTAAATCTACTTGGTTTTCTTTCCTTTTTTTTTTTTATCCTATCTCACAATGAAAAATAAATCCTCCACACACCGTTCAGAAAAATATCTCACTAGAAGACAGTGAATTAAGAAATAGGCTTAGATTGTTCCTGTAGGGGCAGCTGATTAACAGCTCTTTACCAACAGAAATTCATAAAACATCTCTGTTCTTTTTATGGGTTTCTAGCCAAGCTCCACCCTAATAATTTGTTTCTAAATAAAATTTATAAGGAGTTTTTATATTACAACTGTTCCTGAAGACTGTTTTCAGAAAGAAAACTCTGCATTTCCTTTTCCTATAGTTTCTTATCTGTGCAAGAAAAATTGTGTTTTCAGGAAATGGTTGTAATTTGTCTCTCAACTGACTGCAATTACCTTAAGTTTGACTGTATCTCTTAAAAGACTGCAGTTGTTTATTTTGACATTATCCCTCTTGTTCTGCTAAACACATGACCATTTATCATATATTCTTGTTAATATCTTCCTCATAGAAGGCAACCTGCATATATAAGTATATTTTCTTTCCTTGATGCTTGAAGCTAGGTTTTATATATATTGAAACTGGTGAGAGTACTGCATCTCACAGAGGCTAAAACCAGAGGGGAAAGCTTATGGAAACGATGGTTAGCTTTGAAATGCTGAATGCTATCTGCTGAAACTGTTCCTGTTTGTAAAAATAATGACATCACTACAAAGGACACACATTGATAGACATGCTGGATATGAACACATGTGGATTTGAATAATATCCTGAGAAAAGACCTTAGGGATAAGTACTGGCAAGAATATGTCTTGGAATCTGAGCAAAGAAATAGTCTCCAGATATTTGAGTTTTATGTAAAAAGAATTTTGTTGATATGTTTTAAAATATAATAAGCATCAAAAACCTACCTACTTTTACTAATTTCTTCCCAAAACAGGAGCAATGGGAAGAACCAAACAGAGGTGAAGGTTACCCCTTGAATGTAGACATAAGAATTGTTGAAGATAAATTCCATTCTTGTTCAGATTTTTTTGTTGTTGTTGGGGTTTAGTTTTTTGTCTTGGGTTTGGGTTTTATGTTTGTTTGTTTGCTTGCTTGTCCAAGGTCAAAACAGTAAACAAAGATCAAAGCTACAAGGCACAATAGGCATGAGGATAAAATTAATGACTGCAATTTTAACTAAGGTCTTTTATTCATAATGCTCTGGATCTGTAACAAGTAGACTTAGACTGTGTTTCAGAATAAAGCTCCATAAGGCAATGCTAAAATCTTATTTCTGATTATGTGAATAGATTGGCAGCTTTGTATTATGCAGAAATAATTTTAGAAAGTGTATCCTGTGAATGTTTGTCTACTCTGGACATCCAGTATCTGTTGGGCTGATTTAAGCTGCAAATCTGACAATTTTAAATTGCATGCAATTGACTTGGAAATTATGGATGCCTCTCAGATGTTCTTTAGGTGGTCTAACTTCGTGGATATTTTTTTGCTACCTCAGAAAAAAAACAAACAAACAGGGAATTATAGAGATTTTCAAGCAAGTACTCAGAAGTTAACAGAATATTTTAGAGCAGCAAAAAAATATTTCCTATTAGAAACATGTTCAAGTCAGATTACGAAACAAGACAAGATTACTGATTTCTTTGGGTATGCATTTTGTCTCCACTATTTAAGAGCACCATGGTATATCCCAGACTTACAAAAAAAGTCTTCAGAGTTTAATAAATCTTTCTGGAATAACATTTCTGAATTTTACCAATAGATTGTAAAATGTAGGCCAAATGTGATATGAAAGAAAAAAATAATATTTAAATAGAATTATTGTATCAGTCTACTATCGCACTACTTTCATCCAAAACTTTCTGTCAAGACTATGATGAATGGACAATAAGGGAGGCACTAAAGATATTAAAGGTGCAGGATGGCATTTTGAAAAGAGAAAGTTTCAGTTTGGCATATCAAAAATGGGCCTAGTTATTGTATATATTTTAAAAAGTACGATATCAGAACAGAAAATTTCAAGGTAGTTGTATTAAGAAATATTTAATAGCTGAAGTTTATCGTGGCTATAGGGACTTAGGAGTGGCCAGCAAGACTCGTTCACCCTTTAACAGTCTGATGTGGCCAGTGCTTAAGTTCATTGGAGAGT
The DNA here is from genome assembly GCA_035048155.1 of Cinnycerthia olivascens. Classification (NCBI taxonomy): domain Eukaryota; kingdom Metazoa; phylum Chordata; class Aves; order Passeriformes; family Certhiidae; genus Cinnycerthia; species Cinnycerthia olivascens. The sequence continues at coordinate 84,837,655 of JAWWMU010000153.1, read as the reverse complement.
GGAGATTGGCAGTGGACTCTTGTGGGCTGAATGAAGTAACATCACTGAGTCCTGCTGTGCCGGACATGCTAGAGCCTCAGCATAAACCAGAGTTCAAGGCAGCAAAGTGGTGTCACCATGGACATTGACAACTCGTTCTTCTCCATTCCACTATCAGCTGATTAAAAGCCACAGTTTAACTTTACCTGGAGGGGGATGCAGTACATCTGGAACCAACTGCCCCAGAGATGGAAATATGGCCCCACTAATTGCCATGGACTGATCCAGACTACACTGGGAAAGGGTCAGGCTCTGGAACACTTTCATTACTCAGATGACACCATTGCATGGGGGAACACAGCAGAGGAAGGCTTTGAGAAACGAGAGAAGATAACCCAGATCCTCCTGAAAGCTGGTCTGTCATAAAACAAAGTACGTGTAAGGGGCCTGCCCAGAAAATTTCGTTTTTAGCAGTAAAATGGCAAGATGGATGTCATAAGATTCCTGTGGATGTGGTTAACAAAATAGCAGCTATGTTGGCACCAACCACAAGAAGGAAACACAAGCTTTCCTAGGCACCATGGAATTTTGGAGAATGCATATCCCAGAGAACAGACAGATTGTGAGCCTTCTCTACCTTATGAAACAGAAGAGAAATTATTTCAGGTGGAGTCACAAGAAACAACAAGCTTTTAAACAAATTAAACAGGAGATTGCCCATGCAGTAGCCCTCGGGCCAGTAAGAACATGATGCAATGGGAGGCACTCTACACTGGAGCAAGGGAGAATGATCCTTCCTTGAGACTCTAGAAAAAAGTACCCAGTGAGACTTGAGGGCAGCCACTGGGGTACTGGAGTTTGGGATACAAAGGATATGATGTCCCAACTGAAAAAGAGATCTTACCACCTTATGAAGGAATTTGAACTGCTTCAGAAGTGATTGGCATGAAAGCAAAGCTTCTTCTGGCACCTTGAATATCAGGGGAAAGTCCCTTATACACATCATGCCATGCGGAGAGAGTGGATCCTTCTGATCACACAGCGAGCTCAAATAGGAATTCCCAGTCACTCAGGGCTCTTGGAGATCATCATGAACTGACCTGACGGTGAGAATTTTGTACTATCATCAGAAGAGGATGAGGAGCAAGTGACATGCACTGAGGAGACCCCACCATATAATCAGTTGCTTGAAAATGAAAAGCATCCCCTCACTGATGGCTCCTGCCATATTATAGGGGCAAATCAAAAATTAAAAGCTGCTGCATGGAGTCCTATGTGGTGAGTCTCAGGAAATGTTGGGGCACAAGGTGGATCCAGTCAGGTCACAGAGCTGAAAGCCATCCAGCTGGCTTTAGGTATCATTGAATGAGAAAAATGGCCAACACTCTACCTCTACAATGACACATGGATGGCAGCAAATGCTCTCTGGGTTTGGCTAGACTGATGGAAAAAGGCCAATTGGCAGCACAGAGGAAAAGCCATCTGTTGAATTGTGGAGAGTCATCCCTGCCTGGATAGAGAAGTTGACTGTGAAAGTACACCATGTAGATACACATGTACAGTGCCCAAGAGTTGGGCTCCTGAAGAACACTGCAACAATGAACAGGTGGATCAAGCTGCCAGGATTGAAGTGTCTCAGGTGGATCTGGACTGGCAACACAAGGGTGAGTTGTTTCTGGCTCAGTGGGCCCAAAACACCTCAGGTCGTCAGGGAAGAGAAGCAATATACAGATGGGCTCATGATCAAGGGATGGATTTGATCATGAATGCCATCTCCCAGATTATTCATAACTGTGAAACTTGTGTTGCTGTCAAGCATGTGGGTGAAGCCCCTTTGAAATGGAGGACAATGGTCGGAATACAAATACAGAGAGGCTTGCCAGATTGGTTACGTCACACTCCTGAAAACCTGCCAAGGCAAGCATTATGTGTCTACAATGGTGGATACAGCTGTGGGATGGCTGGAGACATACCCTGTATGTAACACCACTGCCTCTAACAACATCCTGGGCCTTGAAAAGCAAATCAAGCACCCAAAAAAACCCAAAAGGACTCATTTCAAAAATAGACTCACAGATATCTGGTCCAGAGAGCACAGTATTGAATGGATGTATCATATTCACCAGGCACTGGGAAAGTGGAATGTTGTGACAGACTGTTAGAAGGCACATTGAAAGCAATGGATGGTGGGATCTTCAGACATTGGGATCTATGTTTAGTGAAGGCCACCTGGTTAGTTAACACTAGAGACTCTACCAATCAAGGTAGACCTGCACTCTGTACCATAGAAGGAAATAAAGTCCCTATGGCATATATTAGAACAATGTTAGGAAGGCAGTTTAGATTAGACATGGCTCAAGCAAGGGCAAACCCATCCATGGTACTGTTTTTACTCAAGGACTGGGGTGCATTTGGTGGGTAATATAGAGGAATCAGGAGGCACAATGCATAACTCAAGAGAGTTTGATTTTTGATTGAGAACAGCCTGAAGTGTTTAATTGCATATGTGATATCGGTTCCTAAATAACACTTCCATTTTATGTTGTAAATACCATGGACAATGAGTATAGACTGCTTCAGTTACACCAGTCTAAATGGACTTCATGGACTAAATGAATTCAACAAACATCTTGGGTGGATTGACTACTGAAACAATACCTGTGCTTAGGTATAATTATATGAGTGTGTGTATACAATTGAAAGGTATAAGATCTGGGCACAGTCTTGATGGTAAAAAAGGGGTGGATAATATCATGGTTATAGAGAAAAGGGGTGGAGTTTCTAGCACTGTTTAATTGCATGCTGCCCATGTCATGGCAAAGGCATGGTTTAAGCAGGAAGATGATGGAGTTGGAAGCAGAAAGGGCACAGTCTTTCAGGGCTCAAGGGACAGGGTGTGCTAGTTTCAGGGTCAGAACCAGGACTAGCCACTGGCAGTCCCTTCCCCTTCCCTCTGAGCTGCAGCTTTCCAGTTTTGATGCTGAAAGACAGCCCCAGCATGTCCAAGATTTTGCTCTGAGAAAAAAAGAAAAGAGAGAGTAGGTGAGGAGCAGAGCCCAAGTCAAACCATGCGGACCCCAAGCTGCAGCTGTGGTGAGCACAGCAGAGCTGCAGGTAGAGCCCAAGCTGCCGTGGAACTGTCAAGAGCTCCAGTCTCCCTCCTGTAAAGCCAGGCCCAGGAAAGGTTTCCCTGACCTGTTTCAGAGCCCTGTCAGGTCTCATCAAGTTTTGTCTTTTCCCTGTATTTCCACTGTGTTTGGGCTGGGGGTTGGGGGAGGGAAGTTAAACCATGAGCCTCCCTGTCTTACTGCCTCTGCCTTCCTATATACAACATGGCTTAGCCTGAAGCCAGTAGCTGTTTTGCTTTTGTCTGAGAAAATCACACCTGGTGTTGTCTTTGGGAAATGTTTTCCTTTGTTGAGTGGTGAATGCTCTTTTTTGGGTAAAACCCTCTTTCATTAATATTGCTGTGGTTATTGTGATTTTTCCATAAATTGTGATTCCATCTTGCAGTCTCTCCGAGTGTTTCCTCCACTTTCAGAAGGGGTGGGAGGACATCTTGAGTGAGTTTATTTTCCCACTGGATTTAAACACATCATGTGTTAAAATGTTGATAATAGAAGAGAAAAACTGAGCAATACCAAAATAATTTGTAACACTTGAGCATTTAAATTTGCCAGTTAACTACTGTGTATTTTTCAGCTCTGCAATTTTTAGGAAAATCTATAAACCATGGTTTAACAGAAAAAAGGAAAGTGCTCTCATTCCTTTTGTTGTTCTTTCTTTTCCTTAGTTCCTTCAGTGCTTCCTCTGCCCTTTGTATCAGGCTCAATTTTTTCTCCCCTTTCATTCAGATCACCCCACCAGGCTACCTCAGGCTGTCTGTCTGATGTGTTTCATTGTGTTTTTCTCCTCCGTCTTTTTCCGTGAAGCCTGGTTTGACTTCTACTCCATTTCTTTTACATTAATAAGTTCACTGTGGTTTTTAGGTCATGGTTCTAGTTTTGTGGCTCATGGTTCCTAAATTTTAGTTTCCCTAGCCAGTATATTTTCTTGATGAAAGTGCTCCTAAAGATGTCTTTCTAAATACTTCTTCAGTTAAAAACCATTAAATAATATGATTTAATTGTATGATCAAGATGTGTACATATTATATATGTGAGATTGTGCTGTCTTGTAGATGTTGCTTGTCTTTTCCCTGTGGTTCCAAAATCTCTGAATAATACTGATTCTTCCTCAGGACAAATTGGCATCTTTCTACACGTATCACTGACACTTATTAGCATCTTCTTCCTCTGACTCTACTCAAACTTCTGCAGTGCAGATATTCATATGTTTTCTAAGGGAAAAAAAATTGACCAGAAAATATTAATATTACTGCTGTATGACAGTGAAAATATCTCAGCCCCAGAAACTATCTCCATCTTCATTTCAAAGCTTAATACAACAGATGAGAATAACTCAAAATGGAGACCTCTCTCACCTGCTCAGCCTAACATGTATTTTCAGATGGTTAAATTTCATATTCCTTAGCTTGTGAGGACATGCTGTATCAAGTTATGTGCTGAGAAAGCAATTAGAATAGCAGGTGATGTAGCACAACTGGAGTACCACTTGGGGTTACATGATAAGAGATGTTTTTAAAAGACACATGGCAACCAAATAACATGTCTTCTACAGGGATCTTTTCAGCATAAATATTTCCCTGAAAAACATTGCCCCAGCTGTTGTGCAAAGCCCTGGTTTCTTGTCCATCTCTTGACCCATGTGCAAGGAGCAGCTGGTTACCACATTAACACACCACCAACTAACTGTCTGGCATGTGAAGTCATGAAAAAGGAGAAAGGCCAAGGTACAACGCTAGAAATACATGAGGCAATTATGTGAAGGGACTCAACACTGCGCATCTTACAATCAGTGCATGCAGTTTGACAGGTTTTGCATTTTTGCCAGTATCACAGCTCAGAGCTCATTTCTCTGAGCAGCTGCAAATTTTGGGAAGCTTCCAGCTCACAGGAAATTCTAGATTTTTTTCTTATTTGTTCATTTTGGGCTGATTCAGAACAAAAACCCTTTAAAAAAAATTTTGGAAAGAGTAATGCTGCTTTTTAGCCAGCTCTGCTTTACGAACTACTACATGGCAGTATGGTACACCAATTACAGACCCTCAGTTTGGCTTGAAAGTGGAATCTAAGTGCTGATGGCTATAAATGTCACTCTCAGGAAACACTACCCAAATAAACTTATCCAAACATGAACTACCTAGGCTGTCCACTCAATATTCATAAATTTTAATAGGTATTTTCTCTTCCTGATTAAAAAAAAAAAAAAAATAAAAATTGTAAAGTATCAAAAAAGAAACAAAGAAAAAACTGAAAAAAATCTCATCTTTGAAATAATGCTCCTAATCTCTTTTATTAAAGAAAGAGTGTAATCTACACCTGCAAATTCAGCTTTTCTGCAAATTAATTAGATATTTTTAAGTAAAAATTAAATATTGTATTTAGTACAAATTCATTCTTTAGCAATTTTGTTTAGGCCATACAGAAATTCAAAGCACAAACGGAAAACTGTCAACTTAAATTTTTCAGGATTTTTACTGATACATTTATCTGCAACATCATGCTTGAAGGGCTATGAAAGGGTAGAAATGCTCAACACTTCTAAAGTATAGGATAAATTCAGTATGCTTTATCATAATTTTAAACCAGTTTAGTTTGCTATCCTTCTGAAGAGTCAGTCATGTTTGTCACATCTATGTCATAAATCAACATGAAAAATCTCAAACCCCCCATACATTATTGCCCCAAACAACCACAGCTACCATAGCACTTCTGAAAAAAATTGAGACTGTGAAAAGATTTTGACATGTTCACAAGAAGTGAAGCAGTCAGTCATTTTCAACAGAGCATGGATGAACTCAAATAATATTTCTGGGGGCGTGTCCTACAATGGGAAGGAGACTCACTGAATGTCTGAGGTTGGAGAGCATCTCTGGAGAGCATCTAATCCAAGGCTGTTGTTCAAGTGTGGTCAGGTACAGGTTGTCCAGGATCATTTCTGGTTGGGTTTTGACAGTGTACACAGATAGTACCCCTCAGCCTTTTGGGAGAACATTCAGCCACAGTTATGGAAAGCCTTTCTTCTTATGTTTAATCTGGATTTCTATATTTCAGTTTGGAGCCATTGGGCACCTGTGGGGAGAGTTTATCTCTGTCTTCTTTATTCTTCCCATCAGTTATTTTTATACATTTATAATGTTCCCCTGAACCATCTTTTCTCTAGGAGGAGTAGTCCCATCTTAACGCTCCTATGTCAGGTACTCCAGCCCTTCAGTATTTTAGCTCCAGTTTGCTGGATTTGTTTTGGACTCTCATTTCACACGTTCCTTGTAGCGGTGGGTTCAGAATTGGACACAGCACTCAAGATGTGTCTCACTTTTCAGCATCAACTTATATATGTTTTTTCATTAACTGTAAAAAAAAATCAATGCAGATTTAAAACAGGATCAAATACATTGCAAATAAACCAAATAAACATGAAGTTGTTGGAGTCTGGTCTGAGACTTAGAAAACTCAGGCCTTTAAGCAAATCTTCCCAATCTCTGTACTCTGCCTACTTTATTTTAGCTTAAAAAAAAAAAAAAATAATTACCTTTGAGCTTGTTTAAGTCTAAAAAATTTAAATAGAATCATTAAGGTAAAATTTCATCATTTTCTTCTCATCAACTGAAGCTGTTTCTTCCACAGTCCTTGAGGCATCAGAGATCTACTCAACAGTTCCCCTGTTGTACTGGATAATGACCCCAGAGTGTTCACATCACTAGAAAATAAAGAACCAAATACCTGTGAGTCCCTCTACAGCCACAATACAATGGCCGCTTCTCATTCCTGATATTATCCTGGTAGCAGTCCCAAGCGTGCACATGATCTCAGTAATCTCCTGACTTGCTGTAGCTAAATCCAACTGTTCTATCACCAAACATACATCCCAGGTGCAAGGCAACAAGGAAGCAGAGGTGAGATGTGAGTTGTCTTTTGAACTGCTACTCAGCTATCCTATTTTAAACTTGTCTGTACTAGAAATGCTTGCAATTCTAGACACAGATTTGCATAGCTCAGCATTAAATAGCAAACAAGGGGTGGGATACTGACCCTCCTCAGTTGTACTAAATGTAAAGGTCAGTTCACTCTGTTGCCAATTCAAGCAGTTTTGTTTAAGATTATGAAGGCTTTACCTAATCTGCCTTCAAAAAAATATTTTTCCTCTTAGAATAATAGACTCATAAAAATGTTAGGATTGGAAGGGACCTTAAAATCATCTCATTCCAACCTCCTTGCCATGGGCAGGCACATTTTCCATTAGACCGCTTTATTAAGAGTCCCACCCAACCCAGTCTTGAAGATTTCCAAGTATGGCGCAACTTATTCCAGTGCCTCACCAACCCCATAGTAAAGAACTTCTTCCTAATATCTAATCTAAATCTACTGTCCTTAAGCCTAAAATGTGAATTGTTGTCTGAAATCACCAGCTTTAAGATCTACAGCCATTAAGGCAGCAAACAAAAAATGCTAAACATTTTAGGGGAAAGAAAAAAATCCCAGAACATTAAAATATACTACACTGGTTTAGCTCTTTTTATAGCAATATCTTGTATGTAGTCCTCTTATTTCTATCCCAAAAGTAAACTTCAGAAAGTGCAGAGAAAGATTATCTATCAATGTTTGGATTAAGTTTTGATTCAATAAATTAGAATGAATTGTTCTATAAAAAAAAGATTGAAAGGTGTTTATGAAAGGTAAACATAACATCATGGACATAACCAAAAAAATGGAATAGAGTAACTACTTATTCTCTAAGAATATCTTAAGGAAGGGGGACATTTTAAAAGAAAAGAGACACTTTATTAACACCTGATTGAAAAAAAAATCACCATAAAATATAAAGGATAAAAATACATGTATAAAAACTACTTTATTGGAATTACATGTAACAACAAAATAAATAAATATTATCATTTAATGTTGCATCAAAACATCAGCTCAGAAACCCCCCGATCTACAAGGTGATGGGCAATGTGAGAATTATCAGTGTTCCTGTAATCATTTGACAAGTTTCAAGTACACAAGCCACTGTCAGAGACAGGAATATATGATAGAATGCATCTGGTAGCTTCTTGAAATGTCATCTATTTTTTTTAATTATTATTTTCATATTAAAATGAGAGGACAATGGTGTGGCTGGAAAAAAGTTAATGAGATGAAAATATGTGAGTTGTGTCCCCTTTCTTTGCCATTTGCCAAACAGGCCTTGGAGAATGACTGTTACAAAACATTTCTTCCATTTTTCTGGCACATACTACTATCAACTTCTGATCAAAATTACAGCTCTGTGGAATTTTTGATCAATAAAATACTGAAATCTCCTGTTACCAAAGGATTTGCCTTCCACTCTACTTTATTTCATTTCAATATTACAGTGAAATAATCATGATTTCTAAGGTATGGGCAATGCACTGCTAATGCCAGAAAAAACTTTAAATGCCACCAACACTTTTTACTTTGCCAAAGCAGAGATTTTGGTTTGATTGGGCAATTAAAAACAGAAGTTGCATTCAAAAAATATAAATTAGGAAAGTAGATACTGAAAATATATCTGAGATCATGATTATTTTTCAAAATGACATGCAAAGATCTTTGAGGCTTTTCTCAGCTATGGAAGCCAAGAAACCAGCTAAATAGTATTTCACTGTCACAGTGCTGCTCTCAGAGAAGGTTATGTTTGAGATTTCATAGGTGAGCCAACAGAGTAGCACTTCCGACTTAGCATATAAAAATGCCTGTGAGCCCAGCTAAGCTCACAAATCCAAAACTCATGGATTGCCTGAAAAGGCCATGACTCTCCATGAATGAAGATTTTTATGACAAGATGATAAGAAAAGTTATCTTTTACTCACATTGTGATATGGGGAGGGACTGTAGAGAAACTTGCAATCCCTTCTAAAACCCATTTTTGTAAGAACTGTTCTTATCTATGATTTGCTGACATCCATGAGTAGCCTTTTGTGAGACCCAGGCAAAGAAAAGGGAACTCATGCCCCATGTTTACAGCTTTTATCACCAGAGATACATAAGGTATTAGTAATTCCTTTGCATGTCGAAGAAATTTTTGCAACATAAAAAGTACTGTGGAAAATAATTTCTTAACTGAAGTTTGAAAAATTCATGCCATGACTGCAATATATTTTTTATTTATCAGTGTGACTTATGAAAAGTAAAAAAACCAAATCACACTAATTATATCCAATAAACTTAGATTATAAAACATATTGCTGAACATTCTTTTTATTTTTTCTGATTAATTGCAGTATTTTTCTTTCAAAACAATTACAAAATCTGCAAATTGAAACAAAACATATCATTATAAATATTGATGATCTAGTCTGGATTAAAATTTTTACAGCAAAATGCTGAAATAGGCCTGTTTTGTTTCTCTAACAAATACGCAAATTTTTCTTTTACCAATGTATCTTTAACCACTAAAATCATAGGGATTTGTAAGGTCAGTTTTATTTAGTGGATGGAAATTAAAAATTTTATTTTGTTCAATTACATTCCCCTTTGAATTCAAATTATGCTAATATATTTTCAATAAAATTTGATTTTTTTCTGGAAACTGAGTGTTAAAATGGGAAGGAAAATAAGATCTTTTTACAACATCATAAGAAAAAATATACTAGAGAAGAAAAATAACCAACTAATCTAGTTGTCTGCTTATATATAAAAAACATTAAAAGAAAAAAAACCCCAGGAATTTCTGATTATAATGCAAAATTACTACTTTTTCAATGATTCAAGGTAAGAAAAGGAGGGTCAGAAATTTGTCTTATGTAAGAATTTTCAGCTCTGTTATAAACACTTAAAAAAAAAAAAAGGCTGATATTCATAGTGACTTAATCAAATTACTCCCAAATTCTGATTAGACATTTTATGAAAAACAAGAAACAAGCAAAAATCCTGTTTTATTTTATAAATTTTACATTAATTGCTTTTCATTTCCTTTGAGAGTACTCCTTTGCTCCTATTCTGCAAGAATAAATATCCAATTTGCCTCTCTGTATTTTTATTATTTTGTGTAGCAGTACTGTCATCTCCCATTGTATACATAAAATAAACAATCTCATTTTTTTATGAGTTGTAGAGTAATAACATTAAAATATTATTTGTTTTTATTTCAAAATGCCATATAAGTACTTTTATATACTGACTCAGGACAACTTGAATTTGCTTTAGCACAAGGTCAGAATTTTTTTCATTGCCTTACCTCAAAATAGCTTTCCATAACCATATGGTGTTACAACTCAAAAGGCAGTAAATGGGGTAAAGAGACAGAGGAAAAAAAGACAGCTCTGGAACTGAGTATTTAATACAATGAACTTAATTAGTGAAGTTAATTGAAGCAGTACTCTTGTTGTTGGTTGGCAGAAGTATTTTCTTCATTAGAATACTGCTATTGTTCTTTAGAGTTAGTATTTAATTTTCTAGTATTTCAAACTTAAGGTGAACAAGCATTTGCAATAGGCATGATTTTACTTAGTGGGGAAAGCAGCCCCCTTTGCCTTTAAATAGACATATTGGTTCTATTGTACATTTCTCTTTAAAAAAAGTAAAAATCCCAGAAATACTGACAAACCCTCTCAGCATTCACATTTTCAGTGCACTATAATTAAATGTCCAAGATCTCATTTTTCATTTGTTAAATAGAAGCATATTATAGTTTTTTATTGTGCTTGCAGTAAAACAATAATTGAACACCAGAAGGGCTTTCAGGTGCATATTATACATTTAACAAAGTCAAACTACACAGAAAAAGAAACCAGAAATGATCTTGATTTCCTATGGAATGGCAAGACTGTTGTTTCTTTATTTGAAGGTTTTAGTTTTTCCACAAAAGGAATGCAACAAAGGAAATCCAGCATATAAGGAAAGTGTATATAACAAAACAGTATATAGCAAAAAATTAATCATTTCAGAACTAAACTATATGCCATCCTTCTTCTCATAGTGGAAAGAAACACATTTGATACTTTAAAAAAGGCAAACAAAGAGAAATAATTTCACGTGTGTGAAATTATTAATCTATTTTTCTCTACTGCATATTCTTCTTCTGCTTGAATATGGGTTGAAAACCAAGAAGAGGCTCCCAAAGTATTCCAAAGTGTTTATTTTCCTTTAATGGCGCAAACACCAGAATTCACCTGAACAGTTGTGTTGAGTATCGACTTTAACAACTATAGTGTATTTCTCAGAGATGCACTTGTTCATGGTAAAGGTTTCGCTAAGCTAAGGTACAGTGTCAGTGAAAAAAGAGAAGTAACAAGACTCTCCTGCTGGATGCCTAAGATACAAACACATGGAAGGCTGAGGATCAAGTTCTTACCCTGCTCAATTCAAAACAATTCAAAACCGCTCAGATACAAGGGGACAAGGGCACTCACCCCACACTGAAAGTCCTGTATTTGCCCTGAATACCAATCTAATGTAGTGCTCCACAAAGACTTCTGCTTTCCTTCCAGCAGAGAACAAAGCAAATTTCAGAATCTCAGAGGTCACCATGTAACAGAATTGTCACCGTGCCACCAACTGCATAGGGAATAGATTTTCAAAGTCAAAAAGTGGGACACCTTATGCCATTTCCTTTTATAGTCATGAAACACTTATATGCTTGGTCTTTTGGCTCTTTGAGTTGGTTTAGGAAATCTCCTTCACAGCAGTAAAGGCATCAAAGAATGTCTTAGCCCTACTACTTTTCTGTAGTGGGAAGAGTCTTTTAAAAGCATACAAAGTATTTTTATACTATAGCACAAGTAGTATTATCATATCCAAGAGTTTAGGAAACCTGTTTGCAAGTTAAATTTGCAAGTCCTCTATCTGTTGCTGTGTCATGATTCCTGTGGAACAGCATTTCTTGTATCATTTTATCATACCATTTTTTTCATAAGCCCCCAAACATGATTTTAAACTTCAGTATAGTGGAATTTCTGGATTATTTCAATTTTAATAAATGTAAGAAAGTCACAAGATGCTTAAGTTTAAAGTTGTACATTTAAATGAAAATAGAAAAAAATGAAGTACAAAATATAAAAAAGAAGAAATGCATTGAAATGCCACACTCTAACTTGTTTTTAGAATTGGAGAACATGCTGCAGTTCATGCTGATGTTTACAGACTTTCCTGTAAAACTCAGAGGCATCTGCTGAGTTCTTGTATGGATTTTGAAATCTACACTCAGCATCATAAATGAAAGATTACCAATTTTATTTTTAATAGCACCTTTTTCACACAGGATGTATAAATTTATCTATCATGCATACATACAATTTCACATACATATAGAATGTTAATTAATCAAAAAATATTGTTCTTTTTTGCCAGATATTTTGAAAAAGTCCATCTGTTCAGTTGCAAATGCAATTACAAAGCAATGATGTATTTATTTTACCTAAGGGGTTATGTAATTCAAGAAAAAAAAAAGTTTGAAAAATTTTCAGTATTTTCCTGCCTATTCTATGTAAGTACTCAAGGTTAACTACATTTTAAAATAGTATTTTGCACCTCAGAGTTCTCTTGGACAGTTTTGTATATGAGTTGATTTTTAGCTAAAATTTAATGAACTACATATGTACAAGGCAACTTCATGGCCTTTCTCTACTGTAACAGCTAGCTCCAGTACTTCATTCTCATAATTGTTTATTAATATTACACTCATTTAACCTAAGTGCTCGTGCCATATGCACACAAGTGAGATAAGGTGCTTTGAGCCACCATCCCGTGAGGTATAAAAGTGGCACTTAAGGACATGGTTTAGTGATAGTAGAATGATTGAACTTGATGATCTTAAGGGTCTTTTACAGCCTAAATGATTCTATAATTCCATGATTCTCTGAATAGTCACCTCATATTAAGAAAGAAAGGGAACAAAATATATGTGAAGTCTTCAAGATTCTGCAGCTATTGCCTTCTTCTTTTAAAAATAAGAAAATTTAATGAGCTTTTGCATTTTCTGCAAAAGACCCAGAAAAGTCTATTGCTACAGCAACTAAATTGCTGTGTAAAACTTACTTCGATGGTTTTGATACTGCTCTTATTTATCCCTATTACTGAATTACAACATGAAGAGTTATACCATGCTGTAACTGTGTACATCTATGGTAAAGATATTGTGCTGACCCTCAAGAAGCTTCCTATGGCTGATTTTACCAATGGAAAGCAAAAAGATAACCTTACCTTTATCTACAGTAGTCAAAGAATTCTTCTGAAGCAGAAAAATTCTCTTGATTGTTAGAATTACAAAATTTAAGTGAAACAGAAGTTCAGATCAGGAGTTATTCTATACCAACATCTGGAAATGCACTGACTTTTGTTTACCTGAATCTAAAGTCATAAAATCCAGCTAAGTATGTAAGAGTGGCTGAAGAATAGAAAGAGATGGACTAAAAAGAAAGTCAATCAAAGATGAAAAAACTAAGCTTTTACAGAGTCTAGCATCAAACATTTGGAAAAGAAATCGACCTGAAAATCTACATCTTCTACAGACATTACAAGTTTTTTAGAGAAGTGTAAAAATGAATACAATTGTACTTTAGGTTAGGTAGACTATATCACAGAAGAAACTGAGATATTTTATTTCAGAACCTTCAAAATAATAAACAAATTGTGAACACTCAAATCCCAAGATCAGATTAAAAGTGCATACAGTGAATGAATATTCATATATATTAAAATACTTGTAAAGATTCACAAGTCTAGCAGTTAAACACATGCAAAGTAGAGGCATTATTCTAAACTCACTGGGTCCATGACAACTTGCATCAGATGTATATTTGATTGGTATTGTTGAGATTGAGAATTATATTTTTTCCAATGCAGAATAATGATTAATTATTCTGCAGAGAGCAGAGAACACACACCTATTATTTTTCCTTAGTTTAGTGCAGAATTTACATCCCTTTTGATGGATACATGCTGGATGAAATAATTTCTTTAATACATAGGCAGATGATGTGTGGATAATTGGGTAGATATATACTTCCGTGTGCAGATGTGTCTGTTTTCACAAAGTAAAACATAATACAAGCCTTGCAATAGAAAGGTTCACTTAACATATGTTACATGTAAAAGTTATATACAAAAGAGGATATTATCTATGATTTATATTCAACTCCATAAATGGGGCTCTGACAAAAAAATACAAATAGGTTGTCTTAAAATTTACCAGTCTTGTATTATTTTTAGTTAAAAAATAAAAAAGTTTGATAATATTTGAAAACACACATTTTGCGTAGATTTTAAGTAGCATATGGAATTTCTGTGAATCTTTTTCATACTTAATAAAAAGCAGTAATAATTTTTTAGAATAAATAATTGATAACAGTGAACATATCTTTAGTGAAAATGAAGTGTAATTCTTTTTTAGGGAGAATGCCAGTGTTTGTTATTATGCATTTTTTTATAAATATGCTCAATTTTTTTATCAAGTCATATCAAATTCAAAAATACTTAGGTCTGAAGAAACTACAGTAAATTGATCTTACCTTTCCCCTTTTCATGTATGATGGATATAAAGTTCAGCATCATAGGTTTCAGTAAGTCAAGTACTTCATTGAAACTGTCAACCTGTTCAGGAATGAGTAGTAGTTTACTCTAACTCCAGATTTTAGTAAACAAACATCAGACAACTTATCAGTTGGAATAATTTTTATATTCCTCTCAGTTCTCTCTGTGTAACATGTCCATATACAAGGTCTAAAGCTTTAAGATATAGTAAAAGAAAATAAGTATTTCTAAGGAATTATGGACTATTACTACATGTACTGCAGCTTCATATGTTGGGTTTAAGTTAATAACTACTCATATTTTATTTTTTTTTTATTTAAAACTTAAGAAATAACAGAATTTCTAAGATAGTGACATTCACTCTTCCATAACTCAGTTGATAATTTTTTAATGCCTATTAATTAGAGTTCCTAAGCATTTATCAACTGATCTCAATTTTATTTACCTGTTCAATGTCCACCAAGCAACCCCAAAAAAAAAAACAAAACTGTTCACTGTTAGAGTGGCCAGGCATTAGAATAGGTTGCCCAGGGAAGTGGTGGAGTCCCCAGCCCTGGAGGTGTTCCAGAGGTGTCTGGATCTGGTGCTGGGTGATGTGCTTTAGTGGTTTGGGGGTTACAGTGGCACTGCTGGGTGGACAGTTGGACTGGATGACCGTAAAAAGATCTCTTCCAACTGACGATTCTATGATCCTACCATTCTATTACATTTATCAATTGTTTATAGGAAGAACATACGTTTTCTGATGGTGATTATGCAATGTGTTGCCAACATTCATATGTTTGTGGAGACTGTACAAATATCAAGTAAGAAATTTTGATACTTCAGCATTTTTTCCCCTCCTAAAAACATACATACAGTCTTTCACACTCAACATGTTAAATATGCATTCCAGATCCCCTCTGACAGGCAGTAGAATTCAGACCTAAAATGTATTGCCCTTTTTATTGTAACTGTACAAAAGGTTTTCACTATTAGACAGAAACCGAATTGGTATAAAAAATAGAATAAGAAGAATCTGAGGCATTCCATATTTTTCAGGTGTAATATCTACTTTTTATCGCATAAAATTTACCCATTTAGTCTAGGTTACTCACCCTCTCACCTCTAGGTAATGGGAATTCCATCTGCAGATTAAATATATTTCACAAAACTTGGCATCCTTTGAGGTGGATACCATTCAGACAATTAATCCTTGATAATAAATAGTGATATCACAATTACTTAGCTATTTTAGAAAATTCACAGTGTCATGTTATTAAAACAAAGAGGTAGACAGACTTATCGTAATGAAAAAAATGTAAGTCTATTATTAGCCATTTACATGAAGTATGTTGGATTCCTAGGGGTTTTCCACAAAATTGTTTTCTGTAAGTTCTAAATTCAAATGTCTCTGATACTTATCATTGTCTCTGTTGCATCCTTATCAAATATCACTTTATCATCTGTATCGAAGACAGTTTTAGAATTGACCTGCTGTTTAAACAAGCAGCAGTTAATAAATCCACATTTTCAAACAATGAGATAAAATACTGGGTAAAGTACATAATTAGTTTAAAGCTGCATTCATGTCTGTAGTTATGCAGGGTATGAATACTCATTTTCCTAAAGTCTCTAGTAGAACCTATTTGTGTT
The DNA here is from genome assembly GCA_035048155.1 of Cinnycerthia olivascens. Lineage (NCBI taxonomy): Eukaryota > Metazoa > Chordata > Aves > Passeriformes > Certhiidae > Cinnycerthia > Cinnycerthia olivascens. The sequence goes on along the minus strand of JAWWMU010000153.1, from coordinate 84,821,426 downwards.
GGCTTTGGCTGGGATAGAGTTATTTTCTTCAGAGTAGCTGGTATGGGGCTGTGTTTTGGATTTGTGCTGGAAACAGTGTTGACAACAAGGATGTTTTAGTTATTGCTGAGCAGTGCTTAAACGGACTCCAGGCCTTTTCTGCTCCTCACACCACCGCACCAGTGAGGAGGGGGTGCACAAGGAGTGGGGAGAGGACACAGCCAGGACAGACGACCCCAAATACCAAAGGGACAACCCACATTGTATGAGGTTACGCTCAGCACATAAAGCTGAGGGAAGAAGAAGGAGGTGGGATTGGAAGGTGTTTATCTTCCCAAATAATTTTTATACCTGAGAGAGCCTGCTTTCCTGGAGATAGATGAATACCTTTTGCTGATGGGAAATGGTAAATCAATTCCTTGTTTTGTTTTGCTTCCATGCAAAGTTTTTGCATTTAAACTGTTGACCTATCAAGTTTTCTCACTTTTTTCACTTCTCACCTTCTGATTCTCTCTCATCGCACTGGTGGGGGGGATGAGCAGGCAGTTTTTTGGGGCTTAGTTGCAGGCTGAGGTTAAACCACAATATATTGATTTGCAAATCTTCCACTGTTCTTCTCAAGACTTGAAAATATCATCGACAGTAATATCAAAGCAGACTAAAACATTTTCTCATTTTCAGTCCTTTAATACTTCAGAAGACAGAGTAGGGAGAACTATGAGGATGAGCCAGAAGATAGGTGCATTACCTGTGAATAAAGGAGGAAATTTCTGTGTAGACCAGCAGAGCATAGGACCATTTGCTTGTTTATTTTTAACATGTTAGAAGGTATTGGTTTCAAATTGACTAAATCTTTCTTTGTTCATGGATCATTGACTGGGTAGATTGTAACAGCTCCTTTGGAACCATTATGGTACGTTATCCAGCCACTGAGAGTGTGTATTCAGCCTCTCTGTTCCAACTCCACCAAAAATGTCATTGAAATCATTGCCTGTGTGCTGAGCATATTGTTTTTAAACTTTCATCTAATCGTTACATCTTTTTTTAAGTATCATAAGCAGTCAGAATGTGGTGCAAATGAACTATTAAAAATATATGTTCTAAAAACTAAAATAATGGTATGATTTTTTAAAAATCTCTCTACAAGTAAAACAAAAATCATCTAGAAATGTTTTTAAAATCTTGTTAAATACAAAATTAAAATAATATTATTAAAGTAGAAACACATCCTCAAACTACAGACTTTGCCAGGATTTGTGGGTATGGAGCCGATCGTCATTAGCATGCTGAGCACACTATGGCTCTGTACTGTTCCCTAAACCTGCAAATAAAGTCATGATCAGATTCAACAGAGGAAGCTTAAAGTACATGAGAGAGGCCTTAGAGTTGATAAGCATTTGGGAAATCTTAAAAAAGGAATTGAACAGCATTTCAGGTAGAAATAATGCCCCACTTTAAAGCAGTGAAGGTTGTCTTCCAAGGAAAATATTTCAGTCTAAAACAGGGACAAAAATTTGTAAATCATGTGGCAAGTAATGATCATTTCAGATTTCAGGTTTCTCTTTTAAAACATCTATTTCAGCAAAACTTTCTAAGGGAAACTGGTCTAAGTTATACCACAATCTAGGAAATTTCCTGTTTTGTCAGAAAAATTAATTACAGTCCAGAATTTTAATTAATATTCTCAAGTGTCAGTGTGTTATTTTATGATTCTTTCGTTGTGATTGGGTTTAAATCCTTTCTCCCCTCCTAAGAAAAACAAGATGAATGAAGGAGCATTAAACACCAGAAAATATATCATAATTATCCTGTCCTGCATGTGTTGATTTTTCAGCCTCAGGTTGATTCTGATTTCTAAGTAACATATGTACCCAGAACCAAAAGAGACTGTGAAATTATGTTTTATATTGCAAATTAATGTTTTCTTACAATATGTGACAGCAAATCAGGGAATCATAGAACCAATGGCTTGGATTGGAAGGGACTTTAAAGGCCGTATTTCCAAACCCCCTGCCATGGACAGGGACACCTTCCACTAGACCAAGTTGCTAAGAGCTCCATCCAACCTGGCCTTAAACACCTCCACACAGAGATAAGGCAGCCACAACATCTGTGTTCCAGCATCTCATGACCTCCACAGTAAGAAATGTCTTAATATCTTGTCTAAATCAACTTTGTTTCCCTTTAAAGCCATTTCCCCTTTTCCTGTTACTACATGCCTTTGTAAAAAATCCCTCTCCAGCTTTCTTGCCAGCCCTGTTTAGATACTAAAAGGCCTCAATTTAGGTCACCCCAAACCCTTGTAAGGGTTATTCCAGGCTGAATAACCCTACCTCTCTCAGCCTTTCCTCACTCCAGCCCTCTTATCTTTGTTGTCCTGCTAAAATGTCCACGTTCTTCTTAAACTGTGGGTGCAAGAAATGGATGCAGTGCTATAGGTGGGGTCTCTCCAGAGTGGAGTAGAGAGACAGAATCATCTCCCTCAACGTGCTGGCCATGCCACTTTTGATGCAACTCAGGATGTGTTTGGCTTTCTGAACAAGTGTACGTTGCTGGCTCATGTTGAGCTTCTCATGAATCAACACAAGTCTTTCTCCTCATAGCTGCTCTTAATCCATTCTCCACCCAGCCTGCAATTGTACGTGGAATTTCCCCAATCCACAAGCAGGACCTTGTACTTGACTTTGTTGAACTCCATGAAGTTCACGCAAGGCTGCCAAGGTCCTTCTGGAGGGTATCCCTTTCCTCCAGAGTGTCAACCATACCACTCAGCTGGGTCTTGCTGGCAAACTTGCTGTGGGTGCTCTATCACTGCCCATGCCACCAACAAAGATGATAGAAAGTGCCGGCCCCAATGTCAGCCCCTGAGGAAGGACACTTTTCATTTATCTCTACTTGGACATCAAGCCTTTGACCTCAAACCTTTTACTGTGACCTTCCAGACAGTTCCTTAAGACTTACTGTATTGTCTTCACTGGCTGAATAGATACTTAGGGAAAAAGATATGATTTCAAATTTCACAAATTTTGAAAAACGAAGTACCTCACCCAAACTACAATTCAAATTCAACTTTGAAATAGTTCGTAATTTCCATCAGCTGTCTCCTCTTCTTATTCCTTATAAGAATTGACTTTGTGATATGGTTCTGAATTGTGTATTTACAAAAGAATCATGTATTTTTATACTGATTAGAGAAAAAGCTCATAACAGAACCAAAGTTGAGGCTAAACAACAGCAAGTGGCGTAAGTGCTGTATGACCTCTCTGTTTCCTCTCTTTCTCTTGAAATTCCAACCCCTGCAGTCTTTTACTGAACAAAGGAAACCCCATTAGACTCATATTCAAAAGGGTTAACAATGTACAAAATGTTATGCTCCCAAAAACCCCAAAAACCAAAACTGCAGAGCTTTTACTTGTCTAGAATTTAGAACATCATAAAGGCGAGTGCTTTCTGAAGCTGTTACAAATAAAACTTCCAATATTCCTTTGAGACTGCTGCATTATTTCTGCTAGGTCTTAGAGCAGAAGCCCAGAGTCATTCATCATCTCTTAATACGACATCTCTCTGACCAACAAGTCACTTAACAAAATCTTCTAGCTGGTTGGCAGAAGTATATGTAAAGAGAGCAGCAAATCCCAGGGGGAAACAGATCCTTCCCTCCCCTTTTTCTCTTGTCTGAGGATCATGGATTGCCTGGAAAACAGTTTTCAGACGTCTGTAATTGAATGTGAGATGAACTTCCACAAGCTTTAATGAGGAATAATATTACTGCCCAGGCAGCAGAAGTTAGTGCTCTGCTCCATGTTCCAAAATATTTCATTCATATTAACCAAGGTTTCCTACTCTCCCCAGGCAACAATGCTGTAGCAGGGAAGAAAGATGCAAATAACTCTCACAGTCACCCAACTAATCACTGGAATAAAGAGTATAGGAATAACAAGTACACAGAAGTGATGTTTGTCAGGTGAAGGAAGTAGGTCTTTTCCACCAGGATAAAATGTTTTGTTACTGTAGTTACAGGTAAAATCCTTTTGCATGGTATTTTAGCACTAAAGGCGTACTTTTCTATTGTTGGCTTTTGCACTTTTAAAAAGAAAACTTCCAAATAGCAAGAAGACATTGTTATTACAAATTTTGCATTAGAGGGTATAAACAATAATAAAATCCTTTGTCATGGCCTGCCAAAGTATCCTGTTCAATAACAGATTGCAAAAATTTCAAAATTAAAATTTGATACCTCCTCCAATCTTTGAGTTGTATGTCTGAAAAATTTCATACTGGAACGTAGATAGAAAAAATATTTTGTTAAAATACAGACACACACATTGAGAGGGTAAATATATGAGAAATAAAGGTCATAATTTTTAGCTTAAAGATATATACATTAACAGCTTGGTCACTGCAATGCTGCTGTAATGCCTAAGCTCCAGTATCTTCCCTCAGCATCTGAATCACCAGCTTTGAGTCACATGTGGAGGCATGAAGCTCATAGCAACTAGAAAAAAACAATGCTGTGATGGAAGTCAAGAGTGAGGAAAAGTGTAAACGAAAATAAGGGTCCACTCTTCCTTCCATGATACTTCTTCCTCCCTCACCTAACATTTTTCACACAGAACCAAACAAATACATTGTCTGACTCGTTTTTTTTAAGGACCCTCTAACCTGGGGAGGGTACTTGGAGGGTTGGGACACTAAGAGTACAAGGTTCAGTGTGATACACATTGCTCAGGCTACGCTCCCTTTCTGCAAAGCAAAACAGCTCCATTTTCAGCAGGCCTGAAAATGTTTCCAATGCCTGAGTAGGCTTTTATCTGGAGATAAGACTACTCTCCAGAGTGTAAGGAAATATAGATTTATTTGCATATAAGATTTCAGCCATGAAAAATTTTATTTTTTTCCCCTCGCCCTTTCATTCAGATTATAGTTTGAATATCTCTTCCTCTCTGATTAAACTAGTATCCTTGCTCTGTTCCAACTCACAAAATCTTTGCTCTATTCTAAACATAAGATGAAACTGTTTCAACACCCTTAACAGCTTTTAATCTATTATTTATTATTAAACTACATAATTTTATTATTTATAGCTTTTCTTGTAAAGTGTCTTGGGATGCATTTTTATGAAGTGCTATTCAAAATAAAATTGTATAGCACTAAAGAACAGTTCTCATTTATTTTTTAATAATTATTTGATCTTGCCTTGATTTACTGAGTCACTAAGGCATCTTATTCCTGATGATTTAAGGGATGCTATGAAGTTAAAACTCATATAAACTCAGATCCTCAGCTAATGTAATCGGCAAAGTTCCAATGCAATCAATGGAGGTCTGCCAATTCACACTACTTATGTCCTACTGTACTTTGTAAAAATCTTTTCTCATCTATGTTTTAAATGACATTTTAGATGACAAATAATTTCTTTTAATCTACATTGCTTGTCCCTATATAAAGTTTATTTTTTCCATTTCATCTTACTTAGACAGGTAAATCAGACTGGTTTATTTCTAAAAGCCTTTCACTTCTGCCTCTGATATAATACTACAACTTTCAGGTTTTTTCACTGCTAACTCTGCAGGGAAATGCAATAAAATTGAAGATATATGTTTTTCAAATTTTATGGAAATGCTTTTGTCAAATCATAGTCACCAAGATCCTCCTTATAAATATAACATTATAGTGATCATTCTCAAACACTGTAAGAAGAATATAAAATAATGTATACATATGAAAACCTAAATTTTTAAGTGAATCAACGATTTTAGGTGCTTCCATTGTCAGTCACACAACTTAGAAATCATGGGGACACTTGAATAATTAAGATTCTGAAAAATAGCATAAATGGTGCAAGCAGTGTGAGAAAAAAATAGAATAAAAAAGCCCTTTTTCTGTGTATGAAAAACAAAGAAGACACTATTTTACATTTTTCCATCTAACCTGTTTTTACATTTTCTTATTACTACTGACAAGAAGTTGTTACTACTAGATATGGAAGAACAGAAATCCTAAGACTATCAAATGATATGAAATATAGTTTTGCATCTTGATAGTCTACATAACTTCTCCAGCAATGCTCTTCACATCTTTCATTTCAGCATTAAGCCAAAAAATTCAGTAACATCCCTAATTTTATCCTCTGACTGCCTACTTATAATTTCAAATTATATTACTTTAATAGTTCCCATGGATTACAAATATAAAATTTACTTCAGGTACAGAATATGTGGAGGTTTGGCTCTGGCTGGATACCAGGTGCTCACCAAAGTTGCTCTATCACTCTTCTCCTCAGCTGGACAGAGAAGAGAAAATATAGTGAAAGCCTTATGAATCAAGAGAAGGAAATTCCTGTCAAAGGTAAAAGAGAAAGTTATTGGGGAAATGTGGGGAAAATGATTTATTACCAGATCAGAGTAGGGCAATGAGAAATAAAATCAAATTTTAAAGCCACTTTTGCCTTTTCCCCACTTCATCCGGACAGGGGCATAGTGTAGAAGCCCAGAAGATAAGGGGTTAATGTGTATGTCTCAATACAATAGTTGGATAGCCATGGAGCCAACCAAGGACTTTTGGTAAGAATACACTATAAGAAAAAACTGGATGTGGCTGAAGAAGAAAGCCAGAAGGAGGTAGGGAAGCGTTTTTCTGGGACAAATATCCTTTTTCCGGCTCCTGGAGATAAGCTCAAACACAGGAATGAAATTGAGAAGCAGGCATGGACTTTCAAGCAAAGACTGACCCAGTAGGGGGGAAATCAAGACCACCAAAGATCCTCAAAGCCCTCCAATTCATTTCCAGAAAGATCTAGAACAAACTGTGCATGATAACTTATTTGCATAGAGAATGAAAAAGTAAGCTTCAGGGTGGTGGAACTTACCTATAAAAAAGAAACCTCGCAAAGCCTAACCAGCACCCCCAGGACCCTGGACACCCCATCAGCCGGATCAACACTGAAGCCAGAACTGGTCTTCCTCTTTTTCTTTCTCTTTCCTTTCCCTTTTCTTTCTCTCTTCTGCTCTTTGGCTTCTTCTCTCTCTGCTCCTCAAAACCAGAACCATGTGTTTATGCTAGAAGATAAGGAAATAACTTACCAAGTTAACATTCCGTGCCAAGTGTATAATTTACTAATAAATTTTTTAAGTTTTTGCAGACCTTCTGACTTTTATTTTTTCCATTCCTTCCCACTGCTCCAGCATGGGTCTCTTCTAAAGGACACCCTCCTTCAGAACAGACTTCTCAGCATGGTTCCCCCATGGGGTCACAAGTGCTGACCAGTCTGCCCCAGCACGGACTTCCCACAGGATCACAATAGCCTTTGGACATCCACCTGCTCCAGTGGGCATTCCTCCATGGGCTGCCTCACTCCTCTTCACCATGGGCTGCAGAGGAATCTCTGCTCTGGTGCCTGGAGCATCTCCTCCCCCTCCTTCTTCACTGACCTTGGTGTTTGCAGAGCAGTTTTTCTCATATATTCTCACTCCTCACTACCATTTCAGTTGCACAGGTTTCTTTTCCTGCTTCCTAAATATGTTATCCCACAGGCACTACCACTGTCACCAGTGAGCTCAGCCTTGGCTGGCAGTGAATCCCTCTAAAAGACAGCTGACATTGCCTTTATCAGGCACAGAGAAAACCTCTAGCAGCTTCTCACAGAAGGCAACTCTGTAACTCCTCTACTACCAAAATCTTGCTATGTAAATGTAAGTTAAAATTCCTTATTAGTTTAGTTGCTTCCTGGTTATCAGTATTATTTTCAGACTTTTTACTATACTGAATTACCACAGTCAAATATAATGGAAGTTCGCGTTTCAATTTAATATAAGGGAGGAGAGGAACTAAATTGTACCATCTATCTTCAGACTAGCATTAATACAAAGATCTAAAAGCGGCTTACTGATTTGAAGGCATATTATTGACTTAAATTTTGTCATGGTTGAGCTTCTCTGGGAAACAAAGCTCCACACAGCTGGTTCTCACATCCCTCTGGTGGGATGAGGGACAGATCAGAAAGGTGAAAGTGAGAAAACTCATAGGTGGAGATAAAGACAACTTAACAGGTAAAGCTAAAGCCACGCATGCGAGCTAAACAAACCAGGGAATTCATTCACCACTTCCCATGGGCAGTGAGGCGTTCAGTCATCTCCAGGGAAACAGGGCTCCCTCACTGTCCTGGTTACTGAGAAAAGGGTTGGAGCTATTAATGCTGTTTATTCCACCCATGTCATTGCTGAAGGGCCTGGCTTCAGCAAGGAAATGCTGGGGCCAGAAACGGGAAGCTTGTCATTCTTGCCTAGGTCACTGCAGTGGAGTGGACTACCATCTCAAACCCAGTGAACTTTTTTCCTCTCCCCATTTTTCCTCCAGAGCACACCTATGGAGTTACAGAGTTAAAGCAGACAGCTCTGAGTGGCAGAAAGTTGGAGGTGGTAGTTCAAGCAATCACAGAGGACTGAGCTCAGCCAGCAGGTGCAGAGCCCCTTTATTTGCATGAACTAGCTCTTAGGTGTTTTTTTGTCATAGCTTTCCGTTGGTGTTGGGCCAAGGGGCTGAGTGGGAGCAAATGTTAAGCTAGGGAAGCTCTCCCCACCATATTGCCTCTGTTTAGAGACCACACTAGACACTGTCTTAAAGTGTTTTACTCTGTTTTCAGTGGTGAATGCCCTTCGGTGGGTAGGAAACCATATTCCTCTGTAGTTTTTGCTATGGTTTGTGTACTTACTGCTGTAGTTATTGTAATTTTAGTAATTATTTTCAATTAATAATCTCTCCTTAATGTCCTTCCATTATTAGAGGGGGTGGGGTGGGAGGGAGTAGCATGTTTGGATTTTATTACCTAGCTGGTTTTTAAAACTAGCACAATCACACATAATGAGGATTTATGAAGACAATTGTTATCACTCTGCATGTCCTCCCTTTCCTTCTTCTCCCTCCAGCTCTATGTGCTCAGCATGACCCCGTGTTATATGGGATGTCCCTTCAGTATTTGTGTTCAGCTGTCCTGGCTGTGTCCCCTCCCCAGTGCTTGTGCACCCTCTGACTCCTCATCCATGGTGTGAGGAGCCAAAAAGGCCTTAACACTGTGCCTGCAACAATGAAAACGCCCCTGTGTTATAAACACTGTTTGCAGCACAAATCCAAAACTTAGCCCCATCCTAGCTACTACAAAGAAAATTAACTCTGTCCCAGTCAAAAGCAGCACAGATGATTGTTGTTTCTCCATAGAATTGTAAAAAAATATTTTGACAATTTTAACAAATTACTTCCGGGGCTTGATTTTTTTTTAAATAAGAGCAATCTTCAGTTGGAAATGTTATCAATACTGAATTCTTCATTTTACTGCTTTTGTGGGAATGATTAGTTACTGCAACTATTTTGACAAGCACTTTTAATTGGCTAATATAAAATGTAAAAGTCTGGTAACAATCTCAGTAGATCATTTTTCAAGTAAGAAAACCAGCAGACATGAAACATGAATGAAGCCAGGAGCTCCTTTTGGTCTTACAAATTCAGTAAGAAAGAAGTATTTTAGCTTTTCATACTTGTCCTTGTTTCAGCTGGAATAGAGTTAATTTTCCTTCTAGTAGCTGTTTTGAATTCAGTATGAGAATAATGTTGATAAAACACTGATGTTTTGCTTTTTGCAGAGTACTGCTTGCTATAAAGGAAGAACTTTTCAATGTCTCATGCTCTGCCAGTGAAGAACTGCAGATGAAGCCAGGATGGAGCACAGCCAGGACCTGAACAAGCCAAAGGGTTATTCCATACCATAGAACATCATGTTCAGTATATAACCTGGGGAGAGCTGGCCAGGAAACGACAATCACTGTTCAGGACAGGCTGAGCATTGGTCAGAGGGTGGTGAGAAATTCTATTGCCCATCACTTGTTTTTCTTGGGGTTTTTTTTTTTTTTTTTTTTGACTGTTCTTAGCTTAGCACACAGGTTTTACCTTTTTCTCATTCTCCTCCCCATCCCACCTGGGCAGGGGAGAGAGCAAGCGACTGTTTGGTACTTAGTTGATGGATGGAGATGAGTCATGAACATATTTTACTTAAAAGTATACTAGTGCATTTGAGAATGATATTAAATTTAAGATTGTGAGCAATCCAAGTCATAAAGAAACTGGGTGAACCACTAACATGGTACATTTCAGAAACTATCAGACATTAATGGCTGAGCTGGTCACCCCAGGTCCCCTTACAGTGAAAGAAAAGAAATAGATACTGCTGGCATACCCTTCAACTAATCAAAAGCAGAAGTCTGAAATGGATCTAAAATTTCTAGTCACAATAAAAGATTAGCTCAGCTGTTAGTACCTAAGAGTAAATATCTACGGCATGATACAGTTCAAGATTAAAACACTTATATTTAGGTTTCTGTGTTAAAGTATTGTCCTGGTTTAGGGCAAATTTGGGAGAGGGAAAAAAACAAACCTCTGGATGGACCACCCCTCCCCTTAGCTGAA
>JAWWMU010000153.1:84751881-84810892 GCA_035048155.1 Cinnycerthia olivascens | reverse complement strand
TTTTTAAAGGTACAACACTTATTTCTGAGCTAAACAGACGAATGGGGATACAATTTAGCATCAACCCAGGACAAGTATCTAATGATATAATGATAATAAGCTGTCAAGGCTTACATCATAGACAATGGAGATCTAGTAAATGCAACTGGTGGATTCAAGAGCTAATTAGTAATATGATTTCTGCTTTAGGATCATTTTCATAGTGAGCCAAACTACTCTCCACTCTATTGGCTAAGCCTTTACTGTCTGATAGGAAAGTTTAGTTGACTAAGATACGAGTACCCACTGCCACACAGGTAGTTACTACTCAGTACTTTATCTTGGATTGTATCTTGCACCTTGGAATAAGGTTCAGTTGCCTGAAGATGGATGTTCCATGTCATTTAAGCACCTTCAAATATACATGTCGTTGCTGTTGCAGGGTTGCAAGATGTAACACAGGACTTGTGGAGGACTGTGTCCTTAAGGAGCAGCAGCTGGAAGCCAGGAAGATACCCAGTGGCAACTCAAATGACACTAGACATTTGGGTTTAGGCAAACTCTTAACTACATGAAGAATCTCTGCTTATTATTGATGTCCCTATATTGTTAGATCGGGACTTCTGAAATCAAATAGTATGATGAGAAATCTGAGTCTCAGTGGGTCTAGCCTAGGCTATGGGGCTATGGGAAGGGATGAGCTGTATAACTTGAAACTGACCCTTCAGCAGTACGAAAATGGTTTTGTATTTATGTGTGTGCATATGTATATATATAATAAAATAAAATAAATGGTGGCTAAGCTTCTGCTGTGTACAGGAGACTGAAGAAAATGAGCAACCACAAATTAAGGCTGTATGAGGTGGCCAGACAGACAAAACCCATCATATTAGGGAGTTTTTTTCCTCACGTGTATCACAGCATATAATTTCCGTATTTGAAATGAGTTTGTATCTCATCAACCAAGCCAAACATATTTTAGCTCTTCTGCCTCTAGAGATGAAGCTAATTATCATTTCTACAGGGGCTCAGTAGTGGAAAATCAAATAAAACTTGCACTGTTAGTATATTTCAGAGTTTCATATACAAAATTCATAGTGGACTGGCACAGGGTCAGTTGTTGGGCTGCATTAGCAAAGTCTCCAGTTACATTGGGTACCAGGCAGAAACTTTTCTCTCTAGGGTCTGTTTCTGCCTATTCCTAAAATGCTAAAAAAATATTAACAGATTTAGAAGGATTTTAAGGGGTTTCTGTACAGTAGCATAACTTTGAAAGTAATCTAGAAACATGTGTACATACATATATATATATATATGTATATAGACAAAGTTAGTTAGAAACTTAGAGCTATGCATATTCCATGATGGTGTCTAAAACAGTGATACATAAAAAAGGAATGTCCATATTATAAAGATGTGAATCTGCAGAAAATATGGATAAGAAAATGTGTTTCTTGTCAAGTTTTGCCTCTACCTGTTCTGATTTCCATGGATCAAATAATTCTATTTTAATGTTCTCTATGAAAAAAAATGCAAGATTAAGCCCTTGCAGACATGATTGCTAACTTTCAATCAGATAACTCAGAAATCAATTACTATAAATATAGCAGAGTAAAATTATATTTGACAGACTTTTACTGAGACTCATTTGTTTTTTAGGTAACTCATGATGAGTCTTTTGCTACTAAAGACAACTATAACTAGTACTTGGACTTATTAAAAAAAATTAATCCAAGATATATACAAAAGACTCAGCCACAAATTTGGCTGGATGATAGAATCATAGAATATTTTGGGTTGGAAGGGATCTTTAAAGGTCATCTGGTCTACAATATACTTTTAATTTTGCCCACTGAACGTGTTCTAGTTTGCAAGTAATTAAATAGTGTTTCAGCCACACAAAGAGAGAAAGGGTGAATTATTTCTTATTTCCTTAGAACAGCCAGCTGACAGACAGAGGCATGGGTCCCAATCCCTGTCCTATGGACTGGTTAAGCAGTGGGAAGGCTCCTTTGTGGACAGGAGGTAAACAACTAGGTGTTCAGAATTTAACATCTAGCTATTCAGTTTGGCATGGTTTAGATCTAGAGAGCACCTCAATGGTAATTTTAAAGTTCTAAATTTTGGACTTAAAAGTATAATCTGTATCACATAGGTACATCTACCTCTCTTCTCCCTTTCCCCCTCTGTCTGTATAAACTATTTAAAAAGTAAAATTTCTCATTTCTTCATCACATTGATAGATACTACCAATGTAGCTAACAACAGTAAGACTTCCATTTATCTATGATAGAACTCTAATCAAAGACATAAATTTTGCCTAAAGTGACCCCAAGGTTGTCTGCAGCTTGAAATCCTAAAACAGTTTTGTAAAAAAAGTGTCTACCACTTCCTAACTAATTCTTGATTAAAGCAGAAGATATAAAGAGGTACAGGAGGAAGCAGCATTAACACAAAATTAGTTCAGTCCGATCAATTCCTCTGCTGTGCACGTAAAATAAATTCATGGTGACAAGATGCCTGTTTGCAAGATATCTCTGAAATTGACTAAATATGTCAAGTAAACAAACAAAACCATCTGTAAGGGGTAATTTAAAGCTTATTACTTAGAGGAAACATTGTAAGGAGCAAAGGGCCACAGTCTGCATTCAGTGATACCAGAATAAAGCCGGAGTACTTCTGTCAACTTTATGGGTGCTACAACTCTATTGAACTAATAACTACACTCTTCACCTTCTTATTCCAGAAATTCAAGCAATCCTTTTATGTATGCCACTTGGAGCACTAAAGCAATGACACTCCCTCAGAGGTCCTTTCCAGGGATATCCCTTTTCATCCTGAAGGACTGAACTACTTCAGTAGCTCTGAGCCTGCCTATCCATGATCCAGAGACGGCATGAGCTACACAAACTTCCATTTGCACCCTACCTCACACATGGTCCGCCTTCCAAAAAAGTGAAGTACTCATAGTCATAGTGGAGATAGGATGGATGATATTAAAGTATAGCTCTCAACCCTGTAGGCAAGACATGATACTTTTTTGTCCCTCCCAAAAAAGAAGTCATATATACTACAATAAAGATTTTTCCAGCTGTTTTCCAAGGTTTTAATAAGAAGGGGACATTGCCTTCCTCACTTTCTTCAAAAAGGTATGTTTCCAAGGGAAAAAGTATATATTTTTTCCAAGTTATTTGTACATCAAACAACTGAGTGGGTAAAATATTATTTGTTTACTTAAGTAAAAAATCTTTTATTAATCAAAAGAAAACTTGTTCAGAATTTTTTCAGTCTTCGTTGTAGATTTACAATCATCTGATTACAAGGAAAACAAAGCTAACTTAGACAAAATTTTAATTATAACAACATTGCAAAACCCCCCACATATTTCACTAATGATGGTAATTGAAACAGTGTTTACTTTGCTCTCACAGTAATTGCACTTCTAAAATCCCAAGATGCCACAGTCATTTGGTTTGTGAAGATGTGCTTTAATACCAAGAAAATGTAATGTCAGAAAATAGAATAATAAATATGACTTTAGATGCATAAGCCATGCTTAAAGAACTGCCCAATCCTGTTTAGCCTGAGTACTACCAAAAAAAAACTCTGCTGAACCTGATTCCATCAACAGCTCTTTTTAAGAAAAAGTTACGCACTGTGGTATGACAATAGAACATGTTCTTTGCAATTTTGCCATTAAGTCTTTTGTAGTAATATTTTTTACACAATTTTATGCTCCTAAAGAACTCCTATTCCAACACCACTATTATTTTCAAGATATTTGTAGATAAAGGCAATGCTATTTTCCAATGTAAGCTCAAGAATTTCTCTATTAAGATGGTAATAAAAATAGACAACATTTGTGATTACAAAAATGTGTGCCCTATTTGAAGAGGCTTTGAGAAGGTAGTATATAGGTACATAAAGTTCAAAACTCTGCAGGGTTTTGGATCTTCAGTCTATTATACATTTGAAGTTTTGGAATCCAATTTCTTCTTCAGTCTGTAATTCAGCAAGACATGATGGGAACAGCTTTATACACAAAAGTTCGCTGCAATTTTCCTATACACTTGAGTATTTCTTAAAGGCTGGATTTTGCAAGATGAAAGAGCTAGTTATGGTGAACGGTGATTTTCAAAAACTGATGACTGTAATACTCAGTGGAAAGCAGTTTTTTTAGGACCTCTCAGTCATAATTACTGCAGGATTGGAGACCTAGTCCTACTCTCAAGTGTCAAAATTTTGTTGACGTGTAATGGGAATCTAATCAGGTCCTAAATCTGCTGCTTGGGAGATTGGCTGGGTCCAAGAAACAGTTTTATGGAAAAGAAAACAGAGCAAAGGGATTTTCAGAGACCTAAAATGTTGCCTTTTGGCATGACAGATTTTGTACTGGTTTCTGAAGAGATCTGAATCTCCAGTAAATAAAATAGGTAATTCTTAAACAAGAGTGACAAATTCATGCATGGATGAAACTTAAAAGGGAGAGAACTATATTTCTTTGCTCAATGGCTTAGTGACTGCATCCCATATGGTTCTCTTTATGCTCATTCCCTTTTTCTTCCTTTTCAGTTCAGCTAGAATATGAACTCTCAAACAAAAATCCTTCTGTTCAGATTTTCTAGATAGTAATTTTCATCCCTCCATTTTTTTCCTTTTAAGAAAAAAAAAAAAAATATATATTACAGGCATTCTGGCTTCTGAAGAAGCCAAAATACCACTGAACATATGTTATACAGTACATTTAACTCAGTGTTTCTTAAAATAAGTTGAAGTTTTTGCTTTTTCTTCTGTAAAAAGCTTTCAAATATTCAATGTTTCCAGATTTTTTGATTTTATAAAAAGCAAATCATGTATTTACCACATTATTCTTGCAGAAATGGTTTGATCTTTACACTTATAAGGAACCTTCGAGCAAAAAGGAAGCAAACATAAATAGATAAAGGAGCTGGAATATTTGTGTTCTGTTTGGTTTTCCTTATGACTAATTATAAAAGAAAGGAGTATAAACTAAAACAATGCATATTCATTTGCTGATTTGTTACCAAAATATGTAATGTATACCATAAATATACTTTAATTTTGCAATATTTATCAATTCATTGCAGCTTAAATTTCTTCCAATTGCTGCTTAAGAAATATTAGAGTAGATGCTAAGTTTAAAGAGGAAGAAACACAAGCCCAACCTGGCACTCAACTAATATTTTTAGATGCTATTTTCCAGTAAAGATACATTACTTTTTTATGAGATTTTAGTTTTATTGTTTTCCCTCCACACCCATTCTGTCTGTTAGGCAGACGCATGCACATATGTGCTCAAGAAGTTGGTTCATCAGGTCACAGGTTCTAAATATCCTGAATATATCAACAGGAGTTAGGAGTGTTAAAGCATAACAGTTTTATGTCAAGAGGTGAGGAAAATTCGATTAAGAATGGGGAGAGGAGGGGAGGGCAGACCTTATGGTGACCTTTCAGTACTTAAAGGGGGCCTACAAGAAAAATGGGGACAAATTTGCAATAAAATATATTAATTAATTTCTTCCCCAAATGTAGCCTGTTTTGCCTGTGCTGGTAACTGGTGAGTGATCTTTCCCTGCCCTTATGTTATGAGCCTTTTGTTATATTTTCTCTCCCCTATCCAGCTGAGATGGGGACTGATAGAGCAGTCTTGGTGGGCACCTGGCATCCAGCCAGGGACAACCCATCACTCAATCAACTGGTTCTAAGACTTCTTTAGTAGTTGCTCAAATTTGCATAAATTTGATTCCTTATGCTCAATGACAATAAAATATTTCCTGAATACAAATTTCAGAAAATAATATTTTTCACTCCTAATGTATTGCCATTAAATTAAATCCATAATGAAATGGAATATGAGCTATGGTACCAAATCAAAGTGAAAAGGGTCCAGAAAACAAAAAAGGTATGAAGATGGAAGACTGACAGGATTAATAGCCTGAGTGATGTACATTTTATTCTGAAGTTACTGCTTGCAATATCACCTGGAAGTAATAGAAAATGATTCTCAAAATAGGAAGTGCATCTAGTATAAATCAGTGCAAATTTTCTGATTTCATTACATTGTTCAATACTTCAGGAACTGTGCTAGTGGAATTATTTGCCTAATCAAAGAAGTGTAGCTTAGCTCATAATACATACTTCTCTGGCAGTCAGAACTATTAAGCAGAATTTAAAAGACAAAATATAACTTGTTAATATACTCTATATATCAAATATACTGTTATCCAAGAAAGCAACACAAAGTACTTTGAAATAGTTGTTCCTTTACCAAAAAACAGTCCAAGGGTTTATAAAAATACTAAGTATTATTTCATCAATATTAATCTCATTCCATTTCCCCTGACCTTGAGAAAAGTGTTTGAATTCTTGTCTAAGAGGGTTATAATTCTGCATTCATGTACAACATTAAAAATTTAGATTACAAATACATAGTTGTATTATAGACAAGGAGATAGTAAAAAAAATCTTAGAAAGTTCTGATGTTTAGTTAAAAATGAGGTTTTCCAATATTTTTCGTTTCCACACTTCCATCTGACGTGTAGCTGACTGTGCACTCTCTGCAACTACATGTAGAACGAATATCAGACTACAGGAGGATTATCAATAACTGGTTTTTAGCCTCATGATTCATCTTTCAAAATAATTTTCAGAGTTCAAGTTGTTCATATAGGTACAATGCAGATTGAAGGTTGTAAATTGCAAAGTATATATGAAAGTAAGCAGCTACTCTATAACAGAGACTGCTTCAAGCCCATTATCTCTGCTATATCAATGAGCTATATTGTGTTTTCCAAACCTGTGTTGAGATGCTGGTTTAGTTGTGCAAGATGTGCTCACCACCACTGTAACGTTCCTGATTCTACCACACTCAAAAGACCTATCTGAGAACGGAAAATGCAGAGAGTATAGGACAAATATGGATTTTAAAATGCCCATTATGATGGCTGCTGAAATCTTCTGTTGTTTAGAATCATGTTGAGAGATTATGATACTCAATATAGAGGCTGTTCTCACACCTTCCCTAGCAACTTCCACTGCCCATGCCTCTTCAGTAAAGCACTTACAAAATCAAGCAATAACAATACAGGGAGGGCTCCACAGAACCCAACTGATAAAGTAAAACATTTTTTTCAGGTAAGCATTTAGAACGGGAAATTTGTACACTGATGCAGCGAGAAAGAAAGAAAAGCTTTTGTTCTTTCTGAAGTGTGAAGATGTTTACTCTAGAGTTTTGTTTGTTTAACCTGCTGAGTGACTCATTGCAACAGTTGAGCCCTTCACCTTAAATCATCTGCAGTGTAATAGAGTGTAAGAGTTAATAGCTGGGTGCTGTGTTCAAAAGTGCTACTTTTCTCTATAGTGCCTGTACACAAAAAGTGTTTTAAGAGAATAGGGCTTAAAATAGCTAAAATTTTCACATCATAAAGTCTCCGTATAAATTTACAGAGTACCCTAAGCACAATAGATAAAGGATACTATTGTTTGAATAACAGCTCTTGCCAAAAAACAAGGAAAGAATATAGAGGAAGGTAAAACCATTATATAAACCTAATCTATATATTCTAAATATCCAATGAAGAAGATTTCCTTTTTAAAGATTGTGTCGATTTACAAAAACAATAAATGAGCCCAACTGAAATCTTGGTTTTAAGTTTAATTTTTAATTTCTCTGTTCTTTCCAGGTATTAAATACTTCATGTCTATACAATACATAGGAATACATATATGAATATGCTACTTGATGTACACATGTCCGTATTACAGGGAAAAACTAATCTTCACAAAATTTTATGGGAAGTCAGCAAAAAGTAGAGTTATTCATAATTTATGGGCACATATCTAAGGATAATATAATTCCTCGTATTTACTTGAATATGTATAGACAGTAGAAATAATATAAACAATAATAATTCCTTTGTAATTACTAAATCATCTACAATACCTAAGTTTTCAGAAAATCATCTGCTTATCATGAAGACCAGGCACAGAATATCACTATCAGTAACTGAACAGTCCTGATGAAATATCCAAAATTTGTTTACCTAGATATCCAATGCAAATTTCCATACCTGTTCCACAGAAAATAACCTTTATTGTCATTATCTATGATTGTCTAAAATAGCTTAATAATTTTAAATGCTTTTTTCTGATTATCTGATTAAGTTTTTCTGCTGCAGGACATAAATTTGCTGAAGAGCCCCTGAAGAACTGAACAGATCCACAAGGAGAACAGATTTAATTAATAAGACTCACCTAAAGAAAGACTGTAGTGGTATATTAACTTTTTAGAGACACAGAAACTCACAGAGATGTACAGCTCTAATTTGGAGTTTCTATCTCACACCCAAAATCTATCAAATCCTGTTTCTCTCCAGGACGGAGTGAAAATGTAATCTTGCCTTTATCATTGCAGGTTGTCACACATTACTGATGACCTGTAGCTACTGTGCTCTTAAGATACTACAAAACTGGCAGTTATAACAGTCCAGGGCTGCCTT
Organism: Cinnycerthia olivascens; assembly: GCA_035048155.1. Lineage (NCBI taxonomy): Eukaryota > Metazoa > Chordata > Aves > Passeriformes > Certhiidae > Cinnycerthia > Cinnycerthia olivascens. The sequence goes on along the minus strand of JAWWMU010000153.1, from coordinate 84,802,394 downwards.
GTCTTCTGTTTCGGGCTTAGGTGTCAAAGTGCTGGCAGTGGCAGGGTTGGAGTGCCCATGCTGGAGCAGTGGAAAAGTAAAAAGAGGAAGAAGTGATGGATAGGAGCTGTTATGAACTCATCACAACCCACAATGCAAATCCTTCAGTGCTGTGCGATGGAGGGACAAGCCAGAAATGAACCTGGGAAGAGGGGAATAAGGAGCAGGTTTTGAGATTTTTGCCTGTTCATATTTTATATCATCATTGATATATATTTAAACAGACAATAAATGAAACAAATTTTGTCCAAATCAAGTGTACTTTTCCCATGACAGTAACTGGTAAGTAATCTCTCTGCCCTTAGGTTGACCAGAAAACATTTTCTGTCTCATTTTCTCCTCCTGTCCTTTTTGAGGAGGGGGAGTGAGCAAGCAGCTGGGTGGGTATCTGACAGTCACAGTTAACACACCAAAACTGCACAGATACCAGAAGCTGTGAATGGATGAAGATGCCAAGTCAGCTGGGTGGTGATATGGGAATCACAGTAACTTCCTGGAATTATGCTGTGATGACAGAGACACATGACAGACCCACAGGATGCCTAATGAATAGTCATGCTCCAAGGAAAATGCTGCTATTTTCTGTGATGTGTGACTTCTCCACTTTATTTGAAGATCGAGTATCTCATTCCTTCTTCTTGTTTCTTAGCATTGAGACCCTACATCTTCCTAGATACTTAATAAATTCCTGCTATTAATAAACAAAGTAATATTTTTTTTTCAAAGTAAGTCTGTTTTTTCTTGTTCTACCACTAGTAATCATAAAATATACTTAATCACCCTGTAATTTCCTTTACATTTCATTTAGTATTCCAAAACAAATGTTACTTTTGCCTGTTTCTTCTTTCCCTTGATGTCTTCATGTCACGTCCCTAATAATTTACATTCCTGTCCTCTAAAGTGTCTCCTATTAGTCCTTTACTTTTTTTAAGTCCACTGCCCAGTCCTAGAGGCAGTATGCCAGATGTCTTCCATGCCAAACAAAGCATCATAATTACCTTCTGTGTCTTACAAGCATTATTCCGCTTAATGAAGCAGAAGTTGTAGGGAAAGGTAAGATGTTTTATTAGCCCCGTGAATGTAATTTAGATTATCACAGCTGCAATAATGTCATTATGCACTTTTGTAATGCACTGCAGCATTTTCCTCTATAAAGGAATTATTCCTCATTTATTTGTGCAAATCATAAATAATGCTGCTAATTTACAGTACGTTTGCAGTCCATTGAAACACACAGTTCTTTTCTGCCTTAAGACCATCTGCCTAGTTAGTCCTCCCTTTTTATTTTACCATTGTATTGTGCATTTTTCCCTTTCATTGCTTTTTATGTCTTTGGCTTTTGTAAGTCTTTTTAGTCTTCCCCTCTCACCCTTAGCTGTATTACTCTTTCATACTAATCCTTGCTTTCTCCTTATTTACGGATCATAAAGAGGTCCTAACGTACCATTTAGTTTCTCATTACCCTTCTTCCATGTCAACACACTTTTTTAAGTTTTCAAGTTTCTGAAACTTTATTTTATTAGTCTGTAGTATTTGCTGATATATTTCTTCTAGATCACTTCCAGGTAAACTATCTTCAAATTATAGTCTTATCTGGTTTGCTTTTCAGTTCTGCTAATTATTCTACTTTCTGGGAAAAAAAAAAAAAAAAAAGTGATACCATATGTAGTGGAAGAACTCGTAGGACAATTTTTATTATTCACATTGTCAAATTTTAGGAAGCTAGTGTATGTCCTTGGCTTGTCTTCCATAGCCAATAAAGGAAGTTTAGTTAGCAATATGCTTTCTGTTTCACGTGGATGACGCATAACCATAGTGAACTAAAAGGTCTTCAATTCCATTCCCTTTTGGGCTATCTTTTTCCTTACAAATATTCATAAGTAACAGATTCTGTACTTTGGAGCCTAAAGTTAAAAAAAAAAAAAAAAAGAAAAAAAAGAGCAATTGTAAACATATTAGAATATCAACTCCAGCAAGGTTTTGTACCCAGAAGCATTTTGAGGATTTAGGAGAGAATTTGAAAGAAAGAAAGAAGGAAAAACGAGTTTTAAATTAAGATTAAGATGGAACCTTGCTTATGCTGATGCCTTTTGTAAGCTGACCTGGAACAGAGACTAGACAGAGCAAAAGGATAAAGTAGATATTTATTAAAAGGCCTCAATAGGTACACCTGGACAGCACAGAAGTCCAGCCAGACCACACCCAAGCAAGATGAACCTCAAAATGGCCACAAAAATGAAGTCCCAGTCACGAGGTCTCACACTTTCATAAGTTCTGGTCCATCAGCATATTGGAGTTAATTGTCCAATTATAGATTCAGGTTATGAAGATCCATCCTCCTGGTTTTTTCTTCTCACATCACCATTGATTTGTTCTTGGGCCTGAAAGTTGTCCTTGGTATCAAGCTAGGGAAGGAATTGTTTTGTCTATCTACTCTGTGAAGAGAAATTAGTAGCACTTAATATGAAATTTAAAACTACTCACTAAAGCAGCACAGAATCTAAAAATTATAGAAGCTAAAACTTAAGGCATCAATGCAACCATCATGCCCTCTTCCATGAAAGAAGTTATATTGAGTCTTTGCTGTTTTTAATGTATCCTAAGTAAGACAACCCCTCATATCTCTTTTATTTTACAATTATTTTGCCAGTTAATCTGGCATAAAAGATGGGGGGGGGAGGGGGGAAATTACGAAAGTCTGAATGCAGGTGGATTCCACAGTGATTTTACTGTGACCCCAAGATCCCAGTAAATATTTTTGGTAGTTTTCTCACTATCAGTGAAATTTCACAGAACTATTTTCAGAGATTCTTTCGGTACACAGTCAAAGGCTTTATTTGACTTTAGTTATTCATAAAGGCTAAAGAAAGGTATCTGCCTTTCTCATTGAGTCTAGTATTTACAGAAGAGTTCTTCTGTTATCTCTTAAATTCACTTTCACTCATCCAGTCTCTGTTGGAATGTCTTTTGATATTTCTGTATCAATACCAAGTTAAACACTCAGTAGATCTGACAAGATTTCCAGGAACAGAAAAAACATTACGAACTCCATCAAAATGACAATATCTGTTTATCGTTTACCAGCTTAGAAATAGTCTCCTTTTTGTCCAACTAGAGATAGCCATGACAAATTTATTGATTGTTATTTGGAAGTTACTTTCCTCAATAAGGCATGAGTGATCCCAAGCCTAAGTTTACTTCTATTTTCAACCCCAGCAGGAAAAAAACCCAACACAACTCCACACAGTTATATTGCTTCTTCAGTCTGAAGCATGGTATTTTCAGCATAAAGAACACTAATCATTCTGACAGTTATCTGTGGATGTTTTACCAAGGCTATCCAAAGCTGGGTGCAGTTTTTGGGTGCAGATATTGTTTTGCAGTGCAGATACTTAAAGCATCTAGGTCTGCAACTTTAAGCTTTATTGGTTTTGCTCCAGAAGCACTCGAAGCTTTTGGGCGCAGCTGTAAATGCACTTAGACAGAATATATTTCCAAATTCTTTTGAATGACTCATAATCAGGCTATTTATTTTTCCTGCTGAAATATTTTAGCTTTAACTTTATAGCAACCAATCTATTTTGATCTTTATTCTTTTTTAGTGTATCTTAAAGAGTTTCTCATATCTGAAAGATAATTAGTGTTGTGCATTTGCAATTTTTTTAGAATGTTCAATATGTTATGCATTTTTCATAGTCTAAGAACAGTTTCTCCTACTTGAAACTTCAGTTTCTTATTTATAAAATTGAGATTTTTCTTTAATAAAATTATTTTTCAGAGATACTTTCATGTAAGTACCAATTACTACATTTCCTATATTAAAATTAACTTTAGATAACACATAGTTGAAGTAATATAAAAATTTTAAATTAAAATACTGCTAAAGAATGTATCTATATATTATTTAATACAAATATTGCACGTCATTTTTCAGAGAATGAAAGTGCAGCTTGCCATCTTGTTGATCTGTGACTATTCGGCTATTCCATTCAAAAGAGCAGCTACATGGATATGAATATTTTAAGTTTAAAGGGATTTATATGAATTTATTTAATCTAAATAAGTATATCTTGGAGCATATTTTGGAGAAATACATTCTTTTTGAACATATTTTATTTTTTTTTTAAGTCTAACTCTCAGAAGATGAAAGGTTTTTGGATGCTTCACTTTCATTGTTTTAAAGGTAAATATTTATTTTGGTGTTAAAACTCACTAGTTTTTATTGACTTAATTTCAAATGTTTTGAATTTTTTCTATTTATCTTCTAATATATGTATTGGGATGAGCACCCAGTTTTCATTTTTAGTTGATAAGCTAAACCAAAAAGCATTGACAGTTTCAGTCCTCATCTTATTATACAAAGACAAGGACATAGCATATCAGGGGTTATTTTTGCATTTGCAACATATTTACCTTAGAAAACTCTATTTTATTTTTTTATTCTTTTTAAAATTTCAGTACACAGAGAGCTTGATTGATCAAGCCATCTACCTTTTCTAAAAAAAAGTATCTAATATTTTAAAGTATCTAATTTTTTTTAGAAAATTATTGTTTTAAGAAACTTCTTATACTACAAAATTATCATTATGCTAGCTCAACATACCTCAGTGTCCTGACCCTTTAATTTAGAGTGCAGTCTACCTTTTTTGATTACTTGTTTTTCTATTAGCAGATATTTTTTTACTGAAGCTAGAAGAAGCATCACTATTCACTAGATTAAGATCAAACACTCATTTCATGTTTGAAAAATTAATTCTATAAAGTAATTCCTTGTGCAGGTCGGGCTTCAAAACATTTTTCCTTTATTGGCTACCTCACCCTTCTGCTCTTACTAAAGAGTGTTTTGTACTTCTCTCATTTTATTTATTTGTTTGTTTATTTGGTTCCAGTTTCTGAAGGCAGCTTTTGGACCTGCAGAATATTTATCTCTGTCCATCACTTTGCTGCTCTTGGCTACTTTCTTCAAAACTGGGAAAACAGCAGGTTAGGAGCCCTTAATGATACAAACATTCTCTGCAGAAAATTCTGGACTATTGCACTCTCTGAAAGACTTCAAATTAATAAATTGCTTTGATAAAGGGTTAGAGAATATCTGTTGTCTGAATTTTACCTGACAAGGAAATGAACTTCAATTCCAGGAATAACAAGGTAAACTTTTATTTTGCCTTCTCCAGGTTGGAGAATAATGGGAGCTGGGCATTTACCTGGCAGAGATTTTTTCCCTTCCTACCTGCTCCGATGTCTGAGCTGCCTGGGGCACCTAGAGCAGAGATGAAAATAAAAGCTAACAGCCTTCATTTCTTCTCTGCAGAAGGAGAGGATCCCCACCATCAGAGGAGCTGTAACTCAAAGCAGAGTGAACAGCAGGGGCTGTGCTGAGAGCACCGAGACATTTCAGCATCTCTTGCATGCATCCTCCACTCAAGGAGTGCTTTTTACACAATCCTTCTGGTAACACATACAATCCTTTTCCAGTGACATGTAAACATAGTTGTAAATTCAGGATGATGCCAGTGCAATGAGGACAATTATTTAATTTTCAAAGCATTTTTAATACTAGCATGATCTATCTGTATTTAGTACAAAATTGTATTAACCTCAGTAAAAGTGGGGTAGCTGCAAATTTGCATAAAGAAAAAAATTATCTAGAAATTTTGACATAAAGCAAAATAGACTTTGTATAAACAAAATATCTTAATTTTGAGTCAGCATTTCTGTCACTTATAAATATTGAAGTGAAGAAAGCTCAGAGGTTTAACTTTTTTATAACATATTGTATTCCATAAAATTTGGGATATATAAGAAGCAACATAAAAATATATCTAGCCTTGTCAAGAAACAGATTTATAAATATAGTCACAGTAAGAAGTAACACAATAAGAGTTAAAATTGTGACTCTGACCCACTAAACTTAAACTGATCCATGGAGTAGAGATTTTTCTACAGAGACTTATTCTTTAAAAGAGAAAAGAAAATTAAGATATTGATAAAATCCACTGCAAATATTCAGCCATAGTTTTCTCTTTTGCTTTAGAGATCTCATACTGCCTAAACTCAGTGACCTAATCCTTTCCCCAGATAATGGATTTGGTAAGCACTCTTCTCTTTTACCTTACTTAGTTACACAAAACTAATTCCAGCCTTCTATTCAATTGCCACAGTACCATATTTCCATATTTCACAAAAAAAAAAACAAACACTGAAACAAACCTCACAAAATCCACACTGAAAATGTAACACAAATCATCCATAAAACATCCCAACTGTGTTTTCTTCCACTCAGAGAGTAATGCCTGTATTTTACATATACACCACGTGCAAAGAGAGCAGACCACCTATCATGCACAGCTGAGCTTCAGTAGACTTGCATACTTTTACCTTTGCCAGAGCATTTTTCAGCAACAGGATGACTTCATGCTTTCTGTTTCTCCATCAGGACATCTGTTCTCTCTCTTTTGGTAGTTAGATAATTTAACAGTATAAATCTTTAGTCTGAGAAGAATTTTCGTTCCACATCAATATTTGCCTTTAAGTCAGAGCACAAGAGATAGGAACTCTTACTCACCTAGTGTCAGGTTCAACACTGCTATTACTTTCTCTGTCCTGAAGTATTTCTGGGAGTACAGAACTATCCAGCTATAGAAGATGACCTTCAAATATCCAGTAACATTGTCCTTCCTGTCCAAAACTGATATGACCTAAGCGGTACTCTACAGATTTTTCTCTTCTGTTTGTTCTCTAACAAGACATATTTGCATTGCTTGTGGCATGTTGACATAGCTTCATATTCAGTTGGAATAAATGGAGTTTATTCCACATTATATGCTTAAGAAAGACAGTAGTTAGGAGAGGGTATTTTGGTCATTAAATATATTATATATTTGTTGCTCTTCAGTAAGAAAAATGTTTGTCTACCAACATCTGAGTAAAGGTTTTAGCAAGCAGATCATAATATAAATATAAGTATTCATGCAGAAATTGTTCGATTGATAAAAAATATAATACTACTGTACTAATAAACAAAATTTTATCAGTTTATATGAGACAGATGGTTTAAAAGATTTGCCCAGTTAAGAGTACTTTGCCCATTGATAACTGTGTTGGGTGATGAATATGTCCCACCCCTATTATGGTGGAATTATTATATTATGGAATTAAAGAAAAATTTGCATGTAATAGGATCTTGCATGAGGAAGAAAATGTATCTCAGGTGTAAACTAAACAGCAGTGATAATCTTGATGGAATGAGAGAGTGTCAGAGCACATGCACACTTGAAACACTCTTCAAGTAGCACTGGATTTCTTCTTCAGGAGTTGTACTAGAGAAAATTGATAAACAGCAATATAGTTACAAAACTAGAATATGGATTCATACCATGACTCTTTTACCATGCAGAGCTGACCTGGGAGTACTGAGGTTTCTGTGATATAAAAAGAGCTGTGATATAAACTAGCAGAGCTGTGGGTCCCAAGAGCACTGAGGGTAAATCACAAACACCTATTGGACCATCTTGAACACCTGCCCCAACTCTCCTCTCTTCCCTCAATCATTGAAATTAAACTCACAATCATTTCTATATGGACTCTTGTTCTCTTTAAATAGTAGAAGAAATGCAGAAACAGATGAGAACAATGCAAGAGGAACTTAAAAACCAAATAGTCAAGACCTAGTAAACACAAGAATACATGTGCCAGGATACTGCCTCTTTGCTGCACTTGACAGAGCTTATGGGCAAAGCAGATTTTTAAATACTTCTCTTAAATTTACTATCTCTTATTTTCTTTCTGGATAGTCACTGACAGTTGCAGGTGTACCCTGATTCAAGGACTGAACTCAGACATGTACTGGCTCACCAGGCCGTGACCCTGCCAGCCCCAGGCAGCCCACCTCCCCTAGCAGGGTGGGCATCCCACCTGGACCCCAGCTGCCACTCCAGAAGGTCACAGATTTGACACAGGTGTCCTGTCTGCCAATGACACCTGAATGCTTAAGGTGCCCTAACGTACCTCAGGCAGCATTTACTCATTTTCACTCTAAAGTGAAAATGTGAGCAAATGAGCCTTAGGAGACTTTCTTTACGGAGGAGACATATATTTTGGATCTCATTCTGATGATTCCAAGGAAGACCAGCCAGGTAAAAGTTAGGCCTAACAACATATAGCTGTTGGTTTCCTATATCTGTAGTAATAAACACAACATTCATAATTTATAAACTTTAATAGGATTATAAACTTCACTCTGCTAGTTTTAAACCACAAACATGGTTTAAATTACAGCTTAAATTATGCAAAAACATTTCCAGTGGAAATATTTTCTGCCTCCAAATCCCTTTGACTGACAATGTTTACCTCTAGCTTTCATATTGTTCATCTGGAACATTCTCTAAGGGAAATTTAAATCTTCAGAAAATTGCAAAGAAGAACTCTAAGTTAAAAGAGTTTTTAAAATAAGGACTTTGGACAACCATAGAAATAAAATAAGTCAATAAATTATGCTAACAAGTTATAGAAGACATTTAATAATACGAGGTTGGTCTTGGTAAGGATAAAAAAGAACTGAGCCTATGCATTCCTGTATGTACAATAGAAACCAACAGCTAAAGAGATAAATGGATATTAGTAAGTAAATACAATATGCTTGATTTTTTATAGATTTAATTTATATTTGTATGTGTAATATCTACAAAAATACCTGTAAAGTGTATGATCAATTAGCATTAGTGTTAACCAGCATGTTTCCCATTTTATAAAAAATATAGTTTTCAGAACAGTATCATTTAATTGCTAAAGTGTGGTAGAAAATCCTGAATCATACCATTTATATCCTGGCAATGTGGAAAAACACCAGTATTTTTTCTGTAGAACTCTTAGTTTATCAAGAGTATATTAATCGCTCTTTTCAGAAAATGGGAGCATTTGCATATCTATGGCAAGGTGTCAGTTTAAGACATATCAAGGGAAGCTACGTGAGTCATACCATGTCAGAGTACAAAGCACAAAGTTAGTTTAAGTAAATGCTGCAACCTGACATTCTATGTCAGAAGCACATACATCATTACCAAGGTAATCCAATCTATGACAACTTCATTATCTAAAATTTTCAGCGCTGAAAAGCCATGTTAGCTATGGATTGCAAAGGTCTCTTCTAATTTGAAAGCCTCTGCTTCATGAGGGCAATATTGTAAGTGATTTACATGTCATGCCCACGGCTATCCTTGTATGGATGGAGTAGAATTTTCTTTTCACAAACAAACTAGCTACAACAAGATAGTAAGATATAACATTGCGATACCATAAATTTTTCATACATGGAAAATTCTCAAGATCAAAAATGCAACAGTGGGAAAGACTTTTTTGGGTTTTTTTTAAAGCTGAACAATTGTGCATTGTCAAATGTGCACAGTCTAGCAATAATAAATGAAGAAAAGATCCACCCAGCCTTGTCTGGGGCATTTAACTTTGGTTGCTATTTTAGGTACCTACGACTTGTTTAAAGACTCTCTATGGCATCCAAAATTCACCTAGAAATCTAAAATCTTAGTAGCTTACTGTCTTTCTTAGGCCCCTAATTCAGCCACCTAGGTAGATGTTTAAGCACTTGATAATCTCTTGCAGTTATTGGTTGTGAAAGTCTTTCTAATAGCAAATTTATTAGACTTTACTAAGGTGAAATACTGTAGGATATAGGAACAATCTTTTTCAAATATATGGTATTTGTCATAATTCCAACAAAAATGCCTCTCTGTATGGCTTTAAAGACCTTATTTTGAGCCAGTGGGTGTACAAGGCAAATTTAATATTTGCAGTTAATGTGTCCAGGTCAAAATCTATATACTTTAAAAAAACCTCAAAAACCTGTGCTCCTGGGGAAGATCATGGAGAAGCTCCTCCTAGAAGCTGTGCTTAGGCACATGGAAAACAGGAAGGTTATTTAGGACAGCCAGCATGTGAAGCACTTGGCTTCACCAAGAACAAGTCCTACCTGACCAGCCCAGTGGCCTTCTATGATGGAGTGACTTCCCTCAGTGGATAAGGGCTACAGATGTCATTTATCTGGACTTCTCTGAAGCCTTTGACATGGATCCCCACCACATTCTTCTCTCTAAATTGGAGAGAGATGGATTTAATGGGTGGATTGTTAGGTGGATGAGGAATTGGTTGGATAAATCCAGAGGATAGATATTCATGGTTCAGAGTCCCAGTGGACATTGGTGACAAGTGGTGTACCTCAGGTAATCCATTTTGGAACTGGTGTTATTTAATATCTTCACTAATATTGGAACACTTAATAATATTATTGGATGAAAGGATCAAGCACATCCTCAGTAAATGGGCAGATGACACCAAGCTTCAAACTGAAAAAGAACAGGCTTAGATTAGATATTAAAAAGAAATATTTTCCTATGAGGATGGTGAGGTGTCCAGGTGGTTCAGAGAAGTTGTGGAAGCCCCATCCCTGGAAGTGTTCAAGGCCAGTTTGGATGGGGCTTTGAGCAGCCTGGTCTAATGGAAGATGTCCCTGCCCATGGCATGGGGGTGGAACTAGATGATCTTTAAGGTCCCTTTCAACCCAAATTGCTCAAATTCTATTATGATCCCACAACCATATCTGGTCGTGATATTTATCAGCTTGCTTTGGATCATTCTTACAATTCCATCCATTTCAGAAAGAAAACTCCTGGCAGACCTTCACAAAGTCTCTTTTTGGAAGTGAAATTTGAAGACAATTGTCCTCATAGAATAATCTTGACTTGACTCTTCCTAACTTTGATTGTTTGCTAGCATGTGTTTGAATTGGTTCAACAGATCATGTGGATTATATACTTTTATTTTTTATTTTGCCCATTTTAGTATAAATTGCCAGAAATTTGATTTTCTGAGAGCAATACTGTGTCAATATAACAATATAAATCAATCCAAAGGACACTTAAGTAAGTGCATGTCTTCGAATATTTTGACCCTACAAGCACAAAAAGTTTAGAAATTGCAGCATGGACAAACCATTGAAAGTTAAAACTGTGTAAGTGCAGTGCTTCCCAAGACTGTAGACCTTAGCATTAGCTAGAGAAATACAGCAAATAAGGTACTGTTCAGGAGATCTGCAGTGTCTGATTTAACTTAACAACACCAGAGTTCCTGGGCAAAGGGAAAGAAATCCCCCCAGTGTATTTTGACTGTCTCTGCCTCATAAAGGGCTAAAGTTATCTACTTTTTTGCTTTCTATTTTTTCTATTATTTTTTTCTTTTTTTTTTTTAATATCAGAGATACATAGAGATGATGATTACAATTAATTTCTCTTGTTTGTTATTTAGGCTATTGTCAAGTTTTTGATCTCCTTATGATTACCAATGCACATGGCTCATATCCCACAGCAGACTGCACTGTTGTATTCATACTCCTTTTTAACAGTTTAAAAATTAACTGACTCTTTTATCTGGGTACATTTTGTACACGCGCCTATATCTTGTACAAACTGGTTGTCCTGTTGAGTGATGCTTACTCCCACTGACGTCTGCTGTGATAAGATGGAATGAGTCACTCTAGGTGTTCATAAAGGTTAACAAGTAATATATTCAGAGCTGTAGATAAATCACGATGCCCTTCTACGTGGCAGACGCTACAAATTGCTGAAAAATGCCTAAAAGTAGGTAAATAAATAGATAGAATCAGTGGCTTCAAAATAAATTTAAAGGTGCACATTCAGAAAGCTGAGCATTATCCCTGCATGAGACAGTGACACTGAATGACCTCTGAATATTATTTCATTGTAAAGAATTTGGATACAGCATAGATAAAAACACTTTTTTTAGCATCTTGTCACTGTGCGCTGCCAGTGTTAAATGCAGTTCACATCCTGATTTTGCAGCTCTTACACCTGTCTGATCTGCACCCTCCCTAGAGGATTTTCTAGCCAAGACTAATCAGCATAATGGTTCTGCTCTAGCTTCCTGCCCCTCTGCTATGAGAGTCAAAGAGACAGTCAAAATACACTGGGGGGATTTCCTTCTTTTTTTCCCTCTTCGTCTCTTTCCCTCTATATCAAAGAATCCAAGGAAACAATTGATCATCTCATGAAGGATTTGGTAACTCATTACATGGTATCTATCTTCTGAAACTCAACTGCAGAAAGGTTTTAGCACAATTTGGAGAAGTTTACTAAGGCCAGCTTTCAGAAGGTGTGGAAAAATATTGGTCTTGCTGCAGTCACTACAGATGACAGCACAGAATCAAAATAAAGATGTTATCAAGCCAAATGCTAGTTGTTACTACTTTATTATATCAAAAAAATGTTTTCATCAGGTTTCTTCAAGTATGTTGACCAATTTCCTTCCTAGAAAAGTCAAATAGTTCTACCTCTAGAGTAAAAGTTGATTTGTTCTGTCCTTGTGTTGCTTGTATTCATTAATGAAGCAGTAGTGCTAACTCTCCTCCATCCTTCCTTGACATGGAAGTAAAAGATATATAGTCAAGGCTCTGGATTTTCTATGCTGATGTAATGGTCCACAGAAAATCATTGCAAACTACTGGGCATCTGTTCTGCAAAGCAAGGTCAACAGTAAATTCTGATGGAGGAATATTTTACTCCATACTCCCATATGCTAATTCTAATACACTCAATATCTAGTGCTTTGTTATTTGCTGGGTCTAGACAAGTCCCTGTGCAGACTATGAAACTATTATATCATTCTATGGCTGTACCTATCACTGAGACTCTCTAAATTTGTCTTTCAGAATCAGACATTTTCTTTGCTGATTGGACAGGGAGTCTGTCTGTTTAGCTAAGGTGCCATGAATCAGAATGCCAAGACAGCAATCCACTCATTGTAGACCAGCAACCCCAGACACTGTAGTATTTGCTTCATGTGAAAATTCTAGATTTCAGAATGCATGTAAGTTATACTGAATATAAAAGCTTTTACCTGTACAGTTATAATGTTGTTTATTGAAATATTTTGCTGTCTGGGGTTTCCATTCAGCTCCTAATTCCCAGGGTTAAAACATACATAAAACATTTTTAACCTAAACAAAATAAACATTACTAAATATATGATTCTCAGAAAAAAATGAAAAAAAATATATGGAGAAGAAAAAGTTTCAATGGTCTTACTCCATCTTTATCAGCTCATCAGCTTCTGTCCTATCGCTGATTTTGGTCATGGATTTCCCTGTACTTGTATTTCAAGACTCAATTCTTGATAAAATTCCTGACGATTGTTATTACTTTTGACATCGTTGCTTCTGTCTCTGTTTTCTTTTTCTTCAGAATCAAGGAGATGGAGCAACAGAATGCTTCACTTCTTTGCCTCTAAGGGACAGGTTCTAGGCAGACAAAACTAAATCAAATATAATTTTTAATTTGCAACAGCTTCCTGTAATGGATAGTATCTATTAAAGTACCTGGTATCTAATAAAAAATACTAAGGTTTTATATGAGCTTTTGATGAGTCAATCTTTCCCTTTATGTAAAACTTTTAATTTGTAATATTATTATGTGCCCATAATTGTCGCGCCAGTTCAGCCTGGCTTCCAAGAGCCTCAACCTGTCCAGGGAGTCTCCCAGGCGATCTGTGATGCCTGCAGGCAGAGTCCTTAGAGCAACAGGCTCTGAGAAATGCAGCTTCACCAGCCGACTGGTTCAAGTAAAAGAGTGAGAGGAGGCTTTTTGCCATGAAGTTCCAGCCCAATTTAATGTTGCCGAAGGGGTCAGGAACAAAAAGCCCTGAGCACCGTCACGCGGGGGGTTTTATAGGGTGACATTCTGACACGCCCAGGGGGTCTGAGATTTCCAGGATTGGGTTCAGGGAAGATTGACACAGAGGGTGCTGGAACGGAGGGAGGGGAAACTAGGAATATATCAACTGAATATAACAGTGAGACCTTGATATAAAAGTATATAAATAATCATTGAACATACACACCACCACACATAATAATACAAACATTAAAATAAAATCCTTCAGAACCCCATAGTCTTTCCTTATGTACCTTGTGACAAGGAAAATATTCATGTTACACTGTTTTCTATCAATATTCATTAAAAAAATGGAATAACTTTAAAATATGGTCAGTAGGCTTTAGCTTTGAGTTTAGTTAGGCAGTGACCATACTTCAGTATCATTTAATTACTCCATTTTAAAACCTTTCTAAAAAGTATATATTGTGCTTTGAGTAATGGTGTACAAAAGCAATCTACTTCAGCTGTTAAACATTTTAAGTGAAACAATCAATTTGAATGACAATCTGTTATTCATCCATAAAATGTATTAACTAATGAAAAATAGACATTTCTCCAGTCACACATTTCAGTGAGAGACTTAAAACAACTGGGACTTCACAACCTTTTGATACAATTAGATATGTGTATGGCTTAATCAGCAGAAAAACGTTTGAAGTCTATCAGGGTTGAGTGAAATAGTTACACAACTAGGAGCTATGAATAAAATGAAAGGAGACAAAGACTTAATCAGGAGTCAATTCCTTTGTGGGCAGAGGGAAAAGAGTCTAGTTATTTGACAGCTTTTATTTATTCAAAGGCCAGAATTAAGAAATATACATTTTACAGAAGCATTCTTTCAATAGATCAGGGAACCTATTCCTTCATATACTTGTGTCGCAAAGCAGCATTCATAAAACATGGCTCATGATAATAACAATGGAAAAGAAAAATATATTGTGTAAAGGTAGATTCAGAGTCAGTTTTCCAGGAAACAATTTTTCCATATTAGAATTGGATAAACAAATTCCATCCCCATTGCACCAGGGAGTGCTATAGCATGGCCATTTTGAAAGTTGCAAAATCACTACTTTAAGAAGGTTCTGATAAAAATAAAAATATCCAGATTTCATATCGTTTTACGTGATAAAAAGCTTTCAGCCTCATGGTGTTTTAAAACTGCTCTTTTAAGACACTTTATAGTTTTGCTTCTTATTCTGACAGACAAGTCAAGCACAGAAAGAAAGAAAGAAATGGCACAGATCTGTATGAAACAGCGTGTCAGCATACCTGTAAAAGCTTTTGTGCACCCAACAGCTTTACTATCAACGCACTGATGGGCCATTAGTCATTGCAGGAAAAAGCACCTGTGAAGACTGCTTCTCCTTTAGGCAAGGGAGCAGCAGCCAAGCAACAGGATGAGGCATGTGCTGCAGACTGGAAAATAATTTTTTCCCAGGTTCAGGCAGTGTGTAGCTCAGGGGGGGAGCCAAGGACAGAGAATTGACTTGGAAGTCAATTCTTGTGAAAGAACAAGGTCTGGAACTTGGACATGACTAAGAGTGAGGAGATGTTTACTTATCTCTTTTTATTAAAGAGCTCTTGGCCTGGTCATCTGCACTGTAGTGATTGAGGACACAATGTATTGTTGCCACCACTGCTAATTACACAGGTCAACTCTGTGCAGTTGAGTAATCACAACTAATGTTGAGTGTGCTTGCTGGGTAGTGATGGCTTTGAGTATGTAATGATGATGGTTAATATTGAGAACAAAAGATTTGCATGAAATGTGTTGCTAATTAGTAACAGTCTAGAACAGTCTAGTAACAGTCTTTATTTTACCATTACAAACATTATTTATGCTTTTTAAAAATACCCATTACAGTGAAATCTGATTCCTAACTCTTATTTTTTTTTAGTGTATATGAATGTATGTGTACACATACATTTACGCATAATCGTATACAACAAATGGTTTCATCCGTAAAAGATGTATGATAAGGAAATGAAGGAAAGCTGGTCCATGGTAATGAAGGGAAGTTCCTACATGACAAAAAGTGAGCAAGCTCTAAGAAAAATTGTAGTTAGGTGTATATGAAAGAAAAATTCTTGTAATTGTCATGGTTACCTTTGATTTTATAACACATGGATCAGTCATGAAATCAGTTGTGCAACTCTTCTGCATAACAGACTGTCATAATTTCAAAGTATTTCTGAAATGTGTCCCTTCTAAGAAGCCAGGAGCTTGTTAATATTTGAAGGGTATTGTGCATATATATGAACCATATCTATCCATGAGGGAAGAAAATCATTATTGACAGACTTCAGCTACTGTAAACCTGTGCATGTTCACAGATTTCAGAGCAGCCATGCCTGTTTATCATGGTTATGAATAAGGCCTAATGACTAGAGGACTACACCCAGGCCAAGAATTTGGTAAGGAGCAAGGATATGCCTATAACATAAATGGTTTAACAGAATCAAAATGCTTAAATTTTGCACTGCACTTTCTAATGCATTTTGTCTGAAATTTTATGATTATCATTTCTAACTGGCCATACTCAAGCAGGTTTTCCTGACTCTCCTAATACTATTCTGAAACAATTTATACTGAAGACCTTCAGATCAGAAATGGGTTTGTTTTGGCAAGCAAAGAATTTAACACAGTCACAAAATATAAAAATAATATATAACATATAAATGATTGAAGATTTAAGACATTCTCTTATTTAGTTTTTAATCAACATCAGTTTTTTTTAATTAATTCTATATCTTCAACATTTAATATTTTTCTATAGTTAAACACTTCCAGGACTTCATAAAAAGGTAAGTTATATTTTCTACTTCTCTCATATCCAGGGAATCAATTATTCTATCAAATAAAGATATCAAGTTATCTTGGTATTATCTATCTTTTTAAAGATGGTTTTGATTTTTCTATTTCTATTTATAGAATTAATACTTCTTAATTTATTTCAAAGGTTTCTATGCTCTTGAATTTAAAACATAAGCTCCTCTTTTTCAGGTCTATGTTTTTCTTTCTATTAATTAAAGTACAATGTTTATTATTTTACTGGTATACTTACACTCCAAATTTGATAAATCAGTTACTCATCAAAATTTAAAAGTGTGCCAGTTTTTCATTATTCTGCAGTGACAATCAATAAATGTCTTGATCAGAGCACATTAAACTCTGAGTTCTGTTTCCTCCTCTGATGTAGTAATTTCCATTTCTATTCTGACACTGCCATTAGCCATCCTATCTCTGCCCCTGGATACACTTTGGTCTTACTGAAAGTCATACAAAGTCTTAATAACTTTGATTATTCATAACTTGAATCATTTTAATCTCCTTCAAAAATTCTTTTGTTCTCAAGCTTGTGTCTTACCTTTTTATATCAATGTCTTAAAGAACTTCTACTCTAAGCGAAAACAAACATCTCTGAAGAGTAACTCACCCCTGCTAAGATAACCCATGATATGCCTCTTGGGGGAACCTACCTTTGTCTATGTTATTGGGAAAACCTAACTGCTGCTGAACTTAACTGTTAGTTGATAAATTCATCCATAAGGATTGACAGTTGAATAACCAAGTAAGAACATGGATAATAACTGTTTACTTACAAATTCCCAGTTCTTACTACAGTTGTAGTCCCAGGTATCATGGACTCCATCCAGTTACCACTGGATTCAGTGACAAATTTTTTTAATGAAATTCACTAGACAGCAACATGGGATAGAAAACAGGCGTCAATTTCTCGATGTTTCAAGTAGATTGCTACACATTCAAGAATGTAAATAGCAGAAAAAATCCATTCAGTGTGGGATATAATTCATCACTTGAAGTAACAATTCCCTGCTGAATTTCACATGGCTCTACATAGGTACTTAGAAGATTGAATCATACGTTTTGAACAAAGAATATTAATTTCTCTTTTGTCATTCATATTTTATAAAATAGTTTAGTTGCTAACAGAAAAGGTGTTTGGGGAATAGTATAGGAACAGTAAAAGGATTTACAATTATTAGCTATATGAATTTCATTTCTAGTGTTGTCATCACTAAAAGTTGGCAGTGAGAGTGGCACTAGGGACATTTTACTTTTCACAGAAAATAGTGGTCACAATACACAATTATTGCTTATGCTATGGTTTGATTTGGTATTTGAATCTGAATCAGAAGGGTTCAGACTTGAGGGATAGAATCAATAGTATGGAAATTATTACAGCTTTCCTTCTAACATTTTTACCCAATATTGCAGAAGGAGGCAAATGAGATACATTGTTCTGGTCAGCACATTGTGATTCTAAGAGGATTAACTTTCTCAAAAAACAACCATCACTGTAGGCCAAAATTTTTTATTATCTGATCATTGTGATCTACTGGATAGATATATTATGGGTTTATTAATGATTACTTGTATACATTTCACTTGGATCAGTACTCAAGGAAAATAGTGATCTGAATTAGAGGAACATATGTTAAATTAACACTTGCATAAGCCGCAGTTTTCAGCACAGTTACAGTGTAGAACAAGATTACAATTAAATTACAAGTCGGGAACAAGAATCAGTAGAAGACACAAAACAGGTCAGCAGCAGTAAATAAACCCATTGCTGTTTTCCATCTCATCTGCCCAGCTCTAAAGTGTGAAGTTCAAACAGATTTCCAGCTGGTGGAGAAAGAAGCTTCCCTTTAAGTATTACTTCTATTATATCCATGTCACAGGACTGTTAAGAGCAACAATACATTCATCCCACCCACCCTAAAGGAAAAAGAAGCGACACTGAAACTAAGAAATGCAAACAGGGCATTTTCTTCTACTGCTGTTATTTTTCAGCACTTTTACATGTATGGATAGGATTTGTCTCATTAACTAATGGTCTTTGTTTTCCCCTTAATACTTTCAACTCTTTCTTGAAAACTATGTTCATCTACAGATTCCCTCAAAGATTTACACAAAATATTTCTGGAACATCAGGATCTAAGGTAACTACTGTTTGAAAACAACAATTAATATTAACAGGCAGTGGCAAAAGTATCAAATTAATTAGAGGTTAATGTGTACCTGCCACTTCACACACCATAAATATTCTTCTGTCTATGCTTTAATTGAAAAATTTATGAGAATTTATGCTATGGAAATTGAAAGCATAGTTAGATAAAAATTACAGAAGGATAAATAGCTCAGTAGGAGCTCATCCTACAGATAATGCTAAAAAGTGAGCATGAGGCATCAAAATGTTGACTACAGTAAACAGATATTAAAATCCTTTTTATTTTATTCTTGGCACTTATCTAGCAGCTTCCTAAGAAGTTAACTTGCTTACGCTGATGTATAACTATTCTGTAACAGTTGTGACTATACAAATTGTAAGTGTAATCAAACCAAAAAAAGAATAACAAATCAAAAAGAAAACATGAACAAAGCACCATAAAATTATAGAACTCTGTGTCATAAAAACCACACGGTATATATGCAAGCAGCCACTGCAACAAACAGCCTATATCTAAGTCTATACACTTATAGTTTATAAATTTCCAAAAGGCAGTACAAGTAATAATATTGTTTAAAAGTTCTTAAGTAAATATATCACCTGAACAAAAAACCAAGATGACAAAATCAATTTTCTTTGGCTTCAGGAGAATCAGATCTTCATCTAAAAGCAAATTAATTAGTTCTATTTTTAATTAATAATAATATTCATACATTTCACACATACTGAAGCAGACAGACTCATTGTTTTTCTTGACTTCCTATGCCCAGTGACAGAAAAATCTTAGAGGAAACAAAGAAAAAAAATAGTCCCAGCACAGATAATTACTATGTTAAAGACTAGAAAGCATTCACAGTTGTCTGACAAGTCTGTGCTAAATAGTAGAGCACCTCTTGTCCCATGTAGTATATTTCAGTTATTTATTTATTGCAGAAAATATTGGTTCTTGTATGATTTATTCAGATACCATGGAGATAAATAAATTCCAATTTCTATATACAGTTCTAGTAGCTCTGCTGGAATCAGGCACTTTTCATGTTGTAACACCAGTAATGCAGACACCAGTCTTCAAAAATAAACAATTTTTTTTTCATATATATATATATATATATATATACATTTAAAAGTATATTGTTGGGCATAATGTAAAGGACACATGCACATAGACACACAAACTTTCAACTACCTTGGCACATTCTGCTAGCCAAAAATGACTCTCGCAAGCATATCTGGTAAATCCATGTTATGCAACTAATTGAGGTAATCAAGGTACTCAACATCATAAAATTGTGCCTATTGCTTCCAGAAATGATCTTCTGATTTCATTAGCTTTTAGAATTAGTACTTATCTTTGACTTTAAATAGACTACAAGCTCTGTGCTGTGCATATAAATGTTCAGTCTGTCTGTTTAATCATTCAGTTTCAGTATTTTGCATGATGCCATATGTTCCTGTGACTAAACAATCTGCAGTTTCTATTCTGCTAGCTTTTATTTTTGAGATCTCTGGGATTTAAAATTTCTCTACCAGAAGTACCATTCCCTCCATACTCTGATCTGCCTCTTAGCTTTACAATCAACAATCCATTTTATATTCCCTAAAAGAGAACATGGATGGTGTCATTTCTTCACATGATGATGTTAATTACTGTCACCCCATCACAATTATTTTTTCATAACTGAAACTGCAGGGACACATCAAATTAACTTCTTCCTCCTCTGTATGCCTATTCCAAAGCCAAGAAGCTTTATTTCAAAATGACCTCATCTTTGTATAAATATATTTCAAGTATTTCACAGAGAATGATTGAAATTTAGATTGTCCTTCTTGTCCTCATAAAATTTACATCTATTTATCTTTTTCCTGGGTTTTATTTTTATCAAAATTATATAATGTGTTAGGTTGACCCTGAGTGGATGCCAGGTGTCCAATAAAGTGGGTCTATCACTCTCTTCCTCAGCTGGATGCAGGAGAGAATAATGTAAGAGAAGGTTGGTGATTCAAGACAAAGACAGGAAGTGGCCACTCACCAGCTACCACTACGGACAACACAGATTCAGCTTGGGGAAATTTGTTTCATTTGTTGTTAATCCACACAGAGTAGAGTAATTAAAAAGAAAAAATCTTAAAAAAACCTTTCCCTACCCCCTGCTTCCCAGCCTCAACATCACTCCTGAATCCTTTTCTGCTGGCAGCACAGTGGGAATGGGAGTTCTGGTCAATTCATCACACATTGTTTCTCTTGCTTTTTCCTCTGCAGGGGGAAGGCTCCTGCCACAGGAGACAATCCTGCATAAAATTCCCTGATACGAGTCCTTCCATAAGCTACAGTTCTTCATTAGATGCTCCAGCATGGATCTCTCCCATAGGCTGTATTCCTTCAGGAACAGAGTGCTCCAGCATGTGACTTGCACTGGGCCAAAACTCCTTGCCAACATGAGCTGCTCTCTCCAAAGGACCACAGGTTCTGCCAGGAACCTGCTCCACTATGGGCTTCACATGGATTCAAACCATCCTTCAGGGATCCATGCTCTGGTGTGGAATCCTCCAGGGGCTTTAGAGAGATTGCTCCACCACGGACCTCCAAGGCCTGCAAGGGCACCCCTGCCCTACCATGCTCTTTTCCACAGCCTACAGGGAAATCTCTTTTCCTGCACCTGAAAAGACTCCTGCGCCTCCTTCACTGACCTTGGGGTCTAACAGAGTTGTTTTTTCTTTTATTCTCTATTCTCTCTTGGCTTGCAGCTGCCCAATTGGGTTTTTCTCTTCCTTCTTGACTATGTTACCCCAGAATTGCTACCACCATCACTGATGGACTTCATATTGGCCAGCAGTGGGTCTTGTTGTGGCTCACCGGAGCCCAGCTAGTTTGGGGGGTCTCCGGCACCTTGCCACGTGTGGGGAACTACCCAGGGGAATGGGGGTGCCTGTGCCAGAACCTATAGAGCGGCGTGCTCTACTACACAAAATCACTGACTATGGCAAGGATTGGGCAAAGGAGAAGAACAAGACCTTACGCTGTGCGCTTCCAGCCAAGGTTTATTGCAGCTGAAGAGATCAGGAGCAGGAAGGCACCGAGCACAGCCGTGCAGGGGATTTTATACTGGAGGTGGATACAACACACGGAGCAATGGGGGAACAGCAGAGGTGGAGTGAAGGGGACATCAATCAAGGGTAAAGGTAAACCAGAGTAGGGGGGAGGAGGAAAGAGGGCACATGCCCCAATGGGGCATGGAGGTTAGGGTGACACCCCGACATGCCCAGGGGGTTGGAGGCTTCTAGGATTGGGTCAGGGGAAGATTGACATAGAAGCTGCTGGAAGAAAGAGGCGGAGTACTCGTGACAGACAGGAGGGGGAACATGACAGGCAGGGAAGGTGCTGGAATAAAGGGAGTGGAAAACCCGTATAAAGGGAGAACTGGGGGATGGCAACTGGGGGATTGACAGGAAATGAACTCTTCAACAAAGGTGGTAAACCACTCAGGGATACACCAGCTGGGGAAATGTGGGGGACAACTAGGAACGTACCAACCAAACATAAGAACAAAACCTTGATATAAAAATACATAAATGATCAACAAAAACACACACCGCAAAAGGTCTGTCTTGGAGCCTTTTGGCATTGGCTCTGTCACACACAGGGGAAGCTTCTAGCAGCTTCTTGCAGCAGCCACACCTGCAGACCCTCACTGCCTAAACCTTGCCACGTAAACCCAATACATGTGATCACTTTAAGGAATTATAAAGTCACTCAACTATAAACAGATTACAATAAATTATTAATTATGTCAGAAATACAGGTGCCATCACTTTAAAAATCATAGGAAACTAACAATAAATATGTACAACAACAATTGAGATGGGAATTTTTCTTCATACTATGCTTGAAATGGGAAATAATTGAAAGAAATTGGACACCACTGTCTTACTGCTGTTAAAGGCATCATTACTAATTTGAGGCTTCCGCAGGTTAATGACAGGTTATAGAAGCTTTCACCTACTTGAGTCTTGATTCAGGCAGGACGTCAACCTGGCTATCAGAAATAGAGAGAGGCAGGGGGAGAGATGTGTAAATAAGCAGCCAGCCCTGAACCATTTTAGTTAGCATGCCAGGAGCAAAACAAACTGTACCTAAACCATGTTTTGTGCTATAATGCACTTAAGGCACAGACTGTTGCCAGTTGTGACTGCCGCAGCAACTAACTTCTTAAAAGAGAAGGTATCTTAGTCATGAATTCACTCGTCAAGGTGATAATCTTGTCTTCAGGAGAATTCCACAGTGAAGTGGGGGTTCTCAGCATACCCAAAATCGGAAAGCCTCAGGAGAGGGCAGAGACCTCCCAGGAGCTGGCAGCTCACCCAGCAGATGTTGGGTGGTGGCAGTGGGCAGCTCCCTTCTGAGAGCCTGACACATTCTCCAGAGAGCATGCTGCTTGCTGTGGGCTCGTATCAGGGATGTCACTGAGAGAACATCAAGCCTTGTACAGTCCACTATTCCCTGCTACTGTTGTTCTATGTGGACACCAGGAGCAGCCTGAAGAGGACCAAGAAGGATTAGAGAGTCCTTGGACAGGTACTAAGGATTTTTAGAGCACAGAGATTTTTTTTTTTTCATAAATTCTACTGGTCAAAGGGAAGGAGTTTGGAAAAGATTACTCAAGAGCGTGCATAGCAAGCTTGCTACCCTGAGGTTCAGGCAAGGATCTGCTTGGTAGACTATCATTGGATAAAGCCTTGGAGGGAAAAGAAATCCAAGAAAGGTGGTTAATATTCAAGGATCACCTCCTCCAAGGTCAGGAGTAATTTATGCCAACAAAGACAAAAACAGAAAAAAAAAATGCCAGGAGGCCTGCATGGATGAAAAAACTGAAACATGGACATAAAACTGAAACATAAAATTAAGCCCAAAGAGGGTTGAAACAAGGACAGGTAATCTGGGAAGAACACAGAACGATTGTCCAAACACCAGGGAACATGTTAGTAAAGAAAAGTGTTCATATCATAAAATCTGGACAGGGAATTCAAGGGCAACAAGAAAAGCTTCTATAGCTAAATTGGTGATAGAATGAAGATTAAGGAAATACAGGTCCTTTCTAGGGGGAAATAGAAGACCTGGGTAGAAGGAATATGAAGAAGTCTGAGGTATTCAACAAATTTTTAGCCTCAGTCTTCACTGGCATGTGCTCCAACCACATCACCCAGGTGACAGAAGGCAAAGGTTGGGACTGGGCAAATGAAAAACTGCCTGCTGTAGGAAGAGATCAGTTTCAGTAACATCTAAAAACCTGAAAATGCATAAGTCCATGGGACTTGATGAGAAGCATCTATGGGTGCAGAGGAAGTGATGGATAGGTGACTCAGACACAATCCATTGTATTTGAGAGGTCATGGATGTCTGGTGAAGTTCACAGTGATTGAAAAAGGGGAAACATAAACCCCATTTTTAAAAAGGGGAAAAAAGGACAGCCCTGGAAAAGAAAAGTCAGTCTGACCTTGGTGTCTAGCAAGATCCAGGAACAGATTCTTCTGGAAATGATGCTAAGGTATGAAAAGGTCTAAAAATAGGAGGTGATGGGTGACAGCCAAAATGGTTTCAATAAGGGCAAATTGTATCTGACAAATCTGATGAGCTTCTGTGATGGGGTTACATATGTGTAAAGCATTTGACACTGTCCCACATGAGATCATTGTCTCTAAACAGAAGAGACCTGGATGGAATACTCAGCAGGTAAGGAATTGATTGGATGGTTGTACTCAGGGGGTTGTGGTGAATGATTCAATCTCCCAGTGGAGAGCAGTGATGAATGAGGTTCCACAGGGATCAGTATTAGGATCAAAAAGCAGCATGGCCAACAGGGTTAGGGAGTTGATTCTGCCCCTGTGCTCTTCTCTTGTTCGTATGGACCCAGAGTGAGTCTGGAGGAAGGCCACAAAGATGATTAGAGGGCTGGAGAACCTTTAGACAGAGACGAGATTGTTCAGCCTGGAAAAGATTGGGCTCCAGGAAGACCTTATTGTAACCTTCCAGTATCTAAAGGATGATTACAGGAAAGAAGAGGGACATGAGTGCATGTCACAGGACAAGGGGGAATGGTTTTAAACTGAAAGAGACTAGATTTTAGGAAATTTAGGCTAGATATTAGGAAAAAATGCTTTACTCCAAGTGTGGTGAGACATTGGCACAGGCTGCCCAGAGAAGCTATGACTGTCCTACCCCAGAAGTATTTAAGGCCAGTTTGGATGGGGTTTTGAGTAACCTGGTCTAGTGGAAGGTGTCCCTGTCCATGGCAGAGGGTTTGGAGCTAGATAACCTTTCAGGTCACTTCCAACCCAAGCTATGCTATGATTCTATAACACTGTGATTATTGAAAATACTTCCAAAAATATCTCCCCTCATAGCTGGTCTTTTTATGATTTATAGCTTCATGCAGATAAAATCAGAGACAGGTTTATGGGCCTTAAAAGGAAACAATTTCTTCTTGTTCAAAAGTGGTTTACTCACCAAGGGCAAAATTTACACATTTTCTTTTATGATGGAAATCAAGAGCACATTATACTGGCAGTTTCTAAGGCTCATTAGACCAACTAATCTGACGATTTTCTAAATTAACACTGATTATTTCTTAATATCTTTTTTAAACTTTTTAAAAACTTTTTTGGTTTTCATTGTCCTATGAAATCAGCTTCTGCTTTCTGTCAGTGCTTAATTCAGCAACGTTTTCTGAAGTGTATCTTTAATCCCTGTGTCAGATTTAACAGCTTCACTTAGTGTTTTAGTTAACTTCCATGCTCAGCTATTTTGCTGTTTATAGTTTCATCTGCTCCCATCTGCTCTGAATAAAGTTGCAGTAAATCTGGCCTCTTGCCTTTTCTGTCAATTTTTTAGTGAAACTAAAGTCTAGAGGGCAGGAGCCCCAGACTTGGAAGGCTTAGTGGAAATCCTTACTCTCTCACTAGAGCCGTGTTATGCAGAATAAAACGTAAACAGCCCATTAAGGGTTTAGGATCCTTAAGCTTTCTTTATTATATCTGGGGAGGACCTGAGAAAGGGAAGAAAAGAACCTGTACAAGAAATTCTGTGAGGACAGAAGATTATTTTTTACCCATGATTACAAAATTATTCACTAATTTTAGGTACTTTAACCTTTCTCCAGTTGGCTTCAGTTAGAGTAACAGGTGTTCCTGCCTTTGATTCATCACATACTAAAAGTTTTGAACTGACTGGTGCAACTAGTTTTTGAAAAATTCAATTGAAATGTAAAAAATTAAGAAAATATTTATTATTTATTCCTCTAAGAATATTTATAAAACACTCTTGTCTTGAGCTGACTTAGGGAATTACGAAAGAAGGTGAGAGCTCATTTAATTTAAAAATGTATTTAATCAAGAATGGGAATCACTAATATCTCAGGATGAAAGAGAGAAAGAATAGAGGGAAATGTCAGCCTTCAAGCGTGAAACTTCTTTTTATTGAATGTGTGTATTAGTTCTTCATTCCTATACTGCACTGAGGAGGAGTGATGAAGCATCTGTGTGGTGTTTTGCTGTCTAACCACAGCAATATTACAGAAAAAACCAAACAGCCACAGACTGAACAGATCTATTCTACAAAGTAAATATCAGAAAACAGGCAATTAAAAAATCACCTCTTATATCTTCTTGATACAATGTAGTTTGGGAGCAGGACACACAGATTAATAATGTATTTGTCTTACTAATCATTAAGTGGCCCAAGGTCAGGCAGTGTGAATACTAACTTTGAAATAGTACTTTCATTTAGTTGCAAGCTCCTAAATTTCCCCTCATCTAGTAGAGATCTGTTGCAAGCCAGAATTGGTTTTATATTAGAAAACTGGATGAGTCATTACAGTGATAACATGAGAAGCTGAACTATGCCTGGAAAGCATTACACAGTCTCTTTAAAGAGGCTGTTGAAACAGTTAACAAACAACATTAAAATTTAGCAGTATAAAACTCATCAAACATTGTCCAATTGAGGAGCAGCTTCTACTGGTGAAAGCTTGCAAGAGGAACTGCATATGAGAGGCTGTGATTCGAGTGAGCACCAGAAAATTCTATTCTCTTGTTTCTGAAATTTCTTTGTGCATGGCGCTGCACTCCACATTTGAACCTTTCATTTTTGTCTCAAAATCTCGTATATAAGCCAGCCATACTTCATATTGGGCTATGTCAGTCCTAATGATGCACCTTTGCTTTTTCTTGAAATAATCCTAAGAAAAGTGTAGAGAGGCTTCTGCTCACTCTTGTAAGTCCCCAAGAGTGAACAATAAAAGCATCGCACTGGTGGAGCTCAAACCATATCCACTTCATAGTATACACATAATTATTCATTGAGCAGCTTTATTTTTCCACTCTTTAATTAATGCTTTCCTTACACAGAAAACAGAGATAATTATACATAAGCTTTCCTGAAATAAGATCCCATTTAATATTAAGAAAAAATAACATGAAGGTACTGAGTGCAAGAGAGAGAAGAGAATGAAAAACAATATAAAAACCTCAATGAAAAAAAATCACATGGAAATTACTTTCTAAAAAGAATTGATATATGAGCATTGATATATGGGAAAATAGGCTTATGTATTGGGTTTGCATGGCTTTGGTAGTGGGGGAACTACACGAGGGACTTCTGTAAAAAGCCACCAGAGGCTTCCTCCATGTCCAGCAGGGCCAATGCCAGCCAGCTCCAGGACACATGCAGGACACATAGGCCAATTAGAAATGGTGTTAACATCTCTGTAATACCATGCTTTTGAAGGAAAAAAGGTATTGCACAGATTTAATTGCAGCCAAAGAAATGTGGGGTGAAAATATGTGAGAGAAACAGCTCTGCAGACACCAAGGTCAGTGCAGGAGGGGCAGGAGGTGCTCCAGGTGCCAGAGCTGGGATTCCCCTGCAGCCCGTGGTGCAGCCCATGGTGAGGCAGCTGTGCCCCTGCAGCCCAGGGAGAACTGTGGGGATGCAGAGATCCACCTGCACCCCGGGAGGAGACCACACTGGAGCAGGGGGATGCCTGAGAGGAGGCTGTGAAGTCGTGGGAGGCCTGTGCTGGAGCAGGCTCCTGTCCAGGACCTGTGGACCCATGGAGAGAGGAGCCCATGCTGAAGCAGTTTTGCTGGTAGGACCTGTTTACCCTGTGGGGAGCTCACACTGGAGCAGGCTGTGCTTGAAGGGCTGCACCCCAGGGAAGAGTGATTCACACTGGAGTAGTTTGTGGAGAACTTTGCCCATGGGGTGGACTCCTGTTGTTGAGTCTGTTTTCCCCCTGACTTTATTCAGTGAGTGGTTCCTCTCTGTTAACACAGGAAACTTCTGTTGTATTTTCTCTCCTCTGCCTACTTGTGGAGGGGAGTGATAGAGCAGCTTTGGTGGGTGCCTCGCATCCAACCAGGGTCAACCCACTACTGCTTAAAACCTGAAATACTAAATTCCTTATATGCAGTACTGGAAAAACTTAAATAGGAGGTAGTACTACAGACCACTCGAAAAATATTGTATTAGATACCTGAATCCTGCTGGAAAGACATTTGAACTATTAGGCTTGAAATAAGTGGAGAAAGAATATTTTCTCTATTCCTTGTGAAGTGGAATATGCTTTTCTCTCTTATGCATCTGAAAGATGGGGTTTGGGAGAAGAAAACTGTTCATGACTATGATTAAAAATTCTTCTCATATGCTGTGCTATAATGAAATAAAGCAAAGTGTGCAACTAAAACTGCATAGAATTCACAGCATATTTCTTACACAGGGGCAAAAGCACTGAAGCTTATATAGGATTCCTTTCAATATGGGAGAATTTAAATGCTACAAACACATTATTAAATATTATTGATTGCTCCAATTTTTGAGGAGTCATTCATACTGCAATCTACAGAACAAACCAAACCATGTTTGTGTCCCTTGCTTGTCCCATCTGGATCCTTGAGAAATCATTCAAAGACACAAAAAGGAAACCACATTTGTCTGGTCCAGAGATTGAGTGCTCTGAAAAGGAGAACAAAGTGCTTCCCAAAACTTAGAATTTTAAGATTTCTAAGAGAATGATAATCCAAACTAATGTACAGAAAAAATTCTGCAAAGTTTCAGCCTCCAGACATATTTTCAGCCACACAGAATCAATCTCTGCTAGCACCACTTTAATGAATCCTAACTAAGCAATGCTCTGGGGCTTTGTTTCACAGCTGAAGACACTGGTGCTTTGCTCACCTCATCTGTGTGAGGTTTCAGTTGAGTACAGCACCCTGCAAACAGAACATTTGGATAAATCTTTGAGGAGACTAATATTTTATGATGATTTTCTTCATAGACCTGTCATTTAGGGTTTTTTCACAATCTTTCTCACAGATTGCAAAAGATAAGTAGAAGAAATCGGCTAGATGTTTATTCATAGAACTAGAGTGGGATTATTTTTATCTCAGTAGACACATCATAAGCTCAGAAGAAAAGTATCTGCTTTTAAATTGGATAGCACTGAGGAAATAAATTTCAGAGAGCATGAAGATACCAAAGAACAAAGATTTTTTTAAAGGTTGTTTTTTTTTCTTTAAAAAAAATGAGTAGCTAGTGGGAGAGAAAAAATAACAATCACAAAAACAAATTTTATAAATAGTAGTTATATAGAGTCAGTTTTTATAAGGAAAGGCATAGATTTCTAGTAAAAAAAAAAGTAGAATTGAAGTAAAGAGTGGTAGCAAGTGAGGGCCAATCTCTGCATACAGTAAGAGGTAAATTGGTTTACCTGTGATAAACATAACCCTAAGAAGGAAACAAGCACATACAATCTTCAATTAACATAACATTTTGCATGTTTGCACATGTAGTGGTGGCTATCCAGGAAAGAAGGTGGCTTTGTACTACAACCGTTCTGTTTTGACATCTAGCTGTAGCACTGGCTCCTAGCAACTATTAGCCTTTAAATGACCCAAGACTGACAGGTGTCTTCAGTCAGTGTTTATTCATTATTTTGAATTCAATAAATATGTATGTATAATCTGTTTCTTGCTGTTGAATATCCAACATATGAAATTTAAGTCATAGTTCTTAGCAGTAAATTAAATTCAAAGGAAAAATGAACATGATGAGAACTTATAATCATAGTGATTTGAACATGACTAGATATTTTTCTTATTTTATTTGTTTGATTTTCTGTTGGCATCACTAAATAAAGTTTAGCCACAGCAAAAGACAAAGCTCATGATCCAAAAATAAATTTCACAAGCTTTGACATGCTTTTCAAAGTGAAATGTACACACCTGATGAAAAATATTCATACTGACGAGTGAGTAGTTGACACAGAGGAAAATACATCCAGGTATCTTGAAAGATCATCATGAAGAAATGCACAAATTTGTTGTGACAGAAAATAATAGGTCTCAGAATACTGAACAAATTGAAGGAGACCTAGTCTTAATACAAAATATATGTAGATACAGCTGTGTGAGAAACTTGCCCAATATTTGCTGCTGTGGTAGATGGCACAGTTTTAGCCAATTGTGTTAGATGCTTCCAATCGCAGTGAAAAAAAAAAAAAAAGGAAGGAAAAGCAAAAAATTAGAAAAATTTAATGAAACAGTTCTACAGATAAAGCACGAGAAAATCTTAGAGGAGGAAAGGTTGACGATAATGTTTAAAAAGTAGAAAATTATTCAATGTCTTCTGGCAGAAAAGGAAGAAGTTCAGAGAAATGAAACAGTGGAACTGAAAAGGTGATATCAATGAGTAAGATGCCAGGAATGCATAAACAAGGTATGTGGTTATGGGACAAAGTTTATCATGTGAAATCAGTAAAAATTGATAGTGATTCTGGAAAGAAAATATATACTCTTTCTTGAGAGGTTAGAAATTATAAGAAACCTGTAAAAATTTTCAGAAAACAGCACTGATGCATTTTCTGGCTTAAAGTGATCATCTGAACTTGGCAACCTAGATTTACTGAAATTTCTTAAGAAGTGTTTTTCAGAAAATTGTTATATTCAGGAAGGAGCTCTATAGAGGGGGTACTATTGCACTGGAAGTAAAATGTCAGAGAAAAATATACTCAAAAATCTTAAAAATTAAAACAGAGGAATGGGAAATATGTGCTAGATAATGATCTAAACTCCAAGGGTGCACTGAAACTACTCATTATTGGCTACAAGCTAAAGTAGTCTGTGCTTTTACAGACAGAGACAAGGTTAGTGCTGCTGGAGGAAAAAAGGAAGCAATGACGGTGAGTGGCAATAATGAATGAAGGAATAGAAGAGACAGAGTTTGATGCCATAAATATTACTTTGCAACAACATTGGCTTTTAGAAGCACTATTAGAAAGGAAAATGTAACATGTTTTTTCTCACAGACATGTCAGTACAGTTGTGACCTTCAAACTGTGTTGTTTGCCACTTGGCACAATTTCTCTTTAAAAATAAATTGAAGGACTGACCATTGCTTAATTCAATATTTCCTTCATTTAGCAGCTCTTGTCTCCAAAGTAATATCATTTTCTCATAATATGTACCCCAGCACACATATAAAAACAAACACACATACAGATGGCATGTAATTTTGTGATGTTCTTTGTATTATAACAGCCATTGTCAAGATTCTTCTTAACGCAGAGTTATAATTACTTGATTATCCTGTTAAATTTTTGAAGATTTTTTGACACTGTTTCATGAGTATTCCAAGTCATTAAGTATTTCTGTTTTCAGCACAAGAGTCTTAACTCTAGTTTCATGCTACTCGTTCATCTGTAGCGCTTGAAATATTTGTCAATTCTTTTTTGTATGACTAAAAATCAGAATGTATGACTAAAACGAAGGTGAACAAAAGAGAAATATATTGAATTTTGTATTTTGAGATAAATGTATAACCTGAGTCAATCATAAACATTTCTTCACAGAAGTGTGATTATGGTATTGAAACTCAATGTATTAATTTCAGCTGAAATGAAATTAGTGAAAGTTACGTTGTAGAGTTGCAAAAAGAAATCTGAACAAAACTAGATTAGGAAGGTTAAAATAGCCAGTGGTCTGACTAAGTACTGAGGATTCAGCAGTAGTCTGGTGAAGTACAGGGAAACAAAAGGGAACAGCTAAATCTATTTTTGGTTTAATGTGGACAAGGAATATGAATTTGAACCTTTTATATCCAAAATTATTATTCCAGGAATTGGATATTTTGTGTTATGATTAGGTTTCCCCCACAGAAATAAAAGCACTACAATTCATCCAAGAAGGAAAAATGTATTTCATGCCAGGGCATACAAAATGTTTTGCACCATCTGTCAGATCCCACAGCTTGTTTACTACAGTTTTGTTGTTGTTGTTGACTGAAGTCTACCTACCTTATTTTTCCTTGTCTGAAATGAAAGGTTTGTGGTCCATTTCCTACTTGTATTATCTTACATTTGCTCTTTCCTGTACAAAGCAAAACAGTCAGTGAAACTTTAATTTTATTTGAATATATAATAAAAAAAAAAAACTCTGACACCACATACCAAGCAAGGATGTTGGTAAGGACTCTAGGCTGTCATTCTGAGGCTCAAATTTCAGAAGCTGTAATTCTTAGGAAACTCATGTTGTTTTGTAATATTGTTGGTTTCCCAAATGCTTATTTGCTTGGATAACATACAATCAGATGCTCAGCCTCCATCAAAATATGAAAAGCCACCTGTGCCTCCAAAATAATGCAAATTTAATATTATTTAGGAGTTCCATTTTTTTTTTCGTTTCAGCAGAAGAAATAGGAGTTAGAATTTAAATAATCTCCAATATGTCTCAAACATGCTTTTAGACATATTCATTGTGAGGCAGAAAATGGAATCAGAGGCTTTGGTCCACAGAGGCTACACCTACACCAGCAGGGTGTGCAACCTGCCAAAAGTGACTTTGAAGGTTTTGCATTGCAAAGTCTTTGAAATTATGAATATCCAAAGATGGAAAGCACATCATATTTTTATGACACTAAAATCACTAGAATTTCTAGTCATGATAATATATTAATTCTTCTAAAAATCTTGAATTATGAGGTTTTTTTCCTTCTTTTTTTAAGGATGCTCTTTAAATATGTAGGTATTGTGGCATAAACATACCATCAAAATACATCTCTAAATATATAACAATGATAAGAGAAATGCCTCACAAGCTCTTCCTATTTAGCCTGTGGAAGACAAGCTTCAAAATGTGAATCTTGCTTTATGAAGGGGAACAGCTGCTATGAAAACTTTCCCTACAGATTGTACCACTTAACTAAAGAAATCACAGTAAAAGATGGGGTTAGTTATGTTGTGTGGAAATACCATAATAATAAAAAATCACAACACATACACAGACAAGCATATTAAGTATGGAGAACTCTCCATCTCTTTCTTTCTTTGGAATAATAGAAAGGAAAAAATATATTGGAGGAAACTGCTGTGATCTTTCGTCCTTTTTGAGACATTTTTTGGAATCAGCATAGCTCCAAAAACTTTGGAAAAATAGATAAATCTGAAAGTATGTGATATTTAAAGTCCAGCCTAAACCATTCTGTGATTGGGCAAACTTAAATACTCCAGTATGCCATACCAATATGTCTGTTACATTTTTCCAGTGACTAAATGTATATATGAGGTACGTGCATCTTTTCAAAGTGCTGTGAATACTGCTAGGTATGATATGCTTGTGTTTAAACTGGGAATCATCAAATTTTGGATATATTCTTATGCCACTAGCTTCCTGCCAGACCCAGGAGAACTCTATTAACCTTTAATTGACTCTGTCAGACAGTCTGAGAAATCAGGACAACATATTTGGCTCTCTTTATAATGCACTTTGACATCAGTAAGAGAAAAAAAGCTGGGCAGGTGCAAGATTGTTTTGTGTCACAGAACTACCACAAATGCATACAGCTCCAGGGACACACAATGGAAGATACATGACTGCTCTGTTTACTTCAGCTAAGCATTTTTCAAAACTTTTGCCAATTTCTAATTATGTACTCGTATGAAATATGACTGGGAGGAACCTCATAGGGTTATTCAGTCAAAATGTTCTGCCCCAAGTCTGCATCAGCTGACATTTTGGCTTATGGCTTTCTGTTGTTTTTTTTTCTCCTGGTAGACATAGAGAATTTATTACCTTTCAATTTTTTGGCAGAATGATCAAAAGACGAATCGGCACCAAACAACTTTTTGTTAATGATATTTTGTAATTATTAAAATTTCTATGTTGCTAAAAAAAATGACAGGCCATTTTTCCCGGGTGTCTTGAATCAAGTCTTTTATGTCCTGTGAACTTCTTTAGCAATATGCTTAATTTACATAAATAATGAAATGGTCCTGGTATACGTAAAATTTTCTTTCCTGTTGCTTAGAATGAT
The DNA here is from genome assembly GCA_035048155.1 of Cinnycerthia olivascens. Lineage (NCBI taxonomy): Eukaryota > Metazoa > Chordata > Aves > Passeriformes > Certhiidae > Cinnycerthia > Cinnycerthia olivascens. The sequence goes on along the minus strand of JAWWMU010000153.1, from coordinate 84,768,285 downwards.
TTTCAAACTTTTTTTTTTTTTCTGTTAATAATAGGCAATTTTACCATGAACTCATACAGTAAATGTAAATTCACATCTTTAAATAATTCCTAACTAACTTCTTTATCTCCTTGTCTCTCTTTTTTTCCAATCTTGTGTATATTGGTTTATTACGGAAAACATAGCATTATATCTTGGCATGTTTTTTCAAGTACTTAAGTGCATCATGGTCTCGTGGGGTTCCTTTGGAGAACCTAGATTTTAGACTGTCCTTTGTACAAAAAAACAGCAATATTTTCATGCATAGAACAGCAATGGTATTTTCTTAAGGTTGCTTAAGTGTTTCTAAACTCAGTGATTAATCAAGCATTATTTCTTAAAAAGATGAATTTGTTCTGAACTTTCACAGCCTGATTTATTATTTATTTCATATACTGTTCTTTCTTCAATTTGATGATGAATGGTTTTCCTGGAGAAAGGGGTGAAAATAAGAGTGAACAGTCGCTTTATTACATGTTCTGAACTTCTAAATTACTTGTAGTAATTTAGATTATAAAAAAATATTAAATGATAATTTCTAGGAACTTTATTAATCAGTTCTCTGCAGTATTCTGTTTCTAGAGAACATTAAATGAAAGTCCCTGTTAAGAGCACTAGACAGGTGAAACATCTGTTGCTGATTAAAGCAACCTTTATGACATCCATAATCACTTTCAAATACATGTACATAAAAATCTACAGCAATGTCAGTGCTTGTGTTCTTTTAAGTGAACCAGTACAAATCTCAAACTGTTAGAACAGATTACAAAAATACAATAAAAAGTTTTTTCTCTCCGTAAAAAATAAAGCACTTACTAAACAGCATGCACCATGACATGATCTCAAAATATTACATAAAAATTAAATAATTTTGCTGCACCCCAAAATTGATAAATATTAATAAATTTTCATCACATGAAGGGAATCTGAAGTAAATGCTCTAATATGATTCATCTGCAGAATTCAGAAATGAAATCAATGATCTCAGAGGATTCCATCTCTAACTATTAGGTCATCCACAAACTATAAATATTTCTGTTTCATATGCAGAAAAATTATGCAATGATTAACATTCCAAACAAGTATTACGTCTAACTGAAGTAAATAAAAGTTACAGGAAAGATTATTCTGTTCTTATAACTATGTATGATAATTATGTAAAAGTGTAATGAAAAAAAAACCAACAAAAATCCCCAAACTTAACCAGATTGTATTATTTTTTCCACTTTAATTAAGAAAAAAACCCCATAATTCCATGAATGGCTACCACAGATAATGATTTTTTCCTAAGCATTTTCAGGGGTTGTCCTGATGTCCTCTCTTAATGTTGACTACTTAATGCATACTTTGCATATACTGAATGACCTAATCAGAATTATTTCACTAGATTTCTTTCCATGGAGTTGGAAAATGTAGGATTTGGGCAAATTGTTATTACTATGAGCAGACTGTTAACTGGGTAAGTATTGTTTACATAAACAGAAATTTTATAACTGTCTGTTCAACCAGCTGAAAAGAAGCACTAAACTATTGAAGAAAAGTTATGTGCTGACATTAGTAACTGCAGGAACTTGCTTTTGAAAGTTTTCCTCCTAATACGTAACCTGAAAGAATCTTGAAGATCTAGGGATTGATTCTATTGAAAGCTGTTACAGCTGAAACTGTGCAAAATTATTGAACATGCAAAAGAATGCCACTAGCATTTTTTTTCTTCTTTCATCTAATTGCTGGTCAATTGTTCATATTCAGAAAGAATCTCAAGCATTTCACTCTTTAATTTAGCTAGTATCTCCATCAAATATACTAGGCTTTGCTTGCAGCCTGAGATTTCTTGTGACCACCTGCTCTTTACCCTTCAGGCAAAGTGTTTACCAATGGGAGACATACCCTAAGACTGTTACAAATGATATAACCATAATCAAATAGTGAATCAAAAAATAAATGAAAAATCAAGACTAGTCATTCAGAAACTATTCTATCCAAGAAGGCACTCTGATCTTTTTAGTCCAGTTGCTGGCACCAGGCACATGCACCCACCATCTTATGGTCCCACACTTGTTGCTGGCACTCAGACTCCTTCCCACAGGCACCCTTTTTATCACTTTTTCTGCATCCCATAATGTGTCCTATGCTCCAGCATTGATTCACTGTGATGGGTGTCACATGGGGACTCATCACAATGGATCAGTTCTGGAGCACCTTCTGGTCTGAGTGGGGAGACTGCCTTGGTATATAGAAAACTTTATGGGACCCAGTGAAAGAGCATTTGGAGATTGCTCAAGACTCATAAGGGAAAAACCAAAAGTGTTGAAGGGAATCCAGATGATCTGAGTAGGAACAAGATTGGGAAAACATAAGGATATGGAGAGAAAAAAAGCTAGTTGCATGTAAATAGCTTGCTGCTCAGAATAATTTGTCCGGCCATGCCATGCATTTACTCAGCACAATTTTTAGCTATTTTTTTCTGTGGGAAAGACTTCCTCTTCTGTGTACAGATGGGGTCTGAATGCCAGCAATAAATGTGGGACCACAGGTCAGAGAGTGCACTGGCCTGGGTGCTAGCAACTGGACTGGAGAAACCAAATTGAGTGAAACCTAAGTGCCAGTCCTGGAGTGGGGCTTGAGTCAGAGGTCCATGTGTCCACAGTGCAGCACCTGGAGTTATCCTTGGTGTAGGAATGTGTGTGATCACTAGCAAAAATTCAGTCAGATAAGCCAGTGAGCAGGTGACTTCACTTCACTGGAGGGAAGAGGTATCTCCACAAGTGAGACCCCAGGGGGAAAAGGGACTTTCCCAGACTTTGGGAAACCAGAGGAGTGTCTGCAGTTTCTAGAGAGACTAAGGGATCTGGAGTCTCTAGGGGCAAGACCTGCAGGTGTGCTTGTCTGTAAGGGTGAGAATCTGGGGAACTTGACTGCAAGGGTACCAGGGTAGTCCCAGCCAGCCCTGGGTGTTGGTGTGATCGATTGTGTGTGTATTGAGAGAGATGGTCTGCACCAGCAGCTGTAGAGGGGCTGTAGTGTCAGGGGCTTGTATGCCCAGGAGCTAGAAACCAGGGCACTGGGATCCAGGCACAGCTACTGGACAAACTGAGTGTCAAAGCTCAGCTTCTGAGGAAGGTCCATGTTATACGTATGTAGATACATATTTATATTAATGTGCATAAATATATTTTCACTAGCAAATCTCCACCTTCCTCATTTAGAGAAGGGGGCGGTGTAAGGCTCTTTCTACTGTCTGTCTGTTTGTGTGAGTGCTCTGTGTGTCTGTGGTCTGTATGTCTGTGTGTGTGTGTGTTTGTGTGTTTGTGCCTGCTGGGGCCACAAGCTCAGGTTGCTGCTGGTTGCGTGCTACTATGGCATGGAGCTGGAACAGCCTCATCAGCCTCTTGGTCTGTTGGACCCAGCATGATATATTTTCTGTAACAATAACCTCTTTTAAAAAGAGAATTTTTTGGTGTATTCTCCATTCACTATACTTTACTCAATGCTTGCTTTTAGATCTTGTTTTCTAGGTCTCCAATCTGCATCCGTGATTGCTTTAATTTAAAATTTCACTTTGGCTGACATGCATTTGGAAGGTGACCTGCCCAGACAGTACTCTACCTGTTGCCCCATGAATGAGTAAATAAATTTAGCACATCTTGCACACTTGTTTATATTCTTGTTTATACTTTGAATATGATGTTTGTTTTCTTTCATGACAGGATGATTTTACAGATTCAAGTTCAGTTTATGATCCACTTTAATCCCTGGAAAGGCAGGGAATTAATTTCTTCACAACCATTTGTTTTTCTTCCCACTTATGCTGTTAATTATATCTGTCGAAATGTAGTTCCTTGCACTGATCTGTGTTGCAACACAGACCATTTCTTCAATTTGTCAAGATCATTTTTGATTCTCATCCCATCCTCCAGTATGCCTATAGTCCCTCCCAGCTATGTGTTGTCTGAAAATTTAATCATATGCTCTTGATTCCATCATCCCTGTCGTTAATGAAAAAAACAAATGAAGCTTCACTCTGTACATCTTTTTGTTCTGCCAGTGAACCACAAATAATTCTCTGGGCACAGTTTTCCAAACATTGTTTAAGGCTTCTATAGAAGTGTCAACAAAAATCTACTTCTTTAAAAAGTAGATCATAAAAAAAATAAGGTTAAAATAGATAAAAACATCTTAGATTCCTAAATTCCCTGGGCCTCTGATCTTGTGATGTAAAAAAATTATGTGAGTAGGACCAGATTTTTTTTTTTTTTCAAGTTCAGATTAATTCATCTGTCCATTATGTTTTAGGAGCTTGACATAGTTTACTAATTAAGAATTTTTTCTTTGTCAGTATAAATCTATATCCCTTTCCTGTACACTCCTCTTCCCCACAAGTTATATGACCACTACTGCTCTGCCTTTCCTTGTACTTCAGGGCAGAATACATGTCAAATAGATATATATAGCAATGTTTATAAGGGTATAATAGCGTAACTTCTTATCTACATAGAAGTTTCCACAAGTTTTGAAAGTGTCTAAGCTCTTAATATAGAGAAAATAGACCCCCAGTCTGATTAAATTACAAATACAAGTGTCTAGTATCATTTGAGGTCATGCAGTGTCTCCAAGACAGCCCCTGGGGATATAAAACCAGATCAGTGTGATCCCCATGTCCTCATTAGCTAGCTTGAAGATCACAAGTGGTACATCTAGAGGCTTAAATATGGGCAACCAAAATGCATTTTGTATTCCATTGACCACAGTGGGAATTTAGGATTAGCAATATCTGTTTCCATTTGAGATGTTGCAGAGTATTCTTACCCTGATTCAAGTTCCCTGTTTCTAAAGGGTGTTTAGTGTGGGTACATGAGAGTATTTTAATCCAGCACACATACCTTTAAGTACCTACATAACAAATCTAAATTTAAGGGTTCTAATATCAAATTGATATGCAGTCATAGATCCTTGAGATGACAATGAATTGCCCTGAGATATTTTAAAAATATTTTTAAAATTTTTGAGTTATGTAAATCACTAGTATAAATTTCCTACTGATGCCCTGATTCAGTTCAAATATATAGTCATTGCCCAAGCTAAACACTATCCACTGCTTCTAAGATACTGCTGGATGTGCTGACTGACCTCCAGTTGTTTCTGCAGGAGGATTTGTGTCATAACTGCTAGTGATATCCTTAAGCTCATAAAAAAAAATTACATTCTATATTTCAGTAATGGAACTGGTTCTCTCATTCTGCCTTCACTGGCATTGGCTACTCTAGCCAGTAGCTCAAGCTAACTTTTTGGGGAAGACAGAAGAAAAAAGATGCATTAAGCATTTCATCCTCCTTGGAGTCATCTGTTTACAATCCATCCTCCCCCAGTGAGCAGAAGACCAACAATTTCATAATAATCCCCCTTCAAAGTTCACTCCCATTTTTGATCACTCATACTATTTGCATCTTGTTTTCTGTCTTAGCCTTTCCAACCTAAATCTCTTCCTGCTTCTGCTACTTTTTTTATCTCATGGATACTAGCAACTTGTTTCTACTTTCTATAAAGTTTCTACTTAAGTTTGAGCTTAATGAAGAACTCAAGACTTGTTGCTCTCCTACCTGTGCTTCCTTGCCTTCTTCCATTTTGGGATAGTTAGTATTTGTGCATACATATTGTTCCTTAACTCCTTTTATCCTTAAGAACTCATTTATCAAGACAATTTTATTTAATGGTTTCTTTCACAGATTTGTAAAACATGTCTTTTTCAAATATCTTTTTTCTTCAAATTAGGTCAAATTGAAACAATTAATTTTAAGCAGTGTTAACAGGTTAATATATTATTTTAAATACTTCTCATTTATTTCATTCATGTAGTGGTGCAGATCTTGTCTGTACTAGAGTGAAAGTTGTCTCTCAGAGTTGTCTCTCTGGAAGGCAATACTCTCACATTCTATTCATGAAGTCTGAGGAAGAAAAGGTCTTTGCACATGCATAGAATTATAATATCACAGAATAACAAAACCTTTAAGGTTTGAAAAGATCTCTAAGATCAAGTCCAACCATCAACCTGGTACCACCACCATGTTCACCACCAAACCATGCCCCCAAGTACCATATCCGTGTGCTTTTTTGTGCACTCCAGTGGTGGAGACTCTGTCACTTTCCTGGGCAAAGGGAAGCAATATCCATTATGTAGATACGGGTTAAGACATTAAATACAAACTTTTCTAACAAGTAATACTCTCCAATGATTGAAAGACAGAACTACTGCAGTAAACAGGAAACAAATATTGTACTGTATGATTATCTCATGACAACTCCAAGAGGGCTTCGTCTGTCTCCGTGAAAAGATAAATACTGAGGGTTATTGAATCGAGCCACACTGATCAACAGTTATGTCATCAAAACATTTTAAAAGTGCCTACGGGGACCTGGCAGAGAGCAAACTATAACTAGCTTCATTGTTTGCAGTCCAAGACTACTTTATTTGCCTAAATTCCACAACAAAATGAATTATCTTTACATGTTTCTTTCCAGTCATACCTTCCTCTTTTAGGAAGTTAATCTGCCACTCAATATGAAGTTAATATACTTAAAACCCCAGTTATGTTAACATTTAAATGCACACTGTCTCCCAGCTCTTACTATAGCCAACTGACATATAGGGCTTAAATTATTCCCTAGAGGCAAGTTTCCCCTGTAATTAGAGATAGGGTGGGCTATGCTGCCAGGCATTCTTGTGTCATGCCAGTAAGATCTTTTGTCAGTAACCTTTTGTAGGCACGTTTTCTTAACTGCCAGCACACACAGTTACTGGGATCCTTTTGGTCATCTCAAGTGGTGAGATTTAACAAACAGAACTGAGGCCCTACTGGCTGTAACTTGGGTAAAGAACAACTCAAGCAGGTATATGAAATAAATGCAATTTTGATGTCGAAAAAAAGCATTACAATTTTTCCACAAGATGGCTTATTCCCATTTCTCTACAAACACAAACCAGTTTCAAGTTCAAGAGGAAAACTATTATGCTTTTTCTTTCTACATCACTTTTAGAATACCTTAGATTTAAGCTTCACTTAGGAAGCCACAAAAGTTCTCTTCCAGATTTTTTTCATTTCAACTGAGCTCTGTTGCAACATTGATTTCAATATAGCCCTTTTTCATGTACAATATTTTCCTATTATCTTCTTTTAAAATGAACTACTAAATAACAACGCACCCTATAGCTTCCCATCAGGAAAGTATCTTTCAGTGGCAAGTGGTCAAGCTGAATTAAATGCATTTCTACACTCAATGAATTACAAGTCTTTTGGGATCATATTTTAAGGGGTTCTGTTATCTGGCAGTTCATACAAATGCATTAAGTAACTTTATTTGAAAAAAAATCGCTTCAGTACTGGACAATAGAATGCATTTTAGCAGAGTTGCAAATGTGCCCCCACATATAACAAAATATCTTCTTGTTGCATTGGGAAGAATGAGCATTTATTTTTCTGAGTGTGTGTACATGTTTATATTTAGTAATTGTCCAAGAAACACAAGAAGCCATTAGTTCTTTTGCAAGGTTTATTGCCTAGTTGCTCATAAAATCCAAATGCTTTTATTTCTCCTTCTCGACACTGAAAAATCTCTGTTGGCTTTTCATCCAGTGTGTCATTTTACCTTTTGAGTTTTCATGTTCAGAATGGTTTGCGTAATAGGAGATGATATTTTAGATATACTTTTTAGATACATTTTAGATGTACTTCATCAAGCTGTGTGCTACATATCCTTCCTGAAATTTGTTTTTCCAATTTTATGCTTCAGTACAGTGTTGACCCTTCACTACCTGTGTTTGTTTTTTGCTGATTATCTTCTATCAGTTCTTCATTTAGCCATGAAGCATATTCACTGACTTTTTCCTTTATAATTTTTGTTGTTTCATCATCTCTTGCAAGAATGTCCCATCAATCCATTTCTATAGGAGAAATATCTACTCTCAAACTATATGACAACTAGATAATGCTGAAATTTTGATGAATAGGCCTGGAAATCTGTAAATTAGTGAGCCTTACTGAAATGACCCACTTTTATTTGCTAACTATTCCTATTATTAATAAGAATCCATATGAATGTAGTCTAATTTAGTCTCTGGCTAAATTTGTAACTCCCTCATTCTTAAATTAATTTGGAAGATTTAAAATGCATCTTCATAGCAAAAATGCCTCCCAAATATATCTCATGAATACTTATTTTGAGTTTTGATGCCAGCCCTGAAATAATCAAGGACATTTGATAGCGATGATGGATATTTTAAAACAATACATGTTTAGGAATAATTTAATTCCTATAAATAGATCTGTTTGAATGGCTAATGCAGCCAAGATTCAAAAATGATCATTTGGGGAAAACTATTGTTTTCCTGACAAAAAGAAAAATAGATTTGTAATCTTAAAAACACAAAATCATATCTTCCTGTTGTTCTCTGTTAAGACAAGGCTTCAGCAACCTCTCCTCATCCCTCCCTCACCTGAGAGTCTTTCTCCATCTTCACCTGCTCTCTCACACACCAAAACACCGACAACTACGATTCTCCCTTCTATGTCCTGCATACACTTCCACCAGTGAAAAACATCACTCTCTCCTTTGTAGAGTTTACCTATCAGATTCTCTCAGTATTTTTTTCAGGGCGAACACTAATCCTTGCTATCTGAATAGTCCTGATACCTTACTACAGCGCACAGTCAGGGGGAAGAAACTGAAAGGAAACTGAAAGCACCTGAGGTACAATTCAGGCTCCCAAATACAAGCTTCAGTCTCTAGGACCCATTTATAAGCCCTTAGGGAGCCTGGGGTATTTGCAAGGGACTTCTGCATAGGAAGTGTGACCTGCAGGAGACATCTTCTGAAAAATGGAAGGCTTTATGTTGAAAGAAGTGCTCCTAGAAGTCTATATTTAAGCAATGAAATCTCCTTCTGCTTTCCAGTATGTTTTTACCTAGGCATCAAGTAAACTTGGCCTCTTATGCCTAAGTTCTTATCTGCTTCCCTCAGGATATCCGCTGTCACTCCACACTCTTCTTCCAATCCCCCTTGACAATTGCTCACATTTTCAGTAGTAAGTAAAGCTTAGAAGAGGTTTTAACTTATTATTATTCATTTTGTTGCCAGACAGAACATTATAAGTAGATGAAACAAATTATGTAGGAAAGAGAAGTAGGTGGCAAAGCAATTAGCAATGTTAAGCAAAGAAATGGAAGCTTAAATTTGCCATTTATGGAACCAGTACCAGATAATAGCGATCTGTTGACATTCCCAACTTGCAACATGTAAAATATATAGCTGTGTTGTCCATAATGTTACCAAATGCCTGAGATTGCTTGAAAATACAGGGAAGTTTTCATTCTCACAATCATTCAGAGTCTACCTGATCCTAGAGCAGCTCAGTACATCAAAACATAGGGTAATTCTGGATAGCATGATTCAGTGTCACACCAACAGTGCTTAAGGTAAAGCTCCAGGCTAAGTAACCTGGTTCCTACTGAAAGATGGATAACCTTTTTTTTATTTTTTGGTTAACCAGTGAGTACTATGTAATCTCAGGGAGGCAATGCATCTATAACAGATATTGTACCGGTACACTAGAAGTGGCAGAATATGTTTTGTTTATGCTACTGGTCTTGATGTCTGAAATGCTTGATTTAATTTTTTACTGTAATACTTGTGTGATTTCCAATAAGTTATTCACTAATTTTTCTGTCACTGCTCTTTATATATAAAATTATGGAGTAGTTATATCATAGCTATAATTATCTCTAATTATAGAAAATGCTTTTCTTCCTTACACCCTATAACAGTACTTTCTGTATTTCCTACAAATGTATGAAATCTCTAGAAGAAATACTGCTTCAGCGTTAGCTAAGTACCATGCAGAGAAGAATGAGGAGTGCAGGCAGAGGGGGTTAGTGGTCAATCCATTAATGCTGCTCCCCAATGCTTTTGTTGCTCATGCTTTTGCCATTCTGCAGTGTGAGTTTCCACAGGCCACAGTCCCTTCAGCAGATACACTCATACTCAGGGTGTGGTCATCCACATGGGGTGGATATCTGCTAACCATGGTCTCTGCACGGGCTGAAGGGGAGACTCTTCTCCCTCGCCTGGAGCACCTGCTCCCCTCCGTTTTCCCTCCCTTCAGTGTACCTTCTGCTGTTTCTTTTTGTTCTCTCCTCCTCCCTCAGTGCTGCCTTCTCACCTTTCCTCAATACATTTTCCTCAAGGCACCCCCACCTTGGCGGCCAGGCTCAGCAGTGTCCTGCAGTGCATGGGCTGGAGCTGGAAATTGTCTGTGTGGGTAATTGCTGAGAGAAATGTGGCCCATGGAGAGGGGAAAAAGCATGAAAAGAAGCAGCATTGGAGATGATGTGTTGTGGACTGTCCACAATCCTCTGTTCCCCCTCCCTCTGCAGTGCTTGGGGTGAAAGGAAGCGGTAAAGTCATCAATGACATAGTGAAGTTGAGCCAGGGAAAAGGTGTGCTGAGTGAAGAGTGGTTTAGAGTTTGTTTTTACCATCCAACTCTATTTTAATTGACAATAAATTAGTTTTCTCAAAATGAGTCTGTTTTGGCCCATATTGGTACGTGATAAGTGATGTTCTGTCTTCATCTGAAGTCACAATATATTGCATCCTATTTTTTCTTACTTCTTCTGTCCTGTTGAGGAGGGAAAGTAAGAGTTGCTAGGTGAAGAGCTGACAGCCAGCCAAAGTCAACTCGCCACAAGAAAAAAAAAAATTATCTTCTACAGAAAAGTTCTAGGTATTAATAGCAACACAATTAACTTTTTTACACACATTTACAGGAGGAGTTTACCTCTCCTGTCATTTGGGGTTTTTCAAATTACTCTTCACTTCTCTCTGAGGTGGTAATATGATGCCTTCCATCTGTTGGGGTAGGGAACGAGGAGTCATCAGTGTCTCTTGGCCTTCACCAAGGATGATAATGATGCTTGTGGGTCTTTTTTTCTCTTACCAGGATCTAGTTAATTTTAACATTTGCTAATCTGCTTTTACACCTTGGTCTTTCTTGATTGGTCAGCAAGTTCACATTATACTCAAATATGCTAGATATGCTGCAAACTATTTCCTATTTGTCCTCCTCGCTACTCCTCAAACTGTTTTTGTCTGAACTTCTCTAACTGACCACTGGACAATTGTTTATAAGGAGGGGGTTATCACCAGTACCAAGCCTATGAACCATGTATTACCATCCCATGCCTGTACTCCCTAATGCTGCACCCTATTTCTCCATTTCTCTGGGTCTCTGCTCTTATAAGAGGCATATATTTCTCCACACTACATTATCAAGTTGCAGTTATAAATTTAAAAATTATAAAGAATAACTGCTTGTTACTGTTATCTGTATAAAAGCTATGGTGTATCACACAGAGATAAGCAAAAGTAAAACCTCTAAGACATAGACTCTTGATCACAAGAGATCTGGTTTTGATGCTACAGCAAAACCAGATAAAATAAAAACTCCAGACAAGTCAGGACAAGTTCAGAGAGAGCCTCACAGGCCTCGGTCCTGAGGTTCTCAAAGTCAGATAGCATGTAGCTCAACTTCACTCACAATCTCTCTACCTTCTGTCCCCCAGCAGTGCAGGGAGAATGGGGCTTGTGGTGGGCTCATCACAAAACTCTGCTGCTTCTTCCTTTACAGGAGGACAACTTGTCATACTCCTCCTTCTCCACTGTGAGGTCCCTCCTACAGGAAACAGTCTTCCCCAACTTCTACAACATGACTCCTTCAGGCTGCAGCTCTTCACAGATTGCTCTGGCATGGGATGCAGTACTTCAGGAGCAGACTGCTCCAGCATAAGTCCCCAATGGGGTCACAAACCCTGCCAGCAAACCTTCTCTAGCATGGGCTTCCCATGGGGTCACAGCCTCCTTCAGACATGCACCTGCTCTCCAGGTGGATCTCTGCACCCCCATGGCCTCCCTGGGCTGCAGGGGCACAGCTGCCTCACCATGGGCTGCACCACGGGCTGCAGGGGAATCTCAGCTTTGGCACCTGCAGCACCTCCTGCCCCTCCTGCACTGACCTTGGTGTCTGCAGAGTTGTTATTTTTGCGTATTGTCACTCCTCTACTTCGACTCCTGCTGGTGTTGCAGCAGGGGTTTTTCCCCTTCTTGACTACATTATCCCAGAAATGCTGTCACCATTGCTGATGGGCTTGGTCCTGGCCAGCAGCAGGTCCATCAGGAGCTGGCTGGCATTGGCTCTGCCAGACATGGGGAAAACTTCTAGCAGCTTCTCTCAGAGCCACATCTGTTGCCTCCTCACTACCAAAACCATGTGAAAAGGGGCAAAATAAACATATCAGAGCTGCACAACTGAAACTTTTGTCCTTATCTAATTAGAACGATCTCTGCCAGATAATGAATATTTATCATTTTGGTATATGTGATGACTGATTAGTCCAAAAAGCCCATGCAACTATAAAAAGGAACATAACTATTTCTCAAAAAATAAACTCTTATTTTTTGTTCCAGAGGAGCTTTATCTAGGGTTGTTGGCTTTTGATTGATTGTTCAGATATTTGTACAAACCAATAAAATGACTATGCTTTTTATCTCATTAATGAGAGAGGACACAAGTGGAGAAAATAAAGTTTTTATTACCAAATGAATAGCACAGCAGGGTATGACTTGATAAATAGAACATTTCATTTTATCTCACAGGCCTTACTATCGCAGTCCACATCTCCTGAGTAATTTAATGAACTCTGATGGTTGAACCTGTGCCAGTTTTAGTACTCAACATTTTAATCAGCTAGGAAAATAAGTTATAACTGAGCAACACTTGAATAGCACTTCAGTGTGGAAAGGAATATGTTGCAGAGAATGATGCTTGTTAGTCTGGATGAATTAGAGAAATTGCTACATCTGCTGGATGTAACTAGTTGGACATTGGGGGTTGTTATTATTTCCCCTGTACCAGGTATTTTAATTTTGCTTTTTATTGTCTAATCAGGTTTACTCTTCTGTTGGCCTGGTGATCCTCCATCTGTATTATTTTCCCATTATTTTCTTCTAAATGCTGACTTTATGGCTGCCATCCATTGTAGGTCTGGAATTGCAAGCATCACATCCATAGGTGTGTATATATGTCCCCTGTGTGCATGTTTATTACATGCAAAAATCCAGGCTTGTAAGTGCCACAATAGCAGATGCAAAAGCACATTCCAAGAATGACTACACAATAGGAGACATTCTTCTGAAGGAATCTGGTTTTTCTGTTATGTTTGCCTCATGCTCTTCATTTCCTACAACTTGAGCTCACAGTGTCCTCTATCCTTGCAGGGATAGGTTGAAGAAAGGTGACTTCATTTTTTAATCTGTTGAACATTCCATTTCCTGCTGTGAACCCAGCTGCTGGATGGAGGCACTGTAGAGAAGGTGGGGCAGGGTGTGTGTGGCTGAGGTTGATCTCTTCCCAATTGCAAGTGGAAATAGCAACAGAACTAAGATACTGAAAGTCAGAGGACTTCCAGAAAATTAGACTGTAGATTTTGGCTTTCTGTTCTCACCCATTCATTCAGCCCAATAATGGAAATTGTCATCAGAGTGGCCTAGAGCCTGTTTAATTTGGCATAAGCATTTTACAAAAGACTGCCCTACTTTTCCTCCTGCTTGTTTTAGAGAATAGTATGAAAGAAAAAAAAAAAAAAAAAAACAAAAAGGAAAAAAAGAATGAACAGTGAAATGTTCTTTTTCTCTTTCCAAGCAGGAAATGAACAGAATCCATTTACACAGCTATTTTCTACTTTATGTCTTAGTCACTGAAAAAAAAAGAGGAGAAATGAGTATGAAAAGTGGAAGAGAAGAGTTTTCGTTCAAATTAAGTTAAAGGGATTATGGTAAATCCATCTATATTTGCAATGGGAAATTCATAGGTCCTATTTGGACAGTGTTATTTGATAATTCCTATAGTAACTGGGATCAAGTTTTTCCTGATGAAAAGAATGAATGCTTTTCAGGTATTCATGTACTTGCTGTTAATTTTGACACATCTCACATTTTAATTCTAAATATTTGCATTGACCAAATATTATTCACTCAATTGTTTTGATTTGTTTCATAGCTACTTTTAATAATTATTTCTAATGCATTTCAAAATTGTTGGAACTGCATGTTCGGACACCTTTCTGACACCTGTAATGCCATGTTACATGTAATTCTTTTGTAAAAGACTATGCAACCTTAGTAACTAATTCTAGAGATGTATTAAAAGAAGTTTAAAATTCATGTCATATTCACAATAGGTGTTTCACAAACACCCTTTTTTGTATAACATTGAAACTTCCACACCCATAATTGTACAGTACTAGTGTGCTAGCATAATCCATTGTATATCTGTTCTGAATTTTCTCCTGCACTGCTTCCTCCTACCCTATTATTTGTCACTTTATTTAATTTCTATGTTTGATACAGTATCTATTGTTCTAATGGAAGATTTCTAGTAGCCTTCAGTGGGTGCTGGATTGCACTTTGGGCCTTTGTGTCTGAACAAAAATACATATGAGAAGTTCATCTGCAAATCAGTTACTTCAGAAAAAAAATATTAAAACTTAAAATACTTGTGTTAGATGAATAAATGATCATACACTTCTTATTCAGTTGTTAATATATTACTCAAAGAAAAGAGTCTATTTTTTGAGTGTTTGCTTTGTAATTTTTCAATAAAATTTTAAATATTTCAATTTATTTATTTGTTTTTCAGTGTTTTTAAGGATGTATTTAGCAGAGATTCTGCTGTTGATTTAACTGTACTGAAATGCGTAACTTAAAAATCAGCCAGTTTCTTCAAGATATTGTATTATAGAGATGATACCATTGCTCCTCCTGGTCTGATGTTTAATACCACACAAACTATTATTAGCTCATGCATATTACAGGTTATCCAATTGCTCCAGCTTTACTCTTGAAAATACCATGTTTAGCTGAAGTGTATGTCTTGGAAAATTCCATTTTGACGGAGAGACAGCCCATCACTTTGAAAAGTTCTCCATACTTTTAATCTTTGATAAAAAAATACCTAGATTGTTTTTGTTTGTTTTGTTTTGTTCTGTTTTAGTGAGCACTTCTAGATTGTTTTATATCTTTCTCAAGAAAAAAAATGGTCCTCTTGCACCTACATCTACTTATACCCTTGTAAAGATATTGATCATTGCAATTAACTTTGTCTTGGGTAAGTAACAAGAATGTGTACCCGGAATATATGAAATACTCCAAAATAAGCCTCTTCAAGATCAAACGCAGAAATAAAACCACACTTGATTGTCTTGTTTATCTTTACTAGAATTCCTAAACTCATTGCTAATATCTTGTCATATTTTTAATTTCATCAAATCTGCTTAAAAAATTTATTTCCTTCAAAACCCTATTGACTCCATTTAGCACAATGAAAATACCAGTGTATCTGGGTTTGTTGTCATTTATTTATTTGTTTTAAATTATTATCTAGAATATTGAGTTGTATTTGAGCTGATCATCTGGTTTGTCCTTTCTTGGTACATACTCATGGATTAAGAGCTTTCCAGTGCTGTAGATGCATTTTTTAAAAGATGTATTAAAAACTGATCTTGATAGACAGATGTTTGAGTAAATTACCAGGACTTGTCAATGTATAACTGCAATGCTTTTTCCCAAGTTAGTAGTTTTCTCAAAAGTGCATCATTATGTCTTAGATATTATGAGCAAGCAAACCAATAATACGAAATTGCTTTCTTGTGATCTCCATTCTGCTTTAATTATATCACTCTTGCTGTGATATTTTTATATTTTATTGTAAACAATTTTTATATTTTATTGTAAACAATTTTTTTTACTGGAAATAAATTTTATTCAGTAAGTGCCTAACTTAAAGCTTAACTGAATAACACATATTTTACCACAATATAAATAATAAATATTTACAGAGCAAGCAAAAAAATAGAACTCAATTTCAAAGGAGAGGTTCTTGCAATATGACTTGTAAGTATCTATGTCCCCAAACTTTTAAATGCCTTTTGTGATACTGTTCATGTCACTCAGGCAGATATCTGGATAATATTATTTTATTTCTAAGACATCTATTAAAGACAAACTTTAAAAAAATATGGAGCACTATATAAAAGAATTTTCCAAATATATTCCAAAAAGACTGTGGTGTATTTAAAGAAATTATAGTATTTAAGGGCTATCTCTGAAGCAGATATCTCCTGATTGTCTATCTAGTATGATCCCAAAAAATAAAGATGTACAATAATGTAGTCAGTCAATCTTTTTTCTGACCTTACACATTATTTTATAGTAAATAGAAAAGGAAGGAAGGAAGGAAGGAAGGAAGGAAGGAAGGAAGGAAGGAAGGACGGAAGGAAGGACG
>JAWWMU010000153.1:84727808-84746264 GCA_035048155.1 Cinnycerthia olivascens | reverse complement strand
AGTGACAGCTTTAGATAGAAAAAATGTTCCCAGGAAAGCTTTTTCATTCAAGAGCTCAACATTTTTTTGTTCTTCCCTTAACAAAAAATGCAGTCTGCAAGCCATAGGCTACGTTTATTTATGCTATAGCACCCCTGGGCTACACAGCCAGTGTAGCAAATTCATGCCACATGTGTAAGTGAACATGAGGATCTTCACTAACTTTGTAACAGGAATTTTTTACTCGGAACAGCAAGCTTGATTAAAATGTGTACTGTGACTGCTTTTCACTGTTAGCTACCCATCTGTCATCAACTTTTCACGCAAAAGGATGGAGAATCAGAGAAACAGACTTAAGCAGATTTGTTCACACAGACTTTTAATGAAAGCACATTCATCTGTAGCAAGCTTTAAGTGGTCAGGAAACCACTCAGTTTTATTAAAGCAAAATTCAAATGCCTCTCTGTGATAGAGAAGGTGTAATAAGCAAGGTTATATGAATTTTCCACATGCCAGAAGGACAAAACATGTTTAAAAAACAATCTGGTAATAATTATTCAATAGTGATTTTTAAAGGAATAAACTAAATAACCCTACAATGTAAGATTTCCTCAGGGAAGGTTTTCTCTACTTATTGTAGAAGTTTTGCTGTATATTTTTTGCAAATATAGGTATGATCCAATGACTGAATGTGGTTGTATTTCCATGGCATAACAAGCTGCTGTCTGGAAACTGAAACAGTTGACCACATTCTTGATCCTAATCAGTGGCAATTATTCGTCACTATTATTTGCCTCCATTGTATTTCATTACATAGTGTAAGAGTAAAATAAATCTTGAGATTTTAAATACACATGTAATAAAATGAAGAAAAAGAAAAGGCTTATCTTATAAAAGAAGTACAGACATTTACTGGGCTAAAATGTATAGCCAGCTTAAAAATCCACATTTTACATCTACCAATAGCTTTTGTTTATTTAAACTGTTAAAAATATTTAATCAACATGTCTTTTGAAAGCTTGAAAAATTAGTGTTTTCTATTATTAGGTAAGATTCATAGGTGAAAACTGGTCTGAGATTTGAAAAGAATTTATTTTACTTCCATGAGTAGTATACAATATTTTTTAATAGGGTTATATACCTTCAGGAATGTTGAAGAATTAGAGAATAGCTAAAGTAGTATGTGATTGTTCTATTATTTTCTCCAAGTCAACAAAACTATATAATGTAATGCTTGATAATGAGGAAAAAAATATCTCTTTCATGCTTAAACTTCAAAATTCTTCTGTGATAACGTACACAAAAACTATGTAAGCATGAATATGAAAGCATATCTTGACTACATGTTTAACTGAAACCAGAGAAAACCCTTGCCTACCAGCCTCAAACATCTACTCAAAGAGATATGATTTTCTCCAGTAAGTGGTGAGTAACTGCCAGAATTTTAAAAGGCAATATCTAAGGCAAATATGCAGTTGTATATATTATTTATGAAAATGTTTTATCTGACATTTAGGGATCTCTTAGTACAATGATTGTAGAACATGGGAAGGAAGTAATCATTTCTCCTGAAGGTTTTTCTATCAGGATTACTAAAACTTTAAACACAATTTCAAAGACCTTCATTTTGCAGAAAATAGTCTCAACTATTTTAATGAAAAGGGCCTTAGCCATAAAGATTTTACAGCACTTACTGGCTTATTATGTCTGCGACTTGCATGGAAATCCTATATTTTATTTTTACTTTAAAATTGCCATTGATTAACAGTATTTTAAACATATTGTAGCACATTCAACCAGAAGTCAGAGACAAGAATAAGGAGAGGCAATAGGGCAGATGTATTCTGAAGGAAAATTATCTGTATAAAAGGAAGTTCTTATCAAACCAGGAGGCTAAGGCCTTACTGTACTTGCACTAGCCCTTTTAGCTTCTGACACACATCTTCAAATCACATTACTTTCTCTTCAAATGGTGTAAAATGTAGGCTTCATTTTTGCATCAGTTGCATCAGAATAGGTCACTCTTTTCTTTTTTCTTCACCACAGCTTTTAAAATTATTCTTTTAATGTTATCTTTTAAAAATAATTTTCTACACAGCTCAGAATTGTCTTCCTTCTGTACCACTGTATTCTCTTTTTTAAGGTCATTTTTCTATACAAATGTATCATATGTACTTGCTTAGTATTTTGGTTTCCTGCTTGCTTTCCAGTCATTCTCTTGAGCCACTCAACAATTTGGCTGCCTGAAATTTTACAAGTTCCCCTGTTCCAAAAGCAAGTTTTCAAAACATGCTTTAAGAGCAACTTCTATGGTATGTGCAGGATCTCCACTGTGTTCTGTGGTGTCCCTCTGCAGCCAGGTGCTGACTGCTTTTCAGAACTTCAGGAGAATTTGCAAAGTCAGTCCATATAACCTCATTTCAGTCACTTTGTGCTGTAGTAGGGAGCTGAAAGTGGCAAAATAAAAGCAGTAATTAGCACTATACCTGACAGCATGTCGATCACTGGGGCTTTGGCAGGACTTTTACTTTCTTATGAAGCTTATGAAATTCCTGTGGCAAGGTTCATCATCAAAGAAGGTGAAAGGGAGATAGACAGCATCTTGCCTGAGACTAACAGCTTGAAGAGCACTCACTATCATCATGGTAAATGCAACCTCTGGAGAAAAAGGAGGGAATCTGGTGGCTTCTGGTACCAAAAGAAAGGCTCCTGCCCCATCTGTGGGTTTACAGATGCAAAGTAGGCTCACACTCCTCAAAGTAGAAGAGATGTCAGATGTGCCTGCAAGTAAAGAACCTGGTTCACCTTACTCTAAATCATGAAAGACTATGAGGAAGTAATGGTGAGCTGTTGTTACAGGTGACCTGCTGCAGGAGAAAGAGACATGAAACTATCAACCAAACCAACAATCTAGAGAGGTTTTCTGCCCACTAGGACCCAGGATCCTGGATATTTTGGGAGGACTATCAAAGCTGTCCTTCTGACTATCCCAGAAGTGGTTCCCTGTCCAAGAACTCAGCATGCTGGTGTGCTTGTACACTAATGTATGCCGTTATGGGGAACACATGTGATGAGTTAAAGATCCTTGCACAGATGCAGGGCTTTGATCTTATTGGGATAGGGGAAACATGATGGGATGGCAACCATGACTAGTGTTGCAATGGAGGGATACAGTCTCTTTAGGAATGACAATATCTGGTTCTCAAAGGGGAACTTTTGCCATCCTGTTCTCTGCTGGAGGGACAGCACAGCTGGACATAAGCAGTCTAGTAGGTTTCTGAAATCCATCAATGATAACCTCCTCCTCCAAGCTGAGCCAATGAGGAGGGGTTGTCTGCTGGTTCTCATATCACCAACAAGAAGGAACTGGTTGGGGTGTGAAGATCAAAGGTAACCTTGGTTGCAATGACCATGATAAGGTCCCTCAGGGCAGAAAGGAGGTGAAAAGCAAGATTATAACCATGAACTTCAGGAGGACAGATTTTGGCTTCTCCAGAGATCTGCTTGGCAGAGTCCTGTAGGATAAGCCCCTGGAGGGAAGGGGGACTCAAGAAAGCTATCTAGGTTACTATTCAAGGATCACCTCATCCAAGCTTGAGCATTCTATTCTTAAACATGTCAGAATGCCTGTATGGATGAAAAAAGAGACCACAGGAAAAGGCTGGAGTGAGAAAGATATGAGTGAGCACTTAAGCAAACTGGATATAACTGAGCACACAGGTCTTGATGGGATGCATCCACAAGTACTGAGGGAACTGGCAGATGTCATTGCAAGACCACTCTTTCTAGTTTTTTTATCAGTTGTGGCAACTGGGAGTATTACCTGGAGGAAAGCAAATGCCACTCCTAACTTTAAGAAGGGCAAGGAGGCACAGGTAGTCACAAGTCAGTTTCACCTTAATCCTTGCAAATGTGATGGAACAACTAATCCTGAAAACCATTTCCAGGTCCATTAAAGACAAGAAAATCATCAAGAGTATCAGGAAAACACTAAGGGAAAATCATCCTATATCAACTTGTTGAACTTCCACAATGAAATGTCTGTCCTGATAGACAAGGAGGGAGCAGTGAATATTGTCTGCCTGGACTTCAGGAAGGCCTTTGACACAATCTCCCATGAGATCCTTACATACAAGATGTTACTGTATGGACTGGATTAGCAGACAGAGATGTGAGTTATTAACTGCTTGGATGGCCAAGCTCAGAGCATGATGATTAGTGACAGAATGTCATTGGAGTCCAGTTAATAGCAATGTACCTCTGGGGTCAATACTGGCTCTTTTTTTTTTTTTTCCATATCTTAATTATCTGTATAAGGGAGCAGAGTGTACTCTCAGCAATTCTGAAGATGACAAAAATGGTAGGACTGGATAATATGCCAGAAGGTTCTGCTGCCATCCAGAGGAATCTCAACAGGTTGGAGAAATGGGCTGACAAGAACCTCATAAATTTTTACAAGAAAAAGTATGAAATCCTGCACCCAGGGTTGAGCAATTTCCTGTCACCCAGTTGGAACTCAGCCTTCCAAAAAAAGACCCAGGGATCCTGGCAGTCACCAATTTGAATGTGAGCCAGCACTGTGCCCTTGCAACAAAGAAGGTTATCCTGGTCTGCATTAGGCAAAGTATTGGCAGCAGGTACAGGGAAGAGATGCCTACCCTCTGTTAACTGGTGATGCCTCTCTTGGAGTGCTGCAACCAGTTCCAGGCTCTTCAGTATGAGACCAAACAAGGTAGTACCAAAGAGGTACTGACTGAGGTACTGGAGCCTCTCACCTGTGACAAAAGGCTGAGAGAGCTGGCACTGTTCAGCCTGGGGAGAGAAGGTTCAGAGGGATCTTATCAATGTATGGGAGTGGCTAAAGAGAGGGTGCAAAGGGGATGGAGCCAGGCCCTTTTCTGTGGTGCTCAGTGATAGGACCAGAGGCAATTGGTATGAACTGGAATACCGGAGCTGATGTCTGAACATCAGGGAATACTTTTTCACTGTGCGGGTAGCTGAGAAATAGCACAGGTTGACCAGGAAGGCTGTGGAGTCTCCATCCTTGGAGATACTTAAAAGACATCTGTACATAGGTCTGGGCAACTAACTCTGGCCCCCCTAGATCAGTCTAGGTGGTTGGACCAGATAACTTCCAGAGGTACTTCCAACCCCACCCAATTTTTAATTGTGTGATAATTCCTTCCTCACTTGTTCTACCTATTTTGATAAGACTGCTGTCTCACACCTCAGAGACCCAAGCCTGGACACAAACTTGGATCATGACAGCTGGTAGAACACCTGGTAGCTTTACAAATAACTCCTTGTATATGCTTTTTCACAGAAAAAAATTAATTCACTGGACATCTGTAATTTGGTAAGTTAAAGCAGCACATACCCTTCTTTCTGAAATACTCTCCAGGTCCTAACAATGGTCTCTTTTGTCTATAAAGATGCTCTTGGCAGGACATATCTGTATCTCCCTGCCAAGTACACAGTGATCTAGTGGCTCACCTGAGCTTCTCCAGCCAGTTCCTCTTTAACCTATCGATCAAAAAACTCAGATTCCTCTTAATGGGGGCATAGCCGTTTTCTTAACAAAATAATCCCTCTTCTCTCATTTACTCAAATTATAGCTTCATCAGAAATCAGCACAATTAAGGCACTTGTTTTCTTCTTTTTGTTATTTAAAGCAGATGTATTTTTGCTATAATGACTTGCAACACAGATTTGTGCCTTTTATTTTTAATTTCTTTTCCATTCCTTGGTATTTTTGCTGGATGCTCCTTCATCCTCCAGGTGTTCTGAAAACAATACAGCAAAAAGATAGCATGTGTAGTTCCACAGGGCACTAGATTACAAAGAATTCCTGCTTTATACTTCAATATAGGATACCAGTTTTATACTGGCAAAAACCCATGAGGTGGTTTGCCGCTTTTTGGAAGCATGGGGACATACTCAACAGTCACAATTTGGCTCCATCATTAAGATAAAGAAACATTTAAAGCTGGCCATGGCAATGTATTACTGTCATTACAACTAACATTTCTAGTACCTGTCAGACTGTACCTTTCCTTGCAAATATTCTGGGAGTCGAGCCTTACAATGTCCTCATAAATCATGCAAATATCTCATTTGAAAGATGAACAACCTTAGGCACAAAGCTCTCAAATGATTTGCCCAAAGTCACACAACAAGTTAGAGAATAAAACCTAGGAATATTGATTCTCAATTCTGTATTCTAGCCACTAAACTCACTCTTTCATTTTGATGCACCCAAACTCAAACATACTAAGCCTGTTGACCTGATTAAATTTGAAAACACTCATGGTAGATTTATGTTCTTCTTTTTGCATAACTTCGTTCTTCCTGTGTGCATACAAAACATTTACTACATTTTTGTTTATTAGCAATGCATTTATGTCCTAATATGCTACTTTTGCAGAACATTAAGGTTACATAAAAGTTGTTGACAGTAGAGTCCTGTTGTGAAACACGTTCCATTAAGCATGAGAACAACGTGTTCAATCTTTTAAGGCAAATAAATTAGCCTCAGATATAGTTTAGTTTCTGAAGGCCATTTGCTCACCACAAAGATACCCTCACATTTAATGCTTCTATTGTTTGTTGTGGGAAGAAGCATTCCACACTTGTCTCAGTAGTAATAGTGTATCACTGTGAATATTCAGATATTTATTATTTTGGAGGCATTCATTTTCTTCCTAGATATTGAAAGTTATGTTCTTTGTCTTCTAACAACAAAATAGCAGGCTTATTCTTATCAGTCATTATTGATGCTTGAGCTAAGAGTTTTTAGGATCAAAGTCACTGGAGTCAACCTATTGGAGAACATTAGCAAAATCCAAGTTTATTCACATACCTAAATAGATAGAGAGACAGTATCACTATTTTTCTACTGAGTTGAAGCTTAAAAATAGTTTGAACAAGATTTTCTGAGACTTAACCTTTTTTCCCTTGCTAAGCAGCTAATATACAAACTGGTTCACAATGTGCAAGTCTGAGTTAGCAGTGATCTATTTTCTACAGTATCTCACCACTAGAAACAGCTAGGTTTCACATCAACTACAGCAGGAGGAATTGGCTGCTCTGAAAAGCAGTAGAGATTTTATAAGTAACTAAATTACACCTTTTTGGCAATTTTCATATCAGAGCATGAGTGGCTCAGTCCTGTGTAGTTTTTAACCTCTCACAACAGTTGTGGCATAATAATAAATTAAATGTGTCACTTTTTCTTCACATTAAAAAGCTTAAGAATTTGCTGGCTATAAAAGAATACGCTCTGAAACAGAGTAATACACGTGGCAAGTTTTCTTTTTTTAGTTTTCCATTATATTGCTTTTAATTTAGTTTCCACTTACTCTATTCCCACACAGGTGAAAGGCAGGGAATAAGAAGGTAACCATCTGCAAAATGAAAGGGTTTCTTAGGCAGAAATAATGCTTTCTTTAACTTCATTTTACTGAGAATTTAATGTAAATCCTAACTAGTTTATTCTTTCCTTGTTTTTACCATAAAACAGAAGCACACATTTCATACCTCCACAGGAGTTTTAATTGTTTCCCTCCTTCTATCATCTACTTTGTTTCCAGGCATTTGTGACTTATCACTCATGACCTCAGGAGACTATTGTTCTTTCTTAATTCCAAGGATACTTTTATCACAGAAAACACACCGGTGAGCATGGTTCCTGTATTTAGGAAACTGTGATCTTTAAACTTTTAATTTACCACCCATTTCACAGCTAAACTATCTTTCCCAAGCTGCAAAGCTTTTGCACTCCTCATCAGTAGAACTCAAGAAAAAAAAATTCTTTTTTTCTTTTTTTTTTTTTTTAAGTTTGACCTGGAATTAATTCTTTTTTGGCAGGAGAAACCTGTTACATTTTCATTAGTCCTACAGCTATATGGATAAAGTGTTGTTATCTTTCTACCTTTCAGACAAGTAGCATGGCCATTGACACATTTAAGGACAAATCCTGAGAAAACAGGTGCAGCAATAATGTATGCCAGCAGATGCATTCTCTGTTTTGTTAACGTTGCCAGCTGCGGAAGAATTTCACCGAAGGGAACCTGGGGATTTTACAGTGAGTGGTGCATAATTTAAGCTTGCCACTGATTATTCCTTATGTGTGTAAGCTCAGCATATGTAAACTCTGGATAAGGGATTGTGAGATGTGGGCCACAGAAATCAGAATCAGGTTATTATCCCTTAAGCACTATAAAAGAGATTCACAGAAATTTTGCAAGATTGGTAAACCTTTAATTCTCTTTAAACTCTCTTCCTAAAATAGTTAAGGGAGGATCTATAGTTTTGTTTAAGGTTGTTATTTTGTCCTTTATTTCTGTAAAATCCTATTGCATCCAGTCAGAAATCAAATATGAAGTTTTTTGAGTAAGATATCCTTTTGTAAACTTCTATTATTGCCTGATGCAGCATGAACATATATGTCTGTATAGATTAAATTGTCTGGCATTTTTTCATTCCTTCACAGGATGTGGAGAATGTTGAAATTTAAGCCTCTGAAACCAAGGGAATAAAACCTGAAGGAAATCAATGAATTGGTTGGGTTGGAAGGGATCTCAGTGGATCATGTGGTCTAACCTCCTTGCTTGAGCAGGATGATCCTAAAGCACATGGCACAGGATTGTGTCCAGATGAGGAAGAAGCCCCACAATCTCTCTGGACAATTGTTCCAGTGCTCCATCACTCCCACAGTAAAGTTCTTCCTCATATTCACATTGATCTCCCTGTGCATCAACTTCTGCCCGTCACCATTGATCCTATTGTTTGACACCACCAAGAAGAGCCTGGAAATATCCTTATGACACCCTCCCTTTAGATATTTATGCACTTTAATGAGTTAATATGAATGGAGATAGCTGGAATATAAACTGTATGTTTTCAGTAAAACAGCCAGCAGAGATAATCCTCAGCTATGCCTGAGTCCTCTTGCTAAACCTCACTAAGATATGTCAGATTCTCTTGACCCAGGGTTAGGTGCCACCGATGTGTTTGCAGTGTCCTCCCATAAGGGTTTTAAGTCAGATGAAAAGCAGGCTTAAAGCTTCCAGGACTATTTTATAGTGTGGTCAGATTAAAAAGTCACACCAGGCTTTTTTGACCATAAAAACCATAAGGCTTTGCACTCTTCCTTAACATTTCCCAGAGCAGCTCTCTTCTTCATTTTCCCAGCCTATCTCCACAGCAGAGGGAATGCTATAATGTTGTGATCTCCCAGAGGAATATCAGAGTCTAATGATCAAAGAAGGGAAGAATCAGAGAAAAATGTTAGAAACCATATGTAGAGTATGAAAATGAGTTAAGAAGTATAAAGTATTTAAAAGATTCCACTGCACTAGCATTCCTGTCATTTCTATTTTGTACTTTGTTGAAAAGCTATATTTCTATAATCTGCCACAGGGAGTCATTAGGACATCACCGGAAGATCTCTGCCTACTCACTTCCTCAGTGATAAATGTGATGGCTTTCTCTCATTGTTCTTCTCTAAAGTTATCTCTACAAGTTTGCTGACATATTCCACAGGCAAATAACTGATTTCCAAATAATACTGGCAAAACCAGTATTACAGGAAGAAGGGTGCTAATCAATACATAGACACATTCTAAATAAATTTAGAAGTTCCAACCCAATTTATTTTCTTACTGAAGAGATCTCAAAAAATTAACACCACAGAAAAATTGGCAAAGATTTAATTGTAGAATTGCTATTATATCTTATATCATTACTCCTTTTATCTATTCAAATAAGGCTCAAAGTCTAAACTGATTATATTTCTGGCATTCTCTGAGACTAAAATGGACCGACTAAAGATTTTAAACTCCTAGGTAACTAAATATTAAAGTCCTATCTCATGATAACCACAAAAGTTACTTCAAGACTTGACAGAGGTAGGTATTTTTGACATTTTACAGAACCAGAAGGTAGAAGAGGATCTATGTGATACAGTGAATGTAAAATGAAAATAAGTATCCTAATACAGCATTAATACAGCTTTTATTAATGTTTTTCATATGTCTGGGGAATAATAAAACCAGATATTTTTCTGATAGCTTTCTACCTATCTTCTCTACTTCCCTGTTTTTTTATTGGCAGTGGTATTCCTGCACCCTCATGCTCTGATTCTCTCCTTAGCTGGTCAGATGGGTAGACCTAATTTCTCATTCCATTTTATTAAGACAAATACAGAGAAAACACATATCCCATGAAAATAGTTTCTGTAGAAAACTCTTCATCAATTTACTATGGAGGATTTTCTAAGAGAAGAACTTCCATTTTTCCTTGTTACAACACTATTATAAAAATGCAGGCTCTAAAAATAAAAGCCACCAAAACCTAAAAAATGACATTTTATTGGTGATGACATCAGCCTTATCAAGAAGATTTTGCATAAAAAGAAATAAATTATGAAGCTAGAGAACCTGTATGGAGAATTAAACTTATTTGAAGCATTCTGGACTGTAGCTCTTTGAAAAACTCATCTTAAAAGGAGGCTGTTGCTAGGATACTATGACTGCTGTCATGAGCCTAATGTGGTAGCATACATATATATAATATATATACTTATGTAAACTTTTGGTTTTATTTGGTTTTTTTTAACAAGAGATCTTGACCAATAAGCAGTACAGACTATAAGCAATGTTATCAAACCTACCTGGTATATTAAAGATTGAATAGAACATTCAATTTCACGTGAAAACATGAAACATTCAATTCAAAGTGAAGCCCATCAAAGAATGTCACAAGAAACAGACACAATTCTTGTTAGGTACTTCAATAGAAGAACACAGACACATGGTTTAGAAAGGAGCTGAGAACAGAAGCCAGAGAAATAAAGAAAAAGACTGAACAGATGTTGCTGTTGAGGTGAGGGAAGTGTGTAGACATTTCATTCTGCTGGAATCAAAGACAGCCAAAACCATAAAGACCAAAAATGACCAAAAATGGGTGCTGGATTCGTCTTCTAATTGGGAATAGCTTAGTTGAAATGATCAAAATAGAGGATCAAAGGAGTATATGGAAAGTATACAGCTCTGAAGTCAAATTAGGTTTATGGGCAAAATTATGACTCTGTTAAGAGAGCCCAACATCTCCTCAACTAGAAGAGGCCATTAGATAGTCTTCAATACATTTTCATGTCAAGGAAAGTGTCCAAGGCTGTCCAGGCTATTCAGGTGTCTATGCTATCTCTTTCAGTGCAGTTTTGCCTCTGAGAGTCTGGGCCTGCCATCAGAGCAGAACAGTTCACAAAGAAAATCAGCTTGCATGACAAATTTTTTGCTCTGCCTGAGGAGGAGTGCAAAGGTATTCTCTCATAATTAAAATATGAATGCTGTCATCTGATAATCTTC
Source organism: Cinnycerthia olivascens (assembly GCA_035048155.1). Lineage (NCBI taxonomy): Eukaryota > Metazoa > Chordata > Aves > Passeriformes > Certhiidae > Cinnycerthia > Cinnycerthia olivascens. The sequence continues at coordinate 84,734,916 of JAWWMU010000153.1, read as the reverse complement.
CTTGCGAGAAATAACAAGCTCACTAATTAAATGTGCAATTTCTTGACATTTAAACAGGTCAATTCTCTTTTCCATGTGTCTGATCATTTATTTGAGGTGCTACTTTCAGGCGTGTTTATTACACTAACCAAAATTAATAACCAGTATAACAGACCCTTCTGAAACAGAAGGGTAAGTAATGTAGTTTTGTCCTTTGCTCAACCGAAGTTATTTTAATATAAAAAATATTTATAATTAAGTAGAGGACAGATATTTCATTTTTATTAAGTCCTCATCACCTTTCTGAGCTTCCTATATGTATCTTCTGATGTCTGTATTTCATAAGGCTATGTCTTTACTCCATTTGTCTTTAATGAATAAAATGTTATTGCATAAAACTCAAAGAATATGGCAAGATGACCCAACTTTAATTTAGTGATATAATTTTGGAAAAAAGTGCTATTGTAGATAGATTTCTAGTTCTGGTATGACTGGAAGACCTGTGGGCACAGACTTTTATTTTTAAGAGTTTATGTGACTTCCACAAGATCTTGATTTTTAGCACAATAGTGAGAATATGAAAAATCACATTCTAAGTGTAGGTTTCAACAAGTCAGCCTAAAATTAAATTTTCTTTTTCACAGAAAATTCAAATCTTCTTGGAATTTCATTTAGTCTGAATGGCATTGAAGAGTTCAAGTTTTCAAATATTCTGCAAACCAAAATTTTAAAAGCATTCTCTTTTGAAAAAAGCAAACACAGTCCCTGTGAATTTGCTGAGCTATTAATCACAGAATCACAGCTCAAGCTGAGTTGGAAGAGGCCCATAAGGATCAAGTCCAACATCTGGCCCTGAACAGCATCATCCCCAAGACTCACACCATGAGCCTGAGTGCCTTGTCCTAGCACTTCTGGAACTCAGGCAGATTTGAAGCCATGACCATTTCCCTGGGGAGCCTGTTCTAGTGCCCAGCCACCCTCTGGGTGAAGAACCTTTACCTGATATCCAACCTAAACTTCCCTGGACACAACTTCAGCCCGTTCCCTCGGGTCCTGTCACTGTCACCAGAGAGAAGAGATCAGTGCCTGCCCCTTCTCTTCCCCTCACAAGGAAGTTGTAACTGCAATGAGGTCTTCCCTCTGTCTTAATGAAATATAAACTGTTATTTCATAAAGTTATTTAGATGTATGAAAAAGTTGTATGAGTTACAGATTTAAATGTTTTGAAGTAGGGAACGGCCTTTCTCAGCAGATATCTGAAGACAATCTGGCATTTATTACCATCTGCTTTGTTCTTCAGCAGTACGAACTTAATTTACGTGATCCTTCTGATGAAAATGAAATGCATGCCCTTCATTGCTTTGACTTTCATGGCTTGGATTTTTTTATTTGGTTGATTGTTTTTTTTGTTCTGTTTTGTTTTGTTTTTTCCCATAAGTGAGATGTCTGTGCAAGGGGTTGACCTGTTATCTTTATGCTGCAATTTGTGAAGAGGTTACAATAGTCAATTGTCTGTTACCTTACTGCAGGGACACAGAGTAGGCAACAATTTTACTATGTAGCATTGCAGTTCTCAGACCAGGATGGTAATTGCAATTAGCGACAGTTTGAGTTCATAGACCAGGTTATTAACTGAAGCAGTAAGAAACAGATATACTGTCTGCTTAGGACAGAGAGCTAGGGCAATAACCTCGTACGCTGCAGCAGTGGGAAATGGCAAAACATGTCAGAGCTCTCAGAAATTATAATTTTCTGTGTGTAGCTGAGGTCAACAGTTGACTTTAGTATAATGAGAAATGAATTACTCAGAATAAAAGTAGTGTTATATCTTGATTTTTGATCATTCTTATTTTAATGTGCAGGAAGGGACTGAACATTTTAGCACCTGTGATATATTTTATCTTTTTTATCTTTTGTGTCTTAAACTATCCAAACCTAAGTATTCTGGTTTAAAATCTTCAATTTATCTTAAACTCTTAAGGTTTGCAAAGGTCTTAATTTTATACATATTTCCCCATAAATTGGTGACTCCAGAAAGATTTAATAACAGCCTGAAGTATATATTCAAATTGGGCAGAACAAACACAGTAGGTAAATAAGCAGCAAAGTGCACTTAAGTCTCTTTTCAACTAGGCTTCAGTAAGAATACTGGCAAATTGACAAATTCAATTGGCAAGATTACACTTAGTGCCATTTGAGGTTTCCTAAATTATTTGAGATACCCACACACAAATGATACATATGTCACATGACAGAGGTAAAGATCCAGTTTAGGTATCAATATTGAATTGTATCCTTCCCCTACTTCTGACGGCTGAAGTTAAATGTTATAAAAATCTATCTCAAGAAGACAATACAGTTGACTAGACACAGTTCCTAAAGCAGTATCTTAGGGTCTCCAAAATATCTGCATCAGACTGTCAGATATACACAGGCCTCACAAAAGACCAAGTCAAATTTTGGGTTAGTAGTTGAAAAGCTTAAAAGAAATTTCTCACAAAGAAGTTTTAAACATAATTTTGAATCACCCTAAACCACCTCAGATGACACTGTCTCTAAACTATCACATTAAAAAATAGAAATGTTGGTAGAAGGAGAAATTAAAACTGTTTGTTTATTATGTCTCAATTATTAAAATATTAAATTTATTCTACTTGATTTCAATAAGATGTAAGCCTGGAAGAACTAAAGATTAGAGAAAGAATTATTTCTTCTTGGATACCATGTGTAGTTTCAAATTTCCCTTTTTGACCTACTTATTTTGGAAGAAGGATTTATTAAAATCTCAGCTTTGATAGATTACAAGTGTTGTCTATGTTATACACTGAAAATCATGACAAGGTTTTGTGTTTCCTTACAAGAAAATTCATCTCTTTCAAGATCCATAACGAGCAAAATACATTGCTAATCTATATATATCAATCCACATTCCTTTATATCCATAAAATCTTACTTTGTACAGGGTAAAAAATAATTATATATATATATATATCAGAGTTTTTTGTTCTGCATTCTGGGTCACTCATTCCAGTATTTAATTTAATTTGTTAACGATAACTATTGCTATCCAAAACTTCTCATCACTGAAGAAAAATTATCAGAAAAGGAAGAGGCCTAGAACCTGGCTGAAATACGTGGGTTATTATTAGCTAAGAATACATAGACTTAGAACTGTTAATATGCTATGGAATGCACAGGAGTGCATTCTTCCTGGACTTTGTTGGCCACACTGCTGCTATGGAGCACAGTCAGTTGACACGTAATGAAGAGAAATGTGGTCTTTAAGATAAGTGTGATTCAGCACACTGACTATTTGAAAAATAAATTGGATACAGAACTGACATGATTGTAATATACATTGGTCATTTGTTGGAATATGCAAAGAAACTATGTTAAAACCTAGGATAAAAATAAAAATGTCAAAATTAGAGAGAGATTCTATAGACATAGAATCATAGAATAGTTTGAGTTAGAAGGGACCTTTTAAAGGTACTCAATTTTTTTATCACTAAGTTACATTTTTTAATATTGATTTGTAATTGTCAAACATTTAGATTGGGAACAATTAATTTTGTAGGATTAATTTTGAGCCAGACATTGGCAATAAATAATTAGCTTTTGTTAAAATTAAAAATACACAAACTACATAAACATACCTCCCTAAGTGCATTGTTTTTAACTATAAGTTATGGTCTTTATTCACCCTGTGACATTTCTTGCTTTCTCTGCAGATCAGCCAGGGCACAGTAATAATGAAAGCACATTTCAGTCACAACAGTAATACAAAACATTGCTGACACCTCTGTACCATGCTTGTGTGGAAGAGCACATCCAGAGACACACGAAACAGTCACGTTGCACACAAATACTTCTAGGAAGTGACATTCATCTGTGGCACCTCAAAAAAAAAGGATTCAAATACCTTATTCCCAGAAAAACAGCTACTGTCTCTGTTTATTTCTCATTGAATAAAGCAATGAAAAATTAACTGAGAGTAATTTAACAATGTGAACAAGATCACACTCCATTGAGCTACCAGTCATCAAGTAATGCCAGACATTGCTTACTAACTAACCAATACCCCAATTTAAATGTCACATTCACCAGAATGCTGATATACAAAAAATATTAGTCATTTGCCACTAGAAAGGAGGACAGAAATTGAGCAATGTAAATGAAAGGGTACACAGCTGCAGTGATACCCATCTTCCAGATGAAAAGAAGTCAGGCAGTGCTGTGCCAGGGCTATGATTCCACTAACAGATATCTATTTTTTATGAGACTAAACCCCTTCTCCATTTACTCATTATTGTCAGGATTCCAACATTGCTGATACTCACATGGTCTGCTATACATTAAACAAAATCCTAGAGGAATGTTTAGAGGGAGCATCCAAAATAAAAAATAAACACTCTGTGTGTGGATAATTCCTGAGCCTTCTAGCTGGAGGGTTGGAAGGTGCTGGGGCAGGGGGATTCCTTCGCTCAAAGGAAGGCATGGGTGCACAGTATTTCCTCCAGTGGCTGCAGAGCTCATCTTGGTGCTAGCCTTGCTACTGCTGCTACTGCTGCACTGAGAAGAGGGGAAAGAATGACAGAGAGATTTTGCCTAGTTACAAAATTTAGTGGGAGATGGACCCCCACACAGTCCACAGTCAGAGTTGCCCCTCTATGCAGCAGTTCTCTAAGTGTGTGTACATGAACACATGGGGCTGTACAGGCTGGGAAACTGTTCAAAACTGTAGAACACCTTTATGAGGACTGATGCAATATGCAGATTTGCCAGTGGATAAAAGATTTAAAAATAAAACATGTTTGGCAAGTTCCAGTTCCTGCTTGCCAGCTTGGAAAGGAGAAGAGTGATCAGGGTAAAGTAATTAAACATTTTTAGCCTTCCTTTTCCATGTTATTGTCTCCATTTTATTGCTCAGTATTAAGCTAGCCTAAACATTGCTTCAAAGCATGAGCTCTGAGGTCCTCCCTTTTTGCACTCATACTCAGGGTTCTCAGCCACAGTCTTTAGTCACCACTTGTGAGTAATCACAGACTGGCACAACTACCACTAAACACAACAGAGCACAAATCTGGTTAGCAGAAAAGACTGCACTTTATAGCCTTTAGCTCAGCAATAAGATGTTTTTGAGATTCCTCCTTGTACAGTGCATTGTAATGGGTTGTGTGATTAACAAGCACCACTGCCAATGGAGTCAGACACCAGAGCAAAACATTTCCCTGCTCTTGCCAAACAACAAATTTAGGGCCCAATTCAGTTTGAGTACAGCCAGTTTCCTTGCTACAGAAGCTGGCCATGATTTTTACTGAAATAAGCCCTTTGCTTTTAGAATGCAGATAAGCATTCAAGACAACCTAATTAAAAACATCAATGATTTTTCTTCCATTGCTGTTTGCTTCTGCTTGACATGATTTAATGTCAGATAGATCTGAGCATCAGAGCTTTTCTAGATGTATGGCTGCAGCAAAGGTTTCTTCATTTATCCCAGGAACAGTGTACCTTCTGCTAGATGACTTTTTTTTTTAATTCTAGATATGTAAATCACTTCTTCCAAGTTGATGTTCCTTTTCTATTAAGCTACCACTTCCTCAAATATTCATGTTGGCTTCCCAGCATAATAATAAAATCACTTCTTAGCCTCTACAAAATATTTTTATAGTCAATTTGTTTGGGCATCATTAGCCTGGCACAAAAATACTCTGCAAGCAAAATATGGGTAAGTCACAGGTATAAAGCAATTCTTTATTGGCCAGGATGCATAAAAGACAGCTGGTGTTTAGTGACCTGCGAGGTTAAGCACTGGTGTGCTCAGACTCCAGCACAGCAGCTGGAAAGCCTTCACCAGGCAGGCAGGTGTTGCTGGGGAGTGAGGGGTTGGTGGCCACAGCTCCCAGGAGCCACCACGGGGGCAGAGCTCCTTCTCCCTCTTACCCCGTCAGCACGGGTGGATCAACCCCATCCTGGCAGTCCCTGGCTGTCCCTGACTAGACCAGCCTCCAGCCACCTTCGTTTCTTTCCTCAAGGTGTTAGCCTTTCATGTCAATGTTTTCTCTGCCGAGTCCTTGGTCTCCTAGCAATCACATATCAGCAGTCCTACCGCTCTCTGTAATTTCTTACTTTTCTTATCCCGGTACAGACGGTCTCACAGCTCTGGCTCAGCAGTCTGAGTCAAGGTTACACAGCTGGAGTGGATCAAAGCTGGACCCCCTGCTCGAGCAGCTAAAACCCCAGCAGTGGGGGGCTACAGAGAGAGGGTAACAGTGTGCCATGGCATCATATGGGATTCTTTCTCGAACAATGTTTTATTCCCCTCACACCTCATTCCTGATTACATCCCTGATCCTTCTGACTCCAGTTCCTGTTTTTCTCTTCCAGTATAGAATTCTAGAAGAATAACTATAACTACTAGCTTCCTTCAGTTTTGTAACACTTGCTATCCAGAGTTGCCACCAACCATTGTGTGTTGGCTGTCCAGTATGAATTTGCAATCTACTATTCATAGAAACAATGTTGGGCACAAGTTTCTCACTGTAGGGTTACAATACTCTGTCAGTAAGGAAAGGATACAATTCTGGCCTGTTTCCCCGATGAGTACGCAGAATTTTAGCCAAGGAAATATGTTTTCTTCTCCTTTAATCCTCTTCACAGCAAAATTTAAGAGGAACACCCAGAAAGGACACCATATGCTTGAGAATATGGCATCATATACTTTGTGAGCCATGTAGTTGGTGCTGCCCTTTAGCCATTAAAACTGCAAACAGCAGTGTTTCTTAGGTAGCCAGATCAGGTTTATCACAGTACATAAATCCTGTGTGTCCAAACAGATCATGAAGTGTAGCAGTCATTTCGCTGGGGCTTCCTGAAACCTTCAGCAAGTCATCAAATTCCTCTTTCCAATTTTCTTTTCCTGAGAAAAGAAAAAAAAATCATTTAAACACAAATGATATATTTACTTACATGATAAATGTGGATCTGTGCTTGAATCTAGTTGTAGGATAACTTCCAAACTGTGCTGTGTAGTCAGCCAAGATATAACATATATTCAGACAGGGTAATATTGATCTGAAGTGGTTCACTGTGAATCCAGAAAATTGTGGCTCACTTCCAGCATTTCAAA
>JAWWMU010000153.1:84704706-84727708 GCA_035048155.1 Cinnycerthia olivascens | reverse complement strand
ATTCAGACAGGGTAATATTGATCTGAAGTGGTTCACTGTGAATCCAGAAAATTGTGGCTCACTTCCAGCATTTCAAACATAGAACTACACAGGAAAAATACAACTTCTATTCAGATGCTTAATTCGAGTCTAAAAATTTTCTGAACAGAAACTGTATCAAAATCAATCAACTGATTTACTATTCTTCCTCAATTTCACAATATTGTCTCTGTGCAGTCTTTTTACAGAATGCAAAAAGAGCAGAGAAAACATGTACAATGGAAACATTAAACTGAATTTATGCCAAAAATGAATGCATAGTGCATAAACATCAATCCTGATCTGACTGTTTTGCTCATCTAAGCAGAACAAAGCAGTCAGTAACACCTTTCAGGAACAATATCCATCGAGTAATATAGCTCACAGCTATCCCTGGAGTCTAATCTGAAGGTCAACTCCACCTAACTCAAGACACAAAATCCACATTTTTGCATTCATTACTTTGAACCCATCCTAGAGTGATCCGCAATCTGCTTTTTGAAGTCCTTTCAGGACTGAGCCCTCTCTGTCTGTCCCCACTTGCTCATATCACAAGCAAAGGAGAAAGAAAGAAAGAAACTAAAGTTTGTAGAAGGTTAGAAATGATGGATCAAGAAGTTGCAGAATCACCATTGCTGGATTTTCTGCAGCTACAACTTTCAGTATACGTATGAATTTCATATACAGCAGGAAGGGCAAACAGACACCACTATGTTGCATTTGGAGATTCCACATATTGCTGAATTTGGGCTACAGCCACCTGCTGGGGACTAGACTAAGGTAGGTTTTTATACACAAAATCAGCAGTTATAGGCTTAAACATAAACTTATAATTAAACCTAACATTCAATACAGATGTAGTGAGACCCACACAGATAGATATAGTCTTAGAGAAGAATTTCTTCTTCTGCAGCATATTCATTTAAACAACCTACTATTTTCTCCCCAAACTACTTGTCAACTTAACCCAAATTTCCCACATAATTTTAGGTGGAAGAAATAAGAAGTTATAACACTCTGAAGGACTGAACACTGAATGCTCTAGCATTTTGCTCTTTGTTTATTCTGTGAGAAGTGCATATCTTGAATAGTAGTAAATAATTTCATTTTCTTTTTCCAACTGAGGGAATCTGTAACCACAGCTCATACTGGTTATATGAATTTCCGAAATATCAGCTGATTGTTCAGTCATTGATCAGTGCAGAAATATGAACCAAAAGTTCCTACCTCTTCATTAAGTGTGCTCACAAGAAAACTATTTACCATTATATGGCTTCCTCAGGCATTGAAGTAAAAATTGATCTTTGAAATATACCTAAACATTTTTGAGCTAGATGGTAAATATTAACCTATAGCCCATAACTTTGAAAATTCACCTTGAGCTTCAAGTTGCATTAGTTATTTCAGATATGCAGAGGAAGCAAAGTCTTGTTTAGAACTGCTCACTAAAAGTTAAGAATTTAAAAAAGTAGCTCTGCATCATTTGGTTCTGCACATTATTTGTGTGTATTATTGTCAGTGTTAGTGCCAACTGTAATCAAATACTGATTTCATCATTTCAAAACAAAACATTAAAAATATTCATATTTAATTTTGTTCTTAAATAAGAGTTTGACATTTTATTGTTAGAATTACAACAGAAATAAGAGAATTCTTGGGGGTTTTTAACGTATATTCTGTGAAAATATTCCATACATGCATGTATTGTAAGCTAATATATGACAATGAAATAAATCAAAATTTGAACAGTACTGGTTTATTATTTCATTGCTGTGTGAAGAGCTGATGAAATTGAACTGTTGTGTACCATGACATTTTGCCTGCATAATGCAATAACCACTTTATGGAAAGTAAGTTGAGAATCTCATTACTTGACCACGATTTATGATGGAACTTGTAAATGTATTTGCTTTCAATAAATCTGACAGAGATTGACCACCATCCTTGTTAACATTTTGATAGACATCCTCTTTTAATGGCACCTAATTACAAAACAGCCAGTGCAATATGGTACTGAGATCAAAATTCAGTCTAGAAATAGTAATAACTGCCAGATTTAACTCATACATTTCTTTTATGGAGATCAGAAATAGCCCTTCTCCTTTCTGACATGCATATTAGAAAAGCTACTCAAAAAAGATCTGAACATTTTCTGAGAAATTATAAAATCCATCTCATCGGTTTTTCTGAAGTGTTCCAAAAGTATCTGCTTCCATTATGTCAGTGTGAAGAGCTCCCCTGCCTGTCTCCAGAGGAAATCATATGCTTCCTGCTACTGGGTGATGCAGATTGGTGTGGCCTGCCATGAGCTGTTCCTGGAACAGGCAAAAATAAGCTCAGGTGATATATTACCTGTAATGTCAGATATTGCATTCATAGTATATTCTGGAGATCAACCTATTTTACTTCATTTCCTCAAAATATTTTTCCTCATTTTTTTCAAAGTACAAAGTTGTTGTTGGAGCATACCCTCATTTCTCATTGTGGTTATTCTCTCTGTTACTGGGATTGGTGCAGAAAGATGAAAGCCATGAAATTGCCTTTAGAATTTAACCTTTTCCCTAGAAAATTCTGTTTTATAAATACTGAGGATGCAGACATAGACAAAATTCCAAACTGGTAAACCAAATAGTACATCCTGCATTAAAAATTTATTTTGGCAAGTGCCCAACAAAGCAGTGTTAAGAGAAAGTTAAATACATTTCAGGGTTGTACAAAAGGTTTTTTAAAAAACAGCTTTTAAAATGCACTTCAGTGGCACATGTTTAAAATCCCTTCTGCATCAGTTCACAGGGGAAACAGATCACTGCAGTAACTGACAAGTGTTTCTGCAAGGGGAAGTTTAATTCAGATGTTTCAATTTCTTTATTCAAATGCTACAGTCATGTATACCATGGCTCACATACACCAAGTGATTCAGGAGTCACGCAGGTGAATACAGAAGTAATAAAACATGAGAAGTTTTAAAGTGAAAAAAAAAAATTAGAAACAAACATAGTCATTTTTGACTGAACAATTTATTATGAAATATCTTCTACTGTTTAGGGGTAGTTTCTACATTAGTCTGAAACTCATCTGTGCCATCAAGTTCTACTGGACTCTTTTATCTTTTTGTCTTAGTTAAACTATCATGTCCCATGAACAGACATTTTTATGCAAGTTTAAACCTTATTTCATCAGGACAGATTCAGGTTGGTAACTGAGCCATTATTAATCATGTATCTAATTACTTTGCATACCCTAGTGCATAGATGCACTAGTGCATAGTGCATACATGAAGCCTCAGTGTTTTGGGGCTTTATTCTCATCCCTCATAAGTTACTTTTCTGTCTCCTTCCTGACATCTATTTTCCACAGTCTCAGGTTCAGAAAATAAACCTCTATTATTTTGTTGTGGGTTGACCTTGGCTAGTTGCCAAGCTAGGTGATCACTCTTCCTCCTTAACAGGACAAAGGGACAATGAAGAACACATGGACAGAGATAAGGGAGATCACTCACCAATTGTCATGGGGAAAACAGACTGGACTTGGGAAAATAAATTTAATTTATTGCCAAGCAGAATAAATTAATAAGAAATAAGAACAAATTTGAAAAAAACATTCCCATTCCCCCCACATTTCCTTTCTTCCCAGGTTCAACTTCACTCTCAACTCTCTTACCTCCTGCACCTCAAGTGGTGCAGTGGGATGGGGAAAAGTGTTGGTTGCAGTCAGTTCACAACACTCCACATATACTGTTCCTTCCTCCTCACACTCTTCCCTTGCTCCATCATAAGGGCTCACCCATTGAAGACAGCCCTTCATTAACTTCTCCAACATAAGCCCTTCCCACAGGCTGACTGGTCCAGCGTGGGTCCTGCTATGGAGTGCTGTCCTCCCTCACCAGGTCACAGGTCTGACAGCAAACTTGCTCCTGTGTGGTGACCTCTCCATGGGCTGTACTTCCTGTCAGGAGTTCAAACACAGGCCCTGCTTTTAAAGGCTATTCACCTGCACTGATGTGAGGTTGTCTACAGGCTACAGGCAGCATTTGCTCCACAGTAGATATCCATGGGATGCAAGGAAAAACCTGTCACTGCACTCTCTTTGCAGGATGTAGGAGAATCTCTGGTTGTATCCATGGACTACCTCCTCCCTCTCTTTCTGCACTGACCTTGGGGGGTACAGAGTTGTTTCTCTTACATATTCTCACTTGTCTACCCCAGCTTCTGATGGGTAGCATTTTTCTCTTTCTTAAATACACTTCCACAAAGGTGCTCCCACTGTTTCTGATGGACTCAGCTTCTCCTAGAGGTGGGTCTGTCTTGGAGCCAGCTGGATCTCTCTCTGGCATAAGGGTAGCACCTGATGTCTCCTCACAAAGGCTGCTCACACAGTAACTGACAAGTTAGCCCCCAGCTACCAAAACTTTGTCACATAGATCCAATTTGTTTTTTCAGTTTGTTTCACCTTATATAATATGGCTGTAGAATGAAAAAAAAGAAAAAAAAAAAAAAACAAACAAAAACTTTAGAGATGTCCAAAATGCTCATATTCATTGATGGTAATAACAGGCAGTGCTATTTTTTTCATACAGCCTGACTACTAGTAAAAATGGTTATTTAATTTCATCCTTTGCTGTGAAAACTCCCACCTAGTCCATTACTTAAAATTGATCTGTTTGCAACTCAAACTCACCAGCTTTTTCATTGGTCATTGTACTTTACCATACTGAACTATTCACTGTGACTTCTGACAGCAAACAAAGTTCCCAGATTCCTCTGCAATCATGAGGAACACTTCCCATCTTGAGGGATCTGAAGCCCTGCTGTAGCTGCCCTCCATTCTGTAGACCAGATTTGTCTCACTTAACTTCAGCTGACTAGTCTAGTCCTGGACAAAGACAGGAGATTCCAGACAGGGAATCTGTCTTAGATGCCATGGCCTTTTGATATCTCTCCTTATCTTATGAAAGAATCTAGGAGAATAAAATTACTGAGATTAAATCCATTCTGTGGATGGGGAAAAGCATTCCCCAGCAGTAAGTGAACACTAGCAAATCAATGGTCCTTAAAACAAATTAATTTAAATCTCACAAAAAATAGAACATTACAAATGTATAGACTTTCATATATTATCATAACAAACTTCTCATCAATGTCCTATGGTGAAGGCAAAAATATTTTTAGCACATAGGTATAATTTGCAAGTATCAGTCTACTTAGAGTGTAAGAGAGCTACACACTATTGCAGCAGATACATACAGCACACAGGAATGCCCAGAAACACCACTGGAGTCACTCTTGACCATAAAAACATGCGCTTTTTTGGTCAACATTTTTGCATTGTAGAAGTTTAAACATAAACCAGTAGGATTGCAGGTCTGTAGGACACCGGATGTCTATTATGTGTTTTTGAGACATATTAGACCTAATGTCAGCATGGATCTACTGTGTGTTTGATCACTAAAACCCCTTAAGAGTATTAGATGTAATTCCACAATTCATCTAATCTGTGCTGGAGTTTAATGTAAAGCCTGTTATGTTCAAAACATCCATCTTTTTGCAGTGCTTTGCACATTAGGATGACTAATTTTAAAGTTAGCACTTCCATCTAACATGCAGTATAAGTAAGAAAGTTGAAATATGAAAGTGCACAGGTCATTTACGAAGTGTTTATACTAAAGCATACTGTTAGGAAAGATAGAAACCTACTTTCAGACACTTTACCCTTATTACATCCACAGACACTACAAAGATTTCCTTGTTATTCTGCTTTTACCATTTAGGTTAAAGATTAAAATCAACATGATTTAGATGGTGAAATGAGCAAAAGTTATGTGCTAAAGGGGCACACATATTTAAATATCTTGCAGATGAGGCTATGCCCACAAATACAGCAGGAAACAATTTTTCTGGTTCCCTGATGCTTACAGTTGCTTTCAAAAAATGCAATTTTTATTCCTCCTTTCATATAATCCATCTGCCTACTGAGAGGGGTATTAACTATCTCAACAGTCCCATTCTCCTTAGCCCTCATTATCACTTCCCATCTTCTTCTCTGTAGAATTAAACCAGCTAAAACAACTCCCAGAACAAAATACTGTGGAGGCAAACTGCTTCTAATGCTTTTAATGGTCGCTCCTGTGCTTGCCACTTTGCTGTGAAAGCCAGCATGGTAGATGCTCCTGAAGCTGCCTGATGGGGTGTCTCTGCAGGGCTTGAAGACTTTTAGTATAGAATCAGTCTCACATAAGACTCTCACAGGTTATTTATGAAAACAGTAGACTTTTCAAACATAGAGTATTCTCTTCTTTTCAAGAAAACAACAGAAAACTGAAGACTTTTTAGCTGAGGCACCATCAGTAGCCCATGAGAGGCTGTAATATTGGGTTAGTCATCCAGCACTAAGAGTATGGAAAGGCGTTCTTGAAAGTTCTAACAAAAAAAGAAAAAGTGATCAGTGCACAAATGCTCTTGTGTCCGTTTTCAATGATTTTCCCAGAATATTTTTTTTCATTTACATAAAAGGAATTTAAATAAATTTATTTTTCATGCAGCTAATCTTCAGTTTAAAAAAAAGTGATCACGGCAATTTTGAAAATATTTTGTTTGAAAGTAAGTTAACACAGGAATTCCTCGGTCTACTTAAACTTGTCATCTTCAATTGTTCATAGTGACAGATTTCCTAATGCTCACCAGGCACTCACGCATTTTATGTTTGTTGGAGTGTGCATCTTGTAATGTTCACAGCTTCACTGATTCAATCATTCCTATTTTTGCTACTGATTCGGAAAGACTCACAGTATGAGGGAGAACAACACGAGTGAATTGGTGATGCTGATTTCATCCAAGCATTTTTTCAGCATTCATAAATATACAGAAAGCTTAATCTCACTATTTTCTTGGAAGTGATTTAATTTTCATCATTCTCTTGTCTTGCAGAAGATTTTTTTATTATTGTAGAGCACTGATTTAAAAAAAAAAAAGAAAAAGAAATAAAAAGAATACAACAGCATATAAGCTCTAGATAAGCATCTGCTCAAGCTGTTCAACTTTGTCTAAATAGTTCCATACCTATATTTTGCAGAGACTTCAAAGACATCCTTTGCTTCAGCCATTCAGTGAATACATAATCCCTCCTATGAAGCGAAACAATTTCATCCAAAAAACACGAGCTTCCAAACAGCATGAGAACTAAGTAACCATTGAGAGTGACTAACCCAAATTTTTCGTCCAGAGTTTTCAAGTCCTTTTTAGTTTGTTTACCTGCATACATTTCCCAAAGGAGATGTGGATTCTTTCAGAAATGTCACATGTCTGTAGACTTCTGCAGCATATGGGAAGTTGGATTTTTATTTGCTGGGGTTTTTTTGCTGAAAACCACAGAGGTCTGCAGAGCAAAGGCCAAAAATCACTGTTCTGGCCTAAATCAGGCATAGGAGAGGAGTGAGCATGCACTTCGACATTTACACTCCAGGGCCTTCCTCATCAAATGTTCACATAGGAGATGGCTTATGAGGAAAAGATTGTGAATTAAATGCTGGATGGGCAGGGAGGACACTGTGGTTTATGCATCAAACAGGAGGCAAGCTCCTTGCACCTCTATTTTCCTAAAAAAATTCCAAAGGCTGTAATTTCATATGATCCATGATAGGAAAATTATAACATCTTGATAGAATCCTATTTTTCATTCAGATCTAGTTACAACCTTGTCACACAATTTGATTTGTTAAGAATTTAGAAACTCTGAGATCTCCAGGGACAAGAAATACGTGGGCCACATTATGGTCACAATGTAATCTCTGTAAAGTAATTTAAAATATTTCTGGAATTTCTTAGAACTCCTCTTCATATTTAAAAAAAAAATTATATATTTATTTTACTTACAGAATTTGGGTTTTGGGGAAAAGGGACAGAAACACAGATAAGGTTAGGAACCTCACACAAAAGTGATGGTGACTTCTAAAAATAATGCAACTAAATAAAGACATCCAAGCCTCATCAGTACATTTTATCAATGCATTATTCAGGTCCCGACTTTAAATTAAAACAAATTGAGACTTTTTCACTTAAGATGCTCATATCTATCCTTCTTTCAGCTGAAAGCATGCAATTTCTTTCTTTACTGAATGCTACACATAGACATATGGGCTATATTTTGGAATGGAGCTATGAAGAAAATATTTTGCTGCTATTAAGATGAATCTGAAAGGAGACTATAGTGACAGCTGTGGCTGTATTAGCTATCTAGAGGTAGCTTTCTGAAGTCTTTATTTTTCACCATTTCACATCTGGTCTTTTCAGAACTCAGGTGAAATATAAGATTATAGAGCTGTCTAACATGCACTCACAAATCATGGAAGGTATTTTTATCTAAGTGCCTAATACATGGCATTTAAGTTTCTTTCATACACATGAAACAGCACTAACACAGCCTACTAATTGCACAAAACTCAACAGAAATAAATCTGATCAAGCGCTCACATAACTCAACCCCCCAAATATGCCCACAGTACCAGAACAATAAACCAACAAAAGGTTAATAAATAATGCTACTAATTTTCAATGGAAGGTCAAATGTTCATAACACAATACTTGTCACGTGCACAATAGTGTAAATATACATACTAAATTAATAATTTAAAAATGAAAACCAATAGACTGTGTTCTCTTATTTAAGAACGTTTAAGTGAAAAGGTAAAAATATATCTTACATTAAACTAGGGTGTTTAAAAAGTAAGCTTAGTATTTCCAGGAAGCTCAAACAATATATTTTTACCCCTGTATTCTTTTAGAGCATAAATCATTTGGAGAGTTAAATATAAAACAGCCTTTAAGGGAGCAGGACTCCATCAATGTGTTACAGAGGCAAGTAGCTTGCAAACAGGAGAGCAGTTAAAACTAAAGATTCATCAGGGATCTTACCTAATGAAGATAGAAAAGACCTTGGAGTACTTGGAGTAGCTGCTGTTTGAGGTTTTCAAGGACAGTCTGGTTAGTGTCAGCATTTGTGAACAATGACTGAGATACAAAACATTCTGCTTTCTGTATGAAGCTTGCATTAGTCTGTCTCCCACAGCCCCTTCCAGACCTCTTTTTGTAGGAATACATGAATATGGATTGGAAAATGACCTAAGAGTCATCATGTCATAACAAATGCTGAAAACTGTTTTTTCTGCATCTGTTCCTGCATTGAACAAAGTATTGGAGCACTTGAGAGTATGATTTCTCACCCACATCCCAGCAGATCTCCAGAGAAAAAGTCAGAAAACCAGTTGCAGTTCTCTGATCTCAAACCATCACCAATGTACAAGATAGTTTCTAGATTCAAGTTACAGGTTGGCCTTGATAGAGTATGCAAAGGTAGTACCAAAGGTTGGAAAGTCCCTCCTCTGTGGTGGTCCTTGCACAAGATACTGTCCCTGGCAGAGGGAGGCAAGAGACAGGAGAAGTAAGCTACATTACCCATTACTTGGATCTTTCCTATGAATGAATATAAACTCTTTCTATTTCTCAATGCTTATTTTAATTTGTATTTACTTTAGAGCTATGTCCCCACTTATAGACTTATTTTCCCCAGGTATTTAAATATTTATGAAGCTATATAAACAAGAATATATGGGGATTGAATATTCCTTTATACAAACGCAGTGGTAGGATTGACAGAATATTTGTACTTTTCAGTGACTGATGTTGAAAATTGAAAATATAATTTTCCCAGACGGCCCATGTGGCTCCTGAAAAACTTGCCAGTTTTATACTTTACATTTGAGGAAGAAAAAAAAAAAAAAAAAGAGCAAGAAAGAAAGAAAGAGAGAAAGGGAGCAAGAAAGAGAGAAAGAGAGAAAAGCAAGATGCAGGGGCAAATGTACTAGATACATTGTGAGGCTGCAGTTAGTACTTGCTCTTCCTCAAGCACTTCTGCTGCTGTTTGAGAGGCAGAGCCTGCACCGTGTAACAAGTCACAGTGTACACAGTTACAACAATTGCCATCAGTGTCAGGCTTTTTACGATGACAACCTCAGCATCCTTTCACGCCATCCTTGTTAGGAATAATCCAGTGGCACAGCACTGAATGGAACAGCAATGTGCATGGCAACAACGCTGTGATTTCATTTCTTTTCTTTCTTCCTTTGTGTCATGCAGTTAAATATCTACAGCTTCCCTGCAACTCACCTTCCAGTTCTCTATGGCACTAGGTAAAGAGTTCTGCTGCCATTTAATTCTCAGAGTTGCTTCTGGCAGAAATTAAAGGACACAAATCATGCTCACTCTTGAGCTGATAATTCAGTGCTGATACAATGCTAACGACAGGGTAAGTTGCCCTGTAGTTAGCACTCAGGAATTTTTGCACTGTGCTACCACTTAGTCTTTTCCTAATAACAGTGCAGAAAATTTGGCATGAGGTTTGTTCACATAGATGCAGCCACAGAGACCTTGCTTTTGTGCTTCATTATTGCTATTTTCCTTAATTCAAAAATAATTCATTCTAGATTGAACATAAATGTTTTATTCTTTGACTATGGAAACAATGAGATGACAATCCAAGACTAATCACATTTTCAGTAACAATAACTGAAATGGTTTACTCAGCATGCATACATTTTAAAAGACAGTTTCGTAACTGCATTTTACTAGAGGGCAGTAAAACCTTCTGCTTCGCTGAGCAAATCCTGTGTCCAAATCTTCATTTACATCCCTGTGTGGGCTGTTACACTGCAAACTTGGATCTGAGTGCATTTTCCTCCCACCTTCTTCTTGCAGCCATTAAAGTTTATTTGAAGAATAACACTAGACCTACATTAAGCTAGAAGCACTATTGCTACTCGTGGGCATCTTCTCTTTTCTTGCAGTCTTAGTTAATCTATGCACACGAATGCATTCATTTTTTTCTTTTGGTGGATTGTTTGTGGATTTTTTTGGTTCAGAGCATCTTTGAGTTGAAACACCATTCAAACAAGTTCAATTTATTTATGAAAGTAAAAATATCTGAACCTGCTCTAAATATCATATATTATGGACAAGCATCAGTTCTTTTTTTCTGCACCATATGATGTAGCTAAAGAAACGGGGATGTCCCTTTTCACACAGGCATCTTACTTCTATTTGCATTTTGCTTCTAAACTACTGGGCAGTTGTATTCAAATACAGATTTTCTGATTAAGTAATTTGCAATGTGCTCCCCACATGAATGAGACATCCTCAGTTATGCATCACAATCTTCTATTGTTAGAGTCTTTTTCCCATTACGCAATACCAATGTTGAAATTCCAATGTAGTTATATTAATTAGCAGAAAAACAAACCAGTTTTATCATCAAAAAGGATATATTTTGAAAGCAGTTGGTTACTTAGCAACAACTTCAGGTATTAAAACTTCTTTTACTAGCAAGCAGAAAAAAAAAAGGATACTGCTTACTATAGTACATTAGATCGGCATGCTTTGTGTAAAGGATTTTAACAGTCAAGAGATGTGACTGTGTTTAAGATTCCTTTTTCCAGTCACTAGTTCATTGTCAGCAGCAGCTACAGAGCAGCTTTATGTGCATTCAGAGACAGCCAGGAAATTAGTTCTGCATGACTGACTCAGCACTGTAGCACTGAGAACCACTCTCACCCATTTCCTCAAACAATTGTTTATTTCTTGGGTGATAACAATGTTAAATATCACAATTCTAGATGAAAAACCTCAGATGCTTTCTTTGCATTAAAGGTAAAAAAGTTTTAGCACTAGTAAAGTGAAATCCTAGCTTATTTCTGGCATTACAAGACTTTTTTTGCAGTCATTATTAAAAGTTCAGAATGATTCCTGGTAGCTTGTTTAGTGTTTTCTTTTATGCTAAATGGAACTGAGAAGCAAAATGCCAGCAAACTAAAATCAAATGAAAGTAATAGTGCCTTATCAAAGTGATAAATCAAAAATTAAATACAATCTTTGAATCAAAAAGAAGATCTATTAGACTTTTCATGACAGAAAAACAAGTCAGATCTTTTTAAGACCTCTACGTATTGAGAATTCAGATGATTCAACATAAAGCAAAGGCCTAGGGCTCAGATGGTAGATAGTCAGTTGTTTCTTTTTGAGTTGCCTTTTGCCCAAACTGCTTGGGATTCCCCAACCCTGGGCATTTAGACATCTGCCCAAAGATAAGAACTAAAGCTCCCAAGCAGGCATTTGGCAAATTTTAACAAGCCCTGGGAAGGCATTTTGCTGCCCTCCAAATGCAATATGAAACAGACTGGTCTCTAAGAAAACAATGAGAACAGAGTGTATCCTCTCTACCCAGATGAATTTATGAAGACACATGATGTACTCAGCATTCGTAATATTGAAGCCTTCCCTGAAAAGATGAACTATAACCTTGATCCTTGAGCACTATCAGGGTTCACACATTTCTTTCAAAACACATCCAGAAGAAACCTCTCATTTTCCACTACCAGGAAGTAGAGACTTGCAAAGTTATGAAATTCCAGAGCTAAGCAGCAACTGAGTGGTTTCTCAGCAACATCATTTTGGATTTAGGCAATACATTTTCTCAAAGGCCTGTTGAAAGGGCATGAACCCTTTTATTGGATCCTAATAATTTCTGCTTTCTTTCTAGTTATGAAGTTAATCTGAAAATACTGTCTGTCAGTGTTTAGTGTTGCTCTTGTCTTAAAATGGATAGCTCTTAAACCAGAGGTTTGCTTTCTGTTATAAGTTTCCACAATCTGTTAGTGGAAAGGGCTAAAGGACTTCTAAAAGCAGTGTGTTTTCCAGTAAATCTCACAATTGCTAGCACAGTTTGGCTTCAGCCACATGCAGAATATTTTTCAATTTGTTTCTTGGCTAAAGCAAAAAGTCAGCTCTTATTTATGGATTTATCTATTCAGTTGGGTACATTTGTTTCCTGTAGCAACGTGCACTGTTTATTATTAGAGAATGAAAGAATATTGCTTTCTGTTGTGATAATTTTGCATTTTCTTTGATGTCTGATAAGAGATTTTTTCCTTATTAACCTCTGGGACAGCAAGACAATTTCATGCTGTCAGTAAAATACTGAAAAGACTGGGCTCAGAATTTCCTTTTTGGTATCCTGTTTAAAAAAACTAAAGGCAAAATAAAATAAATCTCTGATCCATAAATATAGATTTAATGTAAAGTAGAATACATTTCATATTGGTTATATGGAGGGAAGAAAGATAATGGCACATTCATTTTTTTAAAAAATACATTTTCCTAGTATAAGTAGCTGAGTAACTTCAGTTTTCAGTCTTGAAGGGGTTAGTAAGGAATTCCCAAGAGATGGAACAAGACTGATATGTGAAGGATAAAGAAATCTTTTAATGTAAGAAAGATGTGTTATGTGACAGGAGTGAAGATATCAATTTTAAATTTATATCATTCTGTGCGATCCAAAACATCTCATCTGAAATGTGTCTGTAATGTTCCTTCATTCAGCAAGGAAGACATGGCACCACAACCAATGTGACCATCCTCACAGTTATTGCAGGTAAATGTACCTATCCAGGAGCATGTCAACAAAAAGCCAGATGGAGTAATAAAAACATTGTCAGATCATCAAATTAAACATTAAAGCTAAAACCTGTGGGCCATGCATGGTTCATTAAGATCACGCATGTTATATAATTCCCCTGACACTGACATTCTCTGAAAGCTTAAAAAAAAACCAAGAAAAAACCCTGACATAAAATACAGCTGATTGCAAATAGTAATACATACATCTCAGAGCTCTCATTTGAATTTGGAAGAAAAATAGAAGTTGTTCATGAGTTTTATCACCAATCAGTAAGATATCATATTTAAACAAATTAAATTCTTAACTAAGCATCCCAGTGTAAAATCAAATTAATGAGTCAGTAATGTCCTCTGAAGGAAGAAATGTCAACAGCATCCTCAGCTGCATTATGAAGAACATTGCCAGCAGTCCTTTACCTCTGCTCAGCACCTCAATCACATATGGAGTAATGGGTCCAGTTCCGGTGTTCCCAGTACAGCAGAGATACGCACACAATAAAGCAAATCTAGTGAAGAGTCATGGCATGGAGATGATCAAGGATTGGAACACATGATGTATGAATAGATATTCAAGGAGCTGGGACTGTTCAGCCTTTGGAAGAGAAGTCTTAAGCGGGATCTTATCAAATAAGTACCTGACTGGGAAGAAGTGAAAAGGAGAGAACCAGAATCTTTTCCGTGGTACCCAGTGACAGAACAAGGGGCACTGGGTACAAACTGAAATTAATCTTAATATTTTTTTTCTTTTTTAAGAAGATGATTGACTTCTAGAATAGGTTTCCCAGAGAGTTTGTGGGATCTCCATCCTTGGAGATATTCAGAACAACTAAATACAAACAGAACGATCTTGGTCTAGCTGACTCTGGCTGTAAGTGGAGTGGTGATTGACCTGTTATTTGATGAGGATAGCCACCTCACAAAGAAGGACACAGACAAGGCAGAGATGTTTAATGCTTTCTTCCCTTCACTCTTCATCACCAGTGATGGGCTATGGGGAACCATGGCTGTGAGAAGGATAAAATCCCAGTCAATCCTGAACTTTTTCAGGAACTGCTACTCTAGGTGTATCTCTGTGAGTCTATGGTGCTCAATGTGATTCATCTCAGAAGGCTCAAAGCTCTGGCTTATGTCATGGCAAGGCCTTTCCCAATGATTTTTGAACAGTCTTGGTTGGTTCTAGTTGAGGGAATGGCTTGAAGTTGTGTCATGGAAGGTTTAGGTTAAATGTCAGGAAAATATTCTACGCCCAGAGGTTGGGCACTAGAACAGGCTCCCCAGAGAAATAGTCGTGGCAACAAATCTGCCTGACTTCAAGAAGCTTTTGGACAATACTTAGTGGTATGGTGTGATTCTAGGGGCTGTCCTGTGCAGACTCAGGAGCTGGACTGGATGATCCTTGTGCATAACTCAGGATATTCTATGATTTTGTGATATCCAGAGATGTGGTGGGGCTCATTGGAGACAGGCTTTTTGTCAGGGAGTGTTGCAATTAGACAATGGAAAATGGTTCTAAACCAAAACAGGGTAGATTCAGACTAGATAGAAGGGATGAGGGTGGTGCAACTCTGGAACAAGTTGGTCAGAGAGGTGGTAGATGCCCCTTCCCCAGAATATCCAAAGGTTTGGAAAGGATCTGAGCAATCTGATGTAGCTGAAGATGTCCCTGCTCATTGCAAGATCATTAGAGTGGATTGCCTTTAAAAGTTCTTTCCAAACCAAACTATTTCATGATTCTGTGATTCTGAGAAAAGGGAACCTCAGTTTGGGGTTGTATCTAAAATTCATCATCAATTTAAATGTTACTAACTGACATAAACACACATGCAAATGATATAAAATATGACTGCTGTCACTGAAGCACTAATTTTACTAATCCAAGGAGTTGTTTCTTCCATACAGGAATGTATTGTCTGGCTAATATTTAAACCTTAGTCTTCCTGCTTTAATTTATATAAACAGAACATTTAATAAAATATTTTATATTATTTTATATTCATATAAATACAGATTGATTATACTTTCTAGTTTTATTTAGTTCTGAACTGATGTTGCAAAATCCAGGGTGATCTGAGGTTGCATTTGTATATACCATTATGTGAAATTGTAGTAATTTATAGCATTATTCTTAATGCTTAGAATCATTATTTAAATATCAGTACTTTTTTTGCAGTTTGCAGGGGATGCAAGTTGCCTCTTCCTACTCAGATATAGGAAGTTTTCTAAAGGCATAGAGAATAAAACCTCAGGCAGAGGAAGGTGTCCCCTTAGGATGCTTGGCTTAGAGGGAATGAGCAAGAGAAGCCTTTCAGGAAGCAAGAAGAAAAGCAAAGAGATGGACAAGTTAGCAGAATTCCAAATTTTAATCCAGTTCACTCAGTTGTGCAGTAAGGGGTGATACAGTGCAGTAACCTAATTCGAAACCAGACCAGGATTCAATCTGTACATATAGAAGCCTATACAGAGGTATCCAGATATTTGACAATAAGAAAATTTATGGGAAGGTAAAAGTTACTCAAAGACAAACACTCAGACCACTTATTTCTGAGGGTGCAAGGGTATAATTGACACCTAAGGATCCAAAACTCAGGCTTACCAGCTATCACAAGAACAACTACTGTGGAAGTCATTAGTCAAGCAACAATAGTGGATCAAATGGGAGGAAACAGGATTTGTAGTATCTCAGAGAGTGGGCCAGACAGGAAGCTGAATTAATTCAAGCCCAGGAAAAAACCCAAGCAGCTTTACTACACCACAAATAATGGCAGACAATGATCCTGAAATGGTTTTGAAGCATAAAATGCTTTGGGTTGCAAGAGATCTCTCTAAGTCATTTTGTCTACATGCTTCTTAAAGCAGGATCATGAACAAAGTTAGGTCAGGCAGTTCAGCACCCTGTTGAGTCAAGCTTTGAATATCTCCAAGGATGGAGTTCTCACAGCCTCTCTGTGAAAACTGCTCTAATGCTTAATCACCCTCACAATGATTTTTGACTTTTTTTCTGTACGTATCCTGCTGGAAGGTCTTTTGCTGCAATTTTTGTCTGTTGTCTCTTTTTCTTTCACTGTGAATGGTTGTCAGAAGTCTGGTTATATCTTTTCTATAAACCCCTTTAACTTTTAGTAGACTGCAATTAGATTTCCTTGATGTTTTCCAACCTGAAAACCTCCTATTTAGTTTTCTTCACCTCCTGCATCATATGCTCCATTTCCTAATTATCTTCTTAACCAAATATTGGACTTTCTGAATCTTGTAATTCTCTCTTTTGTATAGGAAGGAACAATACTGAGCAGAGTATCATATATATGGCCTGAAAGTGTCAAAGAGAAAGGAATAATTGACTCATTGATTCCACTGCTACTAACACAGTATGCAGTTACCTTTCATTGATGCAGGTGTTTTGTCCACGAGGGCCACACAATCCTTTTCTGCAATGCATCTTCCCGGCTGGCAGGCTGTAATGTTCCATGAGTTTATTCTATCTGAGATAGAAGATGAGATTTTGTCTTTCCCGAATTGCTGGATTTCTGTTGGACTCTGTCTCGAGCATGTCAAGGTTTCTGTAAAAGAAAACCCTACCATCCAGTGAATCAAAGAGTCCTCCCATTCTGAGCTCTCATAGCAACCTCACTACGAAATATTCTGTCCCCCAAGAAGATTAGATTAAGATGTTAAGTGGCATCAACTTCAGTACTACCCAAGAAACACCATTCACAATTGGTTGCCAGCTAGGTTTCAAACCATCAACCTTAATGGTACAGGAAATTTGTTGTATTTATATTTTGCCCATCTAGTACATATCTCCCCAGCTTGGATACAACCATGCTATGGGCAACATTGGCAAAGCCTAGACATTACTAAAGCAAATGTCATTCAATGATCTCCCTAGTGCCAGCCATCTTCTCAGAGAGGGCACAATCATTGGGACAAGAGTGTACCCTCCCTTGACCAATGCTAATTGTTCCAGACCATCTTCTTGACTTTTATTTTTCTTGAACTTGCTTCTAAGAGAATTTTCTTAATATCTCAGAGACTGAGGGTAAAAGACGGTATCAAGGACTTCAGACTCTTCTGTGTCCTTCATTAATGAAAAACCACCCCATCCAACATTGTTCTTTGGTTCTCCTTTTGTTTCTGATATAACTTTTAGAGCCTTTCGTATTCTCCTTCATAACTTATTTTCCTTCCTATCTCTATGGGAACTGAATTAGATAGGATAGATCATGGCTTGGCCCAAACACCATACACAGACAGCATTAACCTGGGGCCATTGTAGGCGGGGTGCTGAGAGGACCCTGGTGAAGTTTTCCTGAGGTGGGTCGTGCTTCTGGTTCTACCTCTCTGTTGGTTCAAGACCTTTGGACATATATGGTCAAATCCCCATCCTGCCTATGGGATTGGATACCTGTCCTCAGGTAACCCTATGTATTGTTAGTTAGCCACCCCCTGGGGTCTTTTGAAAGCTGCCCCTGGACCATGAGGTCCTCCAATGATTAAAATCTATCTTTAGCTACTTCATCAGACTCATCCTGACTATTTACAGCCACCCTCAGCCCCCTCAGCGCGGCCGAACCAGACCTGAGATCGCAGACCCGCACTGCGAAATATCTCCATTAGTAACTCCATCTGAATTTTTATCTTTCAGTTCCATTTCATCACGTTCAGAGCATCATTGTGTATCCCTCCCTGGTATTCCAACCATACTTCCATTTTCCATGTCTACTTTCAGCTCCTGTGTACACAGGCAAGTATATCCTGTGGTTGAAGATAACCTTGCAGAGTAGCCTTAGGACAGCAAGATCTCTGATAATGGATCTTCTTTATAGCAGGCATGAGAAGTATGATGCCTTGCCTATCTCTCACTGCACTTGTGATTCTAGGTTGCTTTTGTAACAATAAGTCTCTGAAGAACTTCCAAACAAAGGGAACAGAACATATCATTCTTTCTCAAAACACATTTACAGCTAGGCTGAAGAATCTAACTTTACCTGCAGTCACTGTGAAATTAAAAGAACAATCAGATCTTTCTCCTGGCAATTCTGACATAATATCCTTTTAAACTTTGTAACAGATGTGCTTTAAACATATCACAAGAGAAAAGAAACAAAATTTCCCAGATGGAAGTTTCATTTTCCTTCATCCTCACTGAGAAACAGCTGGAATGCAGATAATGTACTCTCCTCTAGTTTTCTATACACACCCATTATGGTTAATGACATAGTCAGTACAATTTTTTACTTCATCGATACTTTACACATATCTAGTCATGCCTTCATTTTCTCAGCATTTGCTAAAATATCTTCCATCTCCTTCATTTGCAAAAAAAAAAATCCTTATCTGGTCAAAGAAATATGACTTCAGAAAAACAGTCCTGTTTAGTTCCCTTCTAATGAAAAGTATTTATGTTAAAGAAATAAGGATATTTCAATACAAGGAAGTTGAAGCTTATATATACAAGAAAATTTAAATAACTTGTTTTCTTCACATTAGTCTTACCTTGATATTACTGTCAGAGAGCAATGATTCAAAGGTTAAGGAACAGAATCATGAGATGCATATTGAAATAGCAATGCTGGCCCAGATGTAAGGCAGAGAGACCTTCAGGTTCATGATGTTTCCAACTTACGGATTTTTGAACAAACATGACCATTAATTCTATGGAATAAAGTTTTTCTGATTCCCTTCCAGCTCCTTTGAGACAATTTATAGCTGTAGGGAGTACTGAAGGAAAAATTCAGTGAACTGTCCAAATGCATAATTGAAACTGCATAGCCATAAGATTTTGTACAGCATCACAATGATGGTGAGATATTTTACCCCTTGGCTCTTAAGTGCTTCACTGGCTTAGATTTTATAGAATGCAAATATTGGAAAAATGGTAAATAGAGGGAGTTGCAATTTCTGTTATAGGAAGTTCAATGTCTTGACAAGAATCCAGACATGGCAAACTGGATGTATACAAGCAAAAACAAGAAAGTTTGGATTTAAATATCAAAAAGCTGATCTGGAAGTAATATAGAGGTCAAAAAAGTCCTTTAATCTTATAACCCAGAAGGACTTTATCCTGAAAGACCAAATAGGAAAGTGAGATGCAGTCAAACAATGAAAATGAATGAGGTACATTCCTGTGAAAATGGAAGAACAGACTAATTAGAATTGAGTGTAATGATGTTTGACTTCCATAAAGACTGGTTGTTCTCTGTCATAAACTAGCCAAGACTGAAATGAGCAAATAAAAACGTTTTACTGTAGGAAGCATTGTGGGGCACTGTAGATTAGAAAATCTGGAAATCACCATTAATTAAAAAAAAAAAAATAAATTCTAAGTTGGAAATTAATTCTTGCCATCTTTTAAAAATATACAAACAGGTAAGATTAGCTTTAAATTTGAGCATTCTCATCAAATCAAGCATTCTGAATATTTGTCCAAAAAACCCATATGACTTATGTTTTATGAAAATTCAATAGTCACGTTCAAAATAGCCCATAAGGTCATCCCACAGCTCATACAAAGGTAAGGAACAGCATTATCTCTAACGATTCAATAAACTTGTTTGAAAATGCTAGTTTAGCAGTTGGCTAATCTAAGCTAAAAAACTATGAAGATTAAAATTGTTCAGAAAGAATTTTAAAAGAGCTAATAACTAGATATCTGTGATTCTTGTGACAAGCCAAAGTGAAAACGTAAAAAGAAAGTAAAAGTAAGTAGAGACCAAACTACTAAGTATGGCATCTTTGTCTGTTATTCAAAAGTGAATCAGTGACTCACTAAATAAGATTCAGAGACCAGATGTCTAAATGAGTATCTGAAGGATCAGACAGAAGCAAGGAATGGTTTAACAAAAGGAAAGGTGAGTTACAGGGAATGTTCATTAAAAGAAAGAATATAGACTATAAGATACTGATGAATTTTTTGTACCAATTTACTGTCAGCTGAGCATTTTAACCATACACACCCCACACACTTTTCAATTATTTTACTCACACATCAAAATTGCCTTTTTATGATAGTACTGATGTATTCCACAGGAGTATTGAATATAAACTTAAATTGAATATTTTCCCTTGGAAAAATAATTAAACTTCTTATTCATTTTGGAGCATATCATGGTGCACTTTAATTTGGAAAGAAAAAAGGATAACACCAAATTACACTAATAACCAAAGTAGTGTTAATAATTTTGAAATGAAAAAGATAAGAGTTCATTGATTGTGAGCAATTAGTCTATAACAGCAGGTAGCATGAGATTTCATTTCACTGAAGAATTTCTATTTTTTACCTTCAAAGGATTTAGTTTTTATGTTTAAATGAATTAAAAAAGAATCCTGAAGTGCCTTAACATGTACACACATAATGTCACAGTAAACCTTTGCCCTTTTCCCCATCTAGACTCCACTTCCTCTGTGACCTTGACTGCATACAGCATTTAGCTTGTATGGTTTCCAGGGAAACCAATTTATTCTTCCTGAAACACTTCATGCTCACTCAGAGTGGGTGGTGGGTTTGACCTTGGATGGCTGCAGACCTCCACCATCTTCCCTGTCAATCACTCCCCCCCTCGGCTGGAGACTGGGAAGGAAGTCAGGTGGAAAGCTCATGGGTTGAGATAAGGACAGAGACATCACTCACCAATTGACATCACAGGCAAAACAGACTCAGCTTGGGGAAAACTAATTTAATTTCTTACCCATTACAAAAGGGTAGGATAATGAGAAACAAAGACAAAAACTAAACTATCTTCCCCTCACCCTCACCTCATCCTTCTCGTTCTCTCAGTTTGGCATTTGCTCTGCTGTTTCTCACTTTTTCTGTTCCTTCCTCCTCCTTCTGTGAAATTTTCATCTCTCCTAAACACCTTTCCCCCAAGGTGCCCCCATCCCAGCAGTGGGCTCAGCTCAGCAGTGGAGCTGGCTGGAGCAATGTCCAGCACAGGGAAGTCCTGGCTTCTCTTCACAGACTGTCAGTACCAGGACACCTGTACCCTCTACAGCTCCAGAGTCAAGATCAGCTGAAATGCACCTAGATTTTGCTCCAGGATTTCTGAGGTCCTAATGGAGAGCAGGGGATTCCCAGCCCTTCTCTGTCTGACAACAACAGGCTTTGCTTTTACACTCAGCATTCACACCCAGGCAGTGCTCACACACTCCCCACCAGAGGTTTCTGCAGCACAAGGCAGAGCTGCTGTATGGGTCTGGCTGAAGAGGGGTTCCTTTTCTCCACAGCAGCCCTTGCAGTGCTGTGCCTTCCATTGGTAGCTAGAAGGGTGTTGATAACACCCCAGAGTTTTGGCCACTGCTGAGAAGTGCTCCCTCAGCATCAGCACTGTCCAACATTCCTCCCCTTTCATCAGTGAGCTGGGGACTGGTAAGGTGTTGGGAAGGAGCACAACTAAGAGAGCTGACCAAATGACTACGGGATACCCCACACCCATAGGACATTGGCTCAGATGTAAAAGATAAGGGAAGGAGAAGGAAGGGGGGGGGGCATTCATTATTTATGATGTTTACCTTCTGGAGCAACTGCTACATGTGCTGAAGCCCTGCTTCCCAGGAAATGGCTAAACATGGCTTGTTAATGGGAACTAGAGAACAAAAGTTTGGGATTTTTTTCCTCTGCATGTACATGTTCAATCTCTCACTTTCACTTTAGTGAATTGCCCTGTCTCAGTCTATGAGCTCTTTTCCACGTTATTTGCTCTCCTTGTCAAGCTGAGAAGGAGGGGTGTGAGAGTGGTTTGCTGAGCAGCTATGTAGTGGGTTGGTGCTGGAGGAATGCCAGGCACCCACCAAATCCTGGACAAGGAAGAGAAAATATAATGAAAGGTTCATGAGTTGACATAAGAATCAGGAGAGATTACACACCAAATACTGTCACTAGCAAAACCAACTCAATTCAGAGATATTAATTGAATTTATTACTAACAAAGTCTGAGCAAAACAATGAGAAGTAAAAGCAAATCTTAAAAACATCTTCCCCCCATCCTTCTCTCCTTCCCAGCTCTGCCTTCTCCCTCCCAGCAGTGCAGGTAGACAGGGAAGAGGGTTACAGTCAGTTCATCACACATTGTTCCTCCCACAGTTCTGGGAGGGGAATACTTCCCCTGCTCCACTGTGGGGTCCCTCCCACAGGAGCCAGTTCTGCACAAACTCCTCAATCATGAGTCTATCCCACAGGTAACAGTTCTCTAAGAACTGCTGGAACTTGGGTCACTCTTCCATGGGGTGAAGTCCTTCACACACAGCCTGGCCAGAGTGGGTCCATCACAAGGTCTCAAGTTCTACCAAGAAACTTGCTCCAGCATGGGCTTCCCTGTCCATGGGTGTGCAGGCCCCTGCCAGTAGTTTGCTCCAGCATGTGTTTCCCATGGAGTCACAGCCTCCTGTCAATCATTCACCTGCTCCAACATGAGCCTCCCCTGTGGGCTGCAGGTGGATCTCTGCATCCCCACAGTTCTCCCTGGGCTGCAGGGGCACAGCTGCCTCACCAT
>JAWWMU010000153.1:84687238-84704606 GCA_035048155.1 Cinnycerthia olivascens | reverse complement strand
TCTCTGCATCCCCACAGTTCTCCCTGGGCTGCAGGGGCACAGCTGCCTCACCATGGGCTGCACCACGGGCTGCAGGGAAATCTCAGCCCTGGAACCTGGAGCACCTCCTGCCCCTCCTGCACTGATTTTACTGTCTACAGAGTGTTCCTCTCACATATTCTCTTCCTGCTTTTTTCTGGCCAAAATTAATCTGTGCAATAACTTTTTTTTCTTTCTTAAATATATTATCACAGAGACATTACTATCATCCTGATTGGCTCAGCCTTGGCCAGAGTAGGATCTATCCTGGACCTGGCTGGAATTGGCTTTGCTAGACATGAGGGGGACATTCAGGTAGCTTCTCACAGAAGACGCTTCTGCAGTCCCCACATTTGAAAATCTGTTCATGCAAACCTAGTGCAATCCATCAAGGTCGACCTACAACCATTGCACCAGCAAAGACTGTGAAGCTTCTTTGGAATTCTGTAATTTTAATTATCCAGTCACTTTGT
This sequence comes from Cinnycerthia olivascens, assembly GCA_035048155.1. NCBI lineage: Eukaryota > Metazoa > Chordata > Aves > Passeriformes > Certhiidae > Cinnycerthia > Cinnycerthia olivascens. The sequence goes on along the minus strand of JAWWMU010000153.1, from coordinate 84,704,115 downwards.
GAGATATTTTGACAAAATATATTTGTTTTTCCTAAGGCTTTCTACAGTACTACTTTTAGCCTGTTCATCTGTGACATTCCAAGCTCTGCATATTGCTCTCTTTGGCTCCAGCACACACCAAGCTGCAGGAACAGCAAAACTGATATGCTAGTAGCTATGTTGGCAGGATGTAGGAAAATTCTGACAAAGACACAGAATATTTTCTTCTTCTAGATCACTATGAAGAATTCATAAATTCTTACAGTAAGAACACGTCATTACTTCCCATATGCAAACTAGAACACTTAACATGTAAGCTGAACCAAGGAGCAAGATCCCATTGTCATAATCACTGCATGTGGTCACTTATCCTAGAGAGGCATTCATTTGATACCCACCTCTACAAAATTCCTCAAGATATTTTAATGACTGAAGATTTCAAATGCCCCTTCCTGATCCTTGCTCCCTGCAGAACTTGCAAATGTAAATAAAATTTTGCTATATTCTTCTGTGTGGCAAGTAATCTAATAGTTTCTTGGCTTATTTTAGCAACCCAAATGACGCTGTATTTTCCCCACAAGTTGGAAAGACAAAAAGTCTTCTTTGATGCAAAATCATGCCTCTTTACATATCTTCACCAGTTGTAATGCTCTGTTGAGCACACACACATTGGATATACAGACTTTACACGGAGGCATTTAGGAGGAAGAATGAAACACAGGTTACAGGTGAATTATAACGTTTTAAGGGATATATGCCTGAGCATGACTACACTGTGTCAATAGTGAGGAGAATTACAGATGTGCTGCAGTGGCTGGGAAAGAAAATTAGCTTCCTCAGGATCTAATTTGAGTACACTTGTTTGTTTTACCAGAGCTGTGTTATAAATACATTCTGAACAGTGCCAATCACTTGTAAAGCAATCTCAGAATGATATGCATTCAATTACAAAGCAATGTCCTGGTATGAAATCTGGAAGACTTTAAAGCATTTTAAACTGGACTATATAAATACCTAGACAGCATTTTGTAGAAAGAACCATACCCTGAGAAAAGCATTACCTAAATGACCCCATAGATGTTCTGACTTTCTAATTTGTATGGCAGTCATCTGATAAGTGTAGGTAACTAGAGAGCTGAAACAAATACATGTACTTTACTTACTATATTTAGTAACAGCCTCTCAGACCTGTAAATATTAATTTCCTTATTCTTTTGTGCTTATGAAATGTTTTTCAGAGTATTTCAAGGGCTATATTTACAAATTAAGGATCTAGACCTGAACTACATTATTCCAGTGAGAATTTTTTTTTTTTTTTTTTTTTTTTTACTTTAGCAGCATTCTAACACTTATAGAGCTGTTACTCTTTAAACCAGTGATCACAGTCCCTAAACTTTTATAGTAAAACTGAGAAACACAGACCCATGGTTCGGGCAGTTCAGGTACTGGGGCTATGTCAACGCTTAACAAAAATTTGCTTCTTCCTTTTGCACAGTGATACGGCTGGCAGCTTCTTCAGACTTGCATATTTCTCTGTTGTTACAATAGCCACTGTTGGATGACAGTCCATTGCTTTTACAACTAGCAAGCAGTAGGAGTAGATTCGTAGAGCTAAACCACTGGGGCTGTGGACCTGATATTGATGAAATACACATTTCAGAGATGATTAATCTAAAACTGCTTTGTCCCATGGACCAGGTACTTCTAAGCACCCAGGGTGCCTGAGATAGGCATGCCAGGAGCCTAACCTAACACAGTCAGCTTAATTGCATCACTTCTGCACAAGGTGCCTGCTCTGTGACACCAACATGTGCCTCTATGACACCAATGATACCACAGAACGGGAGCTAACTGCAAGATTGATCTCAAAAATTCTTCTCCAATCTTAACTAAAATCCTCATGGGAACATATACTGTCAGAGATTCCTCACACAGTGTTTCAGGCTTCTTTTTACTTTCTATGACAGTATAAAACATACAGTCACCACTGGCTTCTGTATTTAGTTTCTTGGAAATGTAAGGATAGTTAAGGAGCATCAAAATTCTTAGTACAAAATAACATCTAAAATTACTTTGTTATAAGAGTTTGCTAGACTGTAAAAATTCTATGAAAAAAGCAACAAAAAAAAGTAATATTAGATGAGGTCAAATCCCTGCATATCCATGCACAAAAAAATTATTCGTGGCTCCTATGTCAAAATAATCCTCATTATAACCTGCACTGCAAATGCTACTGAAACTCAGACTGCAACAGTGTTAGCAACTGCTTGAGGGAAGCATTAACAAGTGGATTCTGCCTCTAATACTCCTTCAAAGACATGTTATTTCTGTGAAATTGTGAAGTTGATCTGGAAGGAGCAAGGAGATGAGCCATATAACCTTAATAACACCTAAACTACAATTCTAGGTTGGCGAGTGCTTCCAGGTGGAAATGGGTGGGATTTGCCTCTGAAGTAATAAAATATTACGGAAAGTCACTTTAGTATATCAAAGGCTAGATAATGAAAACAAAGAAGACAACAAAAGAGGGGAGTGGGTTGGTTTCTTTATTTGTTTACATTCTATATAAATAGAAAACAAGGATTTTTCATATTCATTCCATAGGAATTATCAGCTCAGTTGCTTCATATTTCTAAGATCTAAAGTAAAAGCAATAGGATTTCCTTGCCCAAATCAACAAATATAAAGAAATGCATAGAAAGTAAAAAGTATCTTAAAATTCAACATATTAAGATACCTTTGACCTATTGGTATCCCATACTACTATGCATGTGGATATACATAGCTATAAAAATACACAATCAAGTAGTACAGAATTATATAATATTTTGTTCCTGCATTACAGACTAATGACTATAAGATGTGTCCATTCAAAAATGTTTTGGAGTTCCAAAGTTTCAAACCCATTCCGATATTCTCCAGACTCTTTCTCTTTCATATGTAATTCTGGTTCAGTTCTTAGTCAATACAGGAATGACTTAGGGGAACAAGACCTTTCCTTGTCTTTGGTAAAGACCTCAGCAGACCTGTAATAAACACCTAATCCTCACCAGAGGTGGTGTGAGATAGTGCCTTGCTTTAAAGATGCTGCAGAATTCCACTCTCCCATTAATCACAATCCCTATGTTTCCCACGTCACACAATAAAGCACTTCACTATAAATGAAATTCTCTAGTAGTTGTTCAACATAGAATTTTTTTTTTCCATTATTAATTGTCAATTTTAAATACAATTCTAAATATGCCATTTAGTCAGTAAATAGTAGGGGTTGCAATATGTGCATAAGTTCTTTCATGTTTATGGATATTTATCTGGCTTAGCCATTTAGTTTAAGGGATATGGGTAATTTTGCAAAGGAGTTAGTTAACAGTGGGCTGAGAAGCTGCAAATATTTTGCCTACATGTATTCTATATAGGAAAAAATTGCCAAAAAGGAAGTATAATATACAAGCATCTTCCTTTTTACATGTAGACACAAGATTTCATTCTGAATGGCAAAGTATTTTTAAATTAACTATAATTCCTTTCCATTCTTATAGGATAATGAATAGTAATAAAAAAGAGAGTTCTATGAAATATTTTAATTTATGCACATCTTAGAAACCAATTTGGTAAATGAGAAACAGCAAGGCATCTTTTTAAACATATTTTCCAACAACTCCAGGGCAAGTCTGATGCTGCTTATCCTTACCATTACAAATTAACACTTTGTCTCTCCAACTTTCTCCACATTTTACTACTTTGTGTATGTACTTAATCTAAGTAGGTCTTGCACTTCTTTCCTACTGATGTTATTAGTCGTGGCAATGAACTTAACCATGACAATAACTCCATAACACTTTCAACCCTGTTACTATAATTCCAACTGCATCTGGGTGGAAATGTGCTAAAAAATTACCACAGTTAAATTTTTTTCATTTACAACCCTTATTAATGTTTATAGGTAGTTCTTAATAGGTGGTTTATATGGTACCAAAAATATGCAGAGTTTCTCAGTCAAGCAGCAATTGCTAATTCATCCCTCTATGATGTATCACTATACACATTAAGTTGGTAGAATTATGAAAGAAGAGATATGAACACCTATGTACAACTCTCTTGTATCTATAAAATGCTTTTTAAATACATTTTTATGCCATCTGTCTACCCTTTAAAATAATCAAGAATTATTAAGATTTTTTTAAAAAAGAAAACCTCAAGGGCTTGGTTCTTATTTGAGTAAAAGTTCAACATTATGTTTTTTCTTAATCAAGCCAAACTTCTAATTATAACCATGCAGATGATTGATAAAAGAGGACAACACGAACACAATACCATCACAAAAAGAGTTATACAAACTGCAGTTCTTACCAGGTCATTTGAAAAATAGAATAATTCTACAATTGCATTTGCAGCTTGTTCAAAATAACATAAAAGGATTGTTAAATTGTATTCGATAAATATGCTCTCTTTCACTGTGGATTTATAATGTGAGGGATGGAACTGCTGTGACTATACTCACATCTTAAATTCATTAAAGAATTGATTGAATAAAAATTACACATCACTGTGCAGAATATTATTATTTAGGTTTTTTGTTTCTTTTCATCTTCCACTGAAGAGGTGATTTTCAAATTATTACTACTAATGCCATATTATCCTGCATACCATTATTATAGTATTTGGTCAAAGGTGTATGTCACAAGAGATCATACTACATGAATTCACATATTACGCTGGTTTGAGTCACTTCAGAAATTATTTTTCAGTTTCAGCTCTTTTTAGAACACATCATATACTTTTCAGCAACTCAGTAAAATCTTCTGGATGCTATGATAAATGGATATCTGTAACAAAAGGTTAACAAGTGTGAGGTCCTTTTCATAAATCTCCTGATTTCCATGACATGTAAAAACATGAAAAAATCAATGGGTCAGAGAAAAGAGTCCTTTCTGTGTCCATTTAGCCTAGACTGCCAATCACCAAAATTCTTTTCAGGGAACCAATGAACCTGCAAATTCTTCTTCTTTTAAAAAATCAGCAATCATCCTGGATATTTTTCTGTGTATAGTTTTCCTGATTTGTGCAATATTGCACCAAAACTGCTTAAATCATCACCTTCTTCTGCTGATCCTTCTCTAATGAAAGGAACAAGACTGGCTTCAGACAGTGGTAGACTCTATTGTACACCTTTAAAACCTCAGCTGAAACATAGAGTGCAACTTCAAATTGGTCATGAAATGACAAAGAATCACAAAATCATTTAGGTTGACAAGACCTCTGAGATCATCATAACCAGCCTTTGACTGATCACCAACTTGGCAACTAGCCCATAGCACTAAATGCCATGCCAGCTGTTTCCTGGACACCTCCAGGGATGGTGATCCCACCACTTTCCTGGGCAGCCCTTTCCATTGTTTAACAACCCTTTCCATTAAGAAATTTTTCCAGCCTGAACCTTCCCTGGCTCAGCTTGAGGCTATATACTGTCACTTGCTGCTTTGGAAAAGAGACTAACTCCCTCCCCAGCTACATTCCTTTCAGATGGTTGTAGAAAACAGTAAGGTGCCCCTCCAAGCCTCCTTTCATCCTGGATAAACAACCCCAAATCCCTTAGTCACTCCTCATAGGGTTTACCCTCTAGACAATTCACCAGCTCTGTTGCCCTTCTCTGGACTTGCTCCAATCCCTCAATGTCTTTCATTCAGTCAGGGGTCTGGAACTGACACAGGAATTGTGGTGTCACCAGTGCCAAGTACAGAGGGACAATCACAAGCAGCAGTGCCAAGTACAAAGAGACAATCATAGCACACTGTTGCTGACACAGGCCAGGATGCCATTGGTCTTCCTGGCCACTGGGCACACACTGGCTCATGTTCAGCTGCTGTCATCCAGCACCCTCAGGTCCCTTTCCACCAAGCCTCTTTCCAGTCACTCTTATCCCAGCCTATAGTGTTGCATGGGAGTGCTGTAGCCAAAGTGCAGGAACTGTAACTTGGACTTGTTGAACCTCAGCTCCTCATGTTGCCATGCCTCCCCAGACAGAATTGTAATGCAAATGATACTGGAGAATTGAAGGATATTGGAAGTCTAGATAATGAAACAGCAAAAGAGGGATGTAAAAAAACCAGTGTTTATGGCACCTGGATAAGAAAATTAAGAAGATCTCTATGGTGGTATGTGCTGTACACTAAGGAGAAGAAAATTAAGGAGAAGAAAATTAAGGACAGCCCACATGATGAACAGGATGGACAAAAGTACAAAGAGAGACAAAAGGTACACAAAGGTGCAGAGAGAAAGGAAAGCTAATCAAAAGGATGCACAAAAGTTGAGATGGCTCAGAGAGAATAAAACAATTGACAGAATAAAAAATCTAATTGAGGTCAGCTCCTAAGGGATATAAAAATGTTATCAAAAACTATCATGGCTGCCAATAAAGAAAAAAGCTGAGAGCCATGGTTATGACTCAGTGTGCTCACTACCCTCCATGGCATCACAAGGAATCCTGGCCAGGCCACCTCAGTACAAGCCTGTTAATCCTTAAATATTGGACAGACTATCTGGACAAACACATGCTCTACCAGTTATGAGAATGTGTGTATGAGCATGAATTTAAAATAAAACCATGACTCCCTCCTACAACATCTCATGAGAAATTTTGTTACATTGTAGCAAGAAGTCAACATTATTACCTAAAAGGTCTCAAGATGCAAGAGCTAAAAAGGTGTAATCACCTGGTACTAATGGAAATGCAGCAATATTTAAACTCCTACTTTGCTGCTGACTGCAAGGCCATATCATAAGATCCCATAAATGAGTGTCTGTGGTGGGTAGACCCTGGCTGGATGGCACGTGCTCACCCAAGTCACTCTTATATTTTCCCTTCCTCAACTGAGCAAGGGAGAAAAAATATTAAAAGAGCCTCACAGGTTGAGATAAGGGTAGGAAGAGATCACTCAGCAGTTACGGTCATGGGCAAAACAGATCTGACTTGAGGAAAATAATTTATTACCAGTCACATCAGAGCAGGATAATGAGGAATAAAACCAAATCTTAAAACACATTCTCCCGACCAGTCCCTTCTTCCCAAGTTCAACTTCACTCCTGACTTCTCGGGGAATGGGGATTGTGGTCAATTCATCACACATTGTCTCTCCTTTCTCCTCTGAGGAAGAACTCCTGACACTTCACCTCATCCAGTGTGAAGTTTCTCCTATGGGAGACAGTCTGTGAACTTATTCAATATGAGTCCTTTCTGTGGGCTGCAGTTATTCACAAACTGCTCCAGTCTGTGTCCCTTCTACCAGGTGCAGTCCTTCAGGCACAGCCTGCTCCAATGTGGGTCCACTGGAGGGTCACAAGTCCTGCCAGCAAACTTGCTCCAGCATGGGCTCCTCTTTCCACAGGTCCTTAGAGGAGCCTGCTCCAGCATGGGTTTTCCATGGAGTCACAGCCTCCCCTCAGGCATCCACCTGCTCTGGCATGGATCTCCTCCCCAGGCTGCAGGTGCATCTCTGCATCTCCACAGTCTTCCCTGGGCTGCAGGGGAATCCCAGCTCTGGCACCTGGAGCACCTCCTGTCCCTCCTTCTCCACTGACCTCAGTGTCTGCAGGGCTGTTCCTCTCGCATGTTCTCACTCCTCTCTCTGGCTGCAATTTCTCCTACACAATAACTTTTTTCCCTGTCTTAAACACATACCCCTGAACTTCTTCCACCTTTGCTGATGGGCTTGGCCTGGAACAGTGGTGGGTTCATATTGGATCTGGCTGGCATTGGCTCTATTCGACATGGAGGAAACCTCACACTCTATTTGACATGGAGGAAACGTCTAGCAGCTTCTCACAGGAGCCACTCCTGCATCTCCCCCCTACCAGCGCCTTGCCAACCCACTACATTGTTTCAAGAAAGCCTGGACTTTTTCTATAAGGAAAGAATAATATTGATATGTAAAATTAGGAAACAGAAGTTCTTTTCACTGTGTCCAGAAGAATTTGTAAAATTAGTTGTATGACAGAATAATCAGACATGGTGTGCCAGAGGTTTCAACTGACCATATTTGCATGCTATTTTTAAACAGTTTCTTTTTCAGTATTCAAAAGTTCTAGTAGTTAGTTTTATTTCCTTATAAGTCTGTATAAAATGTTTGGCACGTCAGAACAACAAGGACATAAATCGGTTACAATTTCTTTCAGGGAACAAATGCTTCACTACTATTTGAATGTTTTGATTTAGAACTTTAGATTTTGTTGTTTTGTTGTTTTTTTTTTTTAATTTAAAGAAAGGAAAACAATAAACACCTGCATACAAATGCTTTTTTGACCAGGAAAAAGCTAATTTATAATGTCAAATAATAATAATAATTTTATAATCTCAAATAAAAAGAAAATGAGCACTATGTAAATAGGCATTATTCTTATATTTTACATGAACATGGAATGGAGAATGTGTTACATTTGGACTGTTACTCCCTCTGATATCATCAGACAGCTATGGATAGCCTATGTAAACATATAAAGAAGCAGTAGGATCGGTTTTGTTTCAGATGAAGCGGTCTCACACAATGATCTTTCTAACAAAATTGATGTACTTGTCAGGAGCACCATAAAGCAGCATGTCAACAATTAAAGGTTTAGCTGCAGTGCTGTAATATGAACAAAAAGACAAATACATGAAAATAAATATTTTTCAAGTGGAAAAAGGGGCAAGAATTTTATACTCTAACAGTAAGTTTTATCAACATGTTGTAATAGAAAAAAGAGAAAAAGCTTCTACCAAAATATCTTTGCCAGTAACTAGGAAACATAGTGCAAAGTTCATTCTTTTTCCCCCTAGATTAAGGATATAGAGTACATAAATATCGAGATCCAGGAATATAGAGGAATCTTGTATAGTCTCATGCTTTCCTGAAATTAAAAAAAAAATTAAATAAATAAAGGTCAAAGGCGGAGGTATTACAGTCAGTTAAGCAAACACTGCAACAGGAAAACCAGAATTTCCTCAAGTGGCACAAGGCTGACAGAAATAATAAAAACACCACCTTTATCAGCCATCTGATGCTTTCCTTTATAGAAAGAGATAAGGACAGGAGAGATGTTTGCTGCTTCCAATATTGCATTGATTTCAAGTCACAAAGTATGTTTGTACCAGAGGTACACGATGTTGTTGACCTCATCCTGCAACTGCAACTTTAACTGGAGTCAAGCAATGGGTGTCTATGGACCTCTTTAATGTATTTCTATTGAAGTATTTTTTCCTTCAAATAACAGAATGTATAGAGATATGAACAATTTCACAAAGGCATTTTTCTCTCAGACACATACAGGCAACCAGCAAAGTACCACTATCATCCAAACAAAGTGTATTTTCCTTCCTTTCTCCTAAAATTGCAGCCATTCATAATGACAGAGCTAGTAAGTTCAAAATATAAAAGAAATATTACATTATTTAAACTATCATTTTCCCAGTGCTAGACAGTGATTTTTCCTTTTATTATTTCAGTGTTTCATTTTTTTTTGTTTTAAAGTTTCAAGTCTAAGTGATGTTACCATGAGAAAACTATTTGTCTTTCAGTCTAAATTTTCATTTTCCTAATTTCACACTTAGATATTTGTTTATAAGTTTTGCTGTTATTTTTTTAAACTATTTTTTTCTATGAATTTACAACTTGCAGACAGATAAGCTGTCTTTCTTCACAGTTGCCTTAAAAAAATCATGAACCAAATTCATCAGTTTTGTAATATACTATTATTTGGTAAAGCTGTTAAATTGCAATGAACTTACAACTATACAAAGGACTAGATCTTCAGAGTCAAGGCCTGACTGCTACAAGGTTTAATTTCCACTTTTCTTTGGTTGCAAATCAGAACTTATTGTACCTCTCTGCAAAGACTGTGTAGATTGTAGCAAATGCAGGCTTTATAAATGCATTATGAACAATATATGTCATGATTTTTCCATGAATCCAGAACCTTCTTTTTAAAAAAAAACTTGGGGGAAAAAGGATCATTTCATTTGATTAGAACATAGCTTGTATATGAACTATTGATCCATTACATTCTTTCATGCTCTGCAAGGCAAGGGAGTCTCTTTATCATCTGCATTTGCCATGGCAAATTTCTTAAAACGAACACACTTTGACAAAAGGTAAGGGAATCTCACATAAAATCATGTCCTTGTGATATCATCTGAAGCAGGCATATCTGGAACCAATTTATTGAGTGCAAATTACTGCCAATTTTGCTTTGAATAACAAAATGCTCCAGAGATTTCTGAGATATGTAGCTATCGGGAGCTGTCTGAGGATTTTTATATATGAGGATTTTTCTATGTTTCTTTAATATATCTTTCAACTTAATCAGATACAAAACATGCACAACCTAGCATTCAGGGAAATTATGCAGATTTGTCACACTTCCTGAAGGACTTTGGGATCCGGGAACCAATGAATGGATCACACTGAACCATGAATGCAATTTGTTCATCTGTAACAGAAAAAATATGGATATTCGCCATACAAATGTTTTTAAATCCCAGAACAATAAATAATTCTAACAGAATTTAGTTTAAGTTATTCACTAGATTTATTAATATTCTCTTCATTTTCCAGAACAGAGTAACACAGCATGAGTTGTGTGTATATGAATAGGACTGTAACAGGCAGAACTGGTAAGCTGTACTGCTGAACTATTAGGCATCTCCTAATTGTAACAATTCAGATTAAATATAAAGGCAAAAGTTTTATGTGTTAAAATGCCTGGTAAAAAATACACTGATGGACCTCTTTCATCCCTGTAGTCCACAACCGTCATTCTTTATCACTGATGTAATATCAATTATAGTACTCATATTCTGCTAAAAGACAACTAATTCAGCAGTACACAATCTTTGGAAAAAAATATTGTGAAGGCTTTTAAAATAGACTTTAATTGTGAGGATTTGTATGCACTGATTTTAACAAACATAAGAGGCGAGGCAAGGCAAGGCAAGGAAAGGAAAGGAGACATTTAGAACCAAAATAACAACAAAAAAAGGATCAGCCTTCAGATGCTGCAAATAATAAATCTTACTAAATAATTATCTGAATCACTAATTTGTTGAAAAAACACAGCTCTTTTCAACTTGTCGGTGAATACAACATCACCTCCCTCGAGCAGCCATCAGGTCTTAGCAGGTCAAAAGTACATCATGCAATAAATGAGAAACCAGCCATAATTTTGTAAAGCGTACCAGACCCGCTTACTTATTTTGTCAATGTTAACAGTCCATGTATCAGCTTCACATTAAGAAAGATGTTTTCAAGGGCTTATGTTAAAAGTTAACCCGTAATACACTGAACTGTATCCAATGTATCCTATTTTAAAAACAGAAGAGACTTAAATGACCTCAAAGACTTAAAACTGTCGTTCCTGGTAACTAAAATATGAGACCTAGCTTCTTTAAGGAACCCTCTAGCCTACTGAAAATACAATTATATTGTTTAACTTCTTCATTTCCATATAAAAGTCAAACTATTGATTGGCTCTGGGCAGCGAACACTGAGTAGCATCAGGTGAGCAGACCAAGCTCTGAGACCATGCCCAAGAAACCGGAGGAGACCATGAGTAACCTCCTTAGAGATGAGCTGCTGAGAGGAAGGATTGTCAGACCCAGCTAAAACCAGAGCTCTAACAAAACAGACACAGAGGAACCCCAGCCACTCTAGAAATGGGGAGGTGACAGGGTGGGGAGGATTAACTGAACTTGATGTTTCCAGAAATCACACATTTTAAATAGGAAGATGTTTTGTGAATTCAGGGTCAAGTCATGAAACCTGAAATATAAAAATGTGTTATTTATGAATCCTTACATTAATATTACAGAAGGTTTATCATGCTTGTTTGTCTCTTCACCTGGAACAATACCGAGTTCAGGAATTTTCATCCTGCTGCCACCAGTAGGAAAGAATAATTAAAACTGCATAAACAGAAAAACACATTGCTTCTGTAAGTTTATGTGGAGTTTAGAACTCAACAGGTGCCTGGACCCAGAAGCTCTGCCGCTTACATGAGCATGTCCTTTCTGGAAGAGAAAGAAATTCATCGCCTCCAGCTACCAATTACTTCAGCACTTATAAGCCTCATGACTCCCTCTTAGACAGGATTTAATCTATGTGAAAGCAGATGTCTTGGCTCTCATCTCCTTCTGACTGCATTAGCAGCCAAATCCCGCTGAGTTTGGAGACACACCTGCCTTTATTTTGTTTGTTTGATTGATTTTTGTTTTTAACTTCAAGCCCAGAAGATAATTCACACTTTGATTAAACCAGGCCAAAATCCCAAAATTACTATAAAATTACCCCCAAACAAATTATGGATCAGAGCTTTTTATTTTATTATTATTTTTTTACAAAGTAACTATACCCTGACACTATTCCTTCCTTAATTTATGAGACTGAAGTGCAGAGGATGGGCTATGCAGGCTTAGATAAACTGTTGTTCATCTTAGCTGTATAAACAATGTCATCCAGGTGGTAAGTAGGGCGCTTCACTCCTACTCTTAAACCTTTGTGCAATCATAATGACAATGTAGTCATCAGGACTCTAAAAAAAGTGCTCACCTCCTCAAAAGTGGCCTTAGTCCTGTCTCCTCTCTAAAACAATTAAAATAAGAACAAAGGGAAAAGGGAAGGAGTTTTACTATTACCTGTGAGCTGTAAATATTTTCTTACTCCATGTATTTTACCTGTACATTTAATTTAAAAGCTATATATTTTTACTTGTGAGCTGGGCTGTGGGAGAAAGACAGGATTTAAAACAGTCCCAGATAATTAGAGTTCCAGCAAACTCTTTGTGTGTTGATCACAACACTTGTGACAGTTTGGGGGGAGGCAGCAGACTTTTATTACAGCAGTTGAGGAGCAGTTAACAATTGATCCAACAGAGAGAAGACTGCTGCTTAGGGAACAGTTAAAACAATTGCTGACAGAATTTTTAAATTTTGTGGAAAGGACAGAGGTGATTCTTTACTTTTCAAATTCTCATATATGCAGATGACATATAGCACATATAAATAAGAGTTGTTTTTTAAAGGCCGAATCACATCCTTAAAAAATCTGACAAATGTGCTTGTATATGTTTTCATATACAAGCACACATCTGTGAAGTCTATGTTTTAGGTCCATACAGAAATTATATATGGATAGATAGAAAAACAGTGGAGAGGAGAGAAGATGGTGGAAAGAGAATTGGTGAACTTCAGACATGGTTTATCTCACCTCATTTCAGCCATCTAAAACATAGATGTAGTACACAAAGTAGAACACAAAGTAGTTCAAGATAGGCTGCCCCTGTGGTGAATGGCCAAAAAGAGAGGAGCCCAAGGAAGGGAGACATCCTGTGCTAGGACTTGTATGTAAGGGAGACATGGTGAAAATAAAAAATGCGGGTAGGTGACACCAAACACACAATTTTGCCTGGAGTCCTCCAGGGTGGTTCCAACCCTCTATACTGCTAGCATCATTTATTATCTAGGTTTCATTGTCATGTTTTCTGAACACATCCAATATTTACCAGTTTATTAAAATATGCCTTGAAAACTATTATCATCAGCCATTTATCAGGATTTTACCTATACAGCGTCACATCGATACTTTTGCAGGACATTCCCAAATGCTGAACCACTGAACAAGGCCGTGCTACAACAGGGGGTTAATCTGGCATGCAAGAAGAAAAAACTGTATTAGTTTCATGAGCATTGCCTTAGCAGCTCCCTGTCTCATTGCACACACCTTTAGCCTCTCTACCAGAACGCGCTGCTCTCAGAACGGATGAAGGCCTCCATCTTTCGGCTCCTGGAGCGTTCTCCCTTTATCTTCCTGTCAGCCTGTCTCCCTAAGCAGTTTGTAACAACTGACCTTCAATTTCCTAGAAATCAAAACATATAAGGGTATTTGCTAACTGTTGTATCGCTTTGAAGACTATCTCTGTCAAACCAAAGTTTGCACCTTGTCAAAACCAGAACCGCTGACACTAAGAAATTGCAATACTGTCCTTCACTTAATGTCTTGGGAATGCTGACAGGGAAGGATTGTGCACTTTGTTTACTTATTTATTTATTTTTGCTTATTTTGCACATAGCTTCCTATTAAGTTAATCAGCCTAATACTACAGGGACTGTTCATAATTCACCACAGATATAGTGCAATGGGATTTCAGTGACCAAGGCAAGAATAATATGAAATGTCAACAAAAATGCAAAGTCCAAGAAATTTTGATCAGTATTTTAGATTAAAAATTAATGCATAGTAACTTCATATCTGTCATAACTTTCAGTGTACTTCTAAGTCTCTCATAAAAAGTGAGCTTATAAAAATCCCACTTAACCTCCTCAAAAATCCAATTTTGCAATTCTTTCATTATTATAGATGTTTATTAATAGGGTAACCTGATAGAAAAAATGCTGAGTGACTTCTACTGGTTCTTATCCCCTCAAGTACTACTAATCCCCTCAAATATTGCTATATTGTGTGTCCTACAAAAATCCCTTCTACATCTCACCAGGGGTCATAACAGAGATTCAAAATTATGCAAACTTATATACAAAATTAATCATAATCAGCATTTTGAACTGGCTTGTTAATTTAGGTTTTTATGTTAATTTAGCTGTGTATTAATTTTGTCATGCAATATTTTCATGGGCTTTTTTAATAACCATGTACCAGATGGTATTCCCTTAAAACTACTCATTTTAAACCACTTACGTTTAATCTTTTCAAAGGTAAATTTAGTTATATCAAGTTTTACCTTGGAAAATGGCTTGCAAAATGTATTAAAATAGTACAAACAGAAAAATTAGCAGAAAGACATGAGTGAGAGCTCTGTAAATAAGCTGTTTATATACTTATCCTTTATGTAGAAGGCAGCAAAGGTTTTGATGTTTTATTTGTTTTAACTATATGCTGTAACGTTCCCATATCCATGGACTTTCATAGTGCATTTTATTTTTCATCTCACTCAGAGTTTTCATCTCTTTTAGATCAAATTGCAATCACCTAGTACAGAAGACAAGCAATAGCTGTTCCCTTATAACAAGTCTTTATGTAGGGCAGGCAATAACAAAACAAAACAAAACAAAACAAAGAAAAGCAAAAAATTACAATAAAAAGTCAAGAGCATGGGCTCAGAAATAAAACAGAAAACAACTCTGATAATGTTAATATTATTCACAATACTTTCATCCTGAAGGCACTTAAATCTATGCTTAACTTTAAATACCAAGTGAATAACTTTATTGAGTTGTGAGAAATTACTCCCATGAATAAAACTTAATGTACATAAAGGTATAAAGAGGTCGGGGTAGTCATTCCCTTTCTATTACAGAAAATTTTAATTTTCTTGAATGTCATCTATGAACATATCCCAGCTTTTCTGCATCGATTGACATGGTTCTGCACTAAAAGCACCACAGGTTGTCATTGAAGAATAGAGTAAGGAAAAGGTTCTCTGTTCTCATTTTTATTATTGTTCTCTCCTTAGTTAACTGGGCAAAGTAATTTAACATCTTTGTGTCTACGGAATGTAGTCACTGGGATACCTTTTGAAACACTTCAAATCTATAGTTGAAACAGGTATGCTTATTCAATGTAGTATCACAAATACATTACATGAGAGAAGAGTAAAATGGAAAAAAAGGAAAAACCATTTAAAAATAAACAATTCCAATGAAAAAGGGAGGGTATAAAAAAAATGCAAATTTGCTTCATTTTGCTTCATTCAATGTGTCTGGACCTTCTCTCCCTCATGAAATTGAACTTTAGTGATTTGCTTTCACTCTCCATCCCTCATTCCTACAAAAGGGATGATCATAACACAAAATAGAACGAAGTGACACATACATTGGCAGTGGTAGAGATGTGCCAAATACTGAAAAAAAATACTGAATGGCAGCCCTTTCAGAGAAAGAAGGTGCACGTATTCATTACTCAAGCAACCTTGTCCATTGTGTTTTATCCCTATTCCTGCATAATCACTGATCAGAGTGTTTTATACAGAACAGTGCCTTACCTGGGTTGTCTGTGACTATGTGATTGTATGTTTTAACTACTTCCATAAAACAACCCCATAACATGCTCTATTCAGGCCTCCATGGTCATACCAGCATATCCCAAGCACATCCAGAGCTCAGAAAACAAGGAGTCTTCAGACATTATACCTCTCCCATAAGTTTTCACAGCACACTTGTAAAAACCTGCTCTGGGATATATCTAAGACATCTACCCTGTATCACTGCATGGGAGATGCTGTTTAATTTTCTACCAGCATCTTCAACACCATTTGGAAAGTGAGGAACAAACCTGGGCTGGTGAGTTTTGCCACTCCCTTCCCACTGTCCTCCAAAGGCTTGTTGGTGGTGATGTCTGAAACTGAGTATATGCTTTATCTACAGACTGTAGATTCATCTCACCTGAGCCCTTGAACACTGTAGCTCAGCCTCCACTCTCCTACCCTTCATGACTAAGACACACCAAAATGTCCTGTGGTTACCTTCATCACAGCCTCTTTTAAATAAAGACTAGAAAGCTGCTCAATTTGCAGACATCCAGAGACACATAACAGGTCATGCAGAGGAAAGAATGATAAGACAGAAAGTCCTTTTCTGGACTGGTCATGTGAAGGGAGTGTGTGTCCATATATGGTTCTAGACGTGTAGGAAGCAAAAGATTTAAATGAAGGCATTCCTTCCTGGTGTCAGTTTAGGAGACAATATTGTGCAATTTTTTTTTTTCCCCGAAGGGATTTGAAATATAGCACAGTAAAATACCTTCACTGTGACTCATGAAGTGTGGAAACCAGGGCTTGTCTCTCACTGCCCTGGAGGCTCAGGGACCCTGGCAGGGGTCTCAGAAATCTTGGAACAGAGCCCAAAACACCTGTGATTTGGA
>JAWWMU010000153.1:84675331-84687138 GCA_035048155.1 Cinnycerthia olivascens | reverse complement strand
AAACAACCTTGAACACGAGACCTGAAGAGTTTCTGCCTTCTCTTTCATCTCTGGCTGGGGAAAAAGGACTTTTACATCGCCAGGAACAGCAAAAAAACCATAGAATCCGACAATGGAGCTCATGGCCAAAGAACTGACAAAGGGCTACTGGAACCTAATGTTCAGCTTCTCAGTGCCCTGTGGCTCTCCACAGCAGCTGCTCAAGGCATCATGCAGAGGACTCCACCAACTCATCCAGCTTCAGCTCTGGAGTGAGCACTGCCTGCTAAGTCAGCAGGGAAGATGAAGATTGGAAGAAAGTCAGCCATTATCAAGAAACAAGTTTCTCACTAGAAATCCCTTGAATTAATTTGTAGAACTGGTATATGGTCCTCAGCTTAAAGAAAATCAACCAAAGGATGTCATAACTAATGTGCTCCTCAAGATAAAGCTGCAAACCAATGGATTTGTCCATTCTGGTCTTTTCACAAAAAGAAAACTTCACAGGGCTGTGTACTTTCTTTAAGGAAAAAAAACACAAGCAAACAATAAAAGTCCTTCCCCTGCGCTTAAAGTTCTTTTCCTGCATTTGTGGTTTTTACCTCGCAGTGTGTTCTGTAGCTTGGCTCCTCACCCATTATAGGGCTGGGACTCTCAAAAGTTCACTTTGACATTGGTGCAACACAAATCTGTAAAAGTGCATATCGGGAATGTGTACCTGAGGCAGAATGCATCCACATCCACCTACTGACTAATCAATACAGGGTGTTGCAGACTAACTGTGATATTGTTCACTCCAAAGACAATTCTTGTCAATTCCCATTCCTTACAGTCAGCTTATATGGAAGATACATAAAACTGAGGCAAAGTCAAGAATATTTAATTTGTTTTCCTCCATGCCATAGAAACATAAACAATGGAAACATTCAGGGTGGAAAAGTCTGGAAAAAGAACCTGGCCTGGTTGATTTGTTGAGTGGGAAGGGAAAGAGGGGCCAATAGCCAAAATCCTTGTGCTGCAGAGTTTTTTAAAAGATCCTTTTTTTCCTGTACCTAGGCCCTACACAGGTATCTTTGGCACTGCATTTGAAAATGCTAAAGAGAGGAGTACTTTAATAAGACAGGGCATCTGCAGCTGCAGGGAATACTTAAGAAGTCAAACCTTGCTGTGATCAGAGTAGGGTAAATATTTAGCAGTTGCCAAGACTGCTAATCCAGTGCTTTCCAGATAATTTAATAGTATGTAAGTATACTAAATTCTTTAAAAATGTTTGTGTGTTCATTGGTGCATTATAAACTGTTACTATAAAATACACTAGAACAATTTCCTTTACTTCTATTTCTGACTAAAGACACCTGTGCTGTTTAGCCTTGTACGTCTTCACTACAGGAACTCCATTAATCCAATGGTCAACATTTGTTCATCCATTGCTCTAGCTTAGTCAAGTAGAAACTGTCAAGTCAAACAGTGAAGGACAATAGTTAGAATGTTGTGTCGTGGTCTGAATGTGCAACGTTCTCAATGGCAAAATGCTGTTGTAAGAAAAATAATTCTGACACACCTACTCAGGTGAAATATTTCTGAACTACTTCATTTCCCTTCTCATTTCAGGTAATCATGCCCATTTCCCTCTTCACTTATTTCTCCATCTGATTTGTCAGGAAACATAAAAACTGTGTATGTTTCACAGTCATCTTGTTACTCCAAACTCTTAGATTTTACATTTATGTTCACCTTATTACCAGCCAGCTGGAATAAAAAGCAAGTGAGCAAGTGTTTTAACTTAAAACATAATAAGTTAAGATAAAAATGAGGAAAATGCTTTCCATAAAATGAAAAAAGAAAGTTGTTGACCTGTTGGAATGACTCCACAGGAGAGACACTAAGTTGATGACAGGACTGGAACACCATTCCTATTAGGAAAGGCTGAGTGAGTTGGGGTTGCTTAGCATGGAGAAGAAAAGGCTTTGGGGAGACCTTTTCAGTACATTGAGGAGGCTTGAAAAGGAGGGAGACTGATTTTTTTGTACAGCAGAGAGTGACATGACAAGGGGCAATGGTTCTAAACTGAAAGAAGGAAGGCTTAGATTAGATGTTAAGAAGAAATTCTTTACTCAGTGGGTGGTGAAGCACAAGAACTGGTTTACTAGAGAAGTTGTGGGCTCCACATCCCTGGAGGTGTTCAAGGCCAGGCTAAATGGGGCTCTGAGTAACCTGGTCTGGAGGAAGGTTCCCCTAATAGTCAAAGAATCAGCAATTTTATTGTTTAAAAATGCAAATGAATAGTAACTGAGCTATACAATAATTTTGAGCCTACAGAAACAGTTCAGATTTCTTTTATATTAAACTCACCTCTGTCCCTCTTCCTTTGCATCAATTACAATTTTAAAGTTTCCTAATTAATATCCTGTGTCCAAAAATACAACAGGGAGAGAAATCCACATGAACATTTAAAAAAATGTGTTTTCATAAGAGACATGGTTTCTATATTAAAACTACAGAGGTAGTAGGACTTTAGTGCAAAAGTTCAACTTCATAATTAATGCCAGTTGGTAACTCACAAGACATGCCACCTACATCCTTATTTCTAAGTGCTCAGTAGCAGTTTCTATATTAAAGTTAACTGCTCAATGGCATTTTGCATAATAAAGACCAGATTAAGGAAAATGTGCATATTCAGATTCATAAAGAGTTAATTAATCAATAAGCAATTTAGACAAGTACTCATAATTGTATCACAAACCAAACCTTTTAAACAGCAACAAAAAAAAAAAATATGGTGAAGTTCTATCAGTTATATACAAAGTGTGAAGATTATTACTAATTATTGAATGTACAGTTAACGAGTCTGACTTTCACACAGTGTGCCCCTTGTTCTGCTCTCAAGTGGACATTTCCAACTGTGGCCACATACGTGAGGGCAGAGTTTTACTATATCTCATATCTATATTTAAATTTTATTCTAGCATGGTAAAAATTGCTTCTACACCACTTCTTAAATTTTAACAAGACACGACCCTGGCCCCAAAGGGTTCATACCTTTAAAGAAACTTGTTAAGACATGTTGGAAGACAATAACTCAAGAAAGGAGATAAAGTCAGAAGAGCACTGCATTAATGAAGGCAAGCAGAGAGAAGAAGAACCCAGAATAGCATCTCTTCTTTTAACAGAGTGGCAGTAAAAAAAAAAAAAAAAGACATCGACTCCTGCAAGCCGGCTACAGCAAGGATTGTAGGGTAGGTATCAGAACCCTTCTTATGAACTTATCTGTCTGTGAATTCCTGACTTTAAGTGTGCCACATACCTCCTGACTTCAGTAACGTTTGTGAAGACCTTAAATCATAAGAATTCCTCCTCCCAGGCATGTGATCAATGGTCAATTACCCGTACTTTTGATTTTTGGTGATTTACAAGTAGGGCTGTAGTGGCAGATTGTTTCCAGGTGTGGAGGATTCCAGGACACAGACTGGACTTGTCTATAGGGTTCCAAGCCTGTGGCTGACAGCAGCTAGGTGCAGGAATGGGGTGGTGGTTTTCAGCCATGTACCACTGCCATGTTGGATGAAAGAGGCTGCAAGCACTGCAGCAACACAGAGGTCCTGCCTGAGTAACAGCACTCTCCTGGGTTTCTGCCAAGCAAAAAGCTGGCATGCAGCCCCTTGCCTGCATCTGTCTGCTTCCTGGGGGCATGAGGAGTCACAACACTGCCTGTCCTCAGACATGCAGACAGCATCTTGCAGGAGGGCACGAGAGTGTGACCCCAATGCTTCAGTGATGCCCTAGTCCAACTTGGTGTGGGGCCACTGGAAACACTAAGAGATACAGGGTGGGAAGTGAAGATGGAAACAAGGTCAGAAAAACTATGCTGCTAGAAATAAAAGACACAGAGACAGATGTGGACATTCTTATGATTGCTTACTAGGACTTGGGAGGACATGTCCTCACCCCCAGACTGAAAGGATCTTGCATCAAAGACCTTCCCTGATGGGTTTCAAGGCACTAATTGCCTAGTTACAAATAGTGATTCTCTAGCTGAGAAATTTTATAAAAGGTCTGACTTCCATTCAAATTAGACACAAAAACAGATTTAGGGAAGGGGATACCTAAATAAACTGGGAAGTCAAACGGAGAATTAACTTTACCAGCTCACTGTAAGAGATAACAGAAATAAGGTTTATCTCACACAACCTCAGAAACTTACTTTAGAATAGTGAAAAGAAAAACTACCAGCATGTGAATCAGCTAACTTACTTCTAAGATCCACAGCAAGATTCAATGAAAAACATTATTAGAATCACCTGTTTCTATTTGTTGACCATATCAGGGGAGTAACCTGCCCAGATATACATATCTGCATTTAAGATGTCATTCAACTATCTACATTTTAGGAGTCCATCCAAAATTGGGTAGATGGGTTCCAATGCATATCTCATTAATGGGAACGTTTTCTGAGGAATGGTGGGAGAAAAGGACTGAGAAATACTTCGATCTTGTAAGAACAGTCAAGGAAGGAATCTTATTCTTCACTGTCAGATGTTCTTGGTAACTTAAGATAGTTGCTGTTTAAATAAACAATATCCTTGAACCTTTATGTATTTCCAATAGCAGAAACAATACTTTGGAAATCTAATTCAAAGAGCAATAACAGATTATAAATTAGAATATGGAAAATAGTCTAACAATTTAGATGTTTACAGGAAGCCAGTAGCACAGGAATACGAGAAGAATGAGAAGAAATACTGAATACATCGAAGAGAAGAAAGACATGGAAATACATGGTTGAGAGAGAAAAATGAGTGCAAGAACTATACAGGAAAAGAGTTTAGGCAAGGCTGTGTAAATGGGATGAAAGTATTGTATTTAATATACAAAGTGAGAAGAAGACAGAGGAGGCATATAAAAGACAGGAAGTAAAGAGATTAGAACAGCTTCTTGTCAGTATATTTGAATATCATGTTTTAGTAGTTTCATCATTAAGTATTTCTCAGTCTCTTTCCCTCATATATTTAAAATAGGTATAAAATAGAAATGTGTTCATATCTAAGCATTTTACTGAAAACAGACTACTGGTTCTTTTTAACCCTGTGTCACTTTTGAATATACAGCACACTGTACTGTTTCAAATGACATCAATTTGTTGGATTCCCTTCTGCAAGGTAACCCACTTATTTTTAAAAGCACGGTATTTGGTACACAAAATATAAAGCACAGACAAAATTCTAATACTGAGAAACAAAAATAAAGTTTATGAATAATCACATTATAAATACCTTTACTGAGACCAAACATATTTTGAAGCTGAGTTGCTCTGTGTGAAGGTGACACCCTCTAAAATTAATTAAATGTACAGTTAAGCCAGTTTTAAGGAACCTATATTGAGACATCCATTCATGATTTGTTTCAAGCACACAAACGACTTTATCAATTATGACTCTCAGGACCAGAATCCATACTGATTAATTCAGCATAGATCTGCTGACTTCAGTGACACTACTTACATTTACCGTGATAACAGTCAGCAATGTTCAGCAAGAACAGAACAATAAATCATTCACCAAAAAATTTCAGTTATATCACTTCAATAAAAGGTCTACGATCCACTGATTAACAACAGTGACATAACAGATTCAAGTGTGCATACAGAAAGGAAGCGAGAAAGGCAAAAGAGAGAAAAAAGAGAGAAATAGAGGGGGAAAGCATTTCAGAGCAATCAGACACTATTGGCAGGAGAGAATCGAGAGCATTGCCAGAATTTATGGAAGACAAAAACCTATGGCTCT
Organism: Cinnycerthia olivascens; assembly: GCA_035048155.1. Lineage (NCBI taxonomy): Eukaryota > Metazoa > Chordata > Aves > Passeriformes > Certhiidae > Cinnycerthia > Cinnycerthia olivascens. The sequence goes on along the minus strand of JAWWMU010000153.1, from coordinate 84,681,379 downwards.
TAGCAGTAGGTCTAATGCATTTGGTGTAGATGCTCTATACTGTGTTTGGGTTAATTCTATTTATTTATTGCCTTTTTTGGATTCAGTGGTAGATAGCTATATAAATCAGCACATCTCTGTAATTTCCTTTCACTCACTCACCCATAGTTATTAATTTTAAAAACAACAATAACCGCCCCCCTCCAAATACTCTTTTCTTGCGCCTGACAATTTGGGAACTACTTTTCTTGCAATCTCTCATATTTTGTATAGTGTTGTCAAAATGTGTCTTTTCAGAATGGTGACAGCCACCCGTATCTCCTAACAGTAATACCCACATTTTCACAGAATATTTTGCCCTTTGGTAATATAAATGTGTTTCTCTCCTCTCACTCTTCAGTTTGAGCCCAGAGTACATATCAAGAGCATGATTCCATTCTCACGTATGTTTTACACTGATACAAGGCCATTGATATGAGCTGAGCTTCTGCCAACATACAACTCTCTAACTCAGGTTTTATGTTTCTTTAGAATATTAAGTAAACTTGGCTATTCCTTTAAAATTCCATGTCAGAGGACTATGACCCAAAACACATATTTAAACGCATCCAAAAAGATGCATTTCTTAAGATTGGAACGATACATCCACATTTGTTTTCCTCAATCAGTTGAGCCTTCATGGCACTGCCTAGCAGAACTCTGGACCATGAACAGTCTTATGAGAAGTCCTCATCATGTCAGTAAGCAGCATTTGTCATCCATGCCTTTGGTTGTTACTTTATTACTCTGATGCTTCCTCTTTTTCAGATATTTTAATAATTTTTACAATATCATGTCAAAAGTGTGTCGGACATATACATAAACTTTTAAACAGAATGCTTCAATGAAACAATTTACTCTGGACACCCATCATGCAGCCAAGGAAATTATTTGGTTAAGAGAGAATATTTTTTTCCGTCTCCCAAGTACTCTCTTCCAAAACTATAAAGCATGTCTTTTATTCCCAATTCTAAAACATTTGTTTGGCTTAAGATAAGCCTTACCCATTCAATCACATTTTAGATACTGGACAATTTTACAATAGGATATAGTTTCTTCCTTCTTTAAGATGAGAGGAATTGCAGATAATGTGTTTACAAAACTAATGGTGTTTAGATTAAGACCTTGAGAGTTTCCTCCCTGGGTCTCAGCTTGATCTGAATCTGGACCATATCCTCAAATTTTTAAATGTGAGCATTTACTTAAGGCAATTATGGGCACTCAGCCAATGTTTTAAAACTGAAATAGATGTCCTGACATTCTGAACCATAATGTTCAGTGCCTGCTTCCAAATATCAACCAATTCCAGGATCTCTGGAAAAAAACCCTCAGATTTTCACCTCTGAAAATCTACCTCTCCGTCACTATTGAAATATCCAAAAAGACTGAAGACCAAAACGGTCCTACTACCCTCAAATTTTATTGAGCCCCACATTCTGTTTCAGAAGTGACTATAAATGCTGAAGGAGGATCAAGATTCTCCCCTAATACATGCCCAACCTCTAATTATTTTCAGCACGGGGGAATTTCTGAAGTTGACATGATTTTGCACACCTATTGACAACCCTCACCATCACTGGATTTCTCTTTCATATGCTTGTCCAGTTTGCCCCCGAGTCCACAAAAATGAGTATTTTATTTATTTTTTATTATCTACAACATCCTTTGGCAAGGAGCTTCAAAGGTCAGTTACTTGCTGCATGAGCAACTCTTCTGTTTTGAGCACGACTCCTTCCAGCTTTTTATGATGCCTGCTGTTCTTTTGCAAGACAGTAAATTATCAATCCCCAGCCTGTCTTTCCTTGCCAATCTTGACTCTGTAGTACCATAGTCTCATAACATGTCCCTTTTTCTTTCCCAGGGTGAAGCTTCCTGATTGACTCAGCTAATCCTTGAATGGCCTTTCCATGGAAAATACTGGGTATTTGAGAAAATACTATCTGTAAAAACTCATCATGTTAATTTATTTTTTCTAAAAATGTATCATTTGGATTAAACAAGCATGCAGTGGAGGACTGTGCTGAGACTTCAGTTCCTGTTCTTTAGCATGGAATTTGGAAGCCTGAACTAGGATGCAGCTTTTTGTTACACTAAGTTTCTCAGGAAGAGCTCTGTCCTCAGAAATATATCATTCTTAGTAGGATACTGCTACAAAGGATATGCTTGAAATCTCACAAAAATTCATTTCAAACTATCGCTTCCAGATGCTCAGGATACACAGTTCTGAGTCCTCCCATCAAATCAAGCCCAAAGAAACTTTATTTTAAAGAGAAGGGCAGGCCATACTTTGTCAGCAGCAGTAAAGCAGTAACGGTGCCATCACACCATTTGTACTTCCCCTCACTAGAACCAAAGACACAAGAGAATAAAGAGTCACTTGGATTCTGATCCTAGTTTAGAAAATTCTTTCTGTATTCCATTCTGAATAGACATTGTGGACTGGGTGTCCCTGAATGAGGCCTTAGAGGAATAACAAAAGCTGTTGTTAGCCTTAGACAAATGCTGCTGTCGTTTTTGTTGGCTTAGAAAGTTATAGCAAGGAAAAGCTTCAGGTTTCAAACCCTCAAAAAAGGAATTTGAACCCAAGTCTTCCACTAAGAACTTATTTAAAGATTCTGTATGGGCATGTTGATCAACATCTTAAAACAGATCACAGCTGAACTTGGTAGGGGACAAGCAGCATAATTTGTGCATTTCTGTGCTAGTTCTGGTTGGAGGAGAGTTAATTTTATTCACAGTAAAATGTTCAGCTGCGTTTTGGATTTTTGCTTTAAACAGTGTTGATAATACAGGGCTGTTTTCATTATTGATGGGCTGCACTTGTACACAGCCAAGGCCTTTTCTGCTCCTCACTCCACTCCATAAGAGGGGAGGCTGGGGCAGCCCAAGGAGCTGAGGGGACACTGCTGGGACAGCCGAGTCCAGCTGACCAAAGGGACATTCCATACCATACAGGGTCATGCTCAGTAAATAAAGCTGGGGGAAGTAGAAGAAAGGGGAAAACATATGAAGTGATGGCATTTATCTTTCCAAGCAATCATTGCACCTAATGGAGCCCTGCTTTGCTGGAGACAGCTGAATACCTGCCAGCCCATGGCAAGTAGTGAATGAAATCCTGGGTTTGCTTTCCTTGCGTGTGAAGACTTTGCTTCAACTATTGTCATCTCAACCCATGAGCTTTCTCACTTTTACTCTTCCAATTCTTTCCCCAACATGACTGAGGCCAGGGTGAGCGAGTGGATATGTGGGGCTTAGTTGCCAGATGGGGTTAAATCACCACCATTTTAAACACTAAACACTTACAGCAGAAAGTTAAACTCTAGACAGGTTTATCAGTCCATTTTCATTAATGCAAGGAAAAACTCAACACAAGACATCATCTTTTAACACTGCCCTTTGTGATTAGTGATGTTAATGATACACAAAGTACATAAAATTACTTTTCTCTAGCTTACATAAGCAAAATGAAGAGCATTAAAGACATTCAGTATTAACTCTGAATTTTGTTCTTTTTAGTAGAACAAGCCAAAATAACACAGGGCTTGTGGGTTTTTCTGTATTTATCAGAGTTCAATTTGATTAATGACTAGGCAATATTTTAGAGTACATTAATAACATCAGAGATGAAAGCGCATTTTTAAAATATTTGTACTCCTCCCAGTATAAAGAGGATTTCAGTGCATTTAGATAATTAACATGAAAACTCTGGCCCTATTTTTATTTTGATCTTTTCATAAAGATTGTCCAATTAATTTTGTAAAGTTTATTATACAGCCCACCTGTAAGGACTGCAATGAGTTTCTCATAGAGTCATACACCAGTAAAGCCAGTTAGAATCTCACCACCAGACTATGTTCATACATGAAATAGCAGCAAGTTTGTTATCAAATGGCAGCAGCAATATATGCTAGACATGAAGTATTGAAAATACTGATTTCAAAGATTGAAAGGGTAGAAATTTTCTTCCAAACACCTAATAAACAGAGGCAAAGAACACCAAGCATCTACAAATGTTAATGGTAATACAAATACTTCTGAGTATCCATCAGAAAGGTAACTGAAGAAGCACAAATCCAGGAAATGTGCCATAGAATGACATCTGGTAAAAATAAAGAACTTCAAATATTTATGCAAAATTAAAAACCAAAAGCAAAATAAGTTAAATAGAAGGCTTTCCAGTAGAAGAAGGCTTTATGCTATTGTCACAATGGAAGCGTAATAACATAAGAAAATTACTGGAGAAATATTTAAAGAAATAATTTTTTAAAAAAAACCTACCTCAGAATAACATAACAAACCAGTTCTGTGAGGAATTTTGCCTTGTACATAAAAAATTCTATAAATTCCAGTGTGACAAAACTCTCTAAGTGAAGAGGGCTTGAGTACTTGAGAATGGAAGCCCAGGGCACAGAAAGACACTAGTCAAAAAATGAAAAGTCAAAACTAAGATACTAAGGGTGTAGCACAGAAAAAGGAACAAAGCAAGAATATTTAACAAAACAGGATAATGATAAATTTTATACAGCCCAATTAGAAAAAAATCAGATAAGAAAATGGCAAAGATTAAAAATATAGTTTCTCAGAACTACAGGAAATTAGTTCTTGAAACAGCACATAATTGAAAGACAACTATTTTGAGAAATGAGTGTCACCTTGGTAGAAATAAGGCAACCTTAAATCAATGAGCTCAACTTGATAAACTGGACACCATTACTAAAACAGAGTTTAGACATATTTTTAGACTTCAATTGCAATAAGCAGAAAGAAGTCAAGGATTAAGGATATCCAAATTAATATGTAATGTGGTCTTAAAATAATGAGGTTAAACGCATCTAACAAGATATAAGATATATAAAAAATGTCACAACACTAACCTTTGGACAGAGGCCTCCAATAGAATGCATGTTAGTCAAAAAGTGGCATTTGTGTTCCTTCCAAAACCAAGAATACTTCCATTGATAAATGCACAAATGGGGGAGGGGAGGAGATAAACAAGGAAGGTAAGTTGCAAGCCAGTGGAGTGAAATGAAAGGATTTGAGGTACTTGAGCTAAGCAGGGAATTGTCATAATCTGAAAAGGCAGCTTTCAGGAAATGAAGGAAATTACCACAGACTGTAATAGCAAAGAGGTAAAAAGGGAAAAAGTGGATAGCAAGGTAACTCATAAAAAGCATAAAGTTAAAATATGAAAACAAAAATTAAAAGAGCCTCCGTAAATATATTAAAAGCAAGAAACTTTTAGGAGTGACTATGTCTTCTGGGAACTACAGAGACTAAAGGCAGCAATTAAGGAAGAGAAGGACATTGCTAGGAGCACAGAAGATTTATTTGCATCAGTCTTCACAATAGAGGATGTTGTGGAGATATCTACTCTTGGGTAATAAAAATTAGGTACTATCAGATGAAGAGGTGCTGGAACAAATCAATCATTTGAAAAGCAGGAAGCCACCAAGACTGAAAATCCTGAACAAGTAGTTGAGCTATGCAATCTCTAATTGATAAACAACTCCTTTACTGGAAGGTTAGAGAATAGCAAATGTTTCACATACATCATAAAAAGAGTTTAGAATTATTCAGGGAATCAAAGATTCATAAATCTTACATCTGTACCTAACAAATTAAAAATAACAAAATAAAACACTCACAAGACCATGAGATGATAGATCCCTGCAAAGGAAGATGATACCTCACTCATCTACTAGAATGTTTTCAACACATCAGTAAACTACTGAAGTGGTCAAAGGACAACGAATAGACATCATTTATTTAAACTTGCTTGACAAAGTTTCTCACAGGAGACTGATAAAAAGAATAGACATGGACAGCAAACTGAAGACCTCTGTTCATTGTAGCAGCTCTCAGAAGAAGTAAGATATTAAAATGAATCAAGAAGAGATGACAAAGAAAAACATGTTATAAAAATCAGAGCTGCACCCTGATCTGAACTGCTGCATGCAGTGCTGATTTCTACATCTTAGAAAGATATCAGAAAACTAGAGGGTGTTTAAGAGAAAAGTGACAAGAATTACA
>JAWWMU010000153.1:84637125-84658166 GCA_035048155.1 Cinnycerthia olivascens | reverse complement strand
CATTCCAGTGTGCCTCCTTCACTCTCAGATCCAATTTTTAAAGGTACAACACTTATTTCTGAGCTAAACAGATGAATTTAGGATCAACTCAGGACAACGTGTCACCCACTTTTTGGCAATTTTTGCTAATTTGCTCTCTAATTCTTCAGGAGATGTGAAACATTTTGGGAGCTGGCTGGTACATGTTGTTCTTGATGTACTGCTAGCTCATTCATCAGTTTTGTAGGGAAACATCTACATAATTATTATAATTATTATGTAGAGATACACATACATTCCTTATGTTGAGTAGGAATTTGTTAGCAATTGTCACAACTGAGGTATGCTCTAACAAGTTGCTTGTGGGAATCTGAGGCCCCATTGCGGCTTTACAGCTTCCCCTTTGCTGAGCAATGTCAGTACACCAGCCAAGTAGAAAACTATTCATCCTTAGGTTTTTTACATGTATGAACTTGATGTTGGGCAAGTGTGCTATGATGGCACAGCTAAGCTACCACTGGAACCTGAAAGTGACACAAAAAAGAGCTGGAGTTCAGCACAGTTTAAATTTGCTTAGGTAAAAAAGTCTATCAAAAAGTGGTCAATACATGTTACCCTTGCCTGCTCTTTTGGATAGGTTGGCAGCCAATTACATAGTACTGTGTTTCTAGACAGTTGCACCATGTTTGATTACAGTATTACTGGCAGATCCTTCAAAATAGAGTCCAAGATACATGTTTATCCAGGACTTCCCACTGACGATTAAAGAGTGGTGGAGATCGCTATGAAAGTGTGCACAGAGTGCTTGGGGATAAGTCAGCAGAGTCTTTGTAGCTCATTCCAGTAGTGCACTTAGAAAGGGTTTAAATTACAGATTAGAAAATCAGAGAATCTAATTCATGCTGTTTATTGGTTATGAGAAATAATATTGCTTTGTGCAAGTATACTTTTTCCTGAAAGGCTTTCAGAAAACCTTAAGTCTGAATATTTCATGTGAAATATTTCTTTGAATCCTAAATGGTTCACTTTTTTTTTTTTTTTTTTAACTGTGTTTACTTTTCTGTCCTGTTCTTTTCATTCCTTTCTGTACTGTACATATACAAGATTTTAATTGTCTGCAAAGCTGGGCACTTCAGCTTGAACTGTAACATGTTGTGTTCTTATCCTTGGAAGTGTTTTGTTTGTTCTGTGGCATTGGCCAGTATCTGCATTAAGTGGCAAACATACAGCTGCTCCATACTGGTGTGTTTGAAGGTTGATAGATGTGCTTCACACTGACAAAGGAGAAGAGGGAGAACGTTCAGCACTGCAGGTGTAATGTGAGTACACAGCCTTGTCCAGCTGGTCTGTCTGCGTCAAATGTCTAGGAATTCACTTATAATACAGAGAGTATCATAAAGTTTCACTCTCCTTGGAAGGGAGGAATGTGCCAAGGCTGGGATATTAGCCAATCCCAGCAACTGATAAGGTTGTGAGAGTTAAGTATGGGGCCACTGGGCTTCAGTGGATTATGCTATTAATTAGGTTCAAAAATGCAATAGATACTGGTTACACCTCTTGAAGCAGAATTACACTCAGAAGAGTTGGATGGTTATTGTCCTGGGAGAGTTTAATATACCTAAAAATAATTGTAGCCTGCTCTGGAACCCATGTTTTCCTGAATTATATATTCACTGAATTTTTAATATTTTAACAACAATTGGAGCAGCTTCATAATTGGGGAAAATCAATAATATTCCCATTCCTTGACCTGACAGAGCCTTCTGAGAAGCAGAGCCAGATTGCTCCAAGTGCTGCAGTTATTGGCAGGACATTCAAGTCTGGGTTGACAGTTTATACTCAGGAGATTATAAAAGGAGAGTGTCCCTATAATAGGAGGATGCCATCTCTGGTCGTGTATTGTGCGAGCCTTGGTCAAGCTGCTATGATCCAAGACCACCTTTTGGAATCACTCTGCTCAGGAGTTTGCTGCTTCTCACAGTGAGGCACCACCCAGACCCTTGCGTGCCCCTTGCTGAGGTGGCCTCAAGGCTCCTAAACACCAGTGGGTGTGGGCTGCCTTGGGATGAACATTTTGGAGGTCCTCATTTTCAGTATGGGTCCTGAAAGTGGTGATCAGGCATGTAAACTTAGTTGATTTCTTTCGTAAGTGCTTATTGGTGTTCCTTTCCCTGTGGTGTTGTTATGGTACTGCCTTGCCTTCCAGTAATATTATGAGGACAAGTTTTTTCGCCAAGTTTTGCTTGGCAATCAGTGTCACATTGTTACTTAATGTATATAGATTATGCCATTGCTGCTGAACCTAAACCTCTTTTTTTCCCTCATAGTTCTGATGAAAATCAAATCCATGTTTTCCCTGAGTATTTTCTGGTTGTTGAAGTGAATGCATGAGTTTATTGGTTGCTTTGCAGATGAAATAGGTGAAGAGAATGAAGGACTCCGACATTTATCTACTATTTCATGTCTTTAGGTTTTTAGATAGTGGATTTTTATCCATGTGAACTCTGAGTTGCTGCAAAAAATAGATTTTAGTCTGGTAACATTATATGTGCAGTAACTTTACAATAACTGAATTTCTAGAATAAATAAGACATGACAGGGTATCCAAGCATGCCAGGATGTAGCATCTAAATATTTTTCAGCCATTACTAAATTCCTGCTTTTGTGTGCACTTGTGCATAAATAAACTCATTGAATCAACATCATTATTCATGTAAATAGGATTTAATTAAAAGCAGGTTTGCTGGTAAACGCTCTCAATTGAAGATGTGGGTTCCTGAAATATGTCTAATCAATATTAGAACAGGAAACCATTATTTTATTATTAAAAGTATTTTCTCTAAATATTATTAGAAATTAATCCCATCAACAATAATAAATTGCAATCAACTCAATATCAATAAATATCAACAATAACAATTAATTTACAATATATGGACTGCCTTACATAAATTCAGTAAATATTCTTTGCTTTTGTTATCCTGGAACCCAGTTTTGTCTGGTTTCCAGATTTGCACTGCTTTAGGTGATCATCAATGTATTATCAATGTATTTGGGGTCCCCAAAGCCATCTTTTGCCTTTCACTGGCCCTTCCAGACCTGTGCTCCCCTGCACTGTGCCCAGTGTCTCCTGCTTGGACACCTCTGCTCTCACCTTTGCCTGCCCTGTGCTCCTCTGCACTGCCTCGTTATGCTGGGGTAAAATAGGTGTGTCCTATTTTAACAGCTGTTTGTTGCCACCCTCTGTAGAAAGAATATGGTTCTACAAAGATAAGCAAAAATTAAAGAAATCAGGCAAGAGCTGTCTGGTCATTAAAGAAGCGGAACAAAGCTCCAGGAAGAACAAATCAAGTTCAGACAATACTTGACTTGTCCTGAGGCCTTTAAATGGCAATTGCAGTGCTGCGTGTATTGTGATACAGGGTTAAACTAAAATACATTTAGAATAAAGAAGGATGGCAGTGGTTTTTTTCATTATACTTTTTTTTCTCCTTTCCGTTGAACGTGTCTAGAAACTGCTGTGGAATTTGTTGCAAAATTTTAGCATTCTAAAACTTGCATCATTTTTTTTGCTAGATAAAAAAAGAAGTAGTGTCACATTATTGATTTACATTTGATAAATGGTATCACACTAGACACCGCTGGATAAAACCAAGAATTTCTTCAGGAGCTGATGTTTGGCAATGACTGACAACTGCTATAGAAATAGTTGCTTTTTACTTCTTGTTTTTGTGTAAATTTGTATTTGTCTCTATGTGTCTGAACACAAAGTTGACAGTCATTTGAGATGACAGCCACTGTCAGGGAGTTCATCCTAAGAAGAGGGCGTTAAATTATGAAATATTATGAAATATTGGAAGATGATATTTATTACAATATGAACTGTGAAAGAATATATGCCCCTAAAGTATGTTAGAATACATAGAAGAAGTTATCAAAAATACAATAGAAAGATCATCTTAACAACAGAATCTATAATTTACTCAGATGTCATGAGGTGAGAACTTCAAAACAAGCACACAAGATGTTTTGGTGATCTACAGAAACATTGTGTAGCAATTATTAGGTTTCAGAGATTAGTAAGTGCCATTTTAAAAAATTCTAACTGGATACCTTGCGGTAATGCAGTGGCAAAATTTCAAATGATTTTTTACATATCTAAAGTTTGTTTTCTATTGTGTGTATACTTCAACCATAGTATTTAATTTCAAGCAGATGGGTATAAAAAAATAATAGAAAATAATTTTACATGAAAATAAATGTGGATATTTTCGAAGATCTAGTTGCTATTATTCTGGCTAAGACTGATCTCAAAAAATGCAAGCTATTTTGCTAGCAGTACAGAATGTTATGAATTGCATAGCTCTATTAACATAGGTCTTTGTTCCATGTCTGATACCAATCAAGGATTTAGAATTCTTGTCCAGCTCAGTTATCATTACAAATCCTGAGCTCATGCATCATGACTGCTTACCATCTTTGTACATTTTAAAGGCAAATACTGTTAATGAGAGGTCATTTTTTTTTTTTTTGTAAATTAGGGGGAATAATTGTTGTGGTCTGAAGTCTGTGCAGATATTTACATGGAGAAAATCAGATTTCAAATTAACTTAAAAGATGAAAATTTAGAAGTAGTTATTTTTTTTTAATATGGATTAATTAAAAATGCATAAATAAATGAAACAATGGCAAATTGGGGATAGACTGGAGATTTCTTTATGAGAAAATACTGGAGATGCTAAATCTCTTCTATTGAAAGACACTATTGCGATATGACACCAAGATTGTGTCTGGTACTGTGATATAGTTGGGAATTCTGCCATTTCAGGACAGGGATCCTTTTGGCATGCAGTTTAAAAGACTCCCGGTATTCTTCTTTGTTCTTTGGCAGACACACATTGCTCATGGTAGCAGTGATGTGCTGGCGAAGACACAAAGTGCTGTGTTGATCAGAGAATACATTATGTGCATGCTAACTTGAAGGATGATCACACACTGTTCCTCTCAGAAGACAGACCCTCAGGCCACAAAGTCCATTTCAGCATATTTGGTATTTGTAACTTGTAGTTCTCTGTTAGAAATTGTCACATTGCCCCAGTGGAGCTGAATAGTGAGCATGCTTCTTGGTTTGCAGCTCCTAACTTGAGGTTTAGACATACTTAAGCTTCCCTTGAAATTATACTGGCTCTAAGCATGGTTTTTGATTTTTTTCCCCTTTGGTCTCCCTGTGCTTTGTCTTGTGTCTAGGTTGTTAGCTCTTTACACTACTCTTACAGCTAAACTCTCAGATTTCCCAGAAGCTTGCACTTCCACAGAACTCCAGTCTTATTAGTACTCTAAGCTTACAGGTTTTTTTACATCTCGGGTGTAAAACAGGTAAAGTAAACAAACACAGAAGCTTTATAGGAGTTACAAATGAATAAACCCTGAAAACAAAAGAAAAAACCTGTCTTATTTCAGCTAGCCTGAGAAGTGCAGAGGCTTGGACAAAGTAATAGAATCCCTGCATTTAATCCCCTGGTTTTTTCCTCATCACTCCAGTCACACAACCAGTTGAAGTCACTGAAGAGTCCAGTATTCCCAGATTCATGCTCTACTTTGCCCATGATTCCTCTGTGTTTTCAGCAAATCTGTTTCTTTTCTCCCATTGTCCAGTGCCATCTGCTTCCACTGGTTTTCTCCATTGGTTTTATGCACAAAAAAGGTTTCAGTCCCAAATGCAGGATATGCCTTCCAGCCCATGCCTCATTCATTTCTGCAAGGCCTATTACTGCTGTAATGGCAGAGTATAGACAAGCAGCTAAATTGCAATGGGCTAAGCTGGGATGTGAATTATGTGTGTATGTGTCCCCCAGCTTAGTGTTTCCTCGGTGAGGATTCACTTTAACCTCCAGTACATGGTGTGGTTTTCTTTGAGTTCCTTCTGCTGACCCCATAAATTTGGCTTTCTTATTTCTTGAAGTGCTGTAGTTTCACTGGAACTCCAGAAACTACTTACACTTAACCAGAGCCCTTTGCCTCCTAGTAAGAGCGGTGTCCCAGAGTTTCCTCAGGCTAAGTAGAGCCCCAGATACACAACTCCTCCTCTTTAAGAGACACTTAATTTAAGTAGCCTGTATATATATATGGATGGTATATTCCATCTTTTTCCCCGGCTGGTATTTTTCTAAGAAAGCAAAAGTCTTCAGGATCAGCTCAGTATTCTCTCAGATATGTAGCATTGCCCAGGAGCATGTGGAAGTTTGGCTAACAGCAGGTCATGTACCTTTGTCTGTCACACCGCAGACTCATGTATTCACCTAGGTCCCTGACTAAGCTCAAAGAGAGAGCAGAGTTCAGTGTGTAAGTCCTGTAAGCCTAAATAAGGCCACTGGGAACAGGAATGTCCCCACACAGGCTCTGCAGGAGCTAATTTCAGATCATCTGCACTACTTGCTCGAAATACAGCTTTCAGTTCTGCTCAACCCTCTTTTAGCAGGTATCTAGACCATGTGCAAATATTGTGAGTTAATCCATTTGCAGTAGCCTTGAAGATTTTAATGATGTTGCTTGTCAAACCTTGCTTGTGTTAGTATTTAATGTCTTCTGATGTCAGTAGAATTGAAGGAAAGAAGGTTAGTCATAGAGTCTTTCATGTTCTTTGGTTTTGGGTGTTTATCAGCTTAAGCACAACAACTACTAGGAAGAACCACACACTCTCTTAAAATTGAAATTCACAGTGAAATTTCTAGATTTTTTTTATAGCAATCATTAATTTCTGTGTTGATATAGAAGCACAGTTACAAGCTAGTTAGTCATTAGCGTAAATCAAAGGTACAGGTGTTATTTAATCAAGGTTTTATTTTTGTTACTGCAGTTGTTTCACTGTCACAAGTAATTACTACATTTTTAGTAAATCTGTCATGGGTAAATGCACTGGAGTATATTCAAACCTGACAATACCTTAATCTAAACAACATAAGTCTCTGAAATCACATGAATTATAAACAGCATGGAAATACTTTCATTTGTGAGTAAAAATGGACAACAAATGACACGATTAAAAAAAATAGTTCAATGTATGTCGTACATTTTCTGGTTTAAATTATTTATTAAAAAAATCACTATAAGCTCAGAGAAATTGAAATAATTGTCTACATAGAGACATCATTTACAATTTAATTTGGAGGACCTAGGTGATCAGAGACCAATGAAATCAATGCTTTTTGACCATAGAATAATATCTGTGATCCTTCAAGCCCCTTGTGGGCAATACCGTAGGAATTCTTTAAATTGTATCCTGGATTTTTATTGGATTGACTCTGTTTGGTTTGAGGATTATGGAATGTTAAATACTGTTAGGAGAGAGTAATCCATGTGGGCTGGTTGTCACCTCTGCCAAAGAAACAGATGGACTGATGACCTTTTCAGGGCAATGTTGCATCTATGTGCTTTTGACTGGCAGTGGTGCTAGAAGCAGTCTTGTGCTGAGAACCGCCTTTATTCGCTTAATCTTCGTTTTTATTACTGAATATATGCTTGTTTTTCATTCAAGAAAATGCTCTAAATTCCCCCTCCTTTTTTTGGTCACCCTGTTTCTGACACATTGCCACTCCCAGGTGAATATTTAGTGGCGTGAATCTTGAACTCTGGCCAGGTATCATACATAAGCACACAGGTGTCCCCTACAACCTTTGGATGCATATATCTGTTTCCCAAGAAATTTCATTTCTGTGTACACCACTGATGATAAGCAGAGCCACACAGAACTCAGTTGTATAGTTTTAACAACTATGTGTTCCATTAATGTACAAATCCAAGGTAACCTGTAAAAAAATCAATGGCAACTCACTGAGAAATATGCAGTTAAAATGTTTAAACATATCCTAATGCTATTAAACTAAATTTACTTTTCCTTGGATTTGCTTTCTGTCTTATTCTTTTCTATGTGCTTCAGATTGTTTGCTATATTTTTGCCTAATTTGTTGATATACAGTGATCAAAAGGCAATTTATGCCTCCACTAGTAAGTCTGGGAAGTTTATGAGAACAAGAGGATCATGGTATCTAGGCTACCCTCAACCATTTCAGCACTTAAAAAATAAATTAATAGAGTGCTGGTATTCTTTGCAGTAGTTCTGTGTCTCCATTTAGAAAACCAAAATATTCGTAAATGTAGGAGCTTTCCTTTTGGGGAGGTTTTTTTTTTGGTTTTGTTTTTTTTGGGGGGTGTTTGTTTTGGTTTGAGGTTTTCTTGTTTGTTTTGTGGTTTTTTAGTTGGTTAAGGGGGTTGGTTTTGAGGGGATTTTTCAGGGGCGTTGGTTTGGAGGTTTTTGGGGGGACCTTTTGGGGATTTTTTGTTTGTTTTGTTTGGTTGGTTTTCTTAGATTCTGCTTTGAATGGATATTGAGTTAGAAGTCAGGTTGGAAGTTTGAATTATTTATAACATCAGCTGGGTGAGAATAGTGAGCTGGACATTTTTTGTTGCAAGTGAGCATCTAGAACTGATGGCAATCCCTGGAAGATCCCTTAAGAGTCCATATTCAGGATTTTGTTTTATTTTGGCATGCCCCTGGTGTCATGTGGTGCACAGAATTCAGGTATTGAGAGCTCACTGAAGACAAAAGCTCAAGATTTCCAGCTTATGGCTGAGATATTTTAATATATGAATGCATGTAAAGATTTTGGTATTCTTTCATGTTTGAGAGTAGTTCACTGTATTTATAATATAATACAGTGTAATATAAAACTGAAGAGATACTAAGTTTGGTACCTTAAGGCTAAAATTTTACTTGTGGACCTATTTTGTAAATAGATTAAAAAATGCTTTTGAAATTATCTGAAATAGACTCATAGGTGAATTTAGGTTTGAAGGGTTCTGATGGTCATGTAGTCGAATCCCTTGCTCAGGGTGAAACTAATTGAGTTATATATTTTATTTCAGTCGTCCCTTGGTTCATGGTGAGGTTGTTTTGATCCCTAATAGTTTGTACATATTTCAGGATTCAGCAAATAACCAGACCCATAATTGAATCTAGTGTGTATGTTGTCAGTGAATTTTGTTATTTCTGTCAGTCACTGTAATGGACCATGGGGTTTTTTGGTTATTCTTTATCTTGCTTCAGGTTGTAGTATTCTAATTATGACCTAAACCAAAATGACAGCATGCAGAATGGCCAAAATAGTTAATATGAAGAACAGCTAAAAAGAATTCTAGAGACAGTTTTCCAAAAATTATTATAACTGAGTCATCCTTAATGTATAGATTATTGAAATTGTTTGGTGTTTAGCAAATGAGGTTCACTGATGCCAAAAGGTTGCATTAAAAAAATAAAAATTAATAGTTTCTTGCAGTATTTTACATCATTCTCACAAAGTGAGGCATGTTTGTGTGCCTTCCCTTTTGCTTGTGATATGTCACAGCTGTACTGTGCTCTTGGTAGCTTCTGGCACTGAAAGACAAGATAAGCAATCACTATTGAATAGTGTTCTGGAAAGGGGAAAGAGAAGAGGCAGTCAGACAAAAATATTCGAAGTTAAAGCTTGTAGGGCAAAGATAAGGCAGTATAAAAAGAGAAATGGATTAATGCTAGCCAAAGGGGCTAAGATAATAAGGATTTTCTAACAACATCATAGGGAAAAAACAAATACTGAAAAGACTGAAAGGGATGATAATAATCTTATTTAAATATCTAGTTAAAAAGCTTCTGTTTAGGATTGAGAAATTAAGGATTAAGATTCTAGAACAATTAAAAAGTAAGGAAGAATTGACAAACAAGAAATAGGGTCAGATGTGAGAAATCTGAATATGGAGGAATACAGTGTTACAGGAAATGTGTATTATAGAGTATTAAAGTAAATAAACAGCACAGAATAGTATAATCATCTTTTACTGTTTAACAAGAAATAAGTTAACTTCAGTGTTCTAAGAATCAAATTTCTTGATTACTAAAACTATTAAAAGACCCTGAAAGTATATCACTGTGTGAAAGTAACAAAATGTTATTAATTATAATGACGTTCTGTTTTTGCTTAATTCTAATACTATAAACATTACACAGACTATTTTTTTGGGGGGGGAGAGTTGTAAAATGGGTAAACAAAAGTATTAAATGAGAA
The DNA here is from genome assembly GCA_035048155.1 of Cinnycerthia olivascens. Taxonomy (NCBI): domain Eukaryota; kingdom Metazoa; phylum Chordata; class Aves; order Passeriformes; family Certhiidae; genus Cinnycerthia; species Cinnycerthia olivascens. The sequence continues at coordinate 84,648,090 of JAWWMU010000153.1, read as the reverse complement.
GTTTTGGATATTACTCATATTTCTATAATAATTCATATTGGTTTAGGTTTTAACACATTTAAAAGTGGACTGGGGTCTATATGAAAACTATAAATTCATGGTGTACTGAAATGTGCATAAATTCATATTTGACTGTAAATATTCAGTAGTGATTTAACAAAGAAAAAACATACTTGATGAAACTTGGAGTTTTGCAATATACTGGGAGGAAATGCAAATACTGGTGGTGACTGTGAGAAAAGAAAGCTTTATATCTGTTAGAAACATGGGGAGGACATATGATAATATAATTTGGAATACTGTGGAATACTGTTGTATTCTGTCTTAGAAATAAATTGAAATAAAATGTCAAGGGAGAATCCTGAAAGCACTAATAGTGAATGATACTTGGACGTAATTTCAGAGAGGAAGAGATGTCAAGAGTGATTTGGAACTCATAAGAAAAGGTCCCCATCTAAGCAAAGAGTGAAAAGGTCTAGCTAAATTTATTTTTGTTTGTGAACTGTATATACGTTTACAAGTATTTTTATAATTTTGTAATTTTTATAGAATCACAGAATAATAAAATATACAGTAAAGTTTAATTAAACACTTCCCTATTTTTCCTAATCCTAGGCATTTTTACACATTTTTACTCAATAAATAAATGTATCAAATTTTTTCACTATATGTATATATATATCAATAAATCTGATTATATATCTGAGATGCTTTAATATATATTATCTATATTATACATTTGATTCAAACCTCTATGATCAGAGAGTAAAGATTTATATGCTGTCATAAATAAATATCTTAATGAAAGGAAATTTCTGTCCTCTGAACATGAAGTAATTAAAATATTGTAGACACAGTAGGCTAATTTAATTCCTAAATTTATTTGGTATTTTTTGTCATAGGATCATAGAATGGCTTAGGTTGAAAGAGACCTTAAAGATCATCTGGTTCCATCCCTTCTACTGTGGGCAGGAACACCTAACACTAGACCAGCTTGCTTAGGGCCCCATCCAGCCTGGCCCTGAACACTTCCCAGGATGAGCATCCACAAGGATGAGCACCCGCTCTAGGCAGCCTGTTCCAGTGCTTGAGTACCCTCTGAGGAAAGGATTTCATCCTAACATAAAATCTAAGTCTCTCTCCTTCTAATTTAAAGCTATTCCCATTTCTCCTATTACTAAGAAGTTGCTCTTACCTTTAAGTACTGGAAGGCCACAATTCGTGGAGTCTTTGTGAAGCCTTCTCTTATCAAGGATGAACAATTCCAACTTTCTCAGCCTGTTTTAGTCAGAGAGGTGCTCCATTCTTCTGATCATCTTTGTGGCTCTCCTCTGGACTTGCTCCATGTCCATCCTGTGCTGAGGACCCCAGAGCTGGACACAGCATGGCCAGTGAGGTCTCATGAGAATGGAGCAGAGGGCAGATTCACCTCTCTCAACCTGCTGGGCACTCGTCTTTTGATGCAGCCCAGGATGCAGATAATGACATCTTGATGACAGATAAGGATCATCCGTGAGTGATAGAAGGACCAGTGGGCATGAATGACACAAACCTCAGTGTGGGTGGGAAGGCTTAATTACTTATGGGATGGCAAACTGGACCAACCATCACCATTCCCCCGGGGTGAGCCTTTCTGTTCATTGATTTATATGAGTATTAAATTGTCATTTATTTCAAGATAGAACTGAATATTTCAGTGCTTACAGCAAGACTGAAATGGAATCTGTCTTGTGCATAAATGTTTTTCCAGAGTCTCTGTTATAAGGTGAACTCTATCTTAAATACCTCCAGAAAACATTCTGGGCCTGCAAAACAAATGTAGCCTTTCCAGGGATCACTGTTTTCTCATTTAAAAAGCAGCTCACATCACCCAGGAGGGATTCTTAAGGGGTCACACAATATTCAGAAATCCAGGATATTCTTGCAGGACTTTTTTCTCTGCTATTAAGGTAAAGGCAGTCTTTCAGTCAGCCTCCAGCACTTTTTCTTGTTTTTCTTCTCAATTTCTCATTGCAGGATTGATTCCTTGAAGACTAGAGAAGAATATACTCTGGGGAAAGCCTGCAATGATTTCCTATGTCACCCCTAGATTGTCTTAGGGCTAAATACACCAAGCATGTCACACTAAAGCAAAGAATTAATTCACTGAGACTGAGATATTGGTAAAAAGGATTAGACAGACATAGGAATAAAAGAGAACATCCCCAGTTATACAAGAGAGAAGTTTAATTCGTTTCTTACGGCACAGAATAAATTACTTTTTAGATGTTTGGAAAGGACTTGTCTGCTTTGGATTTCTTCAACCTAAAAATCTAAGACTTGTCTTAGATTTAAAGTGTCTTTAGCAGGTATATTCTTATATATTCTGTAACTCAATGCTAGAGAAAATTTAGGATTTTGACATATGTTGGTTGAGTTGTATTGAAATCTAGAAGGCTTGCTTTCTTAGTATATAGAAAGTTCAAATCTCTAGCACATTTAATTCCTTGGCAAGACACTTCTAGTAAGAGAATACTAAATTAGGTATACCCTTTTCAGGGTATAACCACATACATCCAACATAGTATTTCTTAGGCCCCTGTGAACAGATTTATAGTGAGGCTGTATTTGAAGACAGAAGAAATCTTTATTAGAAAAAGCATAAAATAGATTATGGTCATGTGTTTGTTCACAAAAATCTGGCTTTAAAAAGTATACTTACTTTTTCCCACCAGGGAATATGAAATGCCATTTATAAGGGCACAACAGCCTCTGAAATGAAAGGGATATAAAAGATGGAAGTATGAGTCCTGGAAACACTTTGATATTTTAAGAGCACAGAGAGCTGCTTTCTGTGGAAAATTTTAACTTTTCTGTTATTCATGGAGTCATTCAAAAGACTTGCATATTTTTCAGTTCTTATACACAAGAAATAAACAAACATTACTAGTTTTCTTTAAAAAAGAAAACCAAAACAAAATGGAAACAAAACAAAATTGGAGTCTTTTGCACGGTAGTTTGCTGGGGAGACGTAAAAATAAACTTTATGCCTGAAGGAATGTTAAGAGTTTGAAAAATGTCAAGAAAATTACTTTTATTTTTTACTTTTTTTTCCCCAGCATGCTCTGTTCTCTACAGAAGAACCATATAGAAATTTCTCAATTTAATAGAAAATAAATTTTTCTGAAGTGTTTGCAACAGATAAATTCCAGATCTCATCTTTTTAGATGTCATTGAAAAACCCTTTCCAAAGTATACTTTATATTAAGTACCTCATTTACATCTATAACTTATTAGACTAGCAGAGAAATACTTAAACAGCATTTTGTATATATTCTTGGTTTTCACAAGAAAAATTATATTGCATTGGTTGCTCTTTGTTTATTCTTCAAGAATAAGGAAAAAACTGGAAAAGAATCCATGAGTTTTAATACAGAATATAGGTGCATATATATAGAAAGAAAAAACGTCCAGTGTTGTATTTGTGAAAAAGGAATAAAGTTGTTAGTGGTTCTTTTCCAGACTTAGATATCATTAAGTAAGAGGTTGATTTTTTTTCCCTGTTTATCATGGTGGTTGTTCATAAATAGAATTCTACTTCTGCATTGTTGATTTATTCTCAGATAAAATCCTACCTTGGGCTCTTGAGGTAAAAGTATCTGTTACATTTCTTCAATGATTTATCTGCAGTAAAATCCTGCCTTTCACTTTAGATTCCATCAAATTTCATAAAACCCACAGAGTAACAAGCTTTCATTCTTTAACAGGCTCGAGGCTTAAGGTCAAATGTTATATAAATGTAAATATAAATAATATAAATTTAAATATAAATATAAATATAAATATAAATATAAATATAAATATAAATATAAATATAAATGTAAGTGTAAATGTAAATATATATATCTGAAAACATCTGATTGTTATTAATTTCAACAGTAATTTTAACATCTAAAATATAAACCTCCTGTAAATGGTCTGATTTTAGTCTATACTGCTCTTCATGGTAATTGGTTCAAGAGTAGCACACAGCTGAAATCTGACATTTGGTTTTATACAAGAGAATATAGATAGGCTTTGTAGCATTTTTATTTTAGAACATGTATTATTAAAAACATAGTAAATAAAATTAATCATCAGATTGCACAAAAACTGTAAGCTTACATAATACTAAGTCTGCTAGAATATTTTACTTTTGGCTATAGTTTTTATCAAATCTGTTGTTAAACATGTATCCTATGCTATCATTGCATAGATTCATAAACAATTTATGGTAGAATTCTCAGCAATTTAGGAATATTTTTTTTTCTGAAAGATTTTGCAACCTCCAGAAGTATTATATAACCCTTTTTGAATAAATCCCAATCCTGATGTAAACTGCTTGTTACTCTTTTTCTTCCCCGTGAAAACAACGACAGTGGGATTTGATGCACTAATGTGCCAGTAAAATAATTCAGCTTCTTACAGATAATATTTATTAGCACAACTCAGGAAAGGCTTTTAAATGAGCAAGTTATATATATATATATAAAGATATGTTTCACCCTCCCTTCTCAAGGCAAGCTTTTGACTCAGTCAGGATTTTATTAAATGCATTATTTTCTAAACACTGTGTTATTATTTTTATTATCTTTTAATCTTTGATTTGATCCATTTGCCCATCAGTGATTTCTTACATAACTAACTTATCTGTTCTTCTGCTCCTTACTTGAAAGAATTTAAAAACTGTTCAAAAAATAAAATCAAATCAGTCGAATCACTTAAATGTGAGAATGCATGAAGCGCAGTATATGTGTAGAAGCGTATTTTCATTTCGCAATCCAAATTTTCATTTTTGTGTTTGAAAATCCCGACACATGAATTTTCACAGCTGTCATTCTGTCCCTCTGACTCTGTCTTTTAAATAACCAGCAGTAGAAGAAAATGTTCAGGTTACCCTTGAGTCTGGTAGGAGTAAATTGCACTATTGCCTTACTTTCTTCAGTATCTCAAATCTTTAAACTTAGAGTACCAGTAAAAGCAGCACTGCTGTCTCTACTCTTGCTCCTATGAAACTCCCCTAGTCATCCTATACAGAGTAATGCTTCTCTATCCCTCAAAGGCTCTAAACTTCTTGTAAGTTCAAGAACTACTTCTTCTAGTTTCAATTTTTGCCGTTAAAACTATTTTCTTTTGTAAACAGTGTTTACATGAAGGGGAAGGACAGTAACTCTCCAGTCCAATAATTGTGAAACTTACTTACCGTAAAAATATTAGCAATTTAGGGATGTGAGTGTGATCTCCCATATTACCCACAAGTACTACAATCAGACATAGCAAATTCTGTATTCTCTGTCTTTTGTGGAAAATCTGTGGATGTTTAAGTCCATCCTGGTCTCATCTGGGGAAAAAAAAAAAAAAAAAGTTTTGCTTTTCGATTGGTTCCTTGTCTACAAAATGCTCTGAATTCAGATTATGATTTCATTATATTAAGTGACATTTCTCAGAAAGTTGAACTAATCAGTTCAAACTGACACTACAATCTACATTCATTATAAGAAATCTTGATTGTCCAAGATCTCTTTGCTGGTCTCTGTAAACTTCAGAGTAAGGGTGGGAAACAATAAGTGTGTTACAATGCTCATGTTCTGGATACCTGTGTTTTTCTATTTGTTGGTTGTTTTCCAGACAGAATATCCAGGCATGTTATGAGGTGGAATATTTTATCCCTCTATCCTGCTTAATACTTGCATTTTGTAGGGGTTGAAGGAGAGAGATGTTTATGACATGTCAGATCAAACTGTACTTCCTTCCTTTAAATGGTCATATTCACAGTTCTGATGTACCAGCTATTGTTATACGTGAGTGAGGTCTCACTGCACTGTAGCGCAATACCCTTCATACTTTAGGCTAACTTTGAAAGGACTATGTACTAGGAGAAGTCAGTCTGGCGTTTTTGTGTTTTTACAAAAGAGTGTATCTTCTATGTCTGAAATGTAGTACTTCCTGTTGTATAATCTGATGTGCTTTCACTACCCTAGCGAGTTGGTTCAAACTGAATTGTATAAAAGAAGTTGGGAAGACCTTGAAAAGTCAGAAAGTCCCTATATCTTTCCTCTTTCCCTCCAAAAAAATTCTGAACCCAATCTAAAATGTTTTTGAGAGATGTCTGTCTAACCCATTTTTTAGATACTACCAGGAACTCAGACTTGTCAGCTACTGTGGACCTGTATTGCTTGCTGTTCTTAATAAAAGTTTTATCTTGGTTTTGTTTTTTGAAAGATTTTGCTTGTTGACCGGTTCATCTATTAATCATTGTGAATATAAAGAAAAAATTACTTCCTTCTTCTTGCTGGGTTCCTTTTATGTAACTGAAGCTTCTAAACACCCTAGAGAGAACCTTGAAAAAAATATGTTTAAATAAATACTTCCATCCATAACTCTACCATTTTCTAGGCTAATTTTCTCCAATCCCTTCAGCATTTCCATGCAGATCACTCACTACAGCTTTGTAATTCCTGTTTTTCTTTTCTGGATTGCCTCCAAATAAACCACTTTCTGCAAGAGCAATTCTCAAAGTAAGATGCAGAGCTTAAACCACCTGCTAGTTCAAACAGATTACTCCTCATGTCTTTCAGATGACACAGATGACAAGTATTAGATTAAGTTGAGAACTACTGCATATTGCTGGGTCTGGTTTAGTAAAAATTCCAAAGACCTTCAGATTTCCTCCTAAGAACTGCTGCCTCGTAAGTTGTTCCTCCAATGTCTTTGTAGGTGTTGCTTTAATAAAGAACACTGTAGTTGCTTTTATTTGTCCCAAGAAATTTGGGGATTCTCATTGTTTCTTACAATCTGAGACTTATTATTGCATGTAATACTTAGTGTTATTGATGTTACTAAAATATTAATAGAGCCAGAGCCCAGACAGAACACTGCAGCATTTTGCTTAATAAATCTTTCTACTCTGGAAGTGATACTATAAGTGATACCGCTATTTCTAAGTACCTTCTCCATTATGTTTGGCATTTGTTTTTTCATGTTTGTTTTATCATGTTAGTTTTATCTGGAGCCTTTTCTTTCTTCTGCTAATTTACAGAATCGTAGAATAGTTTTGGTTGGAAGGAACAGTTAAGTATCGTGTAGTTCCAACCCATGGGCAGAGACACCTTCAAACAGACCAGGCTGCTCAAAGCCCCAGCCAGCCTGGCCTTGAACAGTTGCATGGATGCAGCATCCACAGCCCCTCTGGGAAACCTGTTCCAGTGTCTCACCACTCTCATTATAAAAGATTTCTCCCTTATCTACCATCTGGATCTACTCTCTTTCAACTTAAAATGGTTGCCTCTTGTCCTGTCAGTACAGGCCCTGGTGAAAAATCCCTCAGTCTTTCTTAAAAGCCCCTGTCTCTAAGGATTGGAAGGCCACAGTAAGGTCTCTCCAGAGCCTTATCTTCTTCAGGCTGAACAACCTCACCTCTCACAGCCATTCTTCACAGGTGAGGTGTCCCAGCCCTCTAAATGTGTTTGTAACCTTCCTCTAAATGTGCCTTAACACATCCATGTCCTTTGTGTGCTGGAGGCTCCGCAGCTGGACATAGTGCTCTGGGTGGAGTATTATGAGAGCAGAGTAGAGGGGAAAATAGCCTCCCTCAACCTGCTGGCCATGCATGAGCTTATGCACCCTAGGGTGTAGTTGGTTTCCTAGGTTGCTGGTGCCCACTGCTGCTTCACATCTAATTTTTTATCCAACAATATCACCTGGTCCTCCTGTTCAGGTTTGCTCTCAGTTCAGTCATCCTCCAGTCCCCGTTAACATTGGGTATTGCCTCCACTCAGGTGCAGGACCTTGCACTTGGCCCTGTTAAATTCCATGAGGTTCACATGGCCCAGTCCTCAAGCCTGTCAAGATCCCCCATGATTCCCATTAAGGAATCAATTGTACCCCTGAATATCCACAAACTTGCTGAGAGTGCGTTAACTGCCATGAACTATGTCATTACTGAAGATACCACACCTGGTTCCTTTCTAGACCTTGTTGTTGATCTCCATTTGGAGCCATGACTGCAAATACCAAATAGCTTTGAATACCAAGTTGGTTTTTCTTACCTGGAATGAAGGTCACTGATTTTTTTTTTACCCTGTGACATGGGCAGGGACAGTTCCTACTATCCCACTAGAACAGCTTGCTTAGTGCCTCATGCAACCTGACATTGAACACTTGCAGGGATAGGGCATCCACAAATTTTCTGGGTAACCTGTTCCAGTGCCTCCACCCTCGCAGTGAAGAATTTCTTCATAATAGCGAATCTAAACCTACTCTCAGTTTAAAGCCATTGCACCTTGTCCCATCACTCCCTACATGCTTGGTGGTTTTTTGGCCATTGCTAATTGTGGTCGAACACTGGGAAAGATGTCTAAATTCCTCATTATTGCAGTTAAAGTATGCAGAACAGCATACATTTTTTTTGAGAGTATGTAATTTAATAATGTAATTTGAACTTGAAAAGAGGAGCAATATCCTTGTTAGTTGTCTGCTTTCATGTAATGGGTATCTGTTTGTCATAGTATCCTGCTGATAGGTAATAATTAATAGCTGATTTATTTATGAACAGTTTTACAACCCCAGAATATACTGCAATTTATGTTTTACTGAAGCTTTTGAAGTTAATTCCCATTTTCGGTTAAGTAAATTATACTATAATTTAGAAGCTGTTAGTGAATAGGATGTTTATTGACCCTCTGCACTGGAGTTTTATTGCACCCCAGTTGCCCTCCTGTGGGAAAAAAATACAGTTGTACTGTCAGAGAGCAGAAGCAATGCAATATGATTTCAGGCACATGAATGGATGAGGAGGAACCTGAGCTCCTCTAGTTATACCCTGAGCTCTCTGCGTATGAGCCAGCTCTGATCCAAAAACAATGTACCCATATAAGTGAATTTATGTGCCTTTTTGTAAAGACCTTTTGCTGGAATGTGCCATTTTTCTGATGTGACTGAATTACTTCTGGCCCAAAATGGGCTCATGCCTGACTCTGTGGAGTATGAATGGGGTTCTGTCTGCATTCATCCCTACAGACAAGACCTGAGGTAACGAACCACATATATCAAGTACCTAATTGGGAGTGCAGCAAATAATTTCCTGTACTGTAACGAGCACAAAGAAGTTAATTGATTCTTATGAACAAAATTGAAACTTGAGAACAGTGTGATGTTTTCCCATTTTAAGTCAAAAAATACATTTTTGCTTATATTTGTCAGAAAATCTTCTTTTAGTAGGCTGCATAGATATTCAGAATATAATAAAACATTATTTTTTGCTCCACTGATATACCTATATAGTTATGATGAGGGTTTGACTGTGCTTTTTCATTTGAGTAAGCTGTTTGGGATTGATTTCTTTATGCATGTGAGCTAGAGGAGTGGAAGAAGAGGTAAATATTGGTATTTTTAAGTGCACCTACTTGTGATACCAAATACAAAGCAATTTCTCTAACTTATGGTCTTGATCATCACTGTACCTTGTTCTAGTAAGAATAGTTAACAATGCTGAGAACCGAAATACCTATTGGTCTCTGTCTGGACATTGAGCCATGACTGCAAATACCAAATAGTTTTAAACTACAGTTTTAACAAATAGTTTTGAAGCGGTATATTTAGCAACTTACAGAACTCAGTCATTTGAAGGCACTTTGGTATTTGTTTTGCCCTTATCTCCTAGAGTAGAGTACTGTCTTCAGCTCTGAGGCCCCCAGCATAAGGGCATGGACCTGTTGGAACAATTCCAGATGAGGACCGTGACAGTGATCAGAGGGATGGGACACCTCTCCTGTGAGGAAAGCCTGGGACAGTTGGGATTGTTCAGCCTGGAGAAGACTTCAGGGAGACCTTTGAGCAGCCTCCCAGTACCTAAAGGGAGCCTACAAGAGAAATGGAGAGGGACTTTTGGAGGGGCATATAATGACAAGACAAGGGGTAAGGGCTTTAAACTGAAAGTAGGTTTAGATGAGATCTCAGGAAGAAATTCTTTACTGTGAGGGTGGTGAGACACTGGCACAGGTTTCCTAGAGAAGTTATGGATGCCTCATCCCTGAGAGTGTTCGAGGCCAGGTTGGATGGAAGCCTCAGTAGCCTGGTCTAGGGGAAGGTGTCCCTGCCCATGGCAGTGGGTAAAAATCCAGGAAATTGTGTCGTCACTCAGATGGCCAGTCAGTATTATTGATGGGGACTGGATGGGATGGGTGATGCAATGTAACAATACTGAAGATTTGTGTATTGAGACCAGCTCTTGTTCCTGGTGCCCACCATGCCAGCAAAGACTCTTGGGGTTTTTTATCGGATATGGGGAGCATATTAATGCTTAGTTTGCTGGCATATTAAATCTGATCTATCTTTTGTGTCTATTAGGCATTAAGTAACTACTTTATACTTTCAAGCTGTATCTATCCTCCTTGCCATGGTTAAAGATGTCTGACCAAGCTGATCCAAACAGGGATTGTGACACAATCTCAGGGAAAAAAAAAAGAAGCCCTAAAAAATTTAGTCAACAAAAAGAAGTGAATATAATGGCTTTCATCTGCTACCATCTATAAATGAGGTAACAAGTGCCTATTACCTAGGTCTCACCTGTGATTTTTAAATAACATAACTAATTATTAAAGTTCCTAATATTTTCCCTTTTCTTTATTAATTTCTAATTACAAAACAATTAGTATTTGCAACGTTATTAGTGATATTTGCAGACCATTCCAATGAGTTTGTAAAAAGGACTGAAAACATCCCTGTTTCAGTAACTGAAATATTTTCATCCTATTTGATTAAAATAATGCTATAGTTAATTTATTACTATTTTGTAGTTTGTATGGGATGTTGAAGGTTTTGTGGAAAGTGAATTATCACTTTATTAAACAAGAAAAATTCAGAAATCTCTCAGATTTTAATAGTTTCATAACTTCAATTTAGTTTTTTATGTTAATTAAAAATAAAACACCACTGCCAACAAAAGAA
>JAWWMU010000153.1:84622019-84637025 GCA_035048155.1 Cinnycerthia olivascens | reverse complement strand
CAGATTTTAATAGTTTCATAACTTCAATTTAGTTTTTTATGTTAATTAAAAATAAAACACCACTGCCAACAAAAGAACCCTGTCATTCTTTCAATAACTCATACACAGAAACAGACTATGTTAAAAAAATTAGAAAATCAGTGGAAGAAGTCAAAAACAGCTTTGGTGGCTTGTACTTCATCAGGAGAGTCTGTCTCCTCGTCAGATGATCTGACAGGCATGTCAGCAGCTCACCAAAAATATCCATGACACGACTGGGTGGGGATAAGGTCACAACAAGATAGCAACTGATGGGTAAAATACCATTGAAGTTTAGTGTCAGTGCTTTACAAGTTTAAAAATCCCATTTTAATCCTAAAATACCATTTCGGTGCAATTTACCTTACATGAGTGTCTGTTCAGTCGTTAGGGAACAGGCATTAACATAACTGCCACCTTTTCCAACCTGGTCTGCAAAATATTTCATTGCTTATTCCAATCTGGTTCTGTTTTGTCTCTTTACTGGCTAATAACAAACTTAAAAATCTTCCTAATACCTAAATCCACATTCTTTCTCTTGTTTGTATATTAAAAAAAGACATTTTCAGTAAATTCTTTTTACTGCTAGTCATATCAAAATCTGGTCATGAAATACACTCAACCTTGTGTGTAAAAGTGAAGCCTCTTGATGCATTCAGCAGAGCTACTCTTCAATAGCTTGGTGAGAAGAGCTGTGTCTTAGTGGAGCTTTTGACCTTGTGTCACTGTCACTTCTGTCACCATCATGGCCCCCTGATTCTTCAGCAGGTTATCCCTGCTCCCCGCTCCTGAATTTAATTTCTGAGAAACTAGGAGCACTTGAGATGAGGGGCTGCTTACGAGTTCTTTCATGTTTTCCTGGGATAAATATTAAAATTGGCAAGTTTATGCTGGCTATACTGTGCAGGATGATCCAGGCAACTGAGGGGTTGCTTCAGGATCCGAATGACAGCTGGGGACAGCTTAATGGATGTTGACATTATTGCTTCCATCTCTTTTTGCCACCTGCACTGCACAGATACTGGACTGCCTGTCAGTCACCTGATGAACTGTCACAGCTTCCATCGTGGCATTTTGTGCCGTGCCACTCTTGTAATCCAGAGGTTCAGGACGTGACTGCTGAGCAGCGTGGAGACCCCATGAAAAACGTGAGGTGAAACCTCAGCGGTCACTGTGAGCTAAGCTGTCCCTGATTGCCACACAGTCCTCACTCCTGGGCATCAAGGAAAACAGTCGTTCTGGGCTAGAGAAGGGTATTTTGGAGGACAAATGACTATTTCTGCCTTGCTTGTTCATCAGAGCAGTAGAGACTAATGGGGTGACTTTCACAGGAGCCATTTTACCTCTTAAGAAGCTTTTAAGACATGCAAAATGGAAATCAGAAGTTAAACTAATGCCAGACTTTAATGTGCATTTAGAAACCTCATTGATAAATCTATAAATTATGAGAAAATAACAAAAATGTATGCAGATTTTTGAGTACTGTGAATTATTTTATCTACTACGTCTAATAATTTTTATAAATTGCCATGTACTCAGAGTAAAGCATCTGCAGTTGGGAGGTTTTGGTACAGTTTAATTTTCTTTAAAAGCACAAGAGTCAATAGAAAAACTGCACTGTCAGTAAATTTTACTTGTAAATCCTTTCAGGAGATAAGATTGTAGAGAAACTAAGCAAAACTAATGGAAGATTTGGGGAGGAATAAGAATGTTAGTTATGTGACCCAATTTGGTAAGGTATATTCATACAAAGAAAATGTTCAGTGATCAAATGTATTGTTCTGACTATTCGGTCTCTTCTAAGATTAATTTAGGTGGTGTCAGTAATTTCTATTCATTGTAAAGACAGGCCAATCTCACATAGTCTAAGCTTCAAACTAAGTGTGATTCCTCAGATTCTTAAAAAATTTGGCAACTTTTTTCCATATTACTGAAGAAATAAGACATAGCAGGAATATATCAGATGCTGAACTGTAATTGTTAGTAGACACTGGGTTTGTAATAGTGTCCTCTTTACAGAATAAAATGCAGTTATTTGAAAGATTTTAACCTTTTGTTTGTACTGTTGTTTTCTTCTCTTTATCAGCTTTAGACTGCCCGTAGGCTGTGACAGGATAATTTTTAATCCTCTATTTTCTCTTGTGGAAAAGCATTGTAGCAGTTTATAATATTGTGGACTTAATTAGAAAGCTACGTTTGATTGGGGAACTATTTATTCCTATTAACAGTGACAGAGTAGCAGAAGGTGGTATTTTAATATAAGTATTTCTGTAAAGGTTGAGTTGCATATAGTCTTCTGAAATTTGTAGAAGTATAAATGGATGCATGAAAAAGACTTGAATCCATGCCAGAAAATGAGTGGCTTTTGTGATATTCCTGGCAATTCTTCCTAGTGTGTGGCTGCTAGGTTTGAAAGAGCTAAAGAGGAACAGGCCATAGTTGGGTGATTTATATACTTTTAGATTTTATCACAATAGAAGCTTCTATCAAAGAAGTAAATGGACAAGAGAACCATGAGAGAAAAAAAAAAAAAATCAAACCAGAAATGGTAACTTGGCACCAAGAGCTTACTGGCAATGCCTCCGTTACCTGAGGCTACCATTTCCTTATCAGAGACATTATTTATAATCAGATTTACATCTTTTCACTGAGAGAAATCCCAACTAAAATGCTTCATAGCTAACATCCAAAATCCTAAGGCGAGTGAAATGCTCCCATTACCTTGGATGTCAGTTGCACATTCTCCTGACTTTCCACAAACATTGGCTAATTTATCATTTACTTGCTTTCCTTCTGAATTCTGATTTCTGATTAAGTACGGTGTTTTATTTGGGCATGAGATTGAGCACACTCTTAGAAAACTGAGAAAATCAATTTGTGTTAAGAGTGATCTACAAGGTAATTACTGTGCCTAGAGCAAATCAGAATATACAGTAAATTTAATCTGAAAGTACGTTGTGTACCTATACTATTGTTACATTAAAAAAAGATTCTTGGTATTATGATATTAGTAATTGCTGTTGAAGTCTCTAATCCTAATTATCTGCTATCTTTAGCATAAGTAACCTTTTAAAATAGATGATTTTTTAGGGCTTTTCCTAAGTGCTGAGAGGAGAGGTATCTCTATACACAGGAGCAAACAAAAGATGGTTCCATTAAGGTGGCCAATGGGTCCACTTAAATGTGATTACCATCTTGGCATTGTGGAGGTTGGCTGTGTTTATGTGACTGCAAGCTGTGCTACCTGGACTGTAAAATAAAACGTAAAAAACAATAGGAATATATTCCCCTTTAACTGTTACTGACATTACTTGTCTTTATGTGCTACCTAAGATTTTACTACTGTAAGATTTTAACTTTGCTGTTGTGAGGTGAGTGGCAAAGACCAATGCAAGGCCAATCTATCAAAAAATAGATACATAGAAAAGGAAGGGTAAAGAAGAATGAGTGAGCAGTGGGCTGTACAATGCTTTGAGAGCATCAGCCTATTTGCTAGAGATCGGGAAAAGATAAGGGATGAATTGTATGTAACCTTATGTGATGGGCTATGCCAGCTTTGTATTCCTCAGTAAGCATGGAAAGTCTACAGATAATGTAAGACAGACTGAAGGTGCATTATCAAAAATGAAAATTTCTTATTGTCTCTATCTTACTTTGTAAATCTCAACTCATCAACTGTTTAACTACTGAATGAAGAATAAAGACTCATTTATTATAGAACTTGTCAGTATAGAACAAGAAGGGTGAATTAAGAGCTGCCTCTAGGCAGGAGATAGAGAGAGACCACCTGTACCAGTTATTGTCATTTAGTGACAAGGACTCCCTGTGTGTCTGGCATGAGAAAATCAGGGTATCCTAATAGACACCACTTACAATATTTTAACTTCTGGAATGCTATTACTGTAAATTTCCTTTCACTAAGTACATGGCCACAGCAACTAATTGTTTATGAACTGCAAACCCGGTGAGTTTAGGAGCTTGGTCCTTCTGCCTGAGCTCAGGGGACAATAAAGCAACACGGGGAGGTGGGTTACAAAAAGATTTAGTGAAAGGTCAGTGGGAAAGTTTTGAAATGATTGCTGTTGAGAGGAAAGACATCATGCTGATGTGAGAGTGATGATGAATCTGTGCTATAGAATTTTTTATTTTTTTCTTTTTACCAAGGAGAAAATGGGGAATTAATGGCTTTGGGAAGCAAACATGCAGTAATTACTTGGAATTTAAGAGCGTGTCTTCTAGTTCAAAATGTAGACATATTCTCTGTAATGCAAGATTTGGTTAAAAATCTCGGTCTACCACCTTGAGGATCGGAGGCTTGAACTCTGGTAGTCAAGGTATTACATATATAATAGGTTTTTCTCTGCCATTTAAATAAAGCCGTTATGTCAAATGTGCGATTCCATTCTGGGCACAGGTGAAGCAATAACCTGGCTTCGTCAGGAAGAGAGAGCCAAACTAGTTCAGTAAGTACTTTGACAGTTAGAAGCCACATAAATATGCACTTGGAGAGGAGTAATCTGAAGACTTGAAAAGTGGGCTCTGGGGACACCTTACTGCTCCCTACAGCTACCTGGATAGAGGCTGTAGGAGATGGAGGTCAGTCTCTTCTCCCAGGTTACAAGTGATAGGACAAGAGGAAATGGTTACAAGTTGAATCAGGGGAGGTGTAAATTAGACACTAGAAAAAGTTATTATTGGAAAAGCTTGTAAAGCTCTGGAACAAGCTGCACAGGAAAGTGATTCAGTAACCATCCCTGAAGGCATTTAAAAGACATGTAGATGTTGCACTTAGGGACATGGTTTAATGGTGGACTTTGCAGTGCTGGCTTAATGGTTAAACTCGATCTTAGAGGTCTTTTCTAACTCAAATGATGCTGTGATTGTATGCTGCTACAATTCTATGGAATTCTGGTTTAGTTTGCTGTGTTCTAATTCTGATCTATACCTGCTCAGAACAGAACAGAAAAAATCCTCACCAAACCTGTGGCTTATAGTAAGGGTTACCACCAGAAAAAAAAAAAAAAAAGCTGTTTCAGAGTCAAGGAAAAAAGTGAGATATAAGCCTTTATGCTTTAGTCCTTTGGCTATATGCTGCTTGAAGAGGTCCAGGAAGATGTGAATATTGCAAGCTTCTGATGTTTTCATCCTGAATGTTGGACTAAAGGGATAGTTACGCGTCCTGGAAACTTTGTCCTACTCTCTGATACTTTATTCCAAGGAAACACCAAGCTGTTAGACATGCAGTGACCTGCATATTGTCAGATCTGGCATTACTTTCAAAGTCATGATCATGTTTTTCCTGCTTTTCGCTTGATTCCTTCAAATTCTGAGAACTGTTTTACTAAGGCAGAGCATGCCATTGTCCATTCACAAAAGTAAGCAGACAGATAGATCTCACCTGCCACATTATCATCACCCTCTCTTTGTCAGTGCTCCAGAGGTGAACAGTGTGATGTGTTTCAAGCAGCTGAATGTGTCAAATGCATGCAAGCTCCCAACTTGTACAGCCCCACGTTCCTCTTTTGGGGCCTTTGCAGAGTCTCACCCCTTGCTATGAAACCATGATTTCACGCTCCTGATGTGACAGACTGTGATGGTGTGAGGCTGCCGAGAGGGTGTTTGTTCCTTCTGTATTTGTTCCTCTCAAATTCTTTAAGTAGCTGAGGGTTAAGTAGAGTATCAAACATTAGGAGATGTTTTAGTGCCATGGTAGTCTCCAGACAGCAGGGGAATTGCAGGAGTACAAGGCAGCATGATTGTCATTCACAGTAGTAGGTTACATCTTCTCTTTTGATCGCCATCTTCAGGAAAAAAGAGAAGACAAGGGCTCTCTCTCTGGTTGACAGTTACCGTTTGCTGACAGGCAGGGACAGACAGAAACCTTCTCCTTCTGGAATAGAAAACCCTTTTGTAGATTCACACACAGTTTGCATTCACTGAGGTACTCTAAAATTCACAATATTCCCATTAGACCTTATATTTAATGTTTCAATAACAAATACATGTGTAATGGTTACACCAGTATTTATTTATGTAATAAAATTAGGTAAGTTTTTTCAACTGATTAGCTTCTAGACAAGGGTATGATTAGGAGGTACTTCAAACACATTGCAGTTTTCACATCACATCTGATATTTAATCATCACATTTACACTGTATTCTCATTTTTTTCTTCATCCTAAACCTTCAATTATCTTCACCAGTTTAGGGATTTATAAAGCCTTTTCCCCTAAGGAACATATTGTTGTGTTGCACTTTTTAATAAACCTTGTTACAACAGGTTAAGGGTTTTTTTAAAGGATAATTTTTAAAATTTGCAAACCAATGTAAAGGACCTCCTCAACTAATAATTAAAATGATTATTTTGTTATGAAGTCATTGAGAATGTGTACTCTCTAGGGGTATCCTAATTTTTTGTGTGACAGATTTTCATGTTTATGTTTAAATTTCTTTTGATGGCATTCGTTTGTTCTTTGCATTTTGTGTCTGTTTACTTTCCTTGTTTCTAATTATTTCCATCTTTTTTTTTTTTTTTTCAGTGTGGCCTACATATGTTTCTTTTTCTCGCTTTAATCTTTCTACTGTTTGATGAGTTGCAACATCTAACATTGCATAAAGTTATATTATTAACATATGATAAAAGCTTATATGATGAAAGAATATCAGAGATTAATCCTTGATCTTCATGATTAAAAATAACTGCACTTATATGGATGATGAGATCTTATACACTTGCAAATTATATACTGTGATAAAATAATATCCTGTCAAACTTTTTTTTCTATTATTCATCTTAATAAAAGTTTTCTGACCTCTGAGTTCTAATACTGTATGTCTCAAAAGTAGCTGAGCATATCTACAATTGTAAATAGAATTTTTTATACAGTTCATATTACTGGTGTCTTAGGATATGAAAAAGAGCCTGTGAATATAAAAAAACATACTGTTTTGCAGAGAGTAATGTCAAAACAATATATTTATAGCAGTTCCTTAATTAAGAACACTGTACCTAAACTCTTGATAACTGGTTAAATTATTAAAAAAACCCTGAAGTTACTGACTGAGTTTATACTCACACAGTGCCTAGTGACACTGTTGATTCTATGCAAGGATCACTAATGTCAAATTTGCCGTCTCCTCACCCTTATTCAGACTGGTGATGCTTCTGTTTTACTTCCTGCATTTGAATGTTTGTGTAATATGTATGCATTTTAACCGTAAAGATCAGTATGAGAGCAGGCCTTTCTCTTCACTTAGTAATTTATAAACAGCATTTTAGTTATCGATGAACTTTTAACTAATTTTAAAAGCCTTCTTAACATCAGTTTTTAATTTGAAGGAAAAATCCTACTGTTCCCTTTATGTTGTGAATAGATGGAGATAGATTAAAGGTACCCATACTAAGTACTCTTCTAATTAGCTAGGTTCACAGGTCCTTCAGTGGCACTGAGGCACTTCAGTGAGAACTATGCTTTTGAGGTTTGCACTCCTGAGCTAACCATATGAGTTCTTCCCAGCATAAAAACATTTTTTTCTTTTGGAAGGACTCCCATAAATCATCATGAGCTAAATTTGCAGCACTTCTGTGTTTTGACACAAGAAGACATTTTGCACAGTAGCAGTGTAACTTCCCTTGAAAGGGGAGGCATGTAGCAGTGATCTCTAGCACGGCAGGCCAGTGGCTATCAGTGCAAGGGCATGGCAGGCTATTGTTCCACATTTCTTTATCTTTCCTGGTTGGTATTTTGCTCTTGAGTAGAGAATTTGGCAGCAATCCATATACTCCCTTGTGTGCTGGCTAGGACTGCTGCAATTCTGCATTGCATTTGCAGAGGCCTTAGAAAAAGAGGAGATTCCTTTATTCCCTTCCTACTTGAGGTTGCTTGAGTGCTGGCTGGGTTTCTGAAACACAAAATTAGTAGTGGTTATTGTTTAACTAGTGAAGTTGACCAGACACCATGTAACACTTCATGTGTATTTGTGGTTTGGTGCAATGTTTGAAAACATCTTCACTGCAATAAAACATAAATGCTATGTCATTTTACTCAGATTCAGACTACATATTTTCTTTGGCTGAGTGATCATTTAAGATGAGGGCAAAGTTGAATTGGGACTATTAAACCTGAAAGATGTAGTACCTGAATCCAGCCCAAAAGTACCATGGAAAACGGGTAGGGTAGGGCATCTGCCACCTCCACAATACTGATAAGCCTTTTTTTGTGAGTTAGAACTTGCTGCACAGTTTTTAGATCTGCATTCTGTATGTTTTGGTTCATAAAGAAATAGAACATATCAATAGAGGAAATATGTACAGATTAGGGAATTGTCCTGAAAGGAACTTCTTTAATGGCTCTTGTGCTCAAATCCATGTGTTTTCCAGTACCTTTCTGTTTTGTTGAGTGTAGATGCTTTTGGGGTGTTTAAAAACAATTAAATGCAGTGAACTGTTCATGATAGAGTCTATTAACTTTCCAAATAAAGTTATATACACTGAACATAGAACAAAACTAATTTTTCCTTAGTGTGTCTGATTAGTTCTGTCTCTGATTTGCTCTGCTTTTGACTTTTGCTTTATGCTCCATGAAGGAGACAATCTGGCTGCTTTAATAACTTTTACTTTCTTTTAAAATTGTTTCATTTCAAGTGTAGCAGAGAGTATCAAAATCTTTTAATTGACTCTATTTCAGCACTGTCCAAATATATTGTTCAGTGATTGAAAATAAAAGAAGAATTATTTTTCTGACCTTTTGGGAAGTGAAAATTAATGTTGTTGATCCTGGAAAAATGTGATAGCATTATGGCATGTTGCTTCTTGCTCTAAATATGCTCAAGCCGTCTCCTGTGCTTCAGATTTGATGTAAGGTTGTGGATAACTGTGTGCATTTCTTCAGATAAGCAGGTTTGATGGTGTCTGTAATTGAACGGAAGAGACTAGAGAGCTAATGACCAAGGAAGCCATATGTAACTCAGAGACTTCTGACAACCCTGGCATTTCTCACATTCTATATGTTCTATGTATGATATTTACAAAAATAGGATTGTTTAAAAATAAAACAACAAAAATTGCAAAATATTACTTACTGTCCATTGTTACTCTGTAATGCCTTAGTTTTCAAACATACAACTACAGACATCTCAGGTGAACACATAAAAAACATTGTGAAGTTGTGTGATGTTAGTGATACTGTATTTCACAGACTAAAAGTTGAATTTATGATCATTTTTAATACTGTAAGTAATACTATCATATAACTAAGTAACTATCATATAACTAATGCTGAAACTGGGATATTCCATGATCACAAGATTTCAAACCTGTCATTTTATAAGCAATAAATGTTGTCCATTTTTTACATTTTGGTTGAAGTTTGGTAGTATTTTAAAATTTATTTTGGTTGTACATTTGAGTGTTAGTATTCCAGGCTGGGGAAAAAAATATAAATCTGTGTCAGTACTACTGTTTCCCCTAAAATAGTGTATTTGTAGAACCTTCCCAGATGATTAAAATATCAGGCATCATCCCCACAAACAAACTTCAGATAAGATAGCCAAGGATGAAAGAAAAATGTTCCACAGAAGTACCATGTACATTATATGATGTGTGTATAGATTTTGTAATTTTCTTATGGCAGAGAGAGGATTCCAGCTATAATATGTAACAGATACTTTGTTTATCTTTTTATAGGACCACATACCATGGTATGACATGGCAATCCCATAAGTATTTGGAAGAAAGGGTGTTAAAACTCAAGGACAGCAAATCACCTCATTTAAAACTGTAGGTAGCACAGACAAAATTATATCTAACTCTAGGGGCTCTTCCCAAGTTTTATTTTGGATTCTTTGGATTTCTTCATCAAAGACATATCCAGATTACATATTCATTATATCTTAGCTTTTCACAGAGGGTACCTGTGGAGCAAGTGGTAAAAAGTCTCCCACAGCATGTTAATTTTTAATGAGAACAAAGCACTTACACCGTGTATCACAATCAGATCACTTGTCATTCTGTAACAGGACAGCTACCAACAGAGCTGTTCTCTCAGAATGCCTCTTTCCTTTGGCTATGACTTAAGCTGTACAAATCACTCGTCAGGTCTTGGTTATGCCCTGTATACAAATTGTAATCTAGAAAACAACCATATCATCAACTTGGTGTTCATCTTGCCCACTCTTTAAGGTTGTCTGAATAGAAATTAAGGTTCTTCTGTCAGTTTTCAGGGAATAATCACTTTGACTTCTTTTTCATATATGGATTGTTATTGAGTATTTCTTATGGCTGATACAAGCTCATACTTTTAATGCATGATCAGGACTAGTCTTTCATTCATCTAAGTTGATACAGTCTCTTCATATAGTAGAATAAGTTTATATCAGATGAGAAATCAAAATTTAGGGAGCTTTGTAAGATTGTGGAGTCACAAAGGAAGGAGACAGCTGTGTAGCACTGTAGCACCTAACTTGTAACCTGCAGATACCTAAATCTGTGTTACTATAATACAAAGAATTCCTGTAGAATGTATCAGAGTCTGGTGTCTCAGAAAAGGGCTTAGAAAAAGCATACTGCTGAGCAGGGAGACTGAGTTAGCCAGTAGGAAATGCTGAACACAGAAATACATCTTAAATTAGATATCTCTTTGAGATTTAAGCACCTTACTCAGCACTACTGGGAAGCATTACGATGCCCTGGGGATTTCAGTCCTGAGTCGTTTCCTGACCTAAGTGTTTCTTCAATATATTAAATACACAAATACATATATAAATGGTCTTAATACTTTCTTTCTGGGAGCTAGCCACATGACTTCCCATTTTTCTTCAATAGTGTAATGTTTAGCTTGTTCCAGTGTCAAAGGAATTCAAAAACATGCTCTTATTTTTGAGGAGAATGGCCTAATGATCAGGTATAGATGTGTCTGGGATGAGGCTGAACTGTGTGTTCAGTATCCCTTCTGATGAAGCTGTTATGTTTTACATAACAGAATTAAAGATCTGTTGGTTCAAGAAAAAAACTTTCGTAGTGTTACAAAGGATCTGCAATCTGAGTAGACCTTTCAGTAACCTGAATTAACCAGAATTTCATTATTTTAGGTTTAAATATCTATGATGAAATTACTGCAATGTATAAGTAGTAGTGTAAATGCCAGTATTTTTCAATATCCGCTTTTACTCTTTATATAATAAAATCTGTATACTGCCTAGAGAAGAAAAAATATCCTGTAATTTTTCTAAACCCATTTTATATTCCATTTTCTCTATTTTAATCTGTGAAATACAAATCTTTTTACTATAGACTTTGGACAAAACCCCCTCTTCCCTTGCATCCCAAGTGTGCAGAATTGTTCTGAACATCCTCTTTTTTAATGTATTGTGCATCAGCAATTGGTAATTAAAACTTCTTCAGTCATTTTCTTAGCACCAATTTGATTTACTCACAGAAAGAAGTTTACAAAATGACCACAGGAAAGCAGTTTTCTGCTGAAGGCAATAGAATGAGAGTTAATAGATCTGTCACAGAAATCCTATGTAAAGACATATTGAATATCTTTTCACTTTTTCATCCTGACCGCTAAATTGGATACTTGCTGAAAAGCTGCAACAATAAATGCTTAGACAATTAAGGAACTGCTGTCTTCTCAGGAGGTCGCAGTGTCTAGGCAACTTATGCAAACAGATGTTTTAAAGAAAGAAACAAAGAAAAAAAATCATCTCTATATGAAAGACTCTTTCTTGTATGCCTCTTAATACACATTCCATTATGAATGTCCTTCTTCCAGGGTTTAGATATGCAAAAATTTGTAACATTAACATTATGGAGATTATTATAGAAAAAGAGTTCAGCCTCAATTTGCCTCAGAATAAACCTTGATAATAAACAGCATAGGTTTTTTTGTGCTGCATCATTCTGCCACCTGGCTGATGGTCATGGCTGTGCCAAGGTTATTGATGTTTCGTGTTTTGGTTGAGCTGCTTCTTTAAACACGGGGAACTTAGAACTGGTACTTTGCTATGGCAGTTTTATCTGAAGGACCCATGATTTTCTCATTATGGTTGAAGACATCATATAAGCAAGCCTAAAACCAAAATGAAGTTGTCGCCTTGTTTAGCTTGTAAAGTTTTTAGCTTTATTTTCCTTTTTAGTGTTGGTCAAAACATAGTTCTAAAGACACAGGTTTTATGGCAAATATAATTTAAAATGGAAGATATTTTCAACCATTTAGGAGTGAATAGACCAAACAAAATTATTACCATTTTCTGTGTCATTACTTTTTCACTTATCAAATGGGGCATAATATACTAATGCAGAAATCTTAAGGGTCCTTACACAGGCAAAATTCCATTAAATTTAGTGTAAGTTTTTCTGTGTAGGAAGTAAGCAGATCTTTTAGGAGATACCTTAAACCCAAAACCATTTGATGAACCTTAGATCACTACACATAGAACAAAATTACAACAATGGTTTTCAAAAATATCATTTTGCAAAACCTTTTTTATTTCTTTTTGAGGACATATGATTTTCAGCAGTTACCTGTACTGTTCAATTTTAAGACTGGTTTTTTTTTTTCTAACATGGTATTTGTTACAGTCATGTAGAATGTGATTTTAAAGAGAAAATATTCTTCCTGTTACTCATGCAATAGCATACTTTTTGTTTGTGTGGTTTATTCCTCCCATGATATTTGAGCAATGTAATAGCTCAGATCTTAGGATATTAGAAAAATGATCCTTGACCTAGCTAGACATAATGTCAGTGAGGGAAATTAAAGAAATGCTGGAGGAAAATATGGCAATTGACAACTTAGCACACATTTTCCCAGTACAATTTGGTTTAACATATTTTAAGCAGATTGTATATAATAGTATTTTTGCATTAATTTTAATTATGTATGATGATGAATTACTTGCATATACCAAAAATGCACTCATTTTTAATATATTTGTAAAATTTAAGAAATAAGATGTATCTATTCAAAGGAAGTATCAGTTTTTCATCAGTTGTATTGTCTAAGAAGCAGCTATTGACTGGAAGTAATTATAATTCTATTGTTAAGAACTTAGCTACAAATTATAATTAATTTTGAAAAGGCATTTAGACATTTTGACTTGTAAAAATATAATGTTGCTTATAAAATGTGTTTTAGGATATATTAGAGTAAAAATCAGAATTCAGCCAGCAAACAAGGTGATGTTTATAGTCCTCTCAAAGTAAGAATCGTTTTCTGTTGTCTTTTTAGTACAGAGAGTGTTTTTACTTTGAAAAGTTAATCCTATTTCTTTAGTTTCATGAAACATCCCTGGTTCAGTGTTCTGACAAAACAGCCGTCTTACAACATGAAAATAATTTCTTTCAAATAGCTTCTTTCCTTTTTGTCCTTGTCCGTGTTGTAGTCTTGGGAAAAAAATGTCTACTGGGGTCACTGTTTCAAAGTATGGAAGATTCCTTTCAAAAGGAGTAATACAACTCTTCAATTACATTTTTCTATGTGTAGAGAAACTTCATTATGAAAGTGGTGGTCAGGTCAAACCTCTTCTGTCATCCTGTCAGTCATTAGGATATATTGTGCTTTCAAAAATAGCTACACTAAACCAGCTACTGAATCTTTATATAAGACCCGACTGTGGCAAATCAGTGAAAATAATGAAATTAATTTTATTCTAACAAATTTACAGAAAGAGAACAATTCATGTTAGATTGTATTAATTTGTTTGATATATGACTTGCACTTAATTTTGTTTTGCTGATTCATAAACTAGCTGGAGATTGATTCCATATCTTGGACATCTCATGTTCATTTGTTTTGGTTTACAGCACTTTCATAAATATAGAGTGTTTATAAAAGATGTGTTTGAAAAGTACTTCTTTTAATTAGCTTCTGATGGCTTGCACCCTGTTCAGTTTTTTATGGTATTCCCAGCTCAAGATTTAATTTGTAGAACAGATGGAATTAGTGA
Organism: Cinnycerthia olivascens; assembly: GCA_035048155.1. Classification (NCBI taxonomy): domain Eukaryota; kingdom Metazoa; phylum Chordata; class Aves; order Passeriformes; family Certhiidae; genus Cinnycerthia; species Cinnycerthia olivascens. The sequence goes on along the minus strand of JAWWMU010000153.1, from coordinate 84,623,057 downwards.
CAAAAGTAACATTTGGAACATATTTCACTTTAATTTTGCTCATCCCAGAAGTAAATTTTATTCCTATATATTTGTAAATTGGATCGTTCCCCCATTGCTAACCATGAAAAGTCAGATGTAACTTTTTTTTTAAGATGCCCTTTCTTGAGAGAATTACAATGCTGATAACTCAGTTAGGTTGTTTTTTCAGAAACCACAGTGTAGCTTCGACAGGCTGCATTGAGGCCATAACTTAGAGGAAATGAGTATCCAGTGAGATCCCTACTTACATCTGCCTTCACTGAAATGCCAGCAGCAATAAATCCTAGACCTCGTATTAATCTTTCTGTTCGAAGCTTAGTTGTTCATTGGATGAGAGGAAAACCTCTCATGTCTTTCCTTCCTCTTCTGGTGCAGAAAGGGACTCTGAGGTAGTGCCCGGTTAAGAATGTTCCCGAGAAATGTTAACCAGGTTTCTGTGGCATCCTGCCTCCTGCCAGCACTATGGCAAGAGCAACCTTCATGCATGATTTGTGGAGTTATGGCTCACTGGTTATAGAATGACCATTCCTGCCGTGAGGACTGGGAGGAGAGAGCAGCTGTTGCAAATCAGGCCTCCTGCATAGCGTTAAAACCCCAGCTGGAAGTTGCACTTGAGTTATTTTTTTGGAAAAAAAAGAGGGCAAGTGGCAAATGTTATTTTTGGTCTCAGTCACAATAAGCAGGTTGAAATCTGTGACGTATCTCTTTTTTTTTTTTTTTTTTTTGAACAGAGTTTTTACTTCTAACTACCTATTGAAATCATGGCATAAAACACACGTCCACACATGCACACACACACAAAAAAAAGGGTAGAAATTCTCCTTACCCTCTTAAAACTCTTAGTTCCTGTTTCCAGATGTTCTCTAGATGAAAACAAAGGTTGAATAATTTACCTTGAACAGAGGATCTGCAGTTAGATTATTGATGTTAATTTCTGTTTGTGTAGTTGAAGTGAGCCATGTAGTGATCTTTTTCCTTTTGCCTCTGTTACTTGTAGAATGGAAGCAATAAATAGGA
>JAWWMU010000153.1:84536890-84621919 GCA_035048155.1 Cinnycerthia olivascens | reverse complement strand
TGACCTTAAAGATTATCTAATTCCAGGACCCCTGCTTTGATCAGGGATGGCTCTCACTAGATTGAGTTGCACAAAGCCCCATCCAACCTGGCCTTGAACACTTCCATGCTTGGGGCATCCACAAGCCCTCTGGGAGACCTGTTCCAAAGTCCCACCACCCTCCAAGTAAGCGATTTCTTCCTAATATCTAAACTAAGCCTGCCCTCTTCAGTTTAAACCCTTGCCCCTTTTCCTGTCACTGTCTGTCCATATAAAAAGTTGCTTTCCCTCCTTTTTATAAACCCTCTTAAGGTACAGGAAAGCCATTATAAGGTATCCTCAAAGCTGTCTCTACTCCAGGTTGAACAATCTCAGTTTTCTCAGCCTGTCTTTGTAGGATAGTTGCTCGACTCTGAATATTCTTCATGACCCTCCTTTGGACCTGCTCCAACAGATCCGCATCTTTCTTGTGCTGAGGACCTGGATGCAGCACCCTAGGTGGGGTCAAGACACTTTGAGATATTGTAATGAAAAAGGAGGTGCTGAGCTGAGTTTTGGTCTGTGCATGCCGCTGCTGTCCCCCGCTGGTTGATCTGCAAGTGGTTTTAGCAGCAGCCCTGATTACAGCGTGCCAAGTCCCTGACAGCTGGTGGCTGGTGGCTGGTGGCTGATTTCTGCCAGTCTGAAACATCTCAGAGCCATGTGGTGTATTTCTGCAAGAAAATCAAAACAGAGCAGAGCTCCGAGCAGCAGAACACTGCTTGTGTTTGCATTTCTCTGTCTGAAGCACCGTTTTGACCACTGCTGATGTCACTGCAGCAACAGTCGCAGTTTCCATGGCAGTTAATATTACAGCTAATATTGTTAAAAATCTCATGCAAAGGGAGAGGCTTTAAAAAGGCTGTAATACATCTGCAGAATTCCCATTTGGTGGTTTTGCTTGCTTGTTTTTGCTTGTTTTCCTCAGAAAACCATTAGGGAGGTGATTTGGTGCTTTGGGTGCTGCGTAGCTACATCATTCAGAACTACTGTATGCTAAGACAAAAAAAAAATTGAAAAATTTGCACAATTAATTATTTATCATCTGAAAAATCTTTTCTTGGGCAGAAGGAAATATATCACATGTATGTGGAGAAAAGAATTTATTGTTAGCCTAACTGGAAAGAGAACATTCACATTGAAATACCCCAAACAAGGATTTTTTCTAACTATAATCCAGTGGGTTCAGTACCCAAGTAACACAGTACAAGTCTACTAGGAAGAATACTCTCAAAATTATTATACTATTTGACTTGTGAATATCTGCCTTTTCCCTGTGCTGCTATGATGGTCCTTCTGGGCAACATGGTCAGGAACACCAGTGCTGCTACAGGGAGAGGCTAGGGTGCCTTAGGGATCTAGATCTTCCCCAGGAGAAGCTCTGAAGACCCTTACGTTCCAGCCCTGAATCCACCTGTAGCTCTTCTCATGTTTCCCTGTCAGAGCCTGCAGACACAAAGGTCTGGTTTTTGTCAGGCAGTCACTATACCACTATAATTATATATGGTAGTGTGGAAGAATTGACAGCTTTTGCTCCGATGAGGGATACTGCTGGACAGCTGTAAGTCAAAACCATGGGATATTGCCAGCAAAGTAGAGAAATGAGTGTGACAACTCTTTGCAGTTTTGACATTTGACATTTTTGCCAGATTTACGCCATTCTGATTCTATTATTCTGGACAATTTAAGCTTGTATTTTTCAGTTATGGGTATATTCGATCCATTGTATCTGATCCTTTTATTCTGGACAATTTAGACTGTACTTGTCTGTTATGGATATATCTGATCCATTGTGTTGCCTTTGCTTGCTAAGCAAATAAAAGGTATTCACAGCATATACTCTTTAACTTTAGGTATTCTGAGTTGCTGTTTTACAGGTACTTCTTTCTTGCTATACAAGGGTGCAGGGAATTCAAAATCTTTATTTCTTTTGGTACTGTCTACAGTGAGCCAGGCAAATACTCCTTTCTGTCCTTTTATGAGTGACTCATGAAGTTTGATAATTTTTGAGGTAAGGTTGCTAAAACCTTATCAGTTTTTTCAAAGAAGTTCTTGAGAACTCATTTCTTACATGAAAACCCTTTACAATTTTAAATCCTGATATTTCAGTCCAAAACAGTGTTATGGGCCTATGCATAGTTCAGCAACTTTAGAATGAATTGGAAAGTGTACAAATGAATAAAAGTTCATCTTCATAGATGCAATTAGCAAGAAATTACTTAAATATTGATTACTTTTATTTCCTTATGAACCTGTAACTCAGAAATGGAATTAGCAACCTGGGACAGAATATGGGTGCTTAGAATGTTTCAGTACTTTGGACTCTACCACAATTAAAGTAGCTTACTAGTGTGACACATGAACTAGTAAGTTGCTGTAGCCTAATTTTGGGGAAACAGCAAAATGACCTAAAAAAAATATATATATATATATATGTGGAGAATTTGTTCCTGTGTTTTCAATATGAAGATATATGAATTTTTTTTTAAACAGCAGAAGGGGCCAATAAATGACCAAAATACTATTCTTAAAAGAAATACTCTGTGAAATGAAGGGGAATAATAAAATGAAAGATAAGAAGAAGATTGCTTAAAATAAAAGCTGGCCAGTGTTTCTGACAACATGAAAAAGATAACACCTTTTGTAATGATGTCACCTTTGGGGAAACAACGCATCAGTATGCAATGTCTAACAAACTGTGGAGGAGACATTCATCCAGGAGAAATGTCATGCCCAGAGGTGCTGCAATTCTGACAGGCTGAGAAAAACATTGTAAGTCAGACAGGAATGCTCACTGTTGCAGAGCAAGAAACTTTTTAGTTTCTTTTCTTTATACGTAATATGCAATATTAAAAGTATTTAGATATTTACATTTTTATTACTAATTGTTATTTCCAGTTGTGGTTGGAAGTAAAATTAATTGCTGAGATGTAGTTGTAATGTCCTGGTAGATTACTGCTATTCATGAAGGTAAATGAGATTTTGCTTTAAGCAGGCAGAAGAAAGGTGAAAGTCAACATTTTTTAGTCAGACCATGTGTCTTTACTGAAAACCATGCTACAAAGTTTTTAACATAAGCAGCGGGTCTGTACTTGTTTTGTTGTAACAACAACTTTCAGCTATTCACAAACAAACTTTTTTTGACAGTTTTTTTCTTATAAGAGTTTTGAAAAGGTCAAAGCTTTTTGACCTTTTCAAAATGAAAGACCTCACTTTTTTTCACCAACAAATGACATTTTGAAAAATAAGCTAATCCTAGTGAAACAATTTTTTTAAAGGTCATAACCAAATGACCCTAGTCCAAATTAAAAAAAATGTTTTCTGAAAATTTTAAATGTTTTCTCTTTTACATTATGTTAAAAGACAGGAAATATATTTGAGATATTTGAACCATTCTCCGGATGACAAGAGAATTCATTTTCCAGTTGCACTGTAATATGTGGAAGATTCAGGTTTTAGACATGTTAAATATTTATTGTTTTTCCACCCAGGGAGACAGATTATATCAAGTTGCTCAGGGACTTTTACATCTGAGTTTTTAGTATCTCCAGAGATAATCTCTCCCACACATCTGGATACAGTGTTTGCCCACACTCGTGGTGAATTTGTACATAAAGTTAGAATCATCTCTGTTTCCTATGAAGTAGACCTGAGAGAGTTGAAAGTTGTTCAGCTTGTAGAAGAGAAGACTCAGGGGAGACCTTACTGTAGCCTTTCAATATATAAAAGAGTCTTGTAAGAAAGATAGAGAAAGTCTTGTTACCAAGGCCTGCAGAGGCAGGGCAATGAACAATGGTTTTAAACTGAAAGAGGATAGATTTAGATTGGATAAAATGAGGACATTATTGATGATGAGAGTGGTGAGATGCTGGTTGTCCATGGAAATTTCCCAGAGAAATGACAGATTTCTTTGGCTGCCTAGGGAAGTTGTGGATGCCCCATCCCTGGAAGTGTTCAAGACCAGGTTGGATGGAACTTTAGAATAACCTGATCTAGTCAAAGATGTCCGTGACTGTGGCAGGGAATTTGAAGTAGATGATGTTTGAAGTTCCCTGCCGACCCCAACCATTCTATAAATCTATGATTCTGTGTTGCAGACTATATCTGTTGTCTCTCATACTGCTGTCCACCTCTTAAGTCTGTCTTTGGTGTTGCCCATAAACATTTTAAGAGTGAACTCTGACCCATCCAAATGAGTGTTTCCCTACTGTCAATCCCAGAGATGCATCCAGCTGAACTTGGCGCTTGTTTCTTTTTACCCCCTTATCTAGTCCACATTTGAGTATTTGGCTGTAGCAATATTACAGGAGGCAGTGTCAAAGGATGCCTTGTTGATATCAAGTCATGGGACATGAACTCTAGTCCCATCCATGTATCATGGATTACATGATACAGTCTGTGTTTAATAGCATGATAGAATATTCTTGCAGTAGTTTTGAAGGCATAGGACTGCACTGAAATACTTTGGGGAAAAGCAATTAAAGTTTTTCCTATGTAAATCTTTATAGCTCATTTCAGCTCTCCAAAACATGTTTTTAAAATTCTATTCTTTTAAAATGGGACCACAAAGAAGTCACCTTTTGATATTTAATTCAGATAGGTCTGAGAACAAGTGAGCATTGGAATTATAATGAAAGTTTGTAAATTTGTGAGATGGGTATCAATTTTATAACTGACTTCTTGAAGGAGAACAAAATATATTTCTATTGTACTGGGATCTTTCATATTACCAGAACTGTAGCAAGAGTTGCAGTGTTCAGAGCAGTTTAACTCCAAGTCTATATAGCTTTTGTGTTAGACCCCTTTAGGGTCAGTGTTAATCTTGACCCCAGTAAGAAATGGACTCAGGGTCTATAAGGTATTTCTGAGATTCCCACTTATTGGAGCTAGCAGAGTAAGGAAAAAGACAATAGATTGCCCTATGGTCCTTCCCATGTAGAACTCCAAGGTGTTCACAGGATGCATTGCTGGTCACAGGATGCATTGCTGGTCAGGACTCAACACACAGAAGTTCGCCAGCATTGGAGTCTTTATTGGTCTTCTGGCCTTTTCTTGGAGGAAAATTACTTTGTTGACAGCTTCTACAATGAGAGAAATGGACTTTTGCAGGTTCACTTTAAGGCAAAGACAAGGTCACACGAGTGGTGCAACCACCAGTACCAAGTGTGAGCTGCCTGCAGCCTCCTCTGTTGCAGTTGGTCCTCTAGGTTTATCCTGCAGCCAAGGAAAAGGAACACAACACAGGCCCCAGGCCACGCTGTCCATGCAGTGTAGCACTGGAGAGCACAGCCTGTAACACGGATCACTAACTCCTTGATGTATCACAGTCTTCTGGGTAGCCTCACTTCATCTCCCATACTCCATTTCATGTTCTTTGGGCTGCTTCCAGCTACTGCTATGAAATAGGTGTCCTTCTTCCAAAAGCAGGAGAAGCATCAATTGCAGCTGAAGTAGACAATTTATATTCTTTGGCCGTCTCCTTAGATAATGCTCTCATATCATCTTAGATTTGCCTTTATGTGAAATGTCAAAGAAATACCCATAATCCAGAATAGGGTGGGTTTTGCCCGTATGGAGAAGGAATGAGAACCAAATAAATGCCCCAACTTCTTCTATCACTTTACTGCCTCTAGAGAGGAGTGTCAGTGCACTGGATGGCTTCTCCAAAGAGTAATGTTGAAATGAGAAAAAAAAATTAATTGGAAAAGTTGTGTCATTTTCTAATCTGCAGCACTGGGGTGCTTACCAAGAATTCCAATAAACACAGACGAAATTCAATAAAGTAGACAAAGTGTGGGCTAAATTTTTATTATTCTTGCAGTACTTGCAGTAATCTGCTCTTGTCAGAGTACCCACTGTAATTTACACTATATGTGGGGAATAGAAGAAGGAATAGTTGGAATCAAGTTTAGTAGGTAGCAGGTTTATTTGTCTATCTTCTCTTTTGCTCCTTCCAATATACTTTTTTTTTCCCCCCAGTAATTAACTTCTGTGGGTATTTAATTTAATTCTCTCGGCATCAGCCCTTCTGGATTATTGTTTTTCCAATATTTATTCTCTGTATGATGGCAGTCCTGGCTTGTGCAATTATCCTTACGGGCATTTCAGTTTTTCTTGCTTTTTTTCGTAGAGCTTTACAGCCAAGTGCTACAAGTTTGATTAAAGTGGCAGTTTGGTCTGACTCATTTATAGGCTTTATGTGCCTTTTACTCCAAGTGCTACAACTGAAAGCTTTTAGTGATAGGCAGAACAGGAGGGGATTCTCTGTTTGTTCTGAAATGTAAGTACTAAATTAATCCTTAAGCAAACAAAATTCAAGTGAGATTGATGAGTAAATACTGCATTATTTGTATCCAAATTAATGGATTTTTCATGTTTGTGCCATTAATACCTAGTAAGAACAGTGAAAAACTGTGCTGAAAATGCAAAATTGTATAAAATACTTCATCTTCCATCCTTATGGTTTTGATATCTCACGATGCCATAAATTCCTGTCAGTGTTACTTAACAGGGAGAAATCCACGACAGGATTGGGCTGAGCAGTAGAATGTAGCTGCAGAAGTAGCAGAATGACAAAGGCCAGCTTGAGATTCAGCGGATCACACTCTCCTTAGCCATTTTTGTTGACAGATATCCTGCACTGCTCACACTAGAGTGAAAGCTGGCCCTTTCCCTACTGAAACCCTGTAGACAGCAATCCCCCTCTAGAAAAAAAGGTGAATTATTAGTCTACCTATGCGTATCTTCTGAATCAAGAACATCAAGAAAAAAAGGCTATAATTCTCATTTAAACAGTGGCAAATGAGAAATAATTCTGAAGAAGGAACTAGAAATGTCTGTGAGAAAACAGGGAAGAATTTTAGCTTTTCAGCTTAATAATAGATATACATTAAAAACTTACCCTCATTGCACTATGTAATTATTCTTACTTTTTCAAGTCTCATATTTTATACATAAATTAAGCAAATATAATAAATAATATAAATTAAATATAGTTGTGAATTTCTGATTTTATCTTCTTTCCAAAAAAACCTTCTATTGTGTAATAAATACCGAGAATAGTCTGAAAAAAAATGCTGCTTAGTTTGTGAAGGAACAAAATCACATCTGCATATTAAGTCCAGAGGCTTAAAGTAATGACTTGGCCTTTGGTGGACAAATGTTGAATGACTGAATCATTGCCCCTTAAGTTAAATAGAGAAATACTGCAGATGTAGCTTTTGCTAGTTATTGCTTTCAGATACTCCTTGGGACTCCTGTGCCTCCAAATGCAATTGTCAACTGACCCAGAAATATCATGGCTGTTTATATAATTAGGTGGCTCACTCATGGTGGTATAACTGCCACCAAATACAATAGCAAACAAAACTATTTTGTTTAGTTTTCAGTTTTAGCAAGGGATCATTTGAGTAGCATAAAAGAGTAGGGAGCTTTTTACTTATCCAGAGATTTTTTCCATGACAGATCCTCTTACAAAAACGTATGTGCCAAGCAATATTTTGGACAGACCTCAAAGCAGAGCTTTTGGAATGTAAAGCTTAAATACCATGAAGTTCAAGGCCAGGTTGTGTAAGGCCTTGAGCACCCTGGTGTGGTGGGAACTGTCCCTGCCCATTGTAGTGGGAGTTGGGACTAGATGATATTTAAGGTCCCTTTCAACCCTTAATATTTTACGATTCTATTTTACGATTTTAAAGTTTATTTGAAATCAGAGAGAAAAAACACATCTTCCGTGAGAAAAATACTGAAAATATCTTTTGACACTTTTAAACATTCAGTGGTACTTTGACTTGGTTAAAAATCTGGGCAGAAGGTAAAATAAAATAAAATGGAAAAGTTTGGTTTAAAAAAATGCTTCAAAAAGAATATTTCAGAATTTTTTGTTTGTCTCTTTCTGGAAAACATTGCAAATCGTGATTATTGTGAAGAGAATTATTTATTAACAAGGGTAATCCTGACTGCCTTATGAAGCAAACAAAGGTAAAGAAAATATTACAAAGACATAAAAAAAACAAAAAACACAGTTTCTTATTTATTTACCCACGAGGGAAAGTGTAATTAATATACACAATATAGTATTAATATAATATATAATATACAAAATTTAGAGGAGTGCATGATATGATAAAAAAGTTTAAGAAGTAATCATTCTAAAGGATGGCAAAGCTCATCTATGCTGTAGTGCTTCCTAATCAAATGTAGAACACCAGTGTTAAAGGTGTAGGGGAAAAGAAGATGCCAGTTTTTGCTGAGCATGAAATCTGAGCTAGATACAATCTGTAACTTATGTTCAGAACAAATATTCCAGTGTCTCCCACATCACCCAGGGAATGGTCTGTCACAGAATTTATATATGTAATTATAAAAAATATTATTTATCAGTTGTGCTCTCAAACCAGACAGTACTGAGGAGGTTATCTGTGTCAAGTGGACTTGGAAGGTAAACTAAAGTATCTCAGAAATACAGAGGACTTTCATGGTCATAATAAGTTGAATAACTGGAGCTTGTGGGATCAAGGAGGACCAGCACTGGTAGTCACAAATATTGGTATTTGAAAACTTTACCAAAGCTGATGACATGTCTTTGCATAATGACTGTGTTTTCTATCACTTTTATTTTGAGTATTGTTAACACTTTCATGTTGTTTTTCATACCTAAATTAGGATGGGTTTTTTTTTCAGAGAGTTATAAGACATTGATGGTTTTAAGAGAACACAAAACCCAGAGTTTTAAGAAGAAAATATTATCTGAGATATGCTGTAAAACTGAAAGACTTTTAGAAATAGCAGGATTAATGAATAGCCTAATTCTAATTTGTGATGGGAGGCTCTATCAAAATTAATAGCACTTTTATATTTGTTAGGGGATTTTCTGAGCTAAAGAGAATATGTTACAGAATTACTCATGTGGATTTTTCAAAATGATGATCAACGGGATAGTGTTGGACTCTCTCTCCAGGTTTCACTGGCTGTACCAGATTCCCAAGGGCTATAATCAGAGTTTAGGTGCATTACTAAAAACCAGACACTTACATTTACATATTCTAATATGAAGCCGAGTCCTACACAAAATGCTGAGAAGTTCTAACTCATTTTTTTCTTTTGTAAATATTACAGCCCATTCACTGTTTCAATGAGGGATGCAGCCTTGCTGATCTCCTTTGCGGTAGACTTAGATCAGGCATATTTTGCATTCCTTTCTAAAGGAAAAAAATGCCTTCTGATGGAATATGAGGAGGGGATTTTTTTCCCATTCCAATTTTTACAGATTTTGTAGCAATGAAAATGGCTCAAGGTTTTCCTGTTACATTTTATTAGTTTTTTTGTCAAGTCTACTTTTGCGGTTTTCAGCTGTCTAAAATTACTCAAACAGAATGTCCCCTTACACAAAGGAATTATTTCCTAGGGCTATGAATAGCAGGAACAGACCCTGAACTGGATTCTGAATTGAGAAGGAGCTAGCACAAAGAGAATGCAAAAGTGGCATGTCTGTGACAATCCATTTTGCCAAGCACAATGTGGTGCAGTTAAACTCTACTGTTTTGTACCAAATGGAATCTTTTTAAGAAGCTTGTCTCCATTTCTGAGTATGAGGTGCAGTAATCTACAAACCAAGAATGAGTGTATCAGCCTGTGAAATATTATTGCTGGGTCAGGAAAATTAGGTGAAAAGGGCCTTTTTCTCTGCATCATGTCACCTTTTTGTCTCATCTTTGCTATGCTCAGGCATTTTAAGAAATTGAAATATGTTGAAATATGTTGTAACAGTGGAATAGCTCTACATATGTTTTGCATTTTAGCTCATGTTATATCATCATCTTCATTGACTCCCACACTTACCCAACCCATCCTCCTAGCCATGAGGTACAGTGATCTAAATGCAAACTTGAACTATCACCAAGAAAAGAAGTAACTCCACATTGGTAGCATAAGGATTCAGGTGTTTTCTTCATAGAAGCTTATTGCGTTTGTGTACAAATTTTAGGGCCATGCATCGTTGTCTTAGTATTTTAAAATCTTTATTTATTTTTTATTAGAAGGATATTTTCATGTATGGCTTGGTTTCTTTATCTATAGTAAAAGCATGGTGAGAACTATGTTCAGTTTAATGGTATTTAGCCAGATTGCAACATACTTAATCAGGGGGTAGTGAGCATCAAGTGTTTTGAATTAATTAGAAAATAGGTATCTAACTGTTGATGCTGCCACTTTTGCTGCCTAAAGCACACTACCTGCACATTTTCTGCTGCTGTATCTCAGAAGTGGGAGGAAAAAGGTCATGCTGGTTTTACAGTAATTAATCAAAATCTAGTAAGAAACACAGCTTATGTTGACTCATGATAAGTAGCAATGGCCTGCTAAGTATCCCAAAATACTGTTAAAATCACAAGATACATTCTGTTAATAGAATACAGTGAAATAACATCCAGGGAGAGAAATAGTAAAATTTCTTAAATAGGCAAAATTCAACTGCGAATACTACAGCTTTACTGCATTTGTAATTATGTTTCTCAAAGAAAAGAAAAATCTGTTGGAAGAAAACACTGGTATATAGCCTATCAAAGAAACCCCTCTGAGCCCGACTGAAGAAACTGCATTTCAGTGACCCTCAGAATGCTGCCAAGGTCGTCCAGCCATCCAGCCCTTCGCTTCTGTGCTACAGCCATTCATGCAAATTAAAGCTGCCTGCAGGCCTGCTGCAACTTGCAATATGCACATAGCTCTTCAAAGATTTCTGAATATGTGCGAGTAGATTATTTGGGTTAACTTTCTTTTCCAGTTCTTCTTTTATTTGTCAGTTTAGGATTCTTGTTACCTCTACCCTTCTTCATCTCATACCATACATCCAATTTGCACGTTTTACAAGAAAGAATGACTTTTTTTTGATGTAAAGTGAGATGTGGTCAAAGGGAAAAATTACATCAAGGGAGGAAGAAAGCCCAGAGAAAGCACTAGGATGTGGCTGCCACAAAAACCTAACATGTATTCTACTTTTTTTGCTTGAGCAGTTTCAGTGTTTGTTGTTGCTCTCATAATTTTGTTATCACTGCAAGCAGTAATGTAAGCAGCATTTTGAATTTCACTTGTTACGAGCTATGTTATAATTGTGTTGTTGCTCATTTGTGGCTGCATAGTAACTGAAGCAGATGTGGCTTTTTGGGGTGAGCAGTGCTCAGGGGCTTCTCTCTTTGTAATTGCTCAGGGCGCTGATGAATTCAAAGGAGATAGCTCAATGTTACGGCAAAAAAGAACTTAAACAAGAGTGAGGACAAAGAAAAAAATATATAGCCCTGAGTGCTGGGGCTATCTACTTGATACATACTCTTCAGTCTTTTATCTGTTTGTGTATTCATTTCATCATGTCCCTGTATAGCTTCACATGTGGCAGAAAGCATAATAGGAGCTGCATTTCACAACAGAGCTGTCAGGCAGACGAGCTCAGCTTTTTTTGTCATTTCATGGAAGTTTGGGGGCTGCTTGTCAATGCATTAAACAAATTCTGTCTTTCAGAGAGGGCATAGTAAACTTAAGGGCACTCTGTGCTTTTTTAGAGGTGAATGTGCTTTCATTTTTGGCTGAATCATACAACTATAAGGACATCCAAAGCAAAAATTGCTCTTCGTCATCATTGCTTTTTCCTTTTGTTGAAAAGCTGGAAAACTAAACAGTATGAATGAACATACCAAAGAATGGCCAAAAAAAGATACAAACAGTTAAGAAAATAAACTTGGATGGATTTGAAGGTTAGACAACCTTAAGTCTCTTGTGAGTGAAGAGTATTAATTCGTTTTCTGGACATCTGCTTAGATCTTACTCTGTAGTTCATCCATCCAGACTTAGTATGTCAGGGAATCATAAGATGGAGTCTCCTTCGGTTTCTCATTTGAGACTGTGATAAAAGCATTACTTGAAGCCCTATTTCCTTCAGAGTTCTTTTCCTGCAGGGAGCTTCTGGTAACTGATGTAAAGACATTTCTGAAAATATTATAAACTGTTCCTGTGGTACTTTTCCCAAGTAATTTCCAGTGATTCTTGGCATATCTTTATGTAAAGTGATCACTACTTATAAACATAGTCAAGAAAATGCCAGCATAACTTCACAATCTAAGCATAGATGCCGGGGTTTTTGTCAGTGTTTTGGAAACAAGCTCTTTTGCCTTTGCCAAGCAAGCAGGCAGCCCCTGAAGCCTGGAAACATGTGACTGGTTCCCTGCTTGCTTCCCCTCTTGAAACTCAAGATTTCAGGTACTCTCCTCTCCTCGCATTTTGCCAAAAATTAACTTGATTTCTGTCTGCTTGTAATACAAACTGTAGCTAATAATGAGACTAGAAGAAAGAATTTTCTTGAGTTTTGGCTGTATTCCTGTCATCTTTTTAACCTCAGGCATTGTCAAGCTCTAAATGAATTGAAAAATTTATATGTAGTTATTAAAAGCAATAAGTATTGATTAGGCAAAACTAGGTTTGTCAGACAACATTGATTTAATTTTCTTAAATTTAAAAAGGTAGTTTAAAAATTTATTCAAATCACAATGGAACACAAGTTAAAACTTTTGACCTGATATACCTGAAATATTTTAGTTTCGATCAGTTGGTCCATCATTTAATTTTGTTTGAAAAAGCATCTCATGAAAACTAGAACTGTGGTGCCTTCCATCCCAGGACTTTATTTGTCAAAATCCATCATGGTTTTTGAGCTAGTTGAATCACATGTATGTATTAGTGGCAGGCTATGTCTGTGATGAATCACAATGATCGCACTTTTTTTCCAAATGTCCTAAGATCAGAAGCATAAATGGCTCTCAGACTGCTTCTGCATCATTATTAGTAACTTGTTGGTTCTTACTGTTTGTTGAAGGAAGTCTGAAGACCATTAATGGCATGAAAGAGATCTAAGGGGGTTGACAGTTTTGAGTCTGCACTAGGTAAAATGCAATATTTTGAATAGGGAAAAAAAAATAATTCAAAAATACCAAAGTGTTATAACAAAATTACTTTGTTATACTGTCATTAAAAAAAAGAAGTTTTAGATTAAACAAAATATTGGATTGCCAATATTTCTTAGAGGATGGCAGTTTTTACTCCTTATAGATTCCAATTTCAGTTCAACTTGCTGAGACTAAATTAATCTGATCTTGGGAATAATATTCAGCTACTAAGAACTTAATCATTGTCATTGGTATAGGCTTTTTTTGTCAAATGGTGTCATATATGACATTTGAAATTCTTTCAGAGAATACTTAAATCTGCTGAAACTTACATTTGCTGTTGTCGATTGATGCAAAAAATACTGCAAATTGAAGAAAAAATGTTTGTTTATTTGTTTTGTTTTGGAGGATTTTTTTGTTGTATTGATCTTCCTGTCTTGGTGAGTATGTTTGGTTGACCAAGAGGAGCCAGTACTTATCCAAGTCTCTAGCCCTACAAGTGCAACAAACTGAGTAGCTGCTTTAGGTGTTTACTGCATTACTGCTATTATGTGCAAATAATGCAGAAGACACTGTCTTGTTTAAAAAAAAGTTACTTGACTGTTTAAATTCACGGTTTCCACTCAAGGGAATCATATGCAGTGAGGTGTGCACACCTTCACATTGATCTCTTTGGTTTTCAGTTTTTTAGAGAGGGATAACACTGCATAGTCCACTAGTGCAAGATGGAGAGACAATTGCTCTGGCCTGGTAGGTCATGTTAGACTAACAAAGGCCAGCAATGATACTTGTTCCTCACTAATGTAGTTCTAAGAACAAGCTAATACAGACTGTTTAAAATAAATGTAACATCACACTTTTGTTGAAATGACAATTTTGAACTTTTAGGCCATAAATTTTATCTTTTAAATTTTGAGGCTTTCTTATAGAGTGGGTAAGATATACCTGCTTTGTAGACAAGTCCATAATTTGTTCTGCTACTTCAGCACGCCTTGTTATTTAGCAACCTCCCCAAACCTATGCTTGCATCATCACTGATTCACAAAATTTAATGGGTCTTTCCTCTAAAGGTACAAAAACCTTTCAGATTGTTCTTACTCTACACTCATACTGCCGGATCAAGCACAATACACCCACAGCCTTTCTACACAGAGTATTTGGCTTACCATGAAAGGCAGAAAAACCCAAAAAAAACAAGTCACAAAGCCAGAGCAGTGCAGTGAGGGGGAGTGCTGGAACAGTCCAGAAGAGAACTCTGTCAAACATGTGCTTCCCACACTCAGTCTGCTGCTCTCATTTTGCTCCTTTCATTGGGAGCAATGGGACAGCTATGGCCAGGAAGGAGAGTGGTAATGCTAAGGAAAAGCATCTTTGTACAATATGATAGAAGAAGCAAATATAACCAAAATGTTAAATATGTTAAATATTAAGTAGTGTACAAAATCAAATGTAAACAGTGGACAGTACCTTTTTCCCAATCTGTAAACATCCATCCGTTGTGTTCTGAGGATACTCTACTCATGCATTAGTATATTCGTGACAGTGTTACCTAGTAGTGCTTTTCAGCTGTTCCCGTGTTGCCTAGGGTACTAAATGAGTCCTACAGGAGTTTTCTTTGCTATTTCATTGAGTTTTCTTTGTGAGGGAAAACTGCCCATACTCCAAAAGGCAAAATACAATCTTTCTACCCATTCAGAAAGAAAAATAAGGCAAAAAAAGGAAGCTTAATATATAGGAAGTAAATGATGAAATCCATTTTTGCCCTCTAATTTGAAGCTTTTAGGAATAAAAAAAAAAATTAAAAATTGCTCATATTTCTAGAGATAATCAACAGTTTCTGCAACAAAATAGCTATGCACTTCCAAACCTATGGGCTGATTGTTGTAAGAGTGCCAGTTATGCTTTCAGATAAGAACACTTCTAATTTCTGGCCATATTTTTCTTAGTTGGAAGCAGTAAATTAACTATAGAGAGAACAGTACGTGTAGGTAGCTGGTTCCCATCTTCCTTAGCTGCACGGTTGAATAAACATGCACACATTTAGCAAATAGCAGTGCTGGAGCTGTGAGGGTCTACGTACAGAAATGTGGGATGATTTGTAGGAAAAGGTTATGTCTTACTGTACAAGCTGAGGGAACAGAGAGTGGGGGAAAGATGGAGGTGGGCTTTCAGGCATACAGAGCCGTGTAAGTGAAGATTGGAAGTGTTCCTATAAGCTCAACCTAATTAGATCGATCAGTGAGGCAAGTTAGCATACACTTATGTGATCATTTTAGTGTAGATTGGGAGAATATGATCCCTAAATCATCTCCACTTACAGTCCTCAATCCATGGCAGGGAATGAGCTCAGAACTCATACCATGTATTCCTGCAGACTAAAAGAAAACCAGATGAACTGTAGGAACTTAGGGCCTTCCATTTTCTGGAGCATATTAAAAAGATTCCAATGTAATCTTTTAAATGTTTATGGTGTAGACACCGAGTCCATTGCATCAATTATTTTGTTCAGCTTTTACTAAACTTCTTTGTAAGACAGATACAAATTTACATTTAAGTAGCTTGTTCCCATCATCTGTTTTAGTTTCAGGCTTGCAGCTTCTGCTTCCAGACACAGCTTACATGCCTTCAAATCTCTAAAATTTAGGGGAAAAATAGTTTGCATAATAATAATAATCACAATCATCATCATCTGCCTATAAACTTTGTCTTGCATTTTTGATTGCTTAAAAGGCATTCTTTGAAATGCTAATTTCAATGCAGTGGTGGAGGAGTTAAATATGTACTTTCACTAAAACATTGGCATTCTTCACTCTGTTCTGAGACATGCCAAGGTAAAGAAATGTGTGAATTATCTTTCACTAGTGTGAAACTAGCAAGAAAAAAGAAGACAATATGTTCAAAAAATGAGTTTCACAAGATTTGGAATCACAAGCTCTGAAAATCTTAACAGAAACCAAATGGTTTCTTTGTGGTGTTACTATAGTACAAGAATTTAGATTGCATGGGGATTATGCTGTGTGTTTCTCCCTTAACATACTTGAATTTCTTTACAGTTTAACCTTCACATTGACTTTTGAGGCTATTGGAACAATTATAGTTTTTCTATCATGTGCTTTATCTTAAGTTTTTGATATTCATTCTCAGCTGTAACCGAGTTGATTTTTTTTTCTCAGGGAAAGATTACGAAGGTTATAGCAGAACTGAAAAAAGAATAGATTTCATGAAGGACATGTATTAGTGTGGACTAAGGGCATAATTGAAGTTGTTTTTGATGTAGTTGGAAACAGCTGAGTCTGAGACTGCTGTATGCACATGAAAGCTCTGTTTCTTACAGTTGTGCTTACTGCAGCACTTTTCATTGTAGCACTGAAGTACTGGCATATCTGAAGAACTGAGATGTCTGACTTTTGCAGCAGAGACAGAAACAGAATGAAAACTCAGTGGACATGGGATTCTGAGGTCACAGATCTCACTGTGCAAAAAAAAAGGGAGACTGTAAGAGAAAGTGTATTTTCCCCTGAAGCTTGCCTTTGCTTCAGTATTAGGAATTGGAAATATTAGTTGAAAATATTAAAATACTTTTTACAGATCCTTAAGAGTATCCAAAGCAAGTATGAGGAAGGAGATACTATTGTCAATATTTCTTGTCACATAATGTGGACATTTTAAGGAAACCTACGTGGGGGACACCAATTAAAAGACTAATCTGAAAGAGGAATCTAATCTTAGATCAGTTTTAACATACAAATACATAGAAAACGAAGAATGAAAATCCTGGAAGGATGAGTAATGAAGATTAGTCAGGCATTAGCTTCCCTCCCACTATGTAAAAATGATAGGAGTCCATGCTGGGAGAAGTTATGTTTACTGAGACAGATGGCATAGAAGTATACAAAGTGCCGTGTGGCAGAGAGCTATTGGTAGCATTAGGTGCAATTGAAACAAGTCAAGGAAGGATTTTGCCAAAATTTTATGTGGAAAAGATGTGGAATCAGAGAATGACCTTGGTCCTAGAACATGAAAAAGATTGAATACTCCAGACAGGAAAACATCTAGATATGACATCAAAATCAAAGCAGAAATAACTAGGCTCCATCAGATCAATAAGACAATCCAGTGTGAATCCTCAAGGATGAATTAGAACTCGGTACAATTTTTTTTTAAAACTTTATCAATTAAATTAAAAAAGGGGAAAACAAACAAATAAATAAACAATCAACCAATAAATGCTTTCTTACAGTGAGTAAAATCCAAGCAATAATTCACAAATTCTAGCAAACTCTAATGGGGAATGAATCCTAAAAAGCAGAGATTGAAGACAACTCATGAACTTCCATATGTAAATTACAAGAAATCAACTCTATACAACCAGAAGTAAGAATCCATTTTCAGAGTACATTGCTCTGTCCTGCAAAGCTGTGATTTGACCTCCGTGAAAGACCATTACTGTAGAATCAGAAAATAATGTTACCCCATATTGACTAATCATTAAGGTGGTTGTAAAACAACTGCACAGCAAATTATAGATCTAGAAACAACTGAAGGTACTGAAACGGACATGGCTGTCAGTGTCTGCTTCATATATTGATGATAATCTTGTGTGACCTTTCCAGAGAGGGAATATTTATATCCTGTGGAGTCATAAATCTGGCACCTGACATTTAGTTTTTGCACATAGAACTGGATGAAATGTTCAGTACACTGATGTCTTTGCAATGCTGTTTTGTCACTACAGATGGCTCTGCACAAGCACAGAGGGAAAGAAACACTCTAGTATCTTTATGAGGATATCAACATCCATCCAGGAGAGGTTCAGTGGGATGAAAACATTTTAACTACCATCATCCTTCATGTACGTGTCATAAGCTGTGACAGTGAGGCAGAAAACAGCCTCACAACAGGATGGTAATACTTATAAAGAGGGAAGGACAAAGCACTAAAATTAGAGAACCTTTCTTCTTAAGATACTAGGATTTGGTTTGCTGTTTTTCAGAATGAAGAAGGTGAAGTCTGATTCTAGTGGGTTAGGCCAGATAAAACTAATGCCTGGCTCAGAAGTGGAAGTGGAGAGCAACAATGTAGAGATATTATGACACCTGTCTAAATTTTGGCCTCATCTGTGGACCAGAAAATGTAGATTGATATCTGGGCAAGAATATAGAATAACAGACCTGAGTAGCACAGCAGGGAACATTTGAAACTGCAAGATTATATTCCTGCTCTGAGCTCCTGGACAGGTGAAAAGATGGAAAGAATACTGAGTACAGGAAAGTTAAAGGAATAGCCAGATGTTTGTGGGAGTGTACTTTTTAGTGGGATTCAATTCTTCCGTGGCTGTACCCAAATATAGAAAGAGCTTTTGGCTTAATCATTAGGGATGAAGTGGTACTACCAGCTTAGCAGTGGTTATCCTGCTGTTAAAATTGAACTCTCAAATTACAAATGTTCATTAGTGAGAACTGTGGGCAAAGCCTCCAAACTGTTGACATAGTATGTTGCTATATCTCAGTGCTGGGATATTTAGAATCAGAGAACCATAGAATATCACAATAATCTGTGTCTTTATGATTGTTGCTCCACAGCCTGAACATTCCTGGACAGTAGTAAACTGCTAAAACTCTTACTGTGCATCATCCTGATTTAATCAAATTTTCAGCTTTAAAAAACAAGAAATAAGAACTCAAAATAGTTATTGAGTGACATGACTGATTAGCACAGCAGGCATAAGTCATGTAGAGCAAAATATGCATAAAAATGTATTATATTTTTGGAACATAGAGCTGTACCTCTGGGACATCTTAATCAGGAGCTACTGCAAAAGCATTTATGTCCCATTGGGATTTGCAGTTTCTGCTAATAGATTCGAGAAGGTTAGGATAAATGTGTGCAACAGTTTCTCATAGATTTTAAAAAAAAAAATTAAAAGAAATATTTTTGGTAGTCGAGTTGGAGATGGGAAAACCAGGAAAGGAAAAATATATTAGAGATTGAAAGGATCTGTTACAGCTAAATGTTTTAGGAAACTGCACACCAGATCTAGGCAATAACCAATAGAAACACAGAAGTGATTACAAGCAACCTACTAAAATTTGGGGGTTTTAGGGTCAGAGAAACCCTCAAGTTTGAATAAAATAATCGGGAACAATATTGTGTTGTTGGCATATGAGGTGTAGACAAATTAATCATTGCAAGTCCATCACAATAATGCTTCTCTCTCCTCATAAATTAATTTTGATGTAAGTTCTGCAAGTTTGGAAGAGAATGAAGTTTTGCCAAATAGCAATGTTACATGCATTCAGAAGTAGTACAGCAGAAATTCACATGAAAGTAAGCTGAAGTTAAAAAAAAAAAAAGTCATAAACTTTCTTTGGCTTGTATTTTCTTTATTGGGTTGAAAATAGAACATGGGAAATGGATGCCAGTAAGGAAGTCAGATGAAAATACCCTCAGGTTTCTGAAGGGAAAGTATTTGGAAAAAGTTCAAAAGCCAAAATGTAAGGACAGCAGGAACAGAAATAATCTGGTAATTTAGTGATAACTTTGCCATATTTTGTGGAGGGGGAAAAATAAGTCTTAGAAACATTCACCTGTGACTGTTTCCTGAAGCTCAAGGAACAGAGAACTTTTACTGTAGTCCTGAGTCATCTTAAAATCTGTGTTGATTATGTGATCATCTTACATGTGATTGAAAGAAAAAACCCAAAACAACAAAAAATTTTAAAAAATTTTAAATGTTTAAAGTCTCTAATGGCCAAATATAAATTATCAACTTGCAAACTACCAAGCATTTCAGGCCTTTGCAGGTAGCAGAAAGGGTTTAGCAAATGGTAGTGATGGGTTTCAATGTCTTAAGGTAGTCCTTAGGGAAATAACTGGTGTATGCTGAGATGTTTGACATAGGTTACTTAATATTGACAAAATGTTGTCAATGACATAAAAAAAAAGAATCTATTTTCTATGGGAACATCTTATCCTGGGTAATGGTAATGGGGGTTTCAGGACTATAATGTAGTTATGCAGAAATATCTCCTTGGGCTTTGGGGGATTTTTAAATCTCAAGTCATCATCATCCTCCTAATAATTTATTTTAAAGTTTCCAGAGAACACTTTATAATTCAAATCAATTATAGACAATTCAAAAAGTATTATTTTTTAAAAATACGTTGAAGCTACATAATTCAATAGATATCAATTAAGTATATGCAGCATTATTGAAGAAATGTTTTTTGCCATCTAGATAAACTACAAATCTACCAGAATATTTTATTAATGTGCAAGAGAACTGAAAGCTTGCTGTGACAGCCTTTTCTTCTTTCTTTGTCCTCAAATTAAGTGAACATTTACATTTTAAATCATGGCCTGATACAGTATAAATGGCCAAATGCAGCAGAAGAACTCTTAATTAATGTCTGCATTTATTAGCAATTTTTAACTAAAACCCACTGCAATTTGTAAAAATTATTATAAATCACTTGAGTGTATACTCTGCATTTGGCAGAATGAAAATGCACTTAACTTTCAGTGACCAATTTTTAAAACAGTTTGTTCTACTTTAAAGCCCAATGTTATGGACATTTTCAACCTATTGCCTCATTAACTACATTCATATTAAAATACCACTCCATTTCAAATGAGAAGATAATTATAATACCTTGAAGCAAATGAGATGTTATTGCAATAATTAAATCTGAAATGAGATGCAGATAGTTTGGACCTGCTGCTTTGCTGGCTCTTTAGTACGGAATACTGTTTTCATTGGTCACACTGAATTACAATATTGCATACCAACAGCAATGTAATAATACCTGGTAGATTAAAAGTGCTCTTGCAGGCTACAGGATAAGAGTTTATTGATGGCTGGATACTTTTTTCACCATTTACAATACGTTGCTTATTTTCCTGTGTAGCTTTTCAGTTGTATACTCCCTTTCTGCATAGAAGAGGGAAAAGAGTAAGGTTGCCGCAAATGTTCATCCTCTTTCTTTAATTTCTAAAATCATGGTGATGCCCCTCTGCCTTGAGTAGCTGAGACTGTAGAAAAAGCCAAGAAGAAAGTCACTTACTATAGACTGTTCCCACTGTACTGTCTCAAGACTGAACATACTAATCATGTCTAGCTGAGGAAGACGTTTTTACTGCCTTATTTTTGCCCCAGCTCTTAGAGACACCAATGTGGGGTTCAGAGTCAAGGCCATCTCTATGGAAGATGAGTAATGTAAAAGTTTTTATAACCAATTGATCTCATAAAACATAAACTTGTCAGTTCCTTTTGTCCGTATTTTGTCTGTGTGTGGCTCTTGCTTTCAGGAGAGGAAGCAAGAGGAAGATATTTTGCAGTTGAACTTGAGGAAGGGAATTTATCTGTAGGAAAAACTGCTGCCACCCTTTTTTATCATTTTTCTTATACAATATTCAGTTAAATTCAAATTTACTGACAGTCAGTTATATTCTATACATTAGTTGTTGATTGGAATTTTGATGCTAGTGATCAGCATTAGTAAACACACTATCAGGTAATTTTGCCATCTTATTTTACACATATCTTCATAAAAGTATTATTTGTAAATGAAAATGTAATACTAAACACTGCAGTGGTTTCCAACAGATAATCCTAACCTTATTTTTTATGCTGGGTTTTTTAACTTGTACCACATATACAGCAGACACATAGAGTAGAAAAAAGAAACCAAGAGTATTTCATATTTCTTGTTTTGTATATAGCTCATTTCTGGATGTCTTCCAGCATTATCTTTTGATGCTGAGAACATTATTGTTTACATAAAAGGTTAAAAAACAACAAAAAACAAACCCTGCAAAAATTACAAGCAGAGATTAAATGGACAATGCAGAAGGGGATTTTCAGCGACATGATTTCCATTTGGCAGAAGGCTGTTACCTTAGCAAAAGATGTGATTTTTCCCCAGAGGCAATTTGCCATAAAATCAATGTTTGTAAAAGTTTTATCCCGTTTTATGAATCTCAATTCGTGGCAGAACTGTGAATATGTAGGTGGTATAGAAACCACATGTATTACATTTATACTGCTTTAACTAATGGGCAATCTGGTAACTATCAGAGGAGAATTCATATCAGGTAGGCAAGTGCAGCACATCTGAGCTCCCTGGTGGCACAGCATAAATGGCACATTGAGACATCACAGAGAATTACCTTTCACGTTAGAAGCCAGGTACTCCAGGTTTAAGGCTGTATCTAGGCAATCCAAACCCCCCCTGCTCAGCAGCTGCCTAACCTGGGTTGTGCTTAGAAGCCATTGCCTGACTTTCTGCTTGGTGATGAAGGTGCCCTGCAGTTGGTCTGCAGCAGTGCTCTGCTCCAGGTGAAACACCAGTGCCAGGAACAGCCGCACATTCTCCTTCCACCCCGACCTCACCAGGCTCCAGGGCATGGGCAGAGGACAGCTGTTCTCCTTGGCCTCCCAACGTGGTGGGAGCCCTCTAAAAATTCACCTGCAACTGGTTTCATGTGGCAAGTAGATTCAGAGGGAAAGGAAAGTTAACTATGCCCATGCTGAAGCAAAAGGATAAAATTTTTTTTTACAGTGATTGAAGGACTCTAGAACTGAAGAAATATCCCAGAAGAAATATGATCATGGCAGCACTGGAGCTTGTTCTGCTGTTTCCTCCCACTCTGGAGAGCAAAACTGCTTTCCAGAGTGACTCCAGCATAACTGAAAGGAGGAGGACAGGAGAAAGCACAAGACAGTGTGCCTGGTGATTTAGGACGTGTTTGGAAATATCCACAGACCATTTTGTCTTCTGCTGCTTTTGATGTCTGCAGGTATTTGTTTAGGAAATCCCAATTTATTTCTATTTACATGTGGGTAATTGTAATTATTCTAATCAAAGCCAAGTGCAGGCAGTGACACGTGCCAGTTACATGAGAATATGTGCTTAGATGTCATTTGTTGTATTCTTTGTAGTAATTTTCCAGAGCATCTTCTGATTTCTTTAGGACCAATGGCTTATATATGACAGATTATCACCGTACTGAGCAAGGCTACAGACTTTGTTTCCTTGTCTCCCTTTTTATTGCCACAAATCTCATATTCCTTTCACCATGTTGCTAGAGGTTTAACAAAAAACTCCAACAAAACAAAACCCCTAAACAAACAAACAAAAAAAAAAAACCCAAAAAAAGAAAAAGGAGAGAGAACAAAAGAAGGCTTTGCACCATCTAAAACCTTAGAATCACTCGATGTGATTCTGAAAGTCAGTGCAATGGATTTTCTCCCGAGTAGGCAGAGACACCTTTTCTCAGCACTAGGTCAGGCACACAAACAAGGAGGAATACAAGCAGGAGATCAAACACCTGCAGTCAGCACTTTTTCTGGCTGGTGAAGGAGAGTCTTCTCCACAGTGGCTTTTTTTCAATAAACTCTTGTGAAGCTGTTAGCTCTCCCTTACCACTTGTGGAGATGCTCAGCAGGTGGCTCTGGAAGCTCAAACACACTTCACAGTTTCAGTGTCTGAGTGATTTTGCAATTTCAAACATTGCAGGAACCTTTCATTAGATTTAACTGTGTTTTTAGACACAGGGTCAGCATGAAGATTTCTTTTACTAACTGGAGAGCTTAACTGGATAATCCTTAATTGATGAAATACATAACAGACTGAAAGAGCTCTCTGAAGTCAAGTGTCATTATTTTATCCTGTGATATGGTTTGAGTATTGAAATTTCAGATTTTAAGGTGCAGGTAAAATTACAGGACTCTCCCAGGGAGCTTGTACTCCTTTATTTGCAGTATGCAAATAACTTGCATTGATTGGAAAGGGGTGGTAGAAAACCTCTGCAGGTTGTCTTTTGATTCATATGTCTTTGAAACTGCTTCTTCTTGGACCTTAAAAATCTCAGGACATCAAACTTTGAGGCCTGACACCTTTTTGAATACAGTCTGAAGTAAATGTGTTTGCAGTGAACAATCAAACTTCAGTTGCTTTTAGTTTTCTTATCTACATTATTTATAATAAAAAATAAAATATGAATGTTTAAATTGTTTTATAATTGTAATTCTGCCTAAAGGTGAACATTTGAAAAATCATGTCTTCTGAGGTTATTTCTTAGAGCTGTTTCTGTGGCCCAGACATATAATGCCAGATAGAAAGCATATAAAGGAATAAAAGCATGCTTTCCTAAACTGCAAAACTGATAATGAAATATTAAAAGCTCAAGGCACACACTCTTTCTACAGAATACTTTTCATAATTTCAGTCTAGCATGCAGTAGGAAAATGAAGATCAGAACTGATTTCCTAAAGGAGTTCTGGGTGTGATAATTGGTCTTTTAGTGAGAAATAGTTATGACAATAAAGCATCTTGCTTTTATTCTGATGTATCACACATCATGAAAATTTTGATAATTCATGTATCTATTTATGTTATTTCTTTAACTCACAAGTTGCCTCATCTGTGCCATTCCAAAATTTATGTCTTAAACAGCTCATAAATTAGAATCACTGGAGCTCCTTCAGTGAAAAAATCAAGTGTAAATGGTTATTACTTTATAAAACAGGGTTTACATCTGTTGTCATATGCCTGATACTCTCAGAAAATAACCAGAAGGGCCTCTCAATTGTAAACCAGCCTTTCCTGTTCCTCTTTCCTCGTCTTCTTAGTTCTGGCATCCTTATCTTACTCAGCTGGCAGAGAGATGCTACAATAAAATGAAATGTGAAAGTAAGTTACATTAGGACTGAAATGTACTATAATAAATGACAGGAAGGGTGCTTGGACTGAGTTTGACACCCCAACTTGGATCCACATAGTGGCATGAACGCTGTCACCCAGACTTCTCTACAGAAAATAATTGTCCCAGATCAAAATGTGCAAACAAATAAGAATCTATGAAGTGTGAGTGACAGCAACATTAAATCCTCACTGCAGAAGTGTAAAGACTAACTTCACAGTATGGAGACACCTAACAGAGAATTACTGAGTCACTTCATAGACCTTCTGAGGCTCAGTAAGAATTTTATGTCTGTTGTGTATTTACAATGTCAATATTCATTTTAAATATTTTAAAAACTTCTGGAAATTAGTAACAATTTGCTTGTTGTGATTTTTAAATGAAAAGAATTGTTTTACTTTGGGTTCTAAATGAAGCTTCATGGCTGCAAAAAATGGTGACAAAAATGTTACTCAGAGTTTAATGTCTCAGGATACCCCATGAGGCAAGAAATAACCAAAGTTTTGCTTGCAAGTTTAAAATATAGAATATTTCCTGTTAAGCATCTTTAACTTTTGAAAGCTATCTAGTATGAATCAGCTGTCCATAGTGCTTTTCTAATGGAGTTTTTTTGTTTGTTTGCTTATTTTGTAATAGTTCAGTTTTTTTCCCCTTAAAATGAAAACAGTAATTCGTATAAGAAAGTATGTTCTGTATATATGGAAAAAAAAATCAACAGCTAAAAAAGAATATCTCTTTTCTTTTCAAATATCAAATGCCCCTTGGCCATTGGTAATTGATTACTTTATTCCAGTCTCAGTCCTTTCTACTCAAGTCTTCTTTCACTAGCTAGTTCATCAACCAGATTTTACTGTCACTTTATGTTCTTGTTTCAGTGACTGGCTTTTGCAGCTGAACCTCTTGCCGTTTAGGATGTAGCTGCTTTTTTGTTTGTTTGTTTTTAGTTCTGAGACCAATAAAAGCATATTAAGGTTAATGAATGCAAAAATTCTCCATCAGTTTCCAGAGACGAGAATGTCAGAGGTTCAAATTGGGTAAGCTCCCTAGTAACAGAGACATAATAAACAACATTCAGAATAAAATGATCTGAGGTTGAAGTCAGTAATGATAAATTCATTGCAGTGCTTTAAAGTGTAATCTTCTTTCCACTAGCCTAGATTTCTTTCCTTTCTCCATTCTATTTCCAGTTATCTGTACTTCACCATTCATTAGTAAATTTTGACAGTACCAGTTATTATTGCTACTTCTGTATTAATGTAATTTGAAGCCATTGTCATCTCTCAACAGATTGCTCTGGAACCTCGTAATATGGAAATACTGAAATCCTGATGGCCATAGCTGCTTGCATGAATTGAATGCATCAGATTATGTCTGCTCCCTGGCTGACCTGTGATTCTGCGGCCTCTATAGGCAGAAATACAGTAGCATTTTTAATAATATAAATTAGTAGGTTTTTTTCTGGGAGGGTCCTGGAATGCGTTGTTTTATCAAATATCAAATTGATATTTGAATTTATATATCATATATAAATTGATGTGTTTAGAACTACTAGCCTAAGTCAAAACCTTCATTTGAAAACAGAAGCTTTCTTAATTGGCCTAGAATAATTATTCCATCTCTGTCTAGATATCTGATGCCACTATCCCTGCTTTCCCTGTCCTAATATTTAATGATTTACACTGCTCAATTCTCAGAAATGTAGTTGTCTAATTAAAATTAGAGAGCAGTAAAATAACAGTACAGGAAGGCAGGAATCAGAGAGGCTGAGTTATATGCCTTAATGTATTTTTGTGTCCTGCTAGTAAAACTGTAGTGGTATAAAACCAGTTCAGCAACATCAGAAGGATAGTAAAACTACTGAAGGCTGCCTACCTACCAGATTATCAGTACCACCCCATGGAAAGAGATTTACCACTGGGGTACTTTTCCTTTCCTTGTGTTGTGCACCCTTTACTCACAGTTTGCAGCGTGCCATTCAGAGATTAGTGTTCAGTGGGGCACCATCAGAGTCATCTGTGGGCCAAAGCCCTGAAATTTGGAAAGCTTTTTTATATCGATCCATACTTTTACCTTATATATGGCTTCTGGAAAAGGAATGAAAAATGCTAATGCTTGTGTCAGTATAATCCATGAAAACAGCATTTTCCTAAATGCATGGTCCATTACACTCCTGGCCAAGCTGGAAAAAGCAAGAATTAAGTGGGGCTTTTCCTTCCATGACATTCTAGAAGACCCCTTTCAAGACTAAAATTAAATTAAGCTTAAGATGTGCACAGTGAAGTGGCCATACTTCGCTATTTAAAAAGGAAAAATTCTGGCTTTACTTTGAGCAAACATTTCAATATAGAAAAATAAAGGCTTGCTTTTACTGGCCTTATTTTTCTTTTGCCTCACTGTCAACAGCTGCACTGTACCTTTTGTTGTTTATTTGTTTGTTTGTTTGAGTATAAATACACTGTGAAGACATATGCCTCAGAGTAAAGATCTGTCATTAATTGTCTAATTTCACTCATGTTTATACACTAATCTCAGTTAAGCAAATGATGCATGGAAGGATTTTCTTTCATTTTACTTACAGGCTGCTCCTGTTATGCATGATAGGAGACATATTCCGTTTTGTCTTCCTGTTGTCCAGGCTGACAGCATTCTCTATCTAACTTTCTAGCAAGCATCTTTTTCTAGATACCTAGTAATTCATTTCACTACATACAGCTTTAATTTATTAGAGATGGAATGGATGAACATAGGAAATATTTTTGAAAAAGGAATTAGGGTCTTAATTGGAGAAGCAGGGAAGATGCTGGACTGAAGGGAGGGGTAAGCCCAATATCAGGAACAGGCACTACAACATCAATAGCTTAAACTAGGAAAAAAAAAATAATTATTGACAATTTTATTTTCTTAAAATGAAAATTAGAAAAGTCAGCTGGTTATGGCAAAATCTGTTCTTCATCATTTGAGGCATCTTCAAGGTATACTAATTCTGCTGCCCTGATCCATTGCCATTCAAGTATGACACTCTAACCTTGAGATAAAGAAATTTTAGGCATGAAAAAATTGTTGTACCATCTCAGAGTAGGGTAAAGAAATTCAATGGAATTCTGTATAAAAGGCTGTACATTGGTCCAGAACCAGGTCAATGCCAGATCAGCTTTCCACGTCTTTGTGCCTTGGGGGCTCAGAAAAGGCACATCTGATTTTGAAAGGCTCTTGAATCCTCTGGCCTTGTATGAGCCAGTCTGGGTCTTTTACCACAGCTCAAGTAGTTGTCAAATACTGTCATTTGAAGTAACAAGAAAAAAACAAAATGTCTTACTGTGTTTTATCAATACAATTTAATAGATAAGATTGCTTTTGTCTGGTGGAGAGGCACACCTGAATAGACAGAGTTACATTTATTTGACTTAGCTTTTTTGTGTCATTTGTAGCAGTTTCACAGCAGTGTCAGTCCACGCTGACAAGCATGTGGGGCTCCAAGAATACAAGAGTTGCAATAAAAGCATCAGGGATGCCTCAAAAATAAGTGTTATGTGGCTAGTTGTGGCTGTCAAAAGATCTAACTTAGTAGTTTTTAGAGGTGATGATGTTTGATTTGAATTCTCAAGAATCTGGATTATGAGAATAAACAGTAATAATGACAGTGCAAATATATAGTACAAAATATTGAACTATGATGCATATAAATTTGTAACTGCATTATTTATATTTCACCAAACATTCAAGGTTATCCTAGATGGGGCCCAGGAGCCTGATTTAGTGGAAGATGTCCTTGTCCAGAGGGAGGGTTGGACTAGTTGACCCTTGAAGATCTCTTCCCTCCCAAACTATTCTATAATTCTATAACTGTGTGTTATCTTTGTTGTTAAGAATCTTTTCAGTGGAAACAAAACAATTTAGTGAATTCTAAGGGGATGAAGTTTCATCACAGAGATGCAGTTTTGTTGCTTTTCCAGGTTCTTGTTAAGTGGTTGGCTCTGGGACTCATTCCCAGGAAAATTGTTAAGATATAACCCACTGCTAAGAGCTCTGAGTATTTACACAGCATCATTGTTTTATTTCTCTCTATAACACTTCAGTTGAAGGTCAGGTAGCTATGAACCGTAAAATCTTTAAACTATCCCTTTCCTAAAAACATGACTTTTTATTTTTCTTTCCCCATACTTGCAAAGAAGAGAATATTTCATAAATGTGTTAGTCATTATTTGTTGTAGCTATATCCACGGTATTCCTGGTGTTTTTCAAATAAATGAAAGATTTTTTTCTTTCAATCACAAAAGAACAAGGATTATGAAAGGCATGTTTTTTTTAATATGTGCAATTTAATCTTCAAAGAAATACAAAATTTTCTCAGATACTGTCTTGTAGTTTCTGCACAATGCTATGATTCAGGTTTAAAATTATTTCAATCTTTCAGCTGCATTTCTTTATATTCATATGTTCAGATTTCTGTAAGGGTAATCATTATACTGCTTTGTAATAGCTGGTACTGGGATAACAACATAGTATTTTTTTTCTTTAAATTATTGACATTTTTAAACTTAATTTCATGCAAATACATGTGTTTGCTGGGAATAAATTATAGGCATGAGTAGGTAGGTCAGTAATTGTCTCATTGGTAATGATTATAACTTTGTATATTTTACTGGGTCTGGCTGGGACAGAGTTAATTTTTCTCATAGCAGGCCCATATTCCTGTAAACCAGCATTGGTAGCACACAAGTGTTTTGACTGTTGCTGAGTAGGGCTTACTCAGCATCAAGGATTTTTCTTTTTCCACTCTATATCTCAGTGAGTTGGCTGGGGATGCACAAAAAATTTGGAGGGGACACAGCCAGGAGAAATGACCTGAACTGTCCGGTGGGATGTTCCATCTGACATTCATCAATAAAAACTGAAGAGAGGGTTTTTTAGGAGGATAGCCATTTCTCAGACAGTGTCTGGTAATCAGTCTATTTGTGGGTGAGTTTTGCATCACATCCTTTGTTTTCTTTCAGTTTTTCTTCCTTTTTATTTCTTCACCTATTAAACTATCTTGATCATTGAATCTTCTTACTTTTGATCTTCTGATTTCTCTCCTGTCCCTCTGCAGTGGGGTTGAGGGGGAGTGAAAAAGCAGATGTGTGGTTAATTTTAGACTTTATGTTATATCTATCTTCATGTAAACATAGAAAATACAGAAATGTACCAAAGATGTAAAGAGATTTCTCAGTTGTTTAAAAAAAGCCAAAAAAAAAAACCAAACCCAAACAACAAAATAAACAAAAAGCTCCAAAAAGACTCCCACAGCCTCCTTTCTCAGAAAGCATTTAATGATAAGCAGTGATTTTCATCAGAGCATAGTAACTGCTTGTCATCACAATTTCCAAAAATTATGATGGCTGTTTGGACACATTAATGTGGGCTTTCTGTAACAGGTCTACTTTTAAGTATTGGAAAGAATGTATGAAAGAAAGCAAGTGAAAAAATTTTTTCTATTATATGGAACTTTGGGATGCAGAATGAGATTAATCTCTTCAGTTCAAAGATTGGACTTGATCTTCTGAACCCTGTTTATTGTCAATGTCTTACAGAGGAAAAGTAAATTTATAGAATCACAGAATTATAGAATCAGGTTGGAAAGGACATCAAAAGATCATCAGGTCCAGCCTTTAATTCTAAAGTGCCATTAATTCAGTAGTTAAGATGAATTGCACTTTAGAATACCCTGATTCTCTTCCTTGGTTGTGAAGAGGGCCCAGGTTGGAAAGCTGAGATGCAGCTATCTACAGTGTGGCCATTTAAACTTGAATAGTACAAATACTGTCCTTAGTAATGCAGGGTAAGGACCAAAGGATGTTGAAAATTACTCATGTGGTTTGGGTGAATGAAATACTCAGATTTCTATTATGCCTATGTGGAGTCATTGTTCATGAATATTCTTTTTGTTAGTTACAAAGAATAGTTTCTTCTTCTACCTGTTCCTATGTTCCTGTTTTCAGAAATGAGTCTTCCTTTTTTATATAATTCCTTTTGGATTCCTAAATTTGTTTCAGCTAGAATCTACCAAATTCTCTCCATGTGTTATTTAGGAAGAATATTTTTAGCCTAGTAAAATGCTCAATACATTGTTAATATTGAATAATGCATATTAAAAAGAAGATACAACCTTCCTTATTCAAGAACACATCAGTATAAGGATTACAGCATGACTAACAAGCCAAGTGACATCATAATAAGTATAAAGGGGGTTGCTGTCTCATTCAGAGTCATTCAGATGTGACTTGGTTAATTTGATGTATCACAACTACATTGCTGATGGTTCCCATCTGCTGGACCAACAGAGGTGTAAAGGATGGTGTTACAGATAATACTTTCTATTAGGACATTTAAAGAATGAAGTAAATTTGTGGAAGCAAAAGTGGAAACTTCTTTTATCTTAAAATAAAGAACAATTTAAAGACATTGATATTAATATTTGAACTATGTCATAGAACCTTTTTTTGAAACCAATTAAAGGAAAAAATAAATGTCCAATATAAAAGATAAGGGAATAAGGGATGTTTTTCAAATTACTGTCAGTCCAAATCGAATCAAGATGCTAAAAAAGAAGATAATTAATCCAGAGCATAAGTTCAGATGTTTACTCTTGAAAATGCTTACATAGTATGGAAATCAATCCATCTGAGCCTGTGATGTTAAAAATCCATTGCTTCACTTGATTTTTCCTCAGATTAAGTTTTGAGATCGATTTACAGAAACAACTTAGGAGCAATAACTACTCATCTTAAGTGTGAATACCCCAAATTAAAAATACTATGTGATTGTTTATATTTGACAAGCTCACATAATTATCGATATTTTTATATATTGCATTGTTTATAACAGTCCTTTTGTAAATCTCCTTTAAATATAAAAGAAGTTGAAAGCTAAAAATAGAAGATAGGTATATAAATTATAAATATTTTTTAAAAATGTGTTTAACAATTTACAGCATTTTAAGAAAACGAGAAAAACTAAAGATACAAAAAGTTGTAAAAAGGGATGATTGTTATGATTTATTGTTTTCATTTTAATGTTATCTTCTGACTTAAAGTTTCTTCTTGATACTAATTTTAATTTAAACGGATGCTCCATGTCCAGTGGAAGAAGCAAAGCTGCTATTCCTCCACAGTGTGTTCAACTCAGCTGTGATCCCAGACACAGATCACAGCTGTGCAAAATTATCCTGAAACACAGGCCAGAGGAGTTACAGTGTTTCATTAGACTTCTGTGGCTGCCTGAGGTTCCTGTGCTATTTTTATAGAATGATGGATGGAGGCAAATGCCTTTTCCTTTATATTGCATATATATGAAATTGGTGCTTTGTGTGGCTTAGAGATAGCCACTGAAGTGTGAGATGGAGTGTGGGGCTTTGCTGTGTCTGAGCACCAAAGCTGCCAAGGTCAGCAGATGCAGAGGACACTCCAGTAACCATGCATCCTGCTGCCTCCTTGTTCACCTTCCTAACGCTTGTTGGAGCTCTTGTTTCACGAATTTTGAGGGGCAGTTCCTTCCTAGGGTTGTTTCTCTGCCATCGAGTGTAGCAGGAGCCGCTCTCTGACTGAAGGCTCCCTGGTAGGGCACTGCCCAGGTTCAGATAAATCTCTTCCTCTGCAAAACACACTGGATGCATCAACACTATGCAACGAGAATGCTTGTTCACTCAAGACAGGCTGTTCTTTGTGAACCTAAACAGTACCAGGCTCGGTGCTATCAGTAGGACAGTGTGGATAATCATGACAATGTGGGTAATCATGGACATGTGGTTTTTCATGGTACCATTTCTGTTTAGTTCATTACTTCAGATTCTCTGTAGGAGTCCAGAGTAGCCCCAGATCTTGACATAGCAGTGGCCACTCCTCTGCTGACTCATGGAACCTTTTTTTATTGTGATTAGCCTCCTTCCAGGCAAATTAAAGAGAAATCATTGCTACTGACAACATTAAACCCAGTAAGTATCAAGTTCAAAGCACTGATTTTCTTTCTCCTACTGAATTAGACAGCCAAGCTCATGACTTACTTTTGTTGCTGTGGTCCTATCCTGAATAATGGAAGTAATGAATATGGATTCATGTCAGTGTAAGCTGTGTCCTGTCAACTAGATAAGCTTCTTCTTAAATCACCTGGGAAACATTGTGCTCTTACCATACATCATTAACCAAATTTGTAATTGTGGGTCGACTATATGGTGTGTTTTTAATTGGTTCAAATACAAAATTACTTGTTTACATAGTTGCCCTTAGTGTTATTATTTTCGCATACCATAGGATTTAAATTTTTCTCTTAAAAAAAAAATTATAAATAATGAAACTTGGTCGAAAACTCAGCTATTCACTACCATACAGGTATTAAATTGTATACTCAATAGATAGTCTCAGTCTTTCATGTTTTATTGGTACATGCTGACCATCAGGTGCAGAGAATAACAGCATTAATATCCTTTCATATGGTTACAAGTACTGATGCCTGTATGGAGTTTTCTTCCTCCAAAAAGGGTCATTACTTATGAATGAAGGTAAATATTTACTCCCTTTAGAAATCTCCTTCTCCACGACCTGAAATCTAAATATTTTTCCCCCATTCTTTTGACTTTCTAATCAGCTAATGATATGATATTGCTCTCTAATCCTTTCTATTATCCTTACCTCAATTCTTCCATCATGTTCCCTCTGAGCACCACATAGCTTTTTTGTCATCTGTAACACAGAAGATTGAATATTTATTTTGTTATTAAAAAAAATAAATCTGTGATATAAATGTGAATGTATGATCTTGAATTACAGTCTTGTCCTGCAATTTTTATTGACATTAGCTGACTTACAATCTACTGAAAAACTGCTGAAAACTTCAAATTCCAAGGTATCAGCCTATCTGGCCCATTGTCAGGGTTATGAGTTGTATGTATTCCCGGATTTGATTGATACACCCATTCCCTGAGAAAATGCTTCTCCACGGCCTGTTTTTGTTCTGTATTTAATGTTGCAAAATGTATAACCTTCCCAAGAATAGAAAATACAAACATTGTGTGCTCCCTTGGTGATTACTCTTACCACTAGATTAAGATGCAGGCAGCTTGTGTTTTACCACGGGTTTGTGTTAGGTACTTAAGAAAAATTGAAGATGTCTGCTTAATCCGCAATTATAGACAGACCCCAGGGCATCTCAAGCCATAAGTCAGGCTTGGATCAGACAGATTTGGCTTCAGCAGGCTGAGAAACCTCCTGTTGATTATTTGAATGCTTGAGTAATCTTGCCCCTCACTTCAGCAGAATGGGTTTATCTGTGGAGATTGATGAATAGCACCTGAATAAAATCTACAGTTGTAACATTTTTGGATTTGTTCTCTGATTGCCTAGATTTAGAGCATTGAATGAGGTAAACAGAATACCTCGTTTTGTAACTCCAAGTCAAATAATATAGGATATAGCTGAAATGCCAGCTAAATTTTTTAGGGAATGTTTCAAAAGAAGAATGTAAGGCTTGGTCCATAAGGTTGACATTGCTTTATTAAAATAGGCAAAATTTTGGATTTAAAATATAAAAAAAAATAAAAAATTATTATAGTTTCATGTGAAATTAATAACTAATTCAATTTCTTCTGAATTAAAATTTGTGAGAAAAACAGTTCTTGCCTGACTGAGCATTTGTTCAAGTAATAATTTAAAGGGAATGTCTAGGTGACAATTCCATTCGGCCCATATTGGTTTATCTTTAAATTACCCTGCAATTCAGCAATTAAGGAAAGTTTTAATAGCTGCAGTGGTCTGCACTACAGTACAGCCTGACGCCCTTGGTAGAAAAAGCTGAGTTAATGAGATCTCATGGAATAGAAATCACTTGGTTGGAGCTATTCTTCCTTTTTCCTTCCTTTGAAGAATCATACTGACAGTTTGACTCAATAGGTCAACTTGATGTGGAACTAGCTTTTCACTAGAGATCTGAAAAACCCATAAATATGGGGATAGATTGGACCTCAAACTTTGATTGCCTGTTATACTTAAAATATACTCTATCATACAGCCGAACAGGAAGAGAATCCGTTCAAGTTGTGGTATAATGGCAATGGTTTGTAAAGAATTTAAGCATTTTTTTAGGTGGAAGAAGCTTTTTGGGCTAATTTGAGTGTATCTCAGTAAGTGGAGACCACTAGTTGAAAAAAATTAATCAAAGCAGTGAGTAACTCTGACTCTGACTCAGATTCCTAGTCTCTCTGAGAATAAATACTACAGGTAGTAACTTTAACTAGGCAAGAGATACATATTCAAGAGAACTGTTTAAAATGTAGAGAGCAACCTGTAGACTTGAAGAAGAATTTAATGTGCCATGATTTTGTGTTATTACTGGGTAAAACAAAAATATTTGCATTTTAAAGATCCATTACCCTTTGCAGAATAAAAAAAGCTGTATGGAACATGCGGACTTTTCCTGTGATTTACTACAGATGGATCAGATTCCAGCAGCTGTTTATTACTGGGACTATCAGTTTATTCATAAATTGCTCTGCTCTACAAATTGTCAGAGCCTTTTCTCATATGACAAGATTTCAAGTAAATTAGAATATTAAATAACTGAGTAACCAAATAACTGTTTGTAAGCTTCAGCAACAACTATATATTGTTCAGTAGTTTTCCAGTATAAAGATGTTTCCATGGACAATGAGTATGCTGCTTAAATTTTAATTTGTTTATTTGGTCAGGGTGGGGAGGAGGAAAATTCCTTCTCTATTTAAGAAATCTTTATAGCAATATAGGAAGATGGTTCTCTGTTTTCTGTATTTAAAATACAGATTATTGTATAAATAATTTTCCAGGAAGCTGGATAAGCTAAATAAAAAGGCAAGTCTTCTACTGACTTTTTCAGACAGTTGTTGCTGTTGTTGTTGTTGTTGCTGTTGTTTTTCTGTGTTTTGGTTTTGTAGGGGTTTTTTTAAATGCAGTTTTATTGATTAATTTTCAAGGTTTTCCCTAATGATCCTTCTCTTCCTTCCTCTTCTTCTCCTTTTTTAATAATGCTGTTGGCCTCCACTTTAATTCTGAAATGAGTGGGAACTGTTTTATTTTAAGAAGATTTTTCAATAGTAAAATGTATTTATAAGGTTTCAATCATTGAACTTTTCAGCTTTAGTAAGAGATCTACATGCTCTTTTCTTTAGGTACATGTTCTGCTTTTGCATTTCTAATGTTTCCTTATTTTTTATCTATATGAAATAAACCAGTCCCAACCAAAGTCCAGAAGTTCTAAACTTCTGCATCCAGATTTGTTTTGAATCTATGATTTCAGACCATGCTATCCAAAACCATTTGAAAATGGCACATGAATAAACATGAATTGAGATTTTCCTTAAACATTTTAGATGTGGAAGTTTAGGAGCCTACTGGCAAAACTGGCAAAAAAGCTGAGCGGTGTACACACTGGGATTGTGCACAGATGCCTTTCCAACCATCCTATTCCATTCATCACTTTTGGAAACAGATCACTGGAATATTCAGCAGTGTAAAGTCTGTCTCCAGTCTGTTAAATAATAATGTTGTGATTGTACTGTGAAGACTACAAACAGGGAAGTGGATTAAGCACCATTGTGCACCTATCTATTCTACCTCTGGGATCAACATCAATATTTATGGATCTTGGATATGCCATGACCTTTCTCAAAAATCTACAATCTTTCTTACTTGTGGTTCAGAAATTATGTTTGTGATTGTGACAGAGCAAAACAAAAAAATGGGGGTGACACCTTTGAGTAATTCAGATTTTCCAAAGAACACAAATGTGGCCATAATCACAAATATGCAGTTAAACTTAGCACAGGATTGTATGGATCAAGAAGAGAAAACTACCAAATGGGGATAGTCATGGCATAACATGCTGCAGAGGAAAAAAAAAAGAAAACCACAAACTTATCAAAAGGTAAAATCATTTCTTCAGATAGTGTGGAAGATAAAATTTGTGTTGCTGATTTTAGCATTCACCTCAATAATCTCCTGAGGACTCAGTGTCATGTCAAGAACTCATTTGAATAACGTTCAAAACATTATATAGTTCCTGTCATCCTGAAACTGTTGAGAAAAGAATCTGCAAGCAACAGCAATCATCTCAATGAGAGAAAAATTCCCTGAAGACACTGGGAACTCAAGGAAGAAAGAAATTCAGGGTGGGAAGCAAGGTTGAAGCTGAGGCTGCACTAACAGAAGCAGACACTGTTACTGCTGTACACACCTTGGAAATCATTGATGTCAAGCTATTTTCTTTTTATTCTTTCCACTTGAATATGCTTATCACCTGCCAACTACCTATTCATTCTGATGGAGAAGCTTGTTGCCCCAAACCAACACCTCATTAGATATTCCACTTTTTATTCTTTTCTTCGTTATGCTTTTCATCTTCTTCTTTGAAGTCTTTCAGAAACATGGAATTATTTTGGTCAAGATGCACCTGTGGAGGTTGCCTATTGCACACACACACACACACACA
The DNA here is from genome assembly GCA_035048155.1 of Cinnycerthia olivascens. Taxonomy (NCBI): domain Eukaryota; kingdom Metazoa; phylum Chordata; class Aves; order Passeriformes; family Certhiidae; genus Cinnycerthia; species Cinnycerthia olivascens. The sequence continues at coordinate 84,584,780 of JAWWMU010000153.1, read as the reverse complement.
CACACATATCCTGCTCCAATACTCCAACTTTTAATTGTCCATCCTCATAAATGATCTTTGATGGATAGCAAAACTTAGTAACAGTAACAGTAACAGTAACACTACTCTGACCTTTGCTGTCTCAAAGAAAATTGTGTTATTATGTTTAAAAGGCATGAGTATCCATGTGGCAATGTGCACTTATGTTTTTTTTTCTATTCTTATAATTTTATATAAGTTATTAGACAATTTTCTTAAGTTATTCAGTAAGAAATGTTTTCAGTAGAAGAAGGTTTGGTCTAAATGTGAAAAATTTTGTCACATATTTCAAAACTTGTGAAAATCTTAAAAGATCAATATTTGCTGAAAGACTTGCAGAAGTCTGCAGTGTCAATTTTAACACTTAAGGCTATTGCTACCATTGTTTAAGAATTACATTTTTCATTTTTACATTTTTATTGGTGTAAATTTGTGAATAGCTGCATTAGTCTTTTAGAATGAGCATGTGGTATAGCTTGAAAGATTGTGCCTTTGGCCAATTCAGCTGTGGTAGTCAAGGAAAGAAGTAGTATTGCAGAAATATCAGAATTCACTGTAGTAATCATTGCAAAAAGCTTCTGTGTGCTTTACAGAAATAGTGTGTTTAAGACTAGTCAAAATTACTGCCAAGAATTATTTGAAATGTAATAAAGCATATACATGAGAGTCATGAGTAAAACACCATGGGGTTACACTAAACTGAGTGGTCGTTCAACCTGGTTTCTCTCAGTAGAAGGATATGCTTGCAGATTGAAAGTTAGTGTAAATATACAATATTCATAATCACCAACACCCAAGATGTTCATCCACTGTTCAAGCTAGTGATCAGCTTCAGGAAGAATTCCCTGAAAGTGATCAGAAACAGGAGCAAGGGATAGACATCTACCTGTGTAGCTGCAGAAAACAATTTTTGCACTTCCCGTTCTTCCTGTAAAAAAAAAATTGTGTGCTGCTCAGTCCATTGTATTTTAATGTATTTAAAGCTAGCCTTGGTGTATATATGTTTCTCTTACAGAAAATAAATAGTGTCTATGAAGAGGTTGATTTTTCCCCATATGTTGTTATTGTCATTGAAAATATTGTCTGTCTCTACCAGCACAGACTTGAGATGAGCAAAAATCTTAGCAAAGGAGAGTTTGTAAAAAGTTCATTGGCTTCCACCTTTATCCTAAGCAGGTTTATATCTTCTGTCTTTTAAAGAAGACATGAGTATTTCGAGGCTGGAAATTGAGTATTTAAAAAATACTGGAAGAACTATTACTGACTGGAGTGAAAATACTTTTTTTTGTTTTTTATGTCAGCAATGATTTTGTCAATTGAAGAGGAATATAGTCAGTGGGAGAAAAAAGAGAGGGAGCAGTAACAATCTTCTGCATAACAGAAGGAAGGGCATGTAAGCCCTTTTTATTGTCTAAGTTCTACATTAATCTTCAGAACTGTGTGAGGAAAAAGTGATGTTTCTCTCAACCTGGGAAGTAGATAGACAATGGCTGGTTTAACGCTCCAGAAAACTGCAGGGTTGATGAAGGCAGGTAAGTGAATGAATAATTCTGTCCAGCAGCTATCTAGTGCACTGGCTTGCTTCCTACACTCTGATCACCTGATGCTGGATTTAGGCAAAAGGGGCACTTTAAAATAGCTGCTGATTGTTTTTTGTGTAATGAAGAGCATAATCCCTTTCCCCTGAACCACGACACAAAGTGAGAGCAAGAAAGGCTTATGCTGTATTTGAAGCCAGTCATAGATGGGTCATGGGCTGATGACAGTCTTTAATGGAGAGGATTGATGATTTGCTCTGCACAAGTTATTGCTTGCTAACCCCTAGAATTAAGTTAATAAGGTTGTGAACTCAGCTAAACCACATCTGGATATGGTGCTTGTACTTTTTCTGTCAGGCTCAGTGATTAAGATGCCTCTAGCTTTTCATAGATTTGGATAGCCTTTCATTTTCAGCTGTTCTGTTTCCCATCAGCTGCTACACAGTGATGGGTCTCAACATGAAACATGCAATGTGCTGTCTAATTAATGAATGCATGATAACCATGTATTTATTACTGTTATTTGCAATTAAAAGATTAATGAGTGAAATTCAGTAGTGATGCAGAAAGTGCCAGGCCTCAGTCTCAGCAAGATCTATGGCATATTCAGAGTTTCAAGCATCTATGCTTTTGGTCTGGAAATTCAGCTGTTAAAACCTTTGGCTATCTGGTTTTTCCTAGCATGTTGATTATCTCTCATAGTGAATGATGAGCATTACATATTTATAAACTTTCTCCAGTTGAAAATATGGAAAAACACTATGGAAAGGACTTCAGGATTCAGAAAAATACTGTTTGAGTTGAGTTGCAATTCATACCGGATTTCTACACTTCACGCTGGATTTCGGCATTTAAAATGCTTTAATAATGTGCATTTTTACATGTATATGTTTTCACTGTCTGGGACACTGTCATATCTTTTTTACTTCTGACTGCTGACAAAAAGAAATAAATCAAATATAATTTGTGTTGCTGAAAGGAAATGTCTACTTGTCCAACATATGCAAATGAAGCCTACTTTAACATAGATGTTGACTCAATTACAGCTCTTCAGCTGCCTTCCTATTCTAAAATACAATACATACAAGAACACCTGTGTTCTTACTAGAACAATGTCGGAGCAGACAAGTGTGTGAGAAGCTGAACTGCCCACTGCAGACCTGCTGCACCAGCTCCAGAGAGCCACCCCTTCTTCCAGTTCCTCAGGTCATGCCTGGGGGACTGACAGAAAGCTCCTGCAGCATATTCTGAATGCAAAATCGCAGGACTTGGTAACTCAACAAGGAAATCAAATCCTCAAATGGAAGAAGCGGGATGAAGATCATCATCCTTGTAGCACTGTCCCAACAGAGCCAAAGGGTGTAGAGGGTTTGTGCTTCTCTGACTTGATGCCAGCACTGAGTGCTGCTTCAGCAACATCCTGCACAGTGCCAGTGAAAACTTCTGTAATTCATTCCTGACCTACTGCTGCAGTTCATAACAAGATGCTGATTTTTTTGTTTTGCTAATCCCAATGTACTAGTTAATAAATTTTATCCACAATTATATTTATTTAAAGCACTGCAAAAACAGAAAAAAAAAAGCTTTTGTAACTTTTAGTCCAGTGGTTTCCTTGCAAAATAACTACTTAAAACATATTTCTTTTTACTACATACAAAAAATAATTACATATTATACATGCATTTTGTAAAATTCATTCACTTTAAAAAAACCCACAACTATCAATGGGAAAAATGTGATTAATATGTCAAAAAGAGGAAATTCTGTTTTCCATTGCATATCATATCATGACTATTGCTATTGTTGAACTAAATAAAAAGAAAATACACTTATTCACTTTCTCTTCCCCTCCTACTCCAGCTGTCAGGTGACTCGCAATTTGGCCTGCTAAATGGTTTGTAGTATCTTAACACATTATATAAATATCTGAAAGTTTATATAGTGTGTTGTGCTGCTAGTTATAAATAGTCCAAGACTTGTTACACCATCAAAGCTGAGGAGTAAGCCAAGACACACATATTAAGCTTCTTTGACTCTTTTATAAAGCTTCTTGTTTAACGTGAAAATCTCAAGGACATGCGTCCCCAGGGGTGGTTGTCTTATGCTCTAGTAATGGAGATTAAATTTGTGGTAGTTAGCTAGCTAGCTCTTTTTCTAACAAGGAAACTAAAATTCATTAAAAACTAATTAGGAATGTATAGGAGGTTAATACTCCATGTTAAGCCTTATTAATGTGAGATAAGTAATTCATAAAGTATCAAAGGACTGCAATGGACAGAATTAAGAAGAATTATACCACCAAAAACTGCATTAAAGCAACATTAAGGGTCTTGTTTGAGCTTGAAAAACTCAGGAAATTCAGAGTTAAAGCTAAATCTCTGTTGCCAGCTCCCTTTTTTATGCTGGGGTAATGCCCATGATGGTCCTCCATTAAGAAGACTCAGAGTACATCATTAGGCATTCCTTTTCTACAACTGAAGCTTCAGTATTAATTAAAAGAAAAATAAATCTTAAAGAATATGGATTATTGACCAAATGACTTCACATTCTTAGGATGCTTTACATGCAAATTATTGGCTAGATCTGAGAAATGTTTCTTCAGATCGTGCTGTTACAGTGGTTTCCAAGGCACAGTGACTTGCAGTTTTAGTAGTCAATAAAACTATCAGGCAGTAATACTTGTTTTCTAAAGCATAGTGTTTTGAATGTCATAAATTTCTAAATCAAAAAATAATTATTTTAATTTGTTTGGGCTTTTGGGGTTTTTTTGGTGTAATAATAGACGTCTTTCAGTCTGACTTTACAGAGTAATTTAAAGTGAACAATAGTTTTCAAAATCATACAATATTGTGTAGAAAATAATTAGCATTGTGGTGCTCCAACCTCTACCCATATTCAGCCCCCTTCCAACTTCACCACTGCAGCTGCAGTGAAGGCACATATGCTAATGTCCCCCACCCTGAGCACTTCTGCCCCCTTTTAAATCACAGTAAATGCTGATGCAAATGTCAACCACAGTCCCATCACACTAAAGCACTTAACTAGAAAATCATGTACAAGCTTTCTTCAGCAGTGTAAGAATTACTGAAATGACATTTAGGTGAGGGATTAGAAACTAGCATTTGTGGCATCCTATGCTTAGTGAAACCTTGTCGAGTGGGAGGAGAGTGAAAAGGAACAACGGAAGGAAACTATATGTGTAGCAAACCCATGCATATGTTCCTTACCATTCCAGTAGCAAATCCCAAAAAAGGAAAGTAGACAAATCTCAATGATTTTTTTGACCCCAGAAAAAGGACTTTTAGATCATAGACAGTCAAAAGAACTGCTTGCTCCTGCACATGGATAGAAATGCCAGGGAAAGCTGGCCTTCTGTAGCCTATTGCATGAGTAAGATTTGAGGGGGTATTTCTCCCAGGCACCTGCCTCCATTAAAAATGAAGTGCAGGCAATAGATTTTTAATTGAAGTGAATTAGCATTTGTATGTTTCACTGCATAAGTGAATTTTAAAGCTGATTTGAGTGATAAGAAAGTAAGAAGATTTGACAACTTAAACACATAAGAAATACTAATACCTTACATTTTTAAGTGCTTTTTATCCCAAAGGAGCTCTAAGTGCTTTATAAGCTGTGTAGATGAATTACTTCATGCATGGCTGAAGTGCAGCCACCTCTCCCAGAGAAAACGGGACTGGCTTTACAGCACGCAGCTTTGTGATGCAGTAGGGGAGGATGCTGCAATGGATCGGGATTATTGCAGCTCTCCTCTGTCTACTCAGATAAGAACATCTCTCACGTGCCTGCTTTTGATTCCACCTCCTAAATAATAAAGTTCAAGTCATTTTTTTGGACACTGAAAATGATGGCTGGGCCAGTAGATGAGCGCACGCCTTGGGAGGGAAATTGAAAACTATTTCATGAAGACCCTAAGTCTGTGACCCCACAGCTGCCTGTGGAGGTATTCTCCTTTGTACCAGAGAACATACATGAAATTCTCTGAACTTGTTGGAGCCTCAGGTAGAGACAGTTCTGAGCTCTCTGAAAATTTGTGCACATCTAAGATCCTTGAGGAAATTGTGTAGCTATTTTGATAGCGTGTGAGACAGATGAGATGAGGTTTCTTGGGGGGATTTCTCCTATTCCAATTCCTTTTCTTTGTACTGTACAGTATTTTAGCTTTTTTTTATGTGCATTGCTTAACTTCACCTGTATATACTTCAGTATATTGACAATAAGTTGTGTGAAAACTAGAAAAATTAGTTTTCTCAGACTTAAAAGTATGGAAATCAAAATCCCACCATTATTGGTTAAAATTAGCATATTTATAGCCATTCTAACATGAAAAAGTTATAAAATACTAAGGAAACAGGAATTCTTTTGCCACTGAATAGAAAAAAAACTGATTCAATGAATTCAAAGTGGACAAGTGGATTTCTTTTTCAAAATAATGTTGACAAATCATTAGAGATTTTGTCTCTCAATTATTGCAAAAGTAAAAACATACAATATTCTTTATATTAGTAATAATATATGCACCACATCCTGCTACTTGCCTGATGTTGAACTGAAGTTCTCTTAGTGTTTAATAGAAATTTAGAAGGTCTGCAGGTTCATTTTGCAAAACTTTTGCAGACTAAAGGGAATAGTATTTACTTGTTGCTCCTCTACAGAATCTAATAATTAGCTGCTTAATTAGAGTATGCTTTGGAGGGGAAAAATCAAAACAAAGCAAACAAAAAAACCTAAACAAATACATCATCTTCATTTACTAATTTAACAACCACTCAGGATATAAAAATCCACTTCATCACTTGGTAAGGTGATATTCCAGGTATTCGCTTAATTTCTAGACAAGTTTGTCCCTCATGACCTTCAAAGACCACAGAGACCTCTACTTTAGCCTTTTATAGAGCATGATTGAGTAATCTTTTAGGTGGCATTCCTCAATATTTTCATCTGAAGTCATTTTTGTGGCATTTCTCTAAACCCTGACTGATCTTTCAATATTTTTCAGCAGATCAGACCTCAGAGTAGCATATACCACATATGAGCTAACTGTGCATACAGTAGTCTCTTTTCTCTGCTTATTGCCTTATCTCTTTCAGCTTTGTTTTCACACAAAGTGATGCATTTTCCACAAACAGATAAGCACATAAAGCATATGCACAAACTTCTGTTGGCAGTAGTTGTTTTGCTCATCTTTTGGATACACAGCTACTGCAAACAAAGGCAAGGAGCAAATCTCAGTTTTACAACAACAGAGGTGCTTAATTAACAACCTGCCCAAACCTTTAGGTTCTCCTGCAGAACTTGGCTGACAGTTTTTCAGTGTATGGCAGAGCTCTCTTGACAAAAATAGAGTATATGCCCCTTTTCCTCAGCCACATGTATAGGCTGAAGAACGCAGCACTTTAAGAAGCATCTTGGAACCTATTAGGTTGGTATTCCTGGGATATAGTGTTGTTTGTGGGGTATGGAAAGTCAGACCTCATTACAGAAAAAATCCTTCCAAAGAAGACTTCCAAATATATTTTTCTTCAAGAAGCAAAAAATAGTTAAAACAGTTGATCATACTGAACTGTTCATCTTCTGTATCCACTTAATATCAGAAGATTTATAGGAACAGGTGATCCTAAACTTGAAGCTTTGAGCACAAAAAAGTATGTTTGAATTTTTATTCTATCCAAAAAGGAATAGTTTATCCACATACATCTTATCAACAGTTTGTTTAAATTCCTTTTTTTTTTTTTTTTTGGTGGAATATCCAAGTAAAAAACCACCAACTATAGTTTGATTTTATTATTTTCATTAATTTCTATTAAAAACAGTAGAGAAACTGGACAAAAAGAGAACACAACTGCTTATAAGAACTATGGTCAACATGAGCTCCTTTGTTTCTGTTGTATGTGCCATTTACAAGTAGACTTGTAAAATGTAAAATGTACTGTGGTACATCCGCTGGGCACACCACTGCCCAGCCACCTGAGAAACACATGAAGCAAAATACATTTAAAATGTGTTTCAAGTCCAAAACACAGGGCTAGTTTGCAGAAATGTAAAGAAGTCACAGAATCACAAAATGTTGGAAGGGTCCCATCAGGATCACTGAGTTCAGCTCCTTTCCCTGCATCAGATGCTGAAGGATTCAGATGAACATGTTTGTCAGACATTTCTCAGCAGCAGTGTAGGAATTCAGAATGTTCAAGGACATTTTTCAGTCCTACTGTGGTTGATCTTCATTTTCAAATGCCTCAGCAACTTTGAAAACCAATTCCAGAATAAGTAAAGCTATTGTGTTAATAAAATAGAAATTTAGGAAGATTTCTCCAGACTTTACTAAGTACCCACTAGACACATTCCAGTCACTGAAATGAAAGATTTTTAGAGAGAGAATAATATGAGAAGAATATTTCAAATAAAATTTAATCTCTCCCTTGGCTCACAGAAAGCAGACAAATCAATACTTTTTTCAAATTTAAGTAAGATATACGCCTCAAATTAGGTAGAACGACACACTGAGTCTTTGAAATTCTTTGAAGACCATCATAAAATGGAATAAATATACTTTCAGGGAAAAAAAGCACAACTTAAATTCTTCTGTTTTTAGTATAGAAGTCTTTCCCAAAGTCACATTCTCAGGAAAAATTAAGCTGCCGCTAGAGTTATTGTCTAGATGAAAACTTTGAAATTAATTTTCTATCATGACATTCACACAAAGTATAGTGTGGGGGTGAGTGGTTCTTACTGCGAAGGGTGTTGGCAGAGCCTTGACTGTCTCATTTAAGTGCCTCTGCATCAAGGACTTTTCGTAACCCTGTCATCAAGTTGCTTTCTGTCTTACGTGAAATATATCACCATTCAGTGCAACAACTCAAGTTCCAAGTCTAATGTGATTTTTTTTTGACGTCTCTATAACTAAAATTCATTTGCTCAAAATTTGAACCACACTGTAGAATTCCATGAGTGAATATCCCTAGAAATTTTTGTTGGGGGCTTTCTGGTGTTAATTTTAAGCTGTAGTAAAAGTTCTTTGGTGCAAGGAGTGATGTGCTTAGAAGTTAGGCATCTGTCTTTTGAATGGGAATCAGTATTGTGTAAGGAGGACTTAAAGTAGAAGTCAAGTAAACTCAGCTTGAGGAGTTGACCTGTTTACCAAAATATTTCAAATAAAATTATCTGACATGAGGTAAGGGAGTCAAAACCTTGCATTTCTGGCAAAAGAGAATCTTCTTTGTTTCCTGGTCTTTTCTCCACTCCTGACATGCACTTTCCATCTTCTCTGTAGTTCTTCAGGCTCCATTGGAGCTGATTTTTTTCACTATTCTGGAAGAAAATTAAACCAGCAAGAAAAGAATGACAATTTACCTTGAATTCAGTGAATTGAAGTAGCAAATGATGGACTTTAGTGAAAACCAAGGCTTGTGTGAGGGAGGAGGTCTGGCAACATGACCAGGAGCAGAGCAGGAGGAACAGGGAGATGAGCTGGTGTGCGTTGGGAAAGCCAGAGTGAGTCAGAGAGACACAACGCTGTCTTTCACAGCTGGAGTTTCCCTGTCAGGGCTGCCTCCACTCATTTTTGTCAAAACCTGTCCAGGGCTTAGTTACTGAATCAGTTTTATTCTTCTCTTGAAATACAGCCAAAGAAGAGGATAGAGCAGCTGTGGTCTGGATTTAGTCAACTCTTGAACCAGGCACAGGAATACCTACTTTCACAACCTTGACAAGTTTTAGGGAATACATAGATTTCTAGGTTGCAGTACTGCCAGAGAGCAATATAACTTACACTTTTTGTGAAAGACAGTGGCTCATGTCACGTGTCAAAGGAAACTTAAACTTTTTTTCCCCCTCCTCCTTTTTTCTTTCTCTTTCTTTTTTTTTTTTTTTTTATTTTAATTTTACTTTTTAAAAGAATTTTCTTAAGCATTCTGCCTAAATTTAAATTTAGCTGCACACACTATTTGGGTCTTGCCCTTTGCTCTATTTATAGCTCCCCCGAATTATAGTGTAACAAAATATAAATCCTGCAGAGACCATTGCAAGATGACAGAACAGTTCCCAATGTTTAGAAGGGAACCTAGAATATGAGATCTCATGTTAGCAACTGGCTGAGCAGTTCCTGCACTCTGTCTGTTAAACACCTATTGGGGGACCCAGCCACTGGTCACCTGGGAGCTTCCTGTGTGGGCAAGATTGCCTTTAATTGTGAAATACCCAGTTGGATCTCTAGGTACAAGAACCTACAGTTTTATGTGTATAAAGCTCAGCCTAGAATCTCCTACGCTTTTAAACCCTGTCCTTAGAGCTGCAGTGAAGTTCAGAGCCTTTTTGAGTAATGCTTTATCATCAACTTGAGTACCTTAGGTATGGTGCAGATCTTCTGAAATCATGATTGCTTTTGCTTGAGAAAAAAGCAGAAGGGGACAAAGAGCAGCAGAAAACTGAATGTGCATGACTATAATGCCTAGAGCAGCCCAGGGGGGACCCAGACAGCCCCTTGGAGGATCAGCACAGCCCTCTAGAGTGCTCTAGCTCAGTCTTTTCCCTGCAAAGTGAGATAAAGAGATAATTTCTCCCTCTTCAGTGAGAAAAAAAATAAGAGTTGCCTCTTATCTCTGTAGACACTTGCTGCATCAGATCCCTCAACTTGAGGCATAAGGGCAAATTACTATTCTTTTATAATCTCCTTCAGCACGACTTCCATCTGGGAACAGTGGGCCCTGGCAGCGCCTGTTCCAGGCACCCCCTGGGCTCCAGCTTCCCCATCAGCCCAGCTGTGAGTGTTCCACTGGCCCAGCACCTCCCTCAGGGCCTGCCTTCCCTTTGCCAGCCCTGTATGAGGCTGTCTGAGTTTCAGCCCAAGCTGGAGAGCAGGCAACACGAGGCAGCACTGATTTAGCAGTCCAGGCAGAAACTGCTGTTTGCAGCAGGGTGCTGTCTGTAGGCTGCTCTTCACCATGGCCAAGGTAACAGTAAGTGGAACTAATGTGATTGTACAATCTAGTTTTGGTGCCAGCTCTGTTTTAAAAGCAAGCCTCAATTTAACTTATATGCAATTAAAGAGGTTTGTTTATATAAATATATTTATGCAGCTGACCTACACATTTGTCACCTTTGGTACCTGGAACCACTCTTTGCCTGAGGTACTTTTCTCAAAGACAATTATCATATTTGGAGGACTCCAGGGATAGAAAATGTTATTTATATTAGATCAGGGTGTAATTTGAATTAAGAATAATTGATGCAAAAAAGCAACAGAAAACCTGATTAAAAAATCACTAATAATCCATGTGATCATGTCTACAGGCATTGTGCTTTGTTTAGTCTGATACCAGGGAAACTATATTGTAGGCTGTAAGACCATTTTTGGGTCACTAGCTGTATGATATTTATAAATGTATGACCTTTGCACAGGACTGTGTTGCCTCAGCCCGATCATCTCCCTATCCATTCACCCTCTCAACTGAAAGAAGCTAACAAGTACTACTTGCAAAGGATTTGCATATGGTTTGTGAAAACTCTCTTCCTGGGGCCTGAGACCACAATCAGAGTTCACAACTGAAGTGCCTTCTAATAAGCAATAAGTTTTGATTATTACTCACAAAACTATCAGTCCTGTCAAATCTAGGAAATCTGAGTGAAGCATTAGTTTCTATTTTTTTTTTTGTACAAAAAATTAGACAAACTAATATCATTAAAGTGAAAAAGCTCAAAATTCAGAAAAGAATACGTGAAGAATGAAAACAAAGTCTAATAAGGAGTTCTGATGTAAGCAAAGCCAAGGGGGAGGAAAGAGCAAGTTTCAATTCTTCCTTTCAGCTCTGCCAGTTTAACAAAGACCACTTTATTCATGATTGTGGGGACGGGGCTGAGCTTTAGTTGCTGATTTTTTCAGCTAAGTCTGAAACTTGTGCCAGCAAATGCTTCTTTTTTTACAAGAAAAGTGGTTCCCAGTATTATATATGCATATTTGGAAGAGTGCCAAAGCATTAGATGTCTCTGAACAGATAATAAAGAAAATGTCTCTATACACTACCAACTGTAGATCTCTGTCCTTTCTTTAACTTTTGCATTGTTCTTAGGGAAGGGCAGAAGAGTAAGCTGAATTGTTCCCACAGCCAGTTAGTCACTTTCTCAGCAAGTGATTTTCTGGTTAAGACAAACTTGTGCACTCTTGTTTGCAGACAGCTAAACAGCTAAACCTCAGACATGTAGAACGGTGCAAAAATTGAGATGGGATGAGAGGGAGAAAGGAAAAGATGATGTTCATTATATAAAATAAGGGTGAAAAGGAAGATGAAAAATGCAGCTTCAGTTTTAGCAGACTCGTTTGTCTTTAACAAGGGAGAGAGCTTCAGGCTTTTTCTTCTCCTTCTCAGTAATTTTTATGCACATATAAACAGTTCTTGTGAAAATGCCTAAGTGCACTGTATTCCCACAGGTACCACTGGATCTGTTACATCTTCAGATTTATGAATAAAGTGATTAATAAATCACTCCACAGAGATAAGGCAGTTACTTCTTAGCAACACAAAAAATATTAAACTGAAAAGTAAATAAGGAAAGCAACATATTGTAGAATCATAGAATAATGTGGGATGGAAGGGGACTTTAAAAAGTCAGCTAGTCCAACCCCCCCTGCTACGAGCAGGGATGTCATCAATTTAGTCAGGTTGCTCAGAGCCCTGTCCAGCCTGACCTTGAATATTTCTAGGGGTGGGGCATAAACCACCTCTCTGGGCAACTTGTTGCCATGGTTCATCATCCTCATTGCGAGACATTTCTTCATAAATCTAATCTAAATCAACTCCCTTCTAGTTTAAAACCATTACCCCTTGTCCTATTGCAACAGGCCCTGCTAAAATGTTTATCCCCATCTGTCTTACAGACATCCTTTAACTACTGAAAGGCTGCATGATAGAAATAATATGTTATTTTTATTGTTTATTATTTTGGTCAAGATGGAACTGTGATTTCTTGTATATGTGTATTTTTTTAGGAAAAACTTCAAATGCTTGGCATTACTATATTGTTTTGCACTCTGCATTGGAGTATGAATAGTCAAATAAGAGATCCTGACAAAGTTATTACTTATTTATTATGCCCTGTATTTGTATTTAATTTGTCATCATACTGATATAGCTACAAACACAATGAAGCATAACAAAAACATGTGAAACAAAAACTGTTCTTGAATTTAATTACTCATTTCCATTAATTTTGACAATAACATTGCACTGTTTTGACTTGTTTTCACAATTGCTTACATGTTTCTAAAGCTATAATTCAGGTTTTTCTAAAGAATAGATTTAACGTGAAAAAATTACCACATGTAGCTGTAAACCCTCCCACAAGGATTTTGTATGATTATACAACTTTGACTGAGGAAGGAAGGGATTGGAAGACATTACCAGTATCCTGTGTTGTTAGGTAATTAGATTATCATTTCTTTCTATCTCTCTGTTTTTTTTAATTAACATGGTGGTTCTAAGAATGAGGTGGTACCTTTATTTACCTACCTATTCATTTTTCTTATCTTGAAAATTAGGTCCCTATGCTATAGTGAAGTGCTATAGTAAAACTCTAGAAGCAGATTGAAGGAGTACTCAGGCTTACAAAAAATACTTTTATGAGATACATAGATTAAGTTTTAAATAGCAAAATTAAAGAAAACTAATTCCCTTCAGCTCTGTTGTGTGGAATGATGGAAAATAGAATTGTTGAGCACATCCAGTTGCTGTGTCTCTCGCCAGCCATCAACCATCTGACATAACTGGAATTTCTGATTAAGTAAAATATAGAAAGTGACCATCCCTAGGTAAAATATTTAAAGAGATCAAGTCTTCTAAGTCACAAATCTATATGAATGATTACTGAGAAAATTCCTCAGTGAAAAAAAAAAAGAAAATAAATTGTAAAAAAAAAGCAAATTGGAACCTACAGTTATCAAGTATCCATCTTATAATGAGGGAGGTCACTTCAAAAACAGAGAGCATTTTTTCCCAAGTTTCAGTTCTGTGTTACAACTGGGAAGAAACTAGCGGCAAAAGAGTAAACCATACCCCTAGCAAAAAAAGGGAAAGCTGAAATATCAGGAGTGCAGTATCGGGGGGAAAACAGCTGTTATCTTAAAGTGTTTTGCCTGCTTGTCTATTGCCTTGGAAATTTTGTATTTCTTCCTCCTTTCTCCATTATGTGTAAGATATCACAGTAGGAAAACAGAGACACTGCAGATCTTTTCATTCACATTCATAGCAGGCAAAGGTAAGGGGTTTTTTTTCTGATAAGGCAAGTACAGTGTGTACAGGTGGACGTGCTGAAAAACTATACTGCCTTTTAGCATGAAAATGTTGCAGATAAGCCATCTGTCAAATATAGGAAACATTCCACAGGACACATTTTAAGTGCTTCACCAGAAGATTCACAGACCTCTGAAATTCTTGATTATGCCTATTTGAAGATGGCATCCTTGGGTGCTTTCTCCTCCCCTTTGCCTATCCAGACATCAGTCCTTGACTTTTACCCATTATTTTTTTTAAAACATGACAAAATAGAAATGTGTAATATATGACTCCATAAATTGCAGCTTTTCCCCTGATGGCTCAGTTTTGGCTGGGACGGTGTTAATATTCTGCCTGGTAGCTGGTTTGGACTGAGTGACGGTAATGCTGATAACGCCCTGATGTTTCAGTTGTTGCTAAGTCGTGCATACTCTGAGCCAAGGACTTTTCCATCTGCCATGCTCTGCCCGAGAGGCAGTGCTTAAGAGGCTGGGAGGGAGATTGGACAGCTGATCAAACCAGCTAAAGGGATATTGCATAGCTTGGAATGTCCTGCTCAGTGTGTAAACTGGGGGGCACTGGCCAGGAGGCTCTGGCCACTGCTGGGGGGCAGGCTGGGTATCAGCCAAAGGGCAATGAGCAGTTGTTTTGTGTATCACTTGTCCTTCTTGGGCTTGCTTTCTTTCTTTCTCTTTGTTGTTCCCCTTTTCATTATTACTATATAATATTATTATTAATTATTTCAATTATTAAACTGTTCTTATATCAAACCATGTGTCTGGTGTTTTTTGCCAATTTTTATCCCCATCCCACTGGTGGGGGCAGGAGGTGAGCAACCAGCTGCATGAGACTTAGTTGCCAGCTGGAGTTAAACCATGACACTTGATTATAAAAGAATACAAAAGCAAAAATTATTAGCAGAAGATTGAAAGCAGAAGATTCTTGTGCATATATGTACGTGTTTTATATATTTTAACAGCATATTTATGAGTTATCTTGAATATTAATTTTCCAGAAGTCAAAATTCCCTTTAGATCTAGACCAAAAGGGTGCTGCTAATTGACTAAGAGTCAGGCAACATGAGTTTTTGAACTGTTTTATTCGTGTCAATACATGGAATCATTGATTTTGTGGGTTTCATTCATCCTTTTTTCCTCCCTGAAATGCAGATATTTTCTATCCCTAAAACCTACAGATAAATTTATTTTCATTTTTTTTCAAAACCACCAGCATATAAAAAATGAGTACTGTTTTATTCTTCAAGAACAGCACAATAGCTCTTGCTTCATACAAGATTTTAAAAATGTGAAAATTGGAACACGCAAATTGCTTAAATCTACACAGAAGGCTGGAAATCAAGCTCTTAAATTCTTGTAAAATTGGAAGATTGTACTCATTACGTTCTTGAATTTTGAACTGATTGAAATATTCTGTGGTATGAGAAACAAGTTGGTTTCTGATTGCAGGAACTTTGTCTACAACTGGAGAAAATCCTAAATTAGAGATATATATCACATACATGGTATAGCATCTGCATCACGCTTCAGTTATGCAACCTAACTGGTCTCTTTCAGGACTTCTAGAAGTATTTATTTTGAAACAGTTTCTTGAACAGATTGATTAGAAGCAAGAGTACCACCATAAACTGCCAATTTCTAATATACTTCCTAGGAGTGTGCGACATTTCTGTATCTGACCAATTAGGGATTCTATTCACAATGATTGGACTTTTCAATCAGTCAGAGGAGCTTCATAATGCTGCTGTGTTTGAATCTTATGGAGATATTCTCAATCGTAAACCACTAGAGAGATCTAAATTTAGCCTGATGAATTCCATCCCAAGAGAATCAGTGCTGTTACATAAACCCACAGATTTGTTTCAGAGTGAATAGAAGAGGTAGGAACCTTAGACTTTCAGTCAGAAATTCTGTCAGAAATTCTGTTCCATTTTCATATAAATTTATTTCTTTTGCTGAGTGTTTGACGCTAGAGATTTTGGAATTGATTTATGTTACTTTTAATGCAAGCCCTTGACGCCTGCTTGGGATTGTATGTCATTTAATGCCAGTTCCACACTGAAGCATAGTGAAAAAGGATAACAGGTAACACGTACAAATTTCTTGAAGGTGTAGCTGACACCTTGAAGTTTGCACATTATCATTTAGTTCCTGAAGGGTGAAAGAAGATAGAACTTGCATTTAACGTTCTGTCTAAAGTGTTTTCCTACCATGTAATGTATCTGGACATTTTGCTCAATAATTCTTAGAAAGGTTGCAATTCACAACTAAATCCCAGTATCAGTTTTTGAAGATTGAATGGAGGCTATAACAAGGGCTTAGCTTGCTCTACTGGGTGATCTTGCAATTTAAAAATATCCAAGCACAAAGTGAAATACCTACTTTAATGCAGTAATAATGTAGGTCTTGATGTGATCATTGCTAATGTGTTTCATTATCTCACTATCTTCTTCACTGAAGACTATCTTTCTCTTATTGTTTCCTTTTTTTCACTCAGTTAATATGTTTATATATGTTGCTAAATTTTGTGCTTTTCATCTTTCTCTCTGTCTGCTAATCCTCTTGCAGATTAGAAACTATTGAAATTCACGAGGAAATCAATGTACCTCTGAGAGCTCTGGCATTGAGGGTAACTTTTACAAATAGCAGATGCATTTTGTAGGAGAGCTCTCATTGGATCTTGTTTTTCAAAAATAAGATAGTTTTCAATATTTATTTTTGAGTAGAAATGTTTGAATTTTGAAGCTTTACATTGCTTTGTCTTGGTTCTTTGGGTCTTTGTTGTTTATCAGTACAATTTCTGAGAATGACAAGTAAATCAGCTTTCAGCAGTGGCATTTTGATGGTAGAACCTCTGTGTAAAAGATAACATTTAGTAAATACTTGTTCCTAATTAAAAAAAAAGTGCTCTCTGTTCTTTCTGTTATTGAAAATATTGTGGTTGAAACCCCAAAGTCTTCCTCTGCACTAGTTTAGAGAAGGATCTAGTTTAGTTAAGATCCATGGACAAATAGACTCAGACAACACTGTTGCTCAAATTCAGCCCCACTCTTCTTTCTCCCTCATGCAAAATTGCTCTTTAATTCAGTAAACATCTGAGTCTGATGGCTTTCTATTGCTACCTTATTCTTCAAACACAAATATCTGTGTGTGCATATTACCTAGGATTAGAAAACCATCCTTTCAATGGATGCTAATGCTAATGCAAGCAAGTGCAGTCTGTTTTACAGATACCTTAGAGTTTCAGAAGAAATTTGGTCTGCCCTTACAGTAATGATGTCTCAATTAATTTTTTAAGAAAAAGCAGAAAAATAATTTTATAACATGTGTCAGGTGTTTATATCAAACCTCACATGTTTATGTCAAGTAATAGCTACAGTTTTAATTACATGCATGCTACTGCACTTTTCATTTAATCCAAAAAATTTTTAGTGTTATTTAAAACTAACTTCCATTGAATTAAAATTTTACTTCTTCTGACAAGAATTGCACTCTTCATGCTGATCCCTGCTCCTATTTTTGAGCATGAGAACATTTTTTGGTCACATCACCAATCTGGAGATAGAAATATATGCTTAATTTATTCCTTTGCATACTGTAAAAGAAAGATGAAAACAAAATGTTCCTGGAAGCTGTAGTTTCAGGAAACAGAGGTTTTTGGAAAGTTACATATTTATAATGGTGTGTCAGCTGGCCACAGGGTCTGTTAGTCATGTTCGTTTTTGTGGTCTGATCCTGCCGTCAGGAAAAAGTACAGAAAAGCTCGTATTGATTGAGAAGGAGTTAACTTGCTGCTATAATGACACTGCTGACTAAATGGCTGTGGTTAAATTATCAGGAGTAATTGGAAAGAA
Organism: Cinnycerthia olivascens; assembly: GCA_035048155.1. Lineage (NCBI taxonomy): Eukaryota > Metazoa > Chordata > Aves > Passeriformes > Certhiidae > Cinnycerthia > Cinnycerthia olivascens. Next base: position 84,567,075 of record JAWWMU010000153.1, on the reverse strand, counting down.
TGAAGGAGGAAAAAAACCATGGAAAAACAAGATCCAATGAGAGCTCTCCTACAAAATGCATCTGCTATTTGTAAAAGTTACCCTCAATGCCAGAGCTCTCAGAGGTACATTGATTTCCTCGTGAATTTCAATAGTTTCTAATCACAAAGAAATTACTCAGCTTGCCTCTGTGACTAACATAAATATGTGGGAATAAGATTAAAGCACTACATACACTGATAAAATTCAGTCAAATTTTTAAATTGCCCTTGGGCCAGTAAACTAATAAGATATAGTGACCCACTTAAGCAGCTTGTATGAGAAAAAATCCTGCATAAAGTCAGCAAAACTCCATTTCTTTGCTGAGATGGTACTTGTGGTGTGCTAAGCCTGCTTTTTTTCAGCAGGACTGTCTTCTTTAAATGCATGGTTTGGCAGTATATTGCACAGAAGCTATGGAGTTAAACCACCTAATTTACCAGCTGTGAAAATGTTTCACTGAAAGATTTGACTGTATTTGGACAGTTTATATTTAAGTACTGAACAAATGATATATTTTTTTAAAAAGTATGATTGCCTGTGTGCCTCGATCTACTTCAAAAGACAAGAAAAAGAGATTAGGAGCTTTCTGTGTTTAGGATAAATGAAATATATGGTTAGTGCAAATACCACAGGCAAATGAAATTTCATGTAAAATCCAATGTTTTTTTTCCAATACTTACTACTTTGTGGTACCAGGGAAACTATAGTCATGGAAGTGTTACACATATCATTAATACATACTGCAAAAATCCACAATGAGCTGGATTTATGGCCAGAAAGTGGTTATAGCTGTGAAAATAATCAGTGTTACAGTGTGATAATTGGAGGCAAAATGAAAAAAAAAAGTGTTGCATAGATAAAAAGCCCCAGAACGTGAGTCTCAGGTGAAATAAACCATACTTTCCCCCTTCTATTGCCAGAGCTTATAGGAAGACTGGGATTAATTGTGAAGGTAATTTTTTTCTGAATGGCAGTGAAGCTAAATGCTGTAGCACAGGACTACAAACAGATGTAAAATCCATTTAAGGGTATGCAGCAAATGTGATTGCTGAAGGCCTGAATTTTGCATTGATTTCATAGAGATGATAGGTAGAAGCCCAAAGAGCACCTGCCAGCTAGTGAAAGACCTCTGTTTTTGCAGTGGGCAAATGAGTGACAATGAGCACTGTGGGTTGTATCTGTAGGGCAGATCAAATGGTCCCTCAGTGAATTTAAGAGGGTGACAATTATCTAGGATCTTGCCTTTTGAGAGCATTTGGAAAAGGAAGAGGAGAGATCTCCATAAGTGATTTAGGTGCCTAAAGTAAGAACTGTGCTATCTCAGCTTGCCAATAAGAATCTCTCATCTATTCATTCAGTAAAAATCATCTGGAAAAAAATGTCCACAAAGGCCTTCCAAATGCAGTAGTGCTTTCCAGATGCCAAATTCCAAGCTGAGATAACCCAAGAACTGCACAAGGAATTTAAAGGAATGTGAAATATATGCAACTTCTTTAAAGTTCACTAGAGTAATAACAAATGAGATAAGCTGCTGGTGTTCATAGAACGCACATATCCTCTCAAAAGTTACCTCTTGTTCTGCAGTGTATGATTTGGCAACTTCTTCTTTAAACAATGTTTTAAGGGTTACATCCTTTACTTGGCACATAGAGAATGAAGCACGAAATTTCCATTAACAATGATAGAAGCTGTGTGTCTAATTTCTCATTAACAGTTCTGGTTAGTGTACAGTCTTTAGTGCTAAGGCATGGGTTTAGTGTAGCCTCCTCTTTCTTTAATTACAAAATGCCCTCCAAACCTATAAAACCTTTACACCTATTAAGCTGTGTACTTTTAAAAATAATTCACCCATAGATGATGTAATTTAGATTTTTTTTTCCTTGATTGGCATTGAATTATAGCTTTAGGTACTGCAAATGGAGAATATAAAGACTGATTTAGAAGGTGGCTGTGTACCAAAGCTTTGCTTACCTTTCTTGCACCTTAAGCACCAATTAATTTCTTATAATCTGTTTTCTTCTAAAATTTTCCTAAGCGTTTTTATATCATTTAAAATTCGGTTTCATATGACACAAAGGCTAACATCTTTGAAGTGCAATTGTAAACCTCAGTGTGTACAGAGAGGTATACATGTATGATATCTATATCCCCTTGCCTTCAGCTATGTGTTTGAAATATACTTATCCCATTTGGAAGAGGAAGGAGTACTTACAGATCTAATATAGTCTCACTTAGTCACCTATTATTTATGAGATTGCTTTAGGCAAGTGTTTTCAGACATTCCTACCTAGAGCCAGTCATATTTTTTTGTACGTAGGCAATTTGACAGCAACCTTGCTTAGATAAGTGACTGCAGTCTTCATTGCATGTGCTGCTTTAGATGCAGGGGAAAGTAATAATCGTTTTGTCAAAAAACTTCACACATGGACTTTAGCTTTAGTGTTCCATAAGGCCATTTATGTGTTTAAATATGCCTGAAAACTTCACTTCACTTGTTAAATGAATTCCACAGATTATTACAAGCATTTGAAATTGTAACTCCTATTTCATAATACTGACCTACCTTTTTACAGCTTACACTATTAATATAGATGCGTGAAATAGTGATGATTATGAAATGGAGAATGTCCAACTAAAAGTTAACCAGTCAATAGAAATATAAACTATGGTACTGGGCTTTCCTAGGAGAAGGGGTACATAACACTGAATGCCTCATTTTTATAACATCCACCATCCATCAATGTCTTATCCGATAAAAGGCTGAGAAAGGAATTAATGTGTCAAAAGACTATATTTTGCAGCCCATAAAGCAACAAAGCATTTCTTCGTGGGTGAGCCTTAGCCTATGTTGTAGATAAAATTGCACTGACCTTTTATCTGTATTGACAAAGATTTCATTCAATAGAACTGATTTCTAACTTTTATACTTGAAAAAGTTGTATACTTCGACACCTTGGCAATCAGACCTTTTCAGCCCAGACAAAATACACAGGCAACAGGGGGAAGATGTTAGAAGCTCTCTTTAAAGATCAACAAAGAAAGGCACTTTAGAGAACACTGACAGGCTTCTAAGATTTTTACACTGCTGTTAATTTTATTCCAATTTTTCTTCTCAACACTTTTTTTTTTTTTTTTTTTAATGGGCATAAATACAATAGGTTTATCAAGGTTTGTGTACAACTTTGAAGTTGATCTGATTTTCTTTTTAGGGTCTGTATGGAAATGACTAAACATTAGTGTTTCTTATTCCTTAGATTTCTTTCTCAGGTTTTCAAATATTCTAAATGTATCAAAAGCATAATTAAATTGTGAACCAGAGAACAGCCAGATATTATCATCCATCAACTTGTCAGTAGATACCAAGCAGAAGCATAACCTATTTTATGTGCTGCTAGCTTGTCTCTTCTAAGTCCAGTGCCTACATGCCCTATATTAATGAATCAGATAAAACCCTTATTTTTATGATACCGCATGAGCCATTCTGTGTACTTTAAAAATATATTTTAATAGTACATGGATTGTTTGGCTTCCAAGCAGTGTTTAGTAAGTGTCATCATATGTACTGGATTAATATCCAGGAAGCTCTATTTCTATTTCTGCCTTCATCTCTTATTCACATGGGTACTTTAGATATAGAACTGAAACACTGAATATTTCAGCTTCCCATCTTTAAAAAATGAGAATAATTTTGGAAAACATTTGCTACAGTAATTTAGTGTCTGTGGATTGGATCTGCCACAGAAGTGCTAGATATTATGCACAGTTTCACTTCATGTAAATGAGACTGGGGCAAGCACTTACTAAGAATATTGTTTTAAGTAAAGTGCTGCAATGTGTTCTTCTGAAATGTAGAAATGTTTTTGGCCACTTGGGTGAAGTTTTTTCCTTAGTCTTTCCTATCTCAGTCAAACAATAATTGCTACTGATTTGCTGAAATTCTGGCAGTAAAATCCAACCTTTTGTCCTGATTCCCTTGTTTGAAATGCTGACAAATTCATCTGGAAAAAAAAGAAATTTTAAAAATTATATTAGTATTAATTTTCTCAAATGATTGTCAAAATTCTGACATTTTTCTGGGCTTAAATCATTTAATACTTATGTCTGTAGTTACTGGTTGATGAAGAATACTCTAGGATGGAACTTAACTTGATATATGCAATGGAAAACTGTGTTAAAAAACATTTTATTAAGCTAGGACTTTAAACAAGTCAGATCCTCAGTGTAAGAATATTATGTAAATCAGGTCAGTTTTTTCCAAGCAGTGAAAACTAATGTCAGAAAATACATATTTTAGCATAAATTAGTTAGTGAAAAGTTCAATTCTTTTACAGTAGTGTGCCTGAAGCATTTGAATATGGGCATTTTGTCTGGTCATCATTAACACATGCCATAGGAGATTTCACTTCCTCACAGACATTATTTTCAAGACTTTTGCCATTCAACAAGGGCTTTTTAGCAACAGAACTTTTCTTCCATTATTCTCTGTCAGTATTCATGTATTTTCTTGCAACTTATATCAACCAAGTGTTTAAAAATTTTAAAGTTTGTTGTAAAAGCACTGTAAGTCTTTCTCGAAGAGGAGGAGGAGATGAATGAAGAAAAGGATCACTGAAGGATTGCAGAGAAAATATCTGCCCTTTCTATTGTTTCCAAGAGGAAACAGTCTTAGCCATATTCCAAATTCTTTCATTCTTAAAAAATACGAAATTAAAAATGACATTTTTTTATTTTCTATACATAAGTGGGCAAAACTTACAAAAGAAAGTTTTGAAATTCTAAACGACATGCATACTTGTATTTGGGAAGTTATTTTTAGTTACAGCTGAAGAATTCAATTGACAATTTTAGCCTACTAGTAAACTTTAAAAATAAAGCTTTGGGGTAAAAATAAATCCTTAAATTCAAAAAGTTTTGTACATAGGGGAAACAAAATCCTCCCAAACCAAAAGACAACAGATTGACATCATATATGCATAATATGAGGGCTGGAATAGGCCATACAGTCATCTAGTCTACTTCTGTACTCCAGGCTGCATAGAGTCTGCTATGACACTTATTCTTGACAGGTGTTTCCTGAACTTGTAATGTATGACAACACCATCACCACCACAATCCCTTTTTAAGTGTTCATGGGCAATACATTGCAATACTACACAACTCTTGTCACTGGCAAGGTTTTACTAGTTTTTGTTTGAATCCTTACTGCCACTCAATTTCTTATTGCGACTGTTCCTTCTTCTATCAGCTGTGGACATACAAAAAATATTTCCTTATTTTTGGCAAGAATTTTTTACATTTTGTGAGCATTACTATCCTATCTTCCTCTTTCTGCAACTGAGCAAATTCAGTTGTGTCAGGCTCGGTTAGCAGATAAGACATTTGGTCTGGTCATTCTTGTTATCATCCTTTAGCTGGTACTTGTCTCTTTCTTGAATTGCAGTGCCTAAAACTGTCCTGCATTTGAAGTCTTTCCCATCTCGAGACTAACAATATGAATTCATGTGGTGTGCAAGATTCATTCATGTCTAACCAACCCAGTATGGTGTATGCATTCTTCACAGAAGAGTGATATATTTTACCCATTTCTTAGCAATTGCATTTGCTGTGTCTTGTAGTGACATAGTTAATTTTTTCCATGTAGATCATTTTTCATTTCTCTCTTTTGAATGCATTCCTCTCTTTTTAAAAATTCCTCCAACTTTCAATGTACTCTTGAGGTGTAATCCTGTCTTCCAGTGTGACTGGAATGTCTGTGCACCTGGTTCCCATCTTCTGTCTTAATAAGAACTTTCACTTTTCCATCATACATTTTGTTAATGAAAATATTTTCAAAAGTAGACCTAAATTGACACCAAAGCATGTCAGCAAGCCTATGATATATCCTTTCACATCCATAACAGACCACTGTAGTTAGTGAATATGATTATCTTGTCAGCTTTATATCCAACCATACAGCTACCTTATTTTTTGTCTTTCTTATTAAACTTTCATTTATTCATATTCTATATACACTTTTTTTTTTATGAGCATCTGTTATTTCATTAAATCATTACCTTAATTATTCTGCATTTGCATGCCAGCACCTAAAGCATCAGATTAATCACTGCTGTCTTCTTGACAAAGTCTCTGATTATGTCCCACTTTTTCTCATTTCTGGGTCCATTTCCTAGTTCATGTACCTTTTACTTTAAAGACTGAGGGGACAATATAGCATGTTATAAGGGCAGTGTGGAACTGGAGGATGGCTGTCACAGAGAAGCTGTTTGGAAGGGATCTCTGAAGATTGCCTCGATTATCTGCTCTGAGCAGGAGCGTCCCTGCACTCGGTCAGATGAGTTTCGGCTTTATCGACCCCGTCTTGGAAACCACCAAAGGTGAAGGTGCCACAGCCTTTCTGAGCTGTCTGTTCCACATGTTTCTGTGGACATGTGTGTTTATGGGGCTGTGTGTTATCTCCTAATGTCCAACCTGAGACTCCTAGGCATCAATTTTTTGGCATTTTCCCCCCAAATGCACCAAAATGAGTTTGGCTCCAGCAGCCTCCTTACTGTGTTTTGGAAAGTCATAGGTGACTATCTCTGGAGGTACTGGCATTTTTCCTAGCAGGAACGATACACTGAAATAAAAACAATCACATTTCTATATGCTACAACAGAATTGTATTGTAAAACCAGCTATATCCACATTTTATAGTTTAGGTGTCCCTCCCATTGTATAAACCCAAAATATTTGAAAAATAGAACAATACTTCTGTTCCTTCCTGGACAAAGAGATAATTAAAAGCTAGGCTGAAAAATAATGATGTGAAAAAAAAAAATTGACTGTGAAGAATCTCTACCCTTCACTGAAAAATTATGCTTAAATTTTTGACTTTTTATTAAAAAGTTACAAAGATTGTGTCTTTGTTTTAAATTTAATTCCCTTTCAGGTGTCAGAGCATGTTTTTAAAGTAGGAGCAGATTAAATGTAATTTCATAAACATATATAAAACTCTGCCAATGTATCTATGGCTAAGCCATAGAAAGACTGAAGTAAAAATAACGCAGTATTTAGATCTCAGAAATTCAAGTTTCTGCAATTGTGATAAAAACATCATAAAATACATTATGATAAATAGCACAGTGGATTTTACTTGGCTATAGTAGTAAAGTTTAAAAGTGTATATCTGCAAGCTAAAAATTAAAATCTAAAAATAAAGCCAGTAGGATATTAATATTTATATTGAACTTAGTGGCAGAAAAAAATGCCCTGAGCAAATTTCCTGCTTAAACATTGATGTAGTAAAATACCTTCAAGGTAGGATCTCAGACAGTGCTTTGAGTCTGTACTTAATGATATTAAATGTAAGAGAGTAAATTATGTACAAACCTGTAAAAAGATAAAAAATGCTGATGTGTATTGTAGCTCTCTGTGTGATGTAAATCAGAAGAGCAGTAGACATAATTCAGTGTAAAAAGAGTGAAGAAAAATCAGAACAATTTTTTAAAGTTAGATGATAAATATTTTTGTTAGATTTTGCAGAAATGTTACTGTTAGTTTTTTGATTATAGTATGTAAAATAAAATAATATTTTAAATTCCCACTTACTTTTGTGTTTCTCTGAATACTTTATATGCTGCCTACACACGAAAGGACCACTTCGCTTACTTTAAGGTTAAGCTGAAACAAAGCATTTTTCAAGAATACACAGCTATGCTATACCATGTGAAGTGTAAAATATTTAAATTATATTGTGAGAATTAAGCTGCTGATGGCTAATTTAATTTTGGAAAGCTGCTACAGGATCTTCGAACACGTTAAAAGTAATGTATAGCAAATGAAAAACCATTGTGAAAAATTAGAGAGAAAGAGCAGAAACTTGGTCATGGTAGATGCAGCTGCATGAATGAAGCATGAGTTCTAATGTCTGATGATAGAGTTTAGTTGAAGAGAAATTAGTAATAAATCACACCTTCTTGGAGTGAGAGTAATTAATCACTGTAATGGTTTATTGAATGAAGTAGTAAATTCATCACTTGGAGTCTTTACCAATAACACAATTTATTTCTAAACCTATCCTCCAAGATGCTGAGCTTGATAGTATTTACTTATGTGGTAGAGTATTTCCCAGCCTATGCAAAATTTTTGAACTAGAAATGTGTTGTGTAGAAGATAAGTCTAAATGATTCTAGGAGATTTCTATTTAAATTCTGTTATTGTGACTGGTTTCCTCTGATATTAAGATAAAGGTAAAAAACTGGAGGGTTGAGCGGTTGCTAATTATTATTTGAGACTTTTATTGAAATTACTTATGAGCACTCAAATATTTTATTGTTTTATATGTTGCATGATTTATGTACAGTGTTTTTCCATGATTATATTCATTGCTTACATTCTTATGAATATAAGTAAGTCATTTAACAGGTGCCTCTCCAGTTTCTATGTCCATATATTCTTTGCCCTTTTCTTGTGTTTGAGATCAATCTCTGTCTTCCTGGCATAACTAAAATTTGTGCTTGCTTTGGAGTATGACTCAATTCTTTCATGCCTTGTGAATTAGATAAATGTTTGTATGATTGTACTGGGTCATGGATAACACTATTTGCACTCCATGAAGGATTCTGGCAACTTTCTATAGGATTTAGAATGAAAATTTAAGATACTGATATTTTACCATATTTCATCCCAGATTTTTTTTTCAGTTTAGAGCTGTGACAAATTCTGCTAGTTTTCTGTCTTGGAAGTTCACATACACATTCACAGAGAGGCTGCTCATTTGCCTTGTCATACAAATGCAAAATTTTATATTTTAACTCTGACAGATGTACAAGAGCCTTTACTTCCTCAAGCTTGTAGCCTGAACAGTTTAAGCCAAGCACAAAGAGTGCAACAACAGATCCTATCAACCACTTGGTTGAAGCAGAGTTCTACATGATCAGTCCTTGTGGGAATCCAAAAATATTTCATGGTAGAGTTGCTTTTTCACATAAAAAAATCTCGTTACATAGTCTTGCTAGTCTTCTTTCCTCCTGTTATTCTTTTGTTCTTCTGTTCTTTTTATTATCTGCTGCTATAGGGTTTTTTTTGTTTTCTTTTTTTTTGGGCCAGATTTCTCCTCTGCACTGTACCCTCTCTTCAAATAAGAGAATTATAAGATAAATCTGTAGAGCCCTAAAAAATAGCACTTGAAAATAACCTGAGATTTTCTCAGACCCTAGTAGCCATTCAAACACAAAATAGTGCTGAGAGCCCCTGTCAGATGTGATTCTGGCTTTGTGATGAAGCAAACAATTCTAATTTCCCTTTGACACCTCTGGGTCAGAAGACCCTGGTCACAGAATGTCAGCAAATGGCTCAGACAGTCCTCTGCAGCTGAAAGAATTTTTCTATCTGATCCATTGACAATCAATCAGGAGTCAAGGGACTCAGCTCGATTTCCCACATCTTCTAATGCAGGCTACTTCATTATCCAAATTAATCTTGTTCTATAGCACAGGACAGATGTAGATATATAGATGAATCTCACTAAGGGAGAATATCAATCTCTTGCAGGAAGGTGCCTATTAGCCTCAGCAAGGGTCGTACATTTACTGGGCTAAATAAGCCATGTTCTTTGCCTTATCTTCCCACACACTGCTTTCCCACCAACCTTAAGTTATTGGTATTCTCCACAAAAGTAATGCAGATTTTCTTCCCTTTACAAGGTTCCATATATCTACCTGTCATGAGCTTGTAGTTATAATCTCTATCCTGAAGTGTCAAAAAGTACTGGTTACCTTGTTATCCCAATAGTAAGTGTGTTTTCAGGCAGCATCTGCCTCCAGAGCTCCCAGCATCTCCCTTTTTGGGTTGCTGGTGCTTGGTGCTTGTTAGTCTTCCCACTGATGCTGTTCTTTCTGGTTATAGTTACTGTTGCCAAAAAGATGACAGAAATACCAATCCTGTGCCTGAATCTTGCTGAAAACAGTTCTCTAAAGACAGGAAGTTTTTAAAAAATCATCCAAAATTTTTCATGAGGGAGATTTCAGGATTCTACATTAAGCAAGATGTCAACATACCTGTTCTTTTTTCATTAAACTCCTTCAGCTGTTTGTTCACATTCTCAAAGTAAAGTGATTCTTGGTGTCTATATAACATTTATAGACCAAGTATGGACTGACTGTAATGAAATATATGGAGGAAGAAAATAATCCAGTTATATCTTTGAATTTCCATCTCTGGCTATGGCTTTCCTAAAAATGTTTTGAAGACTGATATTTGTCTAGCAGATACTCAGAGCTCTCTCAGCCTTGGGTTATGTCTGTCTGTCTATGGTATACAGAGCTGATGCAGCACTTGATAAATTGATCCTGTAGTTGTCATTTACATAAAGAATTAGAAGAAAGGAGTAATTATGGAGTAAGGAACTTCATAGTTACTGAACATATGGGAAATACTGGGAATTTCAAAGAGCTGTGGGATGGTGGTGGCCAAAAGACAGAAAAGGCATTGTATTCACCTGCTACACGGCAAGATGCATTGTTCATGTGTTGGTTAACTTTTCTTAATCTTCCTTCCATTCTCTTAGAGTTCTGGTTAGAATTTCTCTCTTACATCCTGCATTTGAGAGGAAAGTGAAGTGCTAGTGGCCATACTTTGCTTCAAGTGTTTGTGTGCCTCCAGAGAGGGCCATAAGGGCTAGGACAAATCTACCTGTCAATCACACATCCCAAAGACCTCTAGTAACTGGTCAGTAATCTTGCCTTAGGTAACATCAGTCTACAGTTTAGCTTTTCCAGTGTATTTGTAAATGCTGTGTAGAAAATTCATAATGTGCTCTGAATTTTGAAAAAAATGATTGGCATTATTCTACATGAATACTATGCACCTAAACTCTTCAGACAGCTTCCAAACAATGTGTTGTAATATTAAAATTTTAAATGTTAAGGTTGGATTCTGCAATTTTGTCTAATATGTCTTTAGCAAGCAATCAGATGGTCATTGCAGGATTTTAGGACCTGGCCTACACTTATAAAACATCTCTATCGAGCAATGATACTGTTAAGAGTTATTAGAAAATATTGCTGAGGATATTAATATCTAATTATACTAAACTGATTTGTAATTAACTCCACAGGAGTACAAGAATAATGCTTGCAGAATTAATTAGGACAACATTAAATAGAAGACATTTTTTATTTGTTTGGCTTAAGAAATCAATATTTTGGAAGGTTTCACTGTTTTTATGTCTTCTTGAGCTTCACAGGATTGCAGTTTCCTATGTAAGAAATTATTTTCTTCGTCTTTTAACCTACCCATTTTTCTTATGTTCCAATTTGGAACCAAACAAGTATAAGGATTGCAAGTCAGGATTTACTCTTCACCTTAATTAAAGATTCTCCTAGTTCCTCAATAAATGTCCCTTAATTTGTCCTATGTAAGATAATGACCGTTTAGGACCTTGGCAAGCCTAAAGGGTTTTTTGAGCTGTTCTTTTGGGCTACTTAGCTTGATATAAATGCAGTTAGGCATGACCTCATTTACCTCTCATGGAAATAGATAATAGTGGCAAGATGTCAGTCCTTTATTTAGCTGTTTTAATGCCAAGTTTTTCTTTTTTTTTTTTTCCTCTTCGCTGCTGACCTTCAGGATATGCTGCAAAGCCCTACCTGTTTGCCAAATTTTCCATAAGGGTTGAAGAAAGAACATTTAAGAAAGGAGTGGAAACGATCACCATTCCTGTGGATTAGGAAAAGACTTAATTGGTGTCGTCTCATCTCCTTAGCTGCAGCTGGAGGGATCACAGCAGACAGAAGAGGATAGACATTTAAGAGGCACTTCAAGATACCATTATGTTTTTTAAGTCCCTTATTAGCTTAAATAGTTTTTTCTCAGGCCCCATGAATTTCAAGGGATGTGCACAGATTCCCTTGTCTTCCAGAACCACCAATAAATTCTCACTTTAGGGTTGCTTAGCTGCAGCTGTACAAAGTAGCTGTAGAACGTCCCAAGGTCTTTGCCCTATGATGAATTTACATACACTTCATTTTGTAAAATGTGTTTTAACACCTGTTCATTAACTGAAGTAATTTCAATACAGTCTTCTCTGTAAAAATAACTTTTCTGTATTACTATAGTGCACAAAAGCCTAATCTTCACAAGTCCTCACTGGAATAAGTTGTTCTTCAAGTACAGAGTTAGGTGCAATCCCCACATGAAAGATTTCCCTCTCAAATAAACAACATTTGTATTTAAATGTGAAGCACACTTCTGATATCAAAGCATGAATCCTCTCTATGTTTCTTTGCTGTTTGGCAGCAGACTTTGTTCACACTTCTGTGTTCAAGAGGTGCACAGATCAGATGTTTTCTTCATCTCTGCTTTCTTTGATAGGAAAGAGAGGAGTTGTTTCCAGGCTCCACAGCTTTGCACTGAAGTACAGCTGCCTCAAGCTAATTTTGGCTGCTTAGAAACACTTTGTCCATTTTTTTTCTAAAATCCCCTGAGATTTAAACCTACTATCTCCATAGTCCCAGGCTGCTTGGCTCACGTGCTTCTGTAGAAGAGGTAGCCATTAAATCTAGTTTTAATGCAAATTGCTCAGCAAGAAGAAGGAAGCCCAGAAAAAGTGGAGTAGACCAGATAAATTGTGATTGTTGTGTCATGTCGTTTCATGAGCTTCTGAACATGTTTCTAGCCTGCTGGCTTCAGCTCTTCTTATGGAGACCTTCATCCTTGGTACTTTTAAGAAACTGTTTCTAATGTACAACCATATTTCCCTTCTTCTTAAAGGTACTTTCATTTCCAAGCTGACCACATCCCAGTTAGAAAAATCACACAAATTGTCTCAAACAGAATGGTAGTAGCAGGTAGAAAAGTTGTTTACTTTTGGCAACTTTTAGCATAACTTGCACCACAGACTTCAAAGTATACCTGAAAAGACAGGTGGTAGCATTTGCCATTCACAGATGTCAGATGTTCTGAAGTAGATGGGGTATGAACTATCCATAGTAACCTGCAGCAGGGAGCTCTCAGAGTACAGCTTCAACCAGTTTACTAACAGTTTGCTGGCTACATAAGCTACAACAGCATGAACCAGCTAATGCAGTACATTTATATGTTCCCCAAAGCTAAAGTTTTTAGATGCTAGATATAACACCTAAAAAGAATAACTGCTTTCCATAATCATTTATTCCTCCATTAGTAAAATCACTGCTTGCATGACATTACATTGCATGATCTATTAATGAGGTTAGGAGTGGGACAGAGGTAAGTGTGCACAGATATAAATTTGTGTACATTCCACACACAACCCTGTGTGAGAATACCTACACATAGATGTAAGTTCTCTCTGTGTATGAAGGCAGAAGGTGGGAGCACAGGAGGTACAGAAAAAGCCCTTCTCAGGACCAGGAACCCCCCACTGTGCTGCCCATCTGCAGTACCTGATGACTGCATCACCTCCAGAGAACACATCTACTCTAGATTAGAGATGAGCACCTAGTGCAGGGAGAGGCCACAAAGATAAATGAGGGCCTGAAGCAGCTCTCCTATGAGGGAAGGCTGAGACATCTGGAACTGTTCAGTCTGAGGATAAGGCCCAGGGAGCACCTTACCAATTTATAAATACACCTAAAGGGAGAGTGCAAAGAAGACAGAGTCAGGATTTTTCAGTGGTGACTGGTGGCAGGACCAGAGGCAATGGGTACAAACTGAAACACAGAAGGTTCCCTGTGAAAATCAGGAAACACTTTCCTTGGGAGGGTGGCTGAGCACTGACACACATTGTCCAAAGAGGCTGTGGCTTCTCCATCCTTGTGGGCCATCTGGAGATGGTCCTGAGCAACAGTTTGATCTGTGAGATTGGACTGGGTTGACCTCCAGCCTAAATCATATGCAATTTCTGTCATCTGGAGGAAAGCTAAATTTTAACAGAGTAATTGTTGAATGGAAGGCTGATTCTTCAGGTAACATCTTTGGAGTTAAGTGCAACCATTCATGTCTGTCCTTTACAGTTTTTATATTTTATGTTTGTATATATTTTATTAATATTTGTATATAGTTGATGTGTCAGAACCCCAGTGGTGGTGTTACCAGCTCCAGAGTTGCACTGTCTGAGATAATTTTGAACAGTTCTAGTTCTCCAAATGGTCTCACTTCTGACCAGAACATAATAATTTAGAACAGACATTATGCCACATTGGGAAGACCTATTTTGGTACTTAGGTTATCAAGCTGAATGCTGTTTCAAAGATTTTGCACTTCTCTTAGTGGTGCTGGCATGGGGTGTGTTTGGCCACTAATTAATTTTTTTCTGGCTGGTATGCTGTATGAAATGCCCTTTTGTTTTTCTGGACTGCGTTCATCTTTTGTCCTTGCCAAAGTTTGTTATTTATTTTGCTTACCTTCTCTAAGATAGTTGTTGTGTTCCTTGGAATTATTTTACCCTGCAAATCTAAAAATACTTTGAAAATGTTTGGAGGAGATTTGAGACCTGCAATGAGTAGCAAATTGCAGCATAGATGCTCTGTGGCCTATTTCCAGTTTAAAATGCTATTGCACAGTTGCATAACTGAAGTGGTGAACTCAATTGTCCAATTGTTTCCTCTGAGGCCTATGCTGACACATTTGTACAGGTAAAAAATCTAAAATTTTTTAATATCCTAGTAATTTTAATGAACCAAAGAAAAAAACGGATTGTGGTAAATTTTTTTTAAATAAAGTTGTAATTGAATTCTAAGTATAATTTTTCAGGTTTCAGTCAATCAATTGTTTAGAAAGATATAGAAACCATTTTATTATTGCAGCAGCTGTGAAATTTGACAATTTTTTTGGTCATCCTACAGTAGCCAGATTACAGTGTGGTAGCTGAATCAAGCAGCTATAATTCATGGAAAGTAGGATCAGATCTGAGTGAAATGTGAGTGACATAGCACCCTGTAGTTACATGGAAGGGTAAAGTGTAAGCAAAATATTTGGAATATGTATAAGCTAGTTTTTCAATTAATAAAAAAATGTGGTTTTGCTCTCTGATAATTACCCCAATTTGAAAAGGAAAAAAAAATAAATCTTTAAACCTCTGGCAAAAGTCCTTTGCTGATTTTCTTTCTTTTTCAGTCCCTTTATTCTATGTTTTTATCACTTTCATATATTTTTTGAATTACTCTTTTTTTTTCAGTAAATGTTTCCATACTTTCAGCTAGGTCCTCTGTGGCTCCTCTTCCTCTATTCCCATTGCCTCTTGCCTTCCACTGTTACTGCTGAAATCCATGCTTTGCAGACAGCAGTCTGCATTGTTAAGGTTCTCTGTAGCACTTGTCCTCAATCTTTTTTTAATGAAAAAACTTCTTCCAAAATGCCTTTTTTAAAACCAAGATTCAAGTCATACTGGTAAAAGTGAAGCCAAGGGACATGGGGTCAAGAAAAGGGCTAACAGAGTTTTAAGTTATTTTCTGCAGTGTTAAGAGAAGGATTGGTGCTTTAAAGAAGAGTATATATAATCACAGACATTTGCTTGTGGCTGCTGGAGATATGAAAGTTAAAACTGAGGTTGACAGGAAAAGGAAAGTATGATGCTGCCTGCAGTGGGTAAGTGCAAGTATTTTTCTTCACAGAAGTTGGAGATACTACTCTGAAAGCTTATCTGATAATGGCTACTGTCAGCTGCAAACTATCAATTTACAAGGACCTCTTATCTGGTCTAAGGCAATTCTTAACATTCAGGTTTCTGAGCACTTTGTTCTTTGTGTTGCCATTTTTTAGGTGCCAAAGTATGAATTATCTGATTATGGAATTTAAGAAGTGATGAGACTGGGGAGGCAGAGAAGGCTGAATCCAGATGGAGTAAATTGTGTATTATATACTATAAATCTGGTCAGATTTATTGAAGGTCCACTCAGCAAAATCAATGACAAATTCTGAAAATTTTCATTTAATATGTTTTTAATCTATAAATGCCATTGCTAATTTGTACTAGAATTCCTACTCTCCAAGGATGTAACTATTTCTCCAAACCTCTCATGTATTCTTTATTTCAAATGTTTGATTCATTAAGTGATTTTCTAAATTTTTAGACTGATAGCTGTTTATTTATCTTAGCCTGATCTGCCAGAAAATTGTGAATTGCTTCTGCTTACTAACCTTTTTCTTATGGTTTTTCTGAAGCTGACATGGTAGCAGTACCCTCAGGATCCTTAATGAAACTGCAGCAACTAGCTCTGACTCAGGAAAAAATCCTGTTTTGGGGGCATTTTGATTGTTTGCTTAAATTGTACCTTAAAATAACAACACACTTTTACATCTGTTGAGATTTTCTCAGTAATTACAGAACAAAACAAAACAAACTAAAAAAACCCACATTTTCTGATCCACCAAGAAATTCCATCAAATTTTAAGATCTACTTGGAGAAAATAACGAATATATATTTTAAGTGGACAACAGAAAATATTTTGTCCTTGTTCTCTTTATTAGTTGCTAATTTTATTGAGGAGAATAACTGATCTTAGAATAGTGGATTGTTTAAGTACTTTCATTTTCTTGACTATGTGTATGCCAGTAAATGAAGTGGGCAAGAGACCACTCTCTGACTGGATGGTAAAGCACAGCTTAAATCTTTGCAGTTGGTTTTACCACCCAAAATGGAGTGGTCACATCTAAACTGCCTGTTGGAAATGAACCTTATCCCAGGGTGACTCTCAAGCCTTGCTCTGGACTCTGGACTGGAGTTCTTCTAGATGACCCAAGCTGCATCTGTGTCAGAGAGTGTGCTAGAGATGTAAAAGCAGGGATAGCTGTGTTACAGAGTTTGAGCCCTGGTTAAGTTATTGCTGTAGACATGGATTCTATGGCACACAGAGCTTTTAGCAAGGACAACTGCAAATAACCATCTTCCTCCTTTTTCAGTACTTTTTATCCTTTCAAACCAGTGCAGCAGTGATACGAAAGCAATTCCTTATAGTATTAATTGCCTAAGTCCTGTTTCAGAACACTGTAATTATAAATTAATGTTATGGATGCCATAAGAAGATTTAATACATTTCATCTGAAAGACTATCCTGGTTCTCTTAAAAATGAATGTATCTGTCATTGGTCTGACAGTACAAAGCTGTATTACAGCCTAAGTGATACCTTCTCACAGTACCATTTTGTGTATGCTTCTCAGATATGGAATGCAAATGTGGAATCTGAGCACTGTTTGTCTGGCTGGTGTGCAGTATTGTCACGATGAAAATTCCTGCTGGGCTGCAGAAAAGTACTTGTACAGTGATATGCTTATTTTTTCCAATACAGTAGTATTGCTGAGGTAGGAATAAATTTCTTAGGTCTATGTCCATATGTTTGAGGGCCAAAAACAGTGCTTAATAGAATTGTTCTCTGAACAGAATGTGTAATCTCGGTAGATAATGGCTTACTTTGCTGTTTCTGAACCTTAGCACACTTTTTCAAAACCATTAGATGGGTTGAGAACTCATGTACAGCTGTAGCCAATTGCTTTAACCCCTGCTTTTTAGAGTGTGTGTTCACCCAGAAATCCCAAATCATAAATACAGGATGAGTGAGAACTAAACCAAAAGAAGATTACATAGTAGATTACATAGTAATCTATGTGAACAAAGGGTTGGAAGGAACCTTGAGTCTGTCAAATTCAATTGGTATCTCCAAGCGAGGCCAGCTTCAAAGCTACATCGGGTTGTTCAGGGTCTTATCCTGTCAACTTTCCACATTCTTCAAGATCTGCTGTTCCACAGCATTGCTGATCCATCTGTTGTAAGGTTCTCCAGATGGATGTCAGATAATGGAATAGAATAACTCACAGTTATTTAGATACTAATATACATCTTTGTGCACCAAGGAAGGCAAATTCTGTCTTTAAAGGTCCTCTAATGGACTAAGTAGGAGATTGAGGCACTCAGGTATCAAAAAAAAAAAAAAAAAATTAGTTGTGATACACTTTGTTTTTAACTGAAGAAAATAAACATTTTCATAGGGAAAGAAATTTTCATTGTGATACACTTAAAACATAGGGAATAATATTCATACCTATGAGTATTTAAGATTTTTTTTAAGAGAAAGTATAAGAAAAAAAATGCCACTTTTTTTTTTTCCTCCTTAATATGGTCTTAATATCAAATAGTGATAATGTATAAAAACAAAGCTATATTTTTATAAAGCATTCTACACTACCTTCTAGACTCAGGCAATATGACTGATGCTAGCAGTTGCTCTATAAACAGGCTGAAGAAAAATTATGAGAAAAGTATTAGCCTACTTTATTTTTCAGATACAGTCAAAAGTACATTGAACAATTTACCCTTGTAATAAAATTTCAGTAAAATTCAGGCATAAAGTGTAACTGAGTATCTCTTTTCTTGATTTACACTTTATATGAAAATTTCTATGCCAGATGCATCATATTGTTACATCTTCCAATAGTTTATTGTGTGTTGAATAAATTTGGGCACTTGGTATTTCTGTAGAATATTCAATGTTATTTTTAATGGTTTTGTGTCATAGATGCATATGCATCTGCGATATATATAATACTTATATTCATATATATGTGTCAGTGTTACTGAAGTTAAGTTCAGAATGTCAAAGGGGGTTTTGGGGGTTGGGCTTTTTTTTCTCCTTCTTAGAGCAGAAAGTTGCAAGTCCATTTGTGATCCACTTTGCTTTCTGTGGGAAGTAATGTACACAATTTTAGGCTAGACCTGCAGAATAAATCTATTGTAAAAGGATTCATGCTGTTCTTCATATCTCTTTCGTATGATGAATTGTAACTAGTGGTTCATGAAACTGATTAATTAAAAAAAAAAAAAACAGAACCTCCTTAAGAGATTGACCGTAAGTGAAAGCTGAGGCAAAATTGTGTTGGAAGTAGTACTGCTCCATGCCTTTAATTAGAATGAAACACGAAAGTTCTATTATACTTTGTCCAAAGCATAGAAAAACGGGAAAAAATTTACTTTGCAGAAGGTCAAGAAATAAGCACTACGGTAAGTGCCAAGAAGCACGCTGAAGAAATAGCTGTGTTTAAAAGTGCTAAAATGCTGACCTTCAGAAAGAATAGTGGCAGACAGTGCTTTTATTTAAAACAAAAGGCTTTATCTTTTTATGAATCAGGTGCATTATCATAATCAGCATTAGTTAGCAGCCTTCACTGACAAATATTACTTTTGACATTTCTAGACTTAGCCTAGTTTCAACACATAAAGAAAAGACCTTGCTCTTCACTGCCTTTGGAAGAACAAAATACCAAAGAAAAAGTATATCTGATAAGTTATTTAATAAACAAATGGATTAACTTTAAATGTATTTCCTCTTAAAGCAGTTTTGGTTTTGTTTTTTGATTTGTTTTTTTATCATTTGGTATTGTAACCGCTGCTGTTCTGTCCTGGGTTTGGCTGGGATACAGTTAATTTCTTTTCAGTAGCTTGTACAGTGCTGTGTTTTGGATTCAGTATGAGAATAGTGCTGACAACACACTGGTGTTTTGGTTGCTGCTAAGTAGTGTTTATCCTAAGTCAAGGATAATTTTTTTCTGTCTCATGCTCTGCTAGTGAGTAGATTAAAAAATCCTCTCCATCAGGGAGCAAAGCCAGAACAGGTGACTCTAACTGGCTAAAGAGAGATTCCACACTGCAGAACATCATGCCCAGGGTAAAAAGTGGGGGAGTAACACAGAAGGGGGGTGGATGGGAAGGCAAGGACAGGGTCTGGCATCAGTCAAGAGGTGTTGAGCAATTGTGTTGTGCATCACTTTTTTCCCCTTCTTTTTTTTTTTTTTTTTTCATTATCATCACAATTATTTACTATTATTAGTTTTACATTTGTTTCAGTTATTTAACTGTTCTTATCCCACCTAAATGTTTTACTTTTGATTCTTCTCCCCATTCCACTGGGATAGAGGAGGTGAGTGAACAGTTGTGTGGTTCCCAGTTGCTGTCTGGGGTTAAGTTGTGACAATTTTTATCATTTGGTGTTATAACTACAGCGATCCACACCAATGTTCTGTGTAAAGACCAGTCTGCCTGTACAGTTCTGTAAACGGAGGTCACTCAAACTTAGCTAATGGGCTTTAGGATACAATTTTTCTCTGCACTGCAGTTCAGGTGTGTTTCAACAAGTTATAGAAATAGATATATTTGCATATATATCTCGATACTGGACACTTATTTTGTACACATGCAATATGCATTATATTAAACAAGCTATAAAAATAGACATATCTTTATTATTATTGAAAAGTCATTGTTTTCAGTCAGCTTGAACTCCCAGTCAAGGCAAATCCATAGTCCCTAATCCTGTCACCATATCTCTGCTTGTACTCAAAGATGTGAGCAACCTCACTCAAGTGCCAAGTGTGCAACGCCACAGGTCCATGTGTCCATGTTTTTGTGTTTTCCAAGTTGAGATGCAGTTGCAGTGGAAGATTATTTCAAGCATGTGTATAATTTATTTTAAGAATACACTGATATTACTTCTGTGAATCTAATTACTTTAAGTGAAACATTAATAAAACAAAGTTAATTATAGGACATCTTTAACTCATTGTCTTGGGTCCCAAGATTTTATATTTACTTTGCTCTGGACCCATGAATGAATAATTTCTGATATGAAAAGTTAATTTCAGAAAATAAGAAAAAAGACAATCCAAATAGAAAGGTTTACCTTCTTAACCCCTTAATTTGACATGTAATTACAACAAAATTAAAGACATTTTAGGACATGACAGCTTTCTAATGTTTATATCCTAACATGAAGCAGAATCTGGCAATGGTGGCTGTTCCAACATACTTCTCCTGGGTTTAATCTTTCATGACATATCTGGAACAAGATACCTGCTTTTCCAAATTTCAGGTTGGAATGCTTCAAATTAATCTGATTGAGAATTTTTTATGTGATGGTCTATATTACTGTCTGTCCCACTTCAATGGAAAGACACTTAAGCTACTAGAACCAAAATTGCAAACCTGAACACGTTGGAAACTGCAGGGTAGAAAGTCCAGGTTGTCACTCCCTGCCTGTAACCACAAGCCTGGTGGAGATAAGGAGGAAACTGATGGCCATGTTGTGCATTAGAGAACTTCCTTGGGAACCATTGTATTAGAGACTTGTTTGGCTTGTGAAACACCTTTTAAGAACAAGAATCTTTCTGCAACTGCAAAATCCCATAAAGGATTCTCAGGAAAGCAGAAGCATGGGAATCTCATAGCACTGGGAAGAAGGAATATGGCAATATTTTGTAAGTTCCAAGGAAGGAATCGACAGAAGTCGGTCAAAAGCAGATAACTCTGTTCCTAATGAAAATAGATGGAACAAGAAGGCCTTGTCTTCCTCTACCTCCTAAGACCTACACAGTGAAGATTCTATGATGAATAAAAATGCAAGAAAAGAGGCTTTTAATATCTCTCTCAAAAAACCATATAAGGAAATGTCCATTTGCTGTCAGCTCTCAGATTTGTAACAGTTCAGCATGAAGCACTTTCTTTAAAGTATCAGTGTAACCCCTTAGATATTATTACTACAGAAGGGACCTGCTGTTCTACTATTTACCTTTCTTTAGGAATACCTCCACATTGTCTCTGTACTTGAATACATTGCCTACTGTGGTAATTCTTGAAGAGTAACCTATGGATTTGTCTGCCCAGCAACAGAAGACCTGCCTCAATTACTGTGTATTTATTACCTTGCACATACACTGTGCACTCTGTTTACATGAGCCATCACTCCACAACATACCTTGGCCACATTTAAAAATACGTATTTTTTATCTATGTACATTTACGTATCTATTTGTGCATGAAAGTGTGAGTCCAGATATAGCATCTAAAGCAACGTCAAGTGAAACAAAATACCTGCTTTGGAAACTGCATCAGTTTTATGTCTCAACCATGTAACCGTTTGCTTATGGCTGATGTTAAGTATCTTGGTAAAACGTTTGTTCTTTGTCAGTAATTTATAAAACCAAAGTTTTGTAGATCTAACCTCAACAACAGTCATGGTTGTGCTATGCTGAATGCCAAAGACTAGAACAAGTGCCAGGAATCAAAGTTTTCCCATTAGGAAACCTTCAGCAGTCAGGATGCTTATCTGTAGGGTGCTGATGTGAAGTCGTATCAGCCAAACTCAGCTTCTAATATTACTGGTTTTCACATGTTTTCTGTTTCGTAGTATTTGCAATCATTTTACTATGACTTCACTCAGTGTGCTGATGCTACATCAAATGGAAGAAAAGAGGACATTTTCCTAACTGGACAGCAGCTGGAGATGGTCCACATTTTAAGGAAAGATTGTAATCAACATGAAAAGGAAACAGAATGGAACTATAGACGACAATTTTTATTTGCTCTATTTTGTTTAATTTGTGCCATCTTCCTTTAAAACACAGGTATACATTATTTTACAAGAATGTGAAAATAAATAATTTGTTTTAATAGCCTAATTTACTCTTTGTAAAATTGTTGTTACTGTACTCTATGAGATGTTTGTAAATTTCAGCCATGTCCCTGGTGCATAGGTAGGGGTGTGCTGATGGAGCTTCTTTCTCTTCTCCAGAGGAATCATTGATACAAATGTCCACCAGAGAAACCTGCTAGTTCAAGCAGGTCATATTTTTGAGGAATGCACCTCATCAGTTTGCATTCCAGAACTCCATATTTTCTATACAAATATCTTCTCATAATGTATTAATTCAATATGGTCATCCTAAAGATGCAGGAAACACAAAATGCATTTTACCTAGAGAAGGCTACAGAGATCAAGAAGTGCAAAAATGAGCTTTCTGTCCAGAAATTGTTTATTACTCATCCTTTGTGACCAGATATTCAGATGATAATAAGATATGGCAACATCAGATTCCCAGCGTAAGGGAGAACTGCACCTAGCAGAAGCCAGCTGGTTTTCAGGGAAGATATGCATTTGGCAGATGCTAGAACTGAGTTTGCCCAGAATGCACAAGTTCCTATTCCTTAATGGTGAAAGCAGTATAATCATATTTAGGAATAAACAGACTGACCTGTCAATGAATGGAAACTATTATGTATGGAAGGTAGAATATGGAAGAAAAAGTTGAAGAAGGAGGAATATGTGATTTTCTGTGATAATGCTGCAGTGGTCTGAAATCTGAACCCTTCTAAATCCTTTCAGATACAGTTTGGAGAGGGATGGTAAGAGTAATTCAATTTTACTTTTAAATTATTGTAATTTCTGTCAGTAATTATGTTCATCTGGCAAACTGAACAGCTAGAAACAGGGAGAACAATAAACAGAAATGACTAGCAGCATCTTTCTGAAAGAGAAGTTCTGAGAAACTGAGAAAAGACGTATGTGGTTTCCTGTCTGTATTTATTTTCTGTGAGTTTGTACTCTCTGAAATAGTCTGGAGATCAGCAAACCATTCAGAAGGTAGTTGAGATATTTTACTTTGAAAATGAATGATGATTTCATGCTACCCCTACAGTGCAAAATCTGCCTAACGTGTCCATTAGGCCAGCTGTTCCATGTCACTTCTTGTCACTTTGTCTGACAGGGATGGTCCATTATACACCATTTCAGTTCAAACCAAACTTATCTAGCAACAGAATTTAGAGGGATAAAATAATAAAAGGAAGGAATTTTTGTGACTTTGTGCAAGAAAGGACAAGTAGTTCTGTCTTCAGAAATTTAAAGTTTGATAGAAAGATTGGTCCCCTATCTATCAGGTTTGTACCCAACTCCCAGACAGTCTTGAACCCAGAGCAGCTTATTTTTCAAGATTAGAAAAGCTTCCCAATTGAGGTATCGGGGAATATGCTTGAATCCCAAGAGCCATTTGGAGAAGTATTAAATGTTGCAAGACTCTGGGAGCATGGCTTAAAGAGATATTGGATTTGGCAGTGAAGTTTGACAAATGTATTCATGGTTCTGCATTACATCTTGCCCCAATCTTCTTTTTGAGCTCCAGTGATTAAAGTTTCCTCTTCCACATTTGTGCCATTCCTTCTGGAGCTGTGCCACAACCTGAATCACTAGAATGATACTACAATCAACTTATTTTGGGGAGAAATAAATCTTAACAGTAGCTTTTGTCCAATTACACTTCTCTTTTTCCCTTAAGAAGAAGACAAGAGATTGGGAAAGACATGCCTATGTCTCTGGGGTTAATTTGTAATTTATGCTGTCTGGAGAGGTCTCTGTATATTTGAGTGATGCTATATTCTACACAGGCCTGACAATTCTTTTTGTGTAATGTCATCATGTGAAATATAAAGGAAATGAGAACTGAAGTTGCAATTTACCACTGTGAAGAGTCCTGCTCATTGTGATAAAGTATTTACTATGAGAGACGATAAAGACATATCTTTGCTTCTACAGTCTGTTAAGACACATTGCAGGGATTTCTTAGGTAGAATTTAACAGATTCTATATTCAATTTCCAATACAAATTTTTCCCCAAGTGAACCTTTCTCCCTTTCCTTCCTCATTGAAAGTCTAGGATGTTCTAAAACAGTTCTATACAGGTTAACAGATAAATAAATAAATTTGTACGTCTATGATGAGTATGAAATCTTTATCCTCAACATCTCTTTGATGCCACACCAGGAGACTAGTGTGATTTGGTCAGGAAAATGTAGTGTATAGGCCAGAGAAAATTTTGTTAATTAACCTATGAATGTTGTTACATGTATTTTTGGTATTTTCTATCTCCTTAGGAAAAAAAATGGTTCAATATTCCCTTAACGCTCTCCAGCAAAATCCCCTCTGACAACCCAATCCAGTAATTGTACCATATTTGCTAATGGAGTTGCAAGAACCAATATGGTACAAGATTCTGCTCACATTTATGGCTTTGGAAATAGAGAGGTAGCAAGAAGCAGATGAAGAAGAAAGAATTTATGACATCTTTGTCATAAGTAAATGGTTATAACTTTGCAATACTGAGACTGTATCCATCTTTTGTAGTACAAATTACCTATATTAAGAGGACAGCCAAAGAAAGGCAGAGAAGCATAGTTCTATCCAATTTATCAGCTGAGGTACTCAATTACTGTGTACATGAAAAAAGAAAGGTACAGATCTGTCAGCTTTCATTACTGCCTTTTTGTCTGATTGGGCAGAGCAACCTGAACTCTAACTTTTGTATTTCACTTTTTACATTTTAACACTGTCATCCAATTGGGGAAAAGTGTGACTGGACTATAAACTGGGAGCTGGCAGACTTAAAAAGTGAGAGACAATTGCCTTGACCTTCATAAAACCAAGAAAGGGTAGAAATGCTGAAGAACTAAGCACGTACTGTTTTAGAAATCAAAATGATCAGCTGCAGTTTGCATGTGGCACATAGTCATACAGCATATTGCATGTGTACAAAATAAGTATCCAGTATCCAGACTCAATTCAGAATGACAACAACATACTTACTATCTTTTTGTTCTCTTTACCTATAGTTTATAGCAAGCAATTCAAATTAAAATCCTGTTCTGAAAGTGGCTGAACTTTTTTTTCCCAAAGTAGATGTCAAAAGACAGTGAAACTTAGAGGTTAAAAACATTTACTGAATGTAAATGTAGTTATCCTAAGGACATATCAGTATTCCAATCATTTAAGTGATGCTTTCATTAGACTTCTTTCTACTGAGAACAATTAAAGTCATAGAGGAAGAATGTGCTAAACATAAGCAGCCATTAGCAAAACTAGAGAAGAGGCGATGACATCAGGTAGCTGAGTAGTTAATCAGAAAAATATCAGATTGTACGTTTTAGATGGATTAGGAGAAAACAATACCAGAGAAAAATGTAATTCCTAAGTCATAAAGTTATAAAACCAATAGAATGTGTATTTGTGTGATCCTAGAATAGGAATATGCACAGAATGAGAAGTCCATCTGAAAACAATAGGTGTTTGTAATGTATCCACATGACATAGTTTATTCAATTTGCCATCATCCTCTAATTTTATGAGGATTTTATCTCTTTCCTTAAAATGAAAAGATGCTACAGTCTGAGAAGTCTTTAAACTTGTGATTACATGTCAAATTAAAGGGCTGAGAAGGTAAGCCTTTCTACTTTGGATGGGCTCTTTTCTACATTTCTGAAATGAATTTTTCATATCAGAAATTATTCATTCATGTGTCCAGGGCAAAGCAAATGGAAATGCCTTGGAGATAAGACAATGAGTTAAATATGCCCCTATAAAAATCACTCCATGTTATGAGTCTTATTATAAAGTATGGTAATAACCTACCTTTCATGTGTGATATTGAAGATATTATAGTGACACTACTATAGAATAGGAAATGTTTATGTTTAGCTAAAGCATAATGTACATTCCCTGTAGCAGAAAAAAAAAAAATCTTCACTACACAGACTTTTACAGAAGCAGAGAGATTTGCACAGTTCACACATTCAATATATTTCCTGCATAAATTACTTGAATTTTAACTGATTGTTTTCAATTCTTAAACAATTTCTAGAGCTAATCAACATGAGATGTTCTTTTGAAATATCAGGCAGAGCTGAAGTGTTTGGGTCTGGATTTACCTAAACAGGAAATTGCCTCTATCCATTTTGAAGTGGAATTTGTCATCTATTTTTCATCAAGGCCTTCTCATTTCTATTTTGCTCATAGTATTCTTCTGGAAGGGCTGGAAAGTGGTGAAAAAAAATTAATGATGCTAATTTGGTACTAAATCCTGCAACTGTGGGATCAGTTTACTCGGTCTGATGCAGCTATGTACCAATGCTTTCTAATCCATTCAGTCATAGGCTTGAGTTGCAGTTTTGGTTTAACCATATATAACCACTTTGTGGTCAGGCTTTAAAGACAATGCTATAAAAATTATATAAATAAATTTATTTTGTTTGAAAGTCACTTAATTGGATATGTTGTTTTTCACTGACCATATTTAAAATGTGATAATGAAGTCTGCAGCAGATCTGAAGCATTCCTATTTGTATGGTGTTTAGTGATTTTAGGCATTTAGTTTTGCTTAAGGAGTATTATTAGGGAGAGAATTTTTACTTTCTGTAGGCCTCCAACACTAAAGGTTAACAATCCATGTAACACAGGAACATATCTGATGTCCTAGCACCAGAAGCACGAACATTGATTCTGACTTAGCAAATGAGAGTTACCTCTGTATATAGGCTAGGATTATAGCCTTGTTACTTTAAATAGGTAATTTATCTTAAATATTTTGCAAAATATCTTAAAGTAATATTGTAGTGTTGGAAAAGCCACTCCCTGCATCACAATCTTCAATCTTGACATATGAGTCCAGTCATTTATCTGTAAGCAGTGATTGTTTAGAGACAGAAATTATTAGAAGAATGATTTTTCAAGAGAAGTTGCATCACTCTACACTATTACATAATTCTATACTATTTCTTATCTTTTTAATTTGATTTTTTTGTTTGTTTGTGGAATAATTTTATTTTCAAAATATTTTTTTTTTAAATAGAAAGATTTTTTTAAATAGAAAGATATTTTGGTTATGCATCTTTTAAGATGCAAATAAAAACCTTTTTGAAATGGCAACTGAGAATACAAGTTTATATTAAAAATTATTGTAAATAATGCTGTAGATGCTTCTTGGCAAAATTATTACAATATATGACTTCTTCTTAGTGCTGCATTTTTGAAATTAAAAGTAAGCATTTCATATATAGGAAGCACATTAGAGTTAAAAATATTAATATAGAGAAATTTCTTCATGATTCACTTTTCAAAGAGTCAAGATTCAGCTAAATGAGTCACTTTCCATCTACATATATAAGCTGTATCTTGTCCATGTTGTAATGCAGTGCAGATGCACAACTGTCTAGACATCTACCAGCCCATCAATAGGAGAATATTGAGAGCACCAGAGCCCAGGTCTCTGATTTGTCTCCCCAGTAAAGGAGAGGGGAATCATTGAGACCTGTGGGGAATCTGAGAAGAAAATACTATGGATTTCTGTCTAACATTATTGATGAAAGTTAAATGTCTGCTCAGAACCATAATCAAGCTCAGGAGGCGACAAAATGTTTGTGTGAGCTGTTTAACTGGAAGTGAGGTGAAAAGGAATCCTGTTGTGAAAACATGGGCTATTCAGGGGTTCAGATTGGTCAAATATCTGGTTCTTGAGAAAAGGAAAGAGGGACTGGGAGTCACAGAATGCTTTTAAAAATTAACCCTTCCTAGCAGGGGTGCTCTGTAATTGCTTTTTTCTTCCATCCAAATATCTTGCATCAGCTGTGAAGCTGTTTAACTCAGAGATCAAGGGGCTCATCAAAATGAACCAATGAATCTATCCATGGAAGCATGGCAGCTGAGTTTTTCAACTTCAGTAGTTTAAACAATGTTTCCAGCAGGCCAAAATGTTAAACTAGTTTCTTTTTTTTTTTTCCTTTTTTTTTTTTTTTTTTTAATAACAGTCCTTCAGTTTGATTAGTTAAGTCTTAACATCATAACTTTTTGGTCCTCAAGACTGATCCCCTAATAGGAAAGATTGGAATTAAAGGCTCAGTTCTGATTTCTACATTTTTTAAAGTCTGATGGTTTACTTTCTGCCAGATGGGACTGCCTCTCCTCTATGACTCAACCAGATGTTGATTTGCATCAAGTTTTTGGCAAAGAGTTCATATAATTTTTTTACTGACTGATTCATTTGCATATCAGCCTCATTAATAATGTATAGTCTCACCACAGTGAATAACCATGGCCATCTTTTCTGTATAATTAATTCATATAGCTCATCACTGCCCTAGATAAGTGTACCAATACCTACAGGTAAGCTAAGTGGCAATTCTACTTGATCTTCTAAAATCAGACTATAAGAGCTTTTGATCAGTTATTTTAAGCCTCTATAAACTAAAATTCAGAGTTTCAGATTTAAAAGAAAAGCATGCTCCTGCATGAGATGTGTCCATCACCAAGAACAGGAACCCAGGACTAGAATTGCATTACTTAGAAAGGGAGAAATCAGATGCACAGTGTAATTTTCAGTCTTAATTTTCTCATTTCTTGTGTTCCCCAAGAAAAATATGGGATGGTATTTTTTCAGTGAAGTTCTGTAGAACTGAGACTAAACAATGGTGTTTACTAGACTGAAAATCCATTATGAGCCAGCTGGGGGAACATGGATAGGCCACAGTTGCCGCCAGGCATTCACATCATCTGCCCGTCATCAAATATGAAATTGACTTGAATGTTGTGTTTGGGAAGAGGCTCTGGAATGTAGCAGATCTTGAAGGGCTCATTTACCTCATGAATTGAGCTTATACATATATTTCAGTTTTGGAGGACACAAGCCTGCCTTGGAATCTTGCCAAAGGTATATATCGTCAAAAACTGACTTTTTTTTTTATATTCTTTTTAAAGAATAGGACTTTTCTTATTTGATGCAAGGTGTATGTAACTAAGTGTTGTTATGCTTCATAGCACTTAGAAAGGAAACAGATTTAGTTCTTTCTAGGCTAAAGTTATTGAAATTTTTTTAAATAATATATTTATCTCCCTAATACCATCTGTGGATATATCCACATACCAGGGAAGACATGTTTTACAGCCCCTGTAGTCCTGAGCTCTTGGTAATTCAGCTCAGGCAATGCTTTTCATTTTCTTCCAAGTTTGTTTCTCCCTTCCTGAGAGAGCCTGGGAGAGCAGGAGTGTCGGAGCATACTGACATCTCATCCCATCATTTAGTTGGAACATGGCTACTGAAGTCAATAGAGATATAAGAGCTGGGAAATATGCACAGGATTTTTCTGTCTGCAATCATCCCTCATGTTGGATCAGCTGGAAACAATAACTTAAGTTTGGGCCTTGCAAAATGTCTTCATGACCAGGTACTCCAAAATTGGAAGCCTATGTATAGTATATGACACAGTGACCATAAACTAGAAAATAAAAATGCCGTATTACTCATCTAAGAAACACAACTCACATGAAAGATACTGTCCATTAAACCCTCCTACACTATCAGATCCACAGGAAATTAAAGAGAAGAGTAAATTATGATTTTGCTTGCAGCATGTGTCAATGAGCTGCCCATCAGCTGGCCAGGTTGGTAATTGCTGCTATAATGGGAGGTTGTTTCCCGTGTTTTGGAGAAAAACAAGAGTTGTTTTCTTCTTTCTGCAAACTGTTAAAATGTTGTTTCTCACTAGCATACAGTTCAGATTGAACTTTCCTTCTGACATGATTCCATCAATGTCCTTTCAGTAAAGGGCTACAACTAGCAGCT
>JAWWMU010000153.1:84523915-84534458 GCA_035048155.1 Cinnycerthia olivascens | reverse complement strand
AATTGGTTTATTTTCTGTTGTCTGGTCTCCTGTGAATAGTGCAGCAGCAGTGAGCATGGGGCAAGTTTTCTCTGCTGTAGTCGCCTCTGCTGGAGAGATAATATTTATGATGGAAATGTGCATTCAAATCATCATTTATTAAGCATTTTCATCTGCAAAAATATTCTATGCATTTTTCAGTCTAGCCCTTAAAATCACATTTTTACACAGACTGGATTTTTCAATACCAAATGCTACTCCAGATTTTACTGTCACATCCTTTTTTATGAATCCTGGCAATATTTCTAGTACTACTTAGCAATGTGAAAGATGACAGTATTTCAGAAGATGGCAAAATTGAAAGTAGAAAGTTTCATGCAGCAAAGAGAAACAAAAAAAGGACAGCAAATTTATATTTATAACATGATCTGACTGTTTTTATGTAGTTAAAGGGTAACTCATGTGCTAGGTAAACAACCTGGTCCTTCAGAGTGTTACTCTGCATGCAATGCTGTTCCTGCAACTTTGGCTGCTAAAGGCTGTGCTCATCCACAGCACATTGGGGCAGCAAGGTCAGTGCGGGTGGGTGTCAGAGGAACCACTGAAGGACTTATGGATGTAATTTGGGGAGCAAGACAGCTTAGCATGTAAATAAGAGAATGGCAGAAAACTTATCTGTAAAATTATTGCAATTCTATTAACTTATTATCTTAATACAGTCATTAAAACTGTAGCATAACCCATGTATAATGATAAAGTTTAAGAAAACTCCTAGGGACTTTTTAAATGCTAAAATAGTGTGTAGTTTCATATAGTGGTTATTTTGAAGTTGCTTAGAGCACTCTATAATGGTAGAGCATATAAAATTAATTTTGGATAAAATGGTAATTAATCTGCAACAAATTCAATTTGATTTAAGTAACACTAAACTTGTGTCTTGTTTGGTTGGGTTTTTCCCTAATAGTTTATTTGAAAAATGTATTGTTTATAGTCAGCTGTAAACTACAAGTGATTTACAGAAAACATCCAACAGAAAATAAAAAGGTACCCAAACAAATGAAGTTGATATTTCTCTTTGTACTCAATAGCTTATAGGTTAGAAAAATTGTTTCTTCCTTGCTAATGGTTTTAACACATCTTGGTTTTCACAGAATTACAGTAACAGTAGAAAAAGCTATGTGACATTGTAAATATTATTACTGTCTAATATGCTTTCAGTAAAACAGTGACATATACATCTATGTAAACATAATAATCTATAACATATGTCAGTTGTCTATGTGCTAGAATTTAGATTTACACTTAAGGCCTCCAGCAGATTTTATGGATGATATGTGGTTTGCTTTCCTCAACACGAAATGAATCACAAGGTGAATCAGATTCTAAAAGTGCATGTTTCTCTTCACTGATTATAAAATTAGTCAAGTTGGGTAGCTCATTTATAAATATCGACTTTGTATAGGTAATCCACATTTAATCAGATGATTCCTACTCTTGTTTCAAGATAAAAAAGTAATATATTGTGTAAATAATATAAAAATTAATAGGTATGTGTAACATGTAGGCTAAAGTGTCAACATACTCAATGGGTTGATCAGATGTTTTTTCATCACAGGGATGTTTGCTCAGTAAATTACTGCAGACATTAAGAAAAGTCTCAACTAAAAAAGAGTTCAAATCCATGAATTTAAGCAGTTTGGATGCTTGCATTTGGATGGCTTGATGCTATCACTTTCTTGATTTGTTGTTTCTCACTGTTCCTTCTTGTTTTCTAGGAACCGTCAGGGGCAATAACTAACTTGTAATTTTTTAAAGTTTTTTATTTAAATGTAGCTAAGTAAAAAAAAAGATGAAGCATGCAGCTGTGTTTCCAGTAGAGCTCACTATTTCTTAGAAACCTGTCTGCTTCATTAAAGTTGAATTTCACCTTACAACACACAACTGCTTAAGGGTTTGTCATTGTATTTGCAGCAGCAGTGTGTTATAATTGGAAGTAATGAGCCAAACAAACCATTCTTAACTCTTCAAAATGACAGACTAAGAGATTTCTTTGGAAATTGGGCAGAGGGGGGGTAACAATTGTTAGTTTTCATTCATACCACAGTGAATGTCAATGAAGAAAAAAATAATTCCTTAATATATATGAAGGCATGATTTATTTCGAGTGTGTTTAGTCTCAAGGCAAGCTGTGATATAGACAGCATTGGAAATGAAAGACTTGTATTGGTTCCTGCAACAGGCTCCACAGCAATGAAAATGGTGATGAAGGTCTCTAAGATGGAATCTCAGCCTTCCCCTTGAAAGATTATCATATGAGGGAAAATAATAAACTTTGCCAATTGAAACATTAGACTTCTAAGGAGAGTTGATGTTTAAAACTGATTTTTACTGATCTGGTTATCAAATGTCAGGTGTCAACATGGTATATTCATAAACATACTTAAGGTAGTTAGTTTCAGGCATGTTTCAATCCTAGGCTCTTTCACAACAAGTAATCATGTGCTTGAACACTGTAATAAAATTGGTTTTCCCACTACTGACCAGCTATCACTGGCAGTCAGAAAAGGGGAGGGTGCCCTCTCACCAGATCTTCTAATTTCTCATCCTCTGTGCAAAACACACCCAATTCTTCTGTTAACTCCACTGGGAACTGTGGATGGGAACACAACTGGAGGTGTAGGCACCAGGAAAATGAGGGCAGGAAGTGGAGCTTTTTCATAACTTTTAACCTATTTTTAGTTACTGTCAAGATTGCTTTAAAGTTATGCCTTTTGCCTTAGCAGATAATAGACTCTTTTATTATAGGAAGCCATGGCGCCCATACTCAGAGTACGCAATCTGTAACTGTAAATTAAATTTTACAAACAAAGCTGAACATAGATGGTTTCACTAGTATATGGATTGTTCTAGTGGTTACAGGCTAGATTGGGATACAGGAGAGCTTAATTTTCCTCATCTAAATATTTTGATATTTTACTGTTTTGCAAGATTTTTTTTTAAGCCACTGTTTATGAGTTATGATCATACTTCATGTGTTCTGGACTCACAGCTTACTATATGCAAAGTGGAATAGCCTCAGCAGTAATGGGATGATTTCTTTTTTTCACTGCCCACCTCCCACCCCGACCATCCATTAATGTATAGCTACTGTATAGAATGCTTTTGTAGAGGTAAGAGTTAAAATTCTCTCTGACAGGTATGGGAAGGAAACCTTCTGTACCCTCTATTGTGACTGAGTGCTTTAATTCTTGAAATTCCACCCCACATATCAGCTTCGTTAGAAAAACAGAGCACAATAGGTCTGCTCTGGTAAAGTTTAATAGATTGAGGCCTTTCTGCAACCATGGTAAAGAATAATCTACTTTGTGAAGCCTGGTAGGACTTAGTCTAAGATCAGTGCTTCACTCATTAGTAAATCCCAAAGTAGAACTTCAGGTGCCATGAGAGCTTTGATTTGGGAAACTTAGAGCTCTGCAGATTTCAGACTTGAGTAGGCAGCAGCAAATTAGATATTTCAGGCATCTGTGTTTTTTATTTCAGTTCCTAAATCCTGGTTATGTCCCACTTTTTAGATGCCTATGCCCTTATTTCAATGTCATCTATAAAACCCAGATCTCAAAGGTATAACTCTGTTAGAGTATTAGTATCTCACTTTTTCA
Organism: Cinnycerthia olivascens; assembly: GCA_035048155.1. NCBI lineage: Eukaryota > Metazoa > Chordata > Aves > Passeriformes > Certhiidae > Cinnycerthia > Cinnycerthia olivascens. The sequence continues at coordinate 84,530,820 of JAWWMU010000153.1, read as the reverse complement.
GTAGAAATTTGCTATCTGTCTGTAAGTATCACAGTTCTAGGATGCTAAATCTTACTGAAAAGCATGGGACTTAAATTCTTAAATACCCCTGTGTTCCATAAAAAGAAAATTGGTGTAATTTTACATTTTTAGGTATCCCACTGGTTAACAGAATCAGATAATTTCAACTGAGTTAGATGTCCAGAGTCCCTGTTCAATGCCCAGGTGAGAGGCACCTGGGGGAAAGGTATGTTTATGATATGTTTTTGTCCTTCAGATTTCTAATGTAGAAATACCTAGCCTGGGTACTGAAACAGTCCACTGTACAGCATGTTGTGCAGACTAATGTACCTTGAGAATATAGGCTCCCTGCAGTAGGAGGCATTTAAAATGGACTTTGATATCTTCACACAGCACTGTCAGACTCTGCAGTAAAGCCAGAAACTGACAATGGGCCTGATGAAACTCAACGTGGTTCTGAGTAAGGACCTGATTGAACCACTCTATAGAAAACACCATGAAAGGAACTGGGGATAAACTCTGCCCTTTGAAGGTCAGAGTAAGGCATGTGACTCTGCTCAGGGCTTTTGGATTATGCATGAAAGCTAGATCACATCTTTTCTGAGAAAGAGATAGCTCCTACCTGCTGTACCCAGTGGTAAAAGATGGCAGTTTTCAAATGGTTCACTGGTGTGATTTCAAACAGGTTTGCAGCCACCAGGCAGCTAAACTATTCAGTTCTGTGGGGGTCATCTTTTTTCAGTCCCTGTCATTTTTATTGCTGTTTCTTCTTGCACAATTAACTATTCATTGAAGTAAAACTTTGATTCTGATTTCCATTTCCCCAGCTGTGCAGTTTAACAGGTGGATTAGAGAGTCAGTCAGCAGCATGATATTAAAAGTTTTGCAGCAGAGAGTGTGTTTTAGAAGGTTATCACTACTTGCCTCTTCTACCCATGCTTTCTCACCAGGTATTCCAAGTTACCCTCTTTCAGGTTTTTTTTGTCAACTCTTGCATGGCTGGGCTGCAAACAGAAGCAGTGGAGCCCTCCAAAACTTGGTGCTATTACCTCCTCTAATTTTAGCATCGATGTACTTTACAATGCAGTCCCAAAAAGGTTACATCATGGTAAAGGAGGGTGAGGAACCATAAAGGGGTGCAGAGCAGGGCTGGGGGAATTCACAGAGGGAGAGGAGTTGAAACCCCTTAAACTGTACTGCCCATGCAAGTATGGAACATAATAATGTAGGATTAAATCAGGAGAGTGTCCCTTCTGACTTGCATTTTGGCTCTATTCATGGTAAAAATACAGTGAGTTCGTACCAAGAAGTCACAACAATTCAACAGCATCAGTATAGTTAAAATAGTGCAAGGTTTTTCTGCATACCAGCCTAAAAATGTATAGTCTTGTCATTTAACATAGTCCTTACAGAACCATTGTCCATATTCCAAAATCTTTGCCATAGGCAGTCCTGAAAGACTGACCAGGAACTGAGTGCATATGGAAAATGAATTGACTTCAAGGAGTTGTTTCTCTGGGGTCAAGATTCGAAACACATTAGAGGAGGAAGTGTATGTTCCCACTGTTGAGGCAGAATTTTCTGTAGATGAATAAGAGGACTTAGCTGCCCAGGGCTGTCACTTCAGCAATTTTTTGTGAAAAAGAAAGGAAAAGAAATCTCTACATTGAGCCTTCTAACCTTAATAGCGTTCCTTTCTGGATATATTAACTGATTCTTTTTTTTTTTTTTTTTTTCAATAGCTTAAATTTTTATTGGCATCAGCATAAGCAATGAAATTGAAAGCTGGGCTTCCATGATAGGATTTTATTATAATGTTTAGTTATTGCTCCCCAATGAGCATCTATGGACACTGGAATCAGAATTATACTTCTTGTCAATAAATCTTAAGGATGTAGTGGATACAGTTCAGCAAGGAGGAATGTAAAATTCTGCGTGTTTGCAGGACTCATCATCTATTTAGTGCAAGAAAGTAAACAACTAAGTGGGTGGAAGTTCTGCAGGAAAAGATCTGAGATTGAGAGTGGATGGCAAATTCTGTATGACTCAATGTTATTAAGCTGCTGCAAATAAGGCAAATATCCTACCGGGATTTGTCAACAGGAATATAACCTGTAGGAGTAATCCTTCTATCCTTCTTAATGCAAAAGTAAGGTTTCAGCTCAAGTACTCCATCAAGCTTCAGGTAAGACATAAAACAATTACTGAGTCCAGAGAAAAGCAGTGAAGCTGACCATAGGTCTGGTAAATTATGGCTGCTGAGAAAGGTATTTGAGGTTGTTAAGTCTTGGGAAAAAAAGGGGAGAAGATATCACAGTAGTCTTTGAATAAGTAAATAGATGTTACGTTGAGAAAAAGAGATATATTGCTCTCAAATAACAGTCTTCAAGGGCAGCATGGGCCACTGGGAAAACCATTCTAGAGGAAAGAGTGATCGGGTTTTGAATGGAGTGCAGTGATGTAGAATTTCTGTTACTGGATGCTTTTAAGAAAAAGGTTAGACAAATACCCATCAGGAATTATTTAGGTCACTAGGATAGACAGAAGAATGACTTTTTCAGTTGTTTTTTATAACTGTGTTCTATTTTTCTCTAAGTAGATATGTGACTTCTGTTCTTCACTTGATAGATTCCTTGGCTATACACATCAAGGAAAAAAATAAACTACTACATTTTCTACACCAGGAACAAATACATAAAATTCTGACTTACAATATTAAATAACAAATGGAAATCTCACAATAACTGTCAGGTCTATTGAATAGTTAATAAGGTGAGAAAAACCATACACAAATGAGTCATTCTGTACGCACCAGAAGTCTGGGAAGGCAGAGTGGGTTCTTAGAATATGAAAAATATAAACTTAATTACTGACATTTCATTAAATCAGGGAGAATATTTTTTATTAAATTTTTAATAAAATCAATTTTCTAATAACAAAAAAATAAGAGGATAAGTAAAAGGAATCAAAGTCATAAAATGATATAATTAGAACTGAAGACTTCAAAAGGATCTTTATAATGAGAAAGTACAATTATTTACCACTTGCTTAAAAAGAATGGGAAAAATCTTAACAGGAAGGTAGTCCATGGAGAGGTAAAAATTAAAATAAAATATTAGGTGAATACAAAACAAAAGTACTGAAATTGTCTGCAATATGATGGTCAAGACCTAGTACTGTACAGTGCAGGAGACTGAGTGAATGTACTATTATGCATAGCAATGCATTCTTAAGTATCATCAGCAACAGGGGCAAGAAGAATAATGTTTCATAATTTGTAGTCTTGAACTCTTCACTAAAATATCTGGGCATTTTGTTTGTTAGGGCTGAAAAACTTGGATTTTTTTATTTTAATAGTGGGAAAAATAAATACAACTCATCATTATGAAACTGAACATCACCCTAGGGGTATAACCTTTGGCAGTTTGATTATATCCTCTTTTATTTGGTCTCACATCACTTTGTAAAGAAATAAAAATCTGAATGAGTCATAAAGGAAACACTAAAATATAAACAAAATTCTATTTCAGCTTTAATTTACTCAGAGCTATGAGGTAGTGTTCATGAATGAGGGTTAAGCTGTGCATGAGAAAGCAGCCCATACCACCTAAGCAGCCTAGGAAGGATCCTTGTGTCACATCCTAAAAGAAGGCTGATTGTCAGACATCTGCCTGGGATGGTTGTTTTCTTGATCAGTGCCCAGCTGTATCAACTCTTAATGATTTTGACATCAAGACACTTGATTCTTCTTATGTAATATGTATATTTATATGTACATGGAAATATTTATTTTTATAGCAATGACCTAACTCCTCAGGCATGCCTGGAAGAGTGAAAATACTCATGTTTTAAACCCATTGCATAAGCCTTTGCAGCTAACAGAAATTTAAGTAGCAAGTGATTTTAGAATATGCAAAGTATTTAGAATACAATAGCCAGAATATAGTAGCTCAGTTGTCTGTGAGAGGGAGCCACAGGCCAAAGGGCAGTAGTAAAATGTTCCACTTAGAGCAGCAGTAAACTGCAGTACAAGCATATCAGCTTAGCTTCCCCACTGTCTGTCCCCTCTGCAGTGAAATTTTGGAGAGCTGGATGTACCTGATGGAGAAAATACAGCAAGCTGAGTTTGTGGAGGGGGATGGACAGATATTTATGCGTTTGCTTAGTTGTTTGTGTCCCTCTCTTTCCCAGTACTTAGAAGAGTAATCAGCAATTTGTGTTGGCTAGCAATTGATTAACTGAAGTAAAATTCTGCAGCTGGTGTCTGGTTTCCCCTTGACACCCATGTCATTCCTACAGCCATACCCAGGAGGTGACTGGAATTGTACGATTAACTCTGGTCAAAGACATGTCTGGACACTGTCTGGACAGTTCACAGGTACCTGATCGTGTGCTTTGGCCCTTTTTGCTTGATTAGGATAGCCTCCAATAAATCCTGGCAGCTGCACATCCTGGCATAGCATTAACTAACCCATTTGTATTGTGGTAGTACCTTTATATCTAGAACAATTTACTGTGGTGGAGTAGCTCTTTTCATCTCACTTGTCCCTTGCCTTAGTTGCTTTAGATGCAGTTTTATCCAAGAAGATATCTAGAAGTGGCAAGTGAGACCACAGCCCTATACTGGAGGAAACTCTCAGAACTAGAGAGCAGTATGGCAGATCTAGCTATGCGTGGTGTGCAGATTCCCAGTTATCAACGGGCAAAGGAACAACTGTGGACTGAATTTTCCACAGCTAGGGAGCTCTAGAAGAAAAAGTCTATTTCACTCCTGCCCCTTGAGAATATGAGTAAGAGGTCCATTTTCACAAACAATTTCAGAATGCCTTGTTCTTTTTCAGGACAAGCAGTAGTTACAGCTCAGTGGATATTTACTGTAGGCATTTCTGCTAAACAGGAAATGTTTAAGACACCCTAAAACCATGACAATGCAAACATTTCAATAACTGTGATATTTCAGTAATTTTCAAGATAATTTCTTAAGTAATCCCCATGGACAGTTCTTTATTTTGCTGCTAATATATTGCTCACTTATTTTAAATGAAGAACTTCCGATGTTGCTTTCTATTCTGTATTCCGCCTTTCTTCCCACTACTGAGACTTCTCAAAAGATTTCAATGTTCCCTGCTTGCCTGGACTTTCTTTATTGTACTTATCCTTCTTGTAATACAATCAGCTAGTGTCTCCCTAACACCATTTCTGTAACACCATTACAGAAAAAAAAAACCCCAAAATCTTCTCTACAAAGACTAAAAAATAGGAATAGTCTAGTTTAAATTGTTAAATGCACTGTTGCAAGTTTCAGCCCTTTTCCTGGCTTTATGTTCATCCTTCCACTCATCTTCCATGTCTTAAAGCCAGTACCTTCAGCAGGGTGTCTATGTAAAGGGAGTCATTTTTCATTTGCTGTAGGCTCCTGATATATCCTCCTTCTACAAAAAAAATTCTGTAGGAAAAAACCAAGCTTCGGGCAAGTCAGGAAGAGTTCAGACAGGGCTAGACCAAGACCTTGCAAACTCAGTACAAAGCTTATGGTCTCATCCTAGTGATAGCAGTACTGTGTTTCAGGAGTACAAAGTATCAGTGAAAGTATTCTCACCACAGGTGTCTGATTTTCTCTCAGGGAAAAAATATCAGACTGTGACAGCTTTCTTTTCTTATCTCAACAGCTCCATTTCAACATATCCTTTGTACCGAATTTGTGTCTTCTGACATCTTTCTAGCTCTGTTATTCTTTAATTCATTCCCAGTTTGGATCATTCTTTAACATTTAAGAGAATCTCAAATTATAGTAGTATAATTAATAATAATAATAATAATAATAATAATAATAATAATAATAATAATAATAATGATAATAATAATATAAAGCTCTTCCTAACTATACATATGCACGTGAAAATTAGAAATAAGAAACTTTCATAATTACTTTTAAACAGTTTTTATTGCTGGCACCCATAATAATTAGGTAAATAATTGAATATGAGTTTAAGGTAATACTTTTCACAAACATGCTAACATAAAGTTCTGCAGTTAGTAAATTAAATTTCTAAAATACATTATTAGAACACCTGAAAGGCATCTAAAATCCAACTTTTGTTTTTATGATGACAGATTTTATCTCAGAAATGGTATTAAAATTGTTATTGGGCAGCTGTACTCAGACGGCTCTGTCTGGTGGTCATATGGGGCTTTTAAGCTACAGGGGTTTTTTCCAACATCTCCATAAAATCTTGTAAGAGTTTTGCGAACAAGGAACAGTATAAATTAACAAAACTTTTTGCACATCCTAAGAACTACATTTTGTTCTGAATTTCCTTTCGGTATCCTTCATAAACATCAGCTGTCATCGTATTAACACTTTGAAAGCTAATGAAGTGTTAAATTAACAGTGGGCCAGATTCTGCAGTGAGGACACCACCAGAGCCTCCACACAGAAACCAAACCCATCCTTATCAGTCCTGCTGTCACTCAGACTGAAGCTGTGATACTGGGGCACTGGGATGCTCTAAAACCGAAGCGAGACTATGAAGAGAAACATCTAGAAATCACTAGAGCATGATGACTTAGCTCGTATTAAAAAATCCAGTTGTGATTTTTTTTTCAGGCCATAACCCTCTAATTATGAAACAGCAGACAGGATTTTGCTCTCCAACAGTTACAGCCACGAGTGCTCCAAAAGCAGTTGGGAGTGAGGGACGGCACCTTCCCGCAGGCCGGGAGGCAGGGCAGGGGACAGGCGGCCAGTCCCAGCTGGTGCCCTTGGGCAGGCGGCGGCCGGGAGCGCTCTCCCGGCTCCGACTAGCGGTGGCCGGGCCGGGGGGGAGCGCTGCGGGAACGGGAGAGCTGCGGGAGCGGGAGAGCTGCGGGAACGGGAGCCGTGTGGGAGCAGGAGAGCTGCGGGA
>JAWWMU010000153.1:84495825-84513936 GCA_035048155.1 Cinnycerthia olivascens | reverse complement strand
TTCCTTCCTTCCTTCCTTCCTTCCTTCCTTCCTTCCTTCCTTCCTTCCTTCCTTCCTTCCTTCCTTCCCTCCTTCCTGCCTGCCTGCCTTCCGCACTTCCTTCCGCACTTCCTTCCTTCCGCACCTTCCCCACCTTCATTCCTTTTAATTTTTTTCTTTTTTTTTTCCCTAAAAAAGCAATTATTATCAAGAAAGAAATGAGAAATGAAGGGTCGTGAATTTAGCCTGGTAATTTGGAATTTGGTAATTGGAATTTGGTCATCTTTCAGTCTCTAAAGGATGCCTAAATAATACTTTCCAGAATATGGTGTGATCAACAGGTTATTTTTAAAACATATACAAACCTTTTATCTATTTTAATTCACTGAAAACTAAATTAACAGTGTGTATGTCATGTCAGGTTGTGTATTCCTTATATCTACAAGATTTATGTATCCTTTCTTATATGCATTGTATCTCATGGCAATAGGTAGTCAAAAAAGATACATCCTTGGCTTTATGGAGATTGGGATGTTCATGTGCAGTGGACAGGTACGGTGGGATGGGCAGAGTGAACATCAGTACTGCTACATTTCATTGGACAGACATAATCTCTAAGAAATGTAAGTGAGAAATTTTGCATCCCCGCACTAGTAGAAGGTAACTTCTGTCTCAGTATTTATACTCCTTCCTACCCTAAATCTGACTTGTTCTAAGCGTAAATCCATTAAATTACTTCTTCACAACATAACCATGTAGTATTCAAATAAATCATATTTGCAAATAATTCTTCAAGTGCTGTAAGTCAGAAACCTGACTAAATAATTGTAATTTAGGCTACATAGGCTTTAACAAATTAATGAGCTATATGTCTCTGAATTTGCTGACTGAACTACACAACTACACACACAAAGAAAAATAAAAAACCTAACAAGATTTTGAGCATCTGCTTCACAATGTGTAGAATGTCACTGGCGAAATAGTAGAACTTTTCTGAGGAGAGCTACATGTCTATTCCACATAGGAACAGGAGAAGATGAAAGCCAGTCAATCTAATATCAAAAAAGGAAAAAAAAAAAGGAAAAAAAAAAGAGAAAAAGTCAACCTGGTAATTTTGAGACAGTATTGTTTCAGTCTGTTCTGTTAATATACTTTGACTCAAAAGAGAAGGGCTTAAAACAGACTTTGTTTCATCATAACCTTTGCCTAACTAATATTTTCTATCTTGGTGGCTTTATTATGCAGGGTGGCTTTATTATGCAGGGTTCTGTTGAAAGGATCAAAAAAGAAATTTTGTGACCATGAAAAAATAATGATTAATACACTCAAAGTTTGATTCCTTTTTCTTTCTCCTAACTCCTATTCCCCACTCTACATGGGAACCTGTAACTGAAACAAAGGGAATGTTAAAGATAAGCATTCAGCTTTGTATTCTTTTCAAAACCATATCAAAATGCTGCAGCAGTTTGATCACAAAAAAGCATGAGGTTGCATGGAAGAAAAATAAATCAGACATAGGCAGGTTTCCCATTAGTTATTGGATGGCTGCCTGTTACTGCTTTGTAAATCATAGAAATTTAAGTCTGTCATTTAGATGTCCACATCTAAATGTACTAGTAAAAAACAACAAAACCCCAGATGCCTTGTTGGAATAAATAAGGACTGCATGCAGTGAGATAGGGAGACAGATTCCAGACTTGTCATTGTGGGAATGCCATAAAAAATTCAGCATCAGCTGAAGGTGTGACCCTGAAATAAAGTACTTACTCTACTATGTGGACAAGTCTCATTCAGAGTTAGAATGGCTTTAATTCTTTTTAGCTTAATTTACCAAGTAAGCTAAAATGAATTAGGGCCATTTTAGTTCTGAATGAATAATTTAGTCCACCAATTTAAGTGAAATGCTTTGGTAGTTATTCATGAGCTAACCCAAGCCTAGCATCTAGACTATTTAATGGGCAGTGGATTTAGACAGCAAGAGACGGAGTGTACTTGTCCCTTTCATTTGCATTTGCAACCACACAAAAAAGAGTCTAAATGAAGTTGAAAAGTTATCTCTTCTGAATTATATTTTCCCCATCATATATGGTATCACAGATATGTACTTAATTGACCATGTCTAACATGCATTGAGAAACCTGCTATCCACAAAAAATTTTTACATGTTTGAGATCCAACATTTTATGCTATTAAGTATAGTACTTCACTTTGTCACTGATTTCATACTCAGTATCAGCATATATCTTTACTACAAGAGAACACATAATTATATATTTAAAAAGCTGGGGTGGTAACTCAGATGGAGTTATGTGAAGGAGTAGTAAGACAAGGAAGATCAGAGCTGCAAACATATTGGAATTACAACGTAGAACCTTTTTACCCATTTGGTCACACTGAGATGCACACAGAAGTGCATTAATATGCGTATTACTTGTTTTCCCTTTAATTTAAATGCTAGCTGTTCAGAGAATGAGATTGACATTGATGACTTCATTGTCATGTAAAATAAGCAGTGTCTTAACTTCTCTGGCAACTTTGAAGACAGTAACATTGGGTAAAGATGGGAAACTCCTATAAGTAGTAAATGTTGCTAAAGAATGTAGTTGAAGTATTTGCACTTCTCTTGATTACTTCCACATTTATAACAATGTCAGTCAGGTCTGGCATCACTGGAATTAATGTAGCCATGCTGACAAGTATGATACAGGGCCATGCATAATGGGTTTTGTCATTATGTTTATTACTATATCTTATTATTTATTATTTTCATAGAAATTATCCTAGGATCTACTTGTGCAAAGCATAAAATTGTTCAAAAGGCTTAAAGAATTTGTCCTGAAAATTTATGTGTTTATATAGGCAAACATCTGCCAGGTCTGAAGCAATGGTTATGTAAATAAAGTCGTGATTCAGCTGTGGAAGTCTTAAATATGTTTCTACCATGATTTCAGTGGAAGATACAGTAGTGTGAAAGACATTTGCAGTACATGAAGGAAACATCACTTTTATTTTTCAAGGCAAGTGAATGTTCTGCGCTCATCACCTACACAGCTGCCAGTCTGTAGTACTTGTTCCTTTGACTATCAGCTCTGGCTCACGTTGCAGCAAGTATATTTTGAATAGTGTTAAATAATTAATGTACTTAATGATCTGTAACGTCATGTTCTTAAAATCAAAGTCCTGATCTCATATACCTTTGGAAAAAGGAGTTTTAATTTATTCTGAATGTCATCTTAGGCTTATTTCTCTATAATACTACTATAAAATAGATTATGGTCATGGAGGTAACTTTGCAAAAAAAGAAAAAATAAATATAATTTCTCATAGATTTACTCTATTTTTACAAAACAGGAACAAAATACATGTACCTTGAAGGAATAACAACTGCTTATGTGCTTCCCAAATATAAATACACTGTTTTTTTGTGAGAGATGTGAGTGAGCAAATGCACATAGAGGCTCATGCAATGAAAACCAAAAGAAAATTCAAAAATTCATATATTGTCTTTTTAAACTGACAGTATTGCTACCATTGCAGTGTTCCTTTTTCTTTTAGTCATCTTGGTATGATCATCTTGACTAAGGCAAGAGAAAAGAGAAGATAAAGAGTTACGGAGCTGTCAGTGTTCCATTCCAACCAACTTCATTTATTCACTTTAAGTGGCCTATATGGGGCAAGATCACTGCAAATTTGATATAAAATGATTTGCATTTCTTTTAGCATTTCAAAAATCACCCTCACTGACCACCTTTTATAGCTCCTTGTCTGCTTCATAAGAATTTCCTGTTCTCCACCTCCATCATCTCACTTTTTTTGCTCTGTACCAATTGAGCAGGAAATATTCTAAAATTTCAATTCTTCCCATCTGAGGTGTGCTCCTTTCTCATAGGTTTCTTATGTCCATATGTATATGCTTCAGTATGTGTATGTTTTACTTACTGGGCAACTGAAAGGGAAGTTACAGCTCTAACTTTTCTCTGCTGACTGGTTTTCTATTTCTGGCTGTTTTTGATCTACATTACTGTGTCACAGTCACTCTGTATCATATGAAGGATTCATCTTGATTGAATAATCAGGACTGCTTAATAAACATAAAAATAAATAAAATTAAATTAAATTAAATTTGATTTCAAGAAAGAAAGAATCCCTTGAATATGTGCTATTGATACAGTATGTGTTGATATTAGTGGAAACCTGGGGCTCTTTAAAATATAGGGATATATGGCTTTTGAAAATTTACAAAAAAATTTCTTGTTACTAAGATCTATGTATTGTGTGCTAAACACAAATGTGGAGCTTTCCTTTACTTTTCTGAGGCCTAATGAAGTTAGGTAGGCAAGTAACCATCAGCTCCTTTCCCTAGAAGGAGGTTGCAGAAAGCCTTTGTGGAAATGGAACTGACAAACCAAGAATCAATTTTGCCTTTGTGTCTAATGAGGGTGTGTCCTAATTCTTTTTTATAGATTGCTAGATGACAAAAACTTATCATTGAAAATTACATTGAAAATGCTACCACTGTTAGTATAACATTTCTGTTATAACTTGGGTCAGAACTATGTTTCATGAATTCTAGCAAGGAAGACATTTTATGTGCCTATGCACTGAAAATAATATACTTTCATTCCTTTCTTTTCCCTCATATTGATACTGAACATTGCTTTTCCTCCTCTCCTCACATGATAGAAGTAGTCACTAAATATGCAATTGTTCTTTCTGCATTTGCTGCTCTAGTGCCATTTCCCATTCTTTTCAGATAGCATGTGCATTCCAACTGGCTCATTTCTTGCATTTTGGCAGTCTTCTAACAGAAAAAAAAAATAGTTTATGCTTTTTAACACACTGTGCTAACTTAAATGTTTAGACTTTGCATAACCAATCCTACCTAAAGTAATTTTGGTATTTTTCAAGTGAGTTTTTAATTACAGTATAATGCATAATTTCAAACTAATACTTTATTGTAATCCTGACTTAAATCTTAGCAAGTGTACTTGTTTAAAAGACCTTCAGTTAAAAAAAAAAAAAAAGTTTTAAAGCAGAAACAGAATATATAAAAAAATGAAATACTATAATGCTGGCACTGATATTAGAGAAAGTGTCAAAAAAATCTGACAGAAATAAAATGGAGTTTTATGTGACACTTTTTTTCTTCAAATTTTCTATAGTTTGCCAATCAAGTTTCAATTACCCAAAGTGTCTATCTGGACATGTTTCTGAAACATGATACATATTTCCTAAGAAAAATGTGGAAATAACTGTCTTACTGTGAAGTTTTTAATATTATTTTCTTTGGAAGAATAGATCTACTGCTATTTAAGAAACAGAAAATGAGATGCAAAACCTTTACTTTTGCAGTTACAGATCTTCAGTTATTTTACATGTTGTTGATAAATAGATATATTAAAATTAAATAAAATGCAACTTGAGCCACCGTCACGTCTTAAAGCAGCATGATTAACATTGGGCTTCCACAGTGTTTAGTCCCACGTCTGAGTCTTTTCAATATTTCAGAAGGAGTAAATATACAGCCACAGCTGACCAAAACAATTAATTCTAAAAATGGAACAGTCTTTCTGGATGACTTGAGTATCTTGATGTACTTTGCTTTACTAATCTAATCTAGTGCCTTGCTTGTAGGTGTGCCTGAGATTTCAGAGAAATTAATTGATTAATAGAGCGATTTAGGTTAAATAATGTGAACACAGCTGGTACATGAAGGGGCAGAAAGAGATTTTAGGTGTACAAACAGTAAGTTAGGGGGCTGGTAGAGTCTGAGCTGGAGGACCTGGGGTATTTTCATGGCCATAACTGGTAACAAGTAAAACTGTTAACAAGTAAAACAAGTATGGCTCAGAGGCTCTTAGTTAGAATAGAAAACTGACAACTGGAGAGGATGCAGAGAAAAGTCTCTGAAATTAAGTGATTATAGAAAACTATAACAATAAAGAATGAAACAAATATCAGTGAAAGTAAAACAAATATTACATTAGGGTCTTCCATTTTCCAAAATCTAGTCTACATTGCCTTAGTTGGCTGGGCAATAATTTTCCAATGAAACAATCACATGAATATATGCATTACATTTATTAAAAGTAAAGATTTATAAATGACACAAACAAATCTCAAGCACTACTGCTGGGATGATTGTCTTCTAAAAGAGTGAATAATAAAAACATAAGCAGGAGGAAGCAGGCCACCTCTTGTTTTTAAGGAAAAAACACAAGACACTCTTTTTAAAAAAGGCCTCTCTTTCTTTCTTTTTCTGAGGTCCAGCTTCTCTGCCATGTGCCATATTTCTAAATTAATATTCCCATGTGTTTGTTAACTTGTAGCAAACGGCACTGAACAGCTTTGTCCTTCCTAAGACCCAAGGGCCATTGCAGTGGCAGCTTTCTGCAGATGTGAGCATTCTGGAGGAGCATTACTCTATTGTCCTGGTGACGAGCTGCCCAGGCTCCTCTGACAGCCACACTGACTGCCCTGAGAGAAGAGAGGATTTTGCTCCCATCTCACGATCAGATCTGCCTCCCTAGCTTTGGTCATCTTGGTCCAAATGAGATTGTTTTTACTCACAAGGGAGACAGTGCTCTCCTGACAGCCTTGGGTAATCTTGCTGTCCCTAGATGAAGGTAACTGGATTCACCAAACTCTCTGTAAGCTGGAGTGCAAGCCCTTGTTCACAGTTTGCAGACTCAGTGGTTGAAGAAGAAAAGGTCTTATTATGGTTCTACAGTGACACGCACAGATCTCCAGAACCTTGCTGTGCCACAATTGATCAGACTTAGAATAAAATAGCTACCACTGGCTCTCTAACAAGCACCCCACAGGCCTCATCTGTCACTGGTTATTTATATCAAAGTGACCTTAGAATGATGTACAAGCCGAAGATGCTTAGGGAACATGATATTGATGATGAAGGAAAATGTCCTACCAGGCTGTCAGTGGCCTCAGAACAAGCTTCTTGAGGGCAGCCTGGCACTCAGCCTTCAGTCTCGCCATGCAGAGCACTGCACTAAGTCCTGTGGCCCTGCAGGATCACAGGTCAGCTCTCTGCTGAACTCACCAAAGGAAGCAGTAGCAGTGGAGATGAACCTGCACTATTCACACCTTCCATTATAAAGCCATTCCAAAAGCAGTATGCAGAGAGATCCCACTGGAAGGGTTATGAAGATGCAGGGCATCTGACTGGAAGCGAAAACTTGAAGAGCTGAATTGCGATTTTGCCATCAACCAAGTCAGGAGAAATATGCCATATTTGATTTGATAGGCTTTATTCTTTAATTAACACATTGAATGATCATGCTTTATAGGCTAATAGCTTAGGTTTCTTGTGGGATCAAAAATGCATCTGTATGTCTGTTTTCACTTCATTGCAGCAGTTTTGAACAGTAGCAGAATATTTATGAACTCCTACAAACCTTACAGTCAGCTGAAACTCCTTTTTCCTAATGAGAACTGCAGCTGACAAGCAGCAGCCTCAATAGCTTCAACATGATAAGAATTCACAGCCATGAAACAGAATGCCAGGTCTGAAGCTGAATAAGATGACTGGTTTTAGGTACTCACTTTCCTGGTGGTTCTGTTTATTCATCCTCAGCACGTGCAGAAATTATCAACAACGTCTCCATCAGTCCATGATTATATAGAAAAGGAACTGTGAAGAGATACATAGGTTTCAAAGATTCTTAGCTACTATTCCCTACTTGTTATAAATTTAGAACTGTTAATTTCTTAACAACCTTAGGGGGTGGGATGAGCAGGTTTGAAGCTGCTTATCATTCGGTTATTGTCTTTAACATTTTATCCCTCTACATGCTCAATGTAATTATGATTCTTGGATTACATCCCATATAATTATAATTATTTTATTTTTTTTTTCACGGAGTAAAGTTGATATTATTTTTTATTATGAAGAACCCTAATGTAGGAAGTAATATTCTACTTTTACTGTAAATCCTAGAGTGCTTGAAGAGATGCAATATTTTTTTTTAATTTGCATTTTTCCAAATTTATTCACTGATACAATTTCTGGAAAAGCTGATTTTTTGCTTCATGACACAAATATATTTGGGGCTGACTTAAATGTGTAGCTGAGAAAGGGCTTTGGTTTTAATTAGAATTAAAATTCAAATTTTAGCTATAATACAAATAACACAAATAAAGCTATTTCAGATTTTCAAAATGCTCTTCTTTTTACTTTCTCCTTTCTTCCCTTTTCTCTGAATCTCTTAGCTTAGATAAGATAAACCATTAAGTTTAAAACAGGTTTTTCTTATGAAATAAATTCTTTATATGAAAAAAACACCACTTATTGCCCAGTGGAAGTCTCACCTGAATCAGATTTATTGTTTACCTGTTCCTTTACTGAGTCATGCTATAATGAATCAATATAATCACGTGCAGTTTTCTTATGATATTTATGAGAGATGTTATGTTATTTGGTTTAGAGACAATAGTAAGCAATGATGTAAATAAAATTAAATGTATATATATACATATAACTTACTAAAGTTTTAGTTAAAAGCAGAGCAGTTAAAAACCAGTACCATTCATCTTATATATCTTGAGGATGCTCTGAATTAAGTTCATAAAGAGCCAATGAAAACAGAAACCCTGATGATAAAGTTAGAGTCTGTCTTCCTCCATCCTATAATCTTTCTGGGTTGAGCAGAGGCAGACTGACCCTGATCAGACATGCAAGCATATGTGATTTCTTTGCTTCTGGAGAGACGTGCCTTTAGGGTTTTTTGTCGGTTGGTTGGTTTTTTTAGGGTTTTTGACATTTTTTTTTGTTTTGGTTTTGGTGTGTTTTTTTGTTTTTTGGGTTTTTGTGTGGTTGGTTTATTTGTCTGTTCGTTTGTTTCATCCATTTTTCTGCTTGGCTGATTTTCTTCTTTAGATATTGTTTAGTTAATCACAGAACTGCTTTTTCCTGAAGTAGTTCTGAAGCTTGCAGAGGTTTCCTTTCTGCTATACCAAATTCTATGTCTGACAAGTCAACCTGTAAGAGGATCTACTCCTTGCAGAGATAAGGAGAGAAATCAGAAGGAACTGTATGCCAACAATTTCCATCTTAAGACAATGGTGTTTACACAGACTCTTTACAAATTAGTCATAAACATTCCCTGGATCCTCAATTTATAAGTCTTTTAACTCAGAATTCCTAAGCTCTGTTTTGATAACTAGAGTTAGGTAATTAAATAACCATTAAAATAATGCATCTCTCTAACTATTTACTAATAGTGATCAAGTCTGGATCTACAGCTAGTTTTTGAAACTGGTGTGGGATTTAAAATTTGCTTCACCCATACCAGCTATGGTATTTATCCTTCCTTACACAAAAAAAAAAAAGAGTTGTCTTTAGGGTGAGGCGGGGTTTTTTAAAGTTTTATTTATGTACTTCAAATAGCACCTTCTTTTCAAACTAAAATTTGTGTACTTCTCTATTGCTACAGGCAATTGTTCAGAAGAGCACCAGTTCTGCAGTGATTTCATGTAATAATTTTACTCTGCACAAATGTTTTACTATTTTTAGTAAATTCTTGCTTTATTAGCAGGCTACCCAGGTCCTGTGGTGGAAATGTTTAAAAGATGTAGTGGCAGATATTCCTAACTGCAGTTTAGCACATACCCAGTGAATACAACCATAACATTTCAAGTCTGTGACAATGATGGGCCTTGGGATAGTAAGAGAACAGCAACAAGAAAAACATTGTCCCAGCTGGCACTTTTTCTCCTGGATTATTGAACGGTCTCATTTTTAATACTGAGAATAATTTATTGTGATTACATTTTTAAAAATTGCTACCTAGAGGCAAATCCAAGCTGACTTCATCATGAGTAAGGATTTAGTGAAATCACTCTTTAACTAGCTGCAATTGTTCCTATAATCTAAAGCATTAAATAGTATGGATATGCAGAAGAATCCACATGATCTAACAGAATACAGAGTTAGAAACTAGAAAATCATTATTATGGGTCTGGCAGTCCTGTGTTCTGCTCAAAACAAGAGAAATTAATCTGTCTGGAGCCATTTCTGCTCACACAGCAGTTATATGCACATTTAATTCTGTTATTTCATTACTTTTGATTTACACAGGTGGAGGTCAAAGTATTATAATTTGTAGGTGATGTTATTTTAATGTGTTAAAACCACAACATGAGGTAGAATAGAATAAAAAAGTCTATTCTTTTGATAGTGGGAAATAATTGAAATGCACCATATAGTTATCAAAATTTGATATGTGCTAACTCTGATTACCATTATGGAGGGCTGTGTATTTGCAGTAACGACTGAGTTTTGGACAAAATCTGTTATGTACAAATTGCTTCTTCATGTCTTTTAAGAACCTGTAATGATTTTAGAAAAGCATAAATTGCATGAAAGGACAAAACGGAATCATCTGTTCTATGGTCTAGATTCTATACGTGTGCAGTTTTATGGCACCAAGCCCTTTTCCAGAGGTAGACCTTGTGCACCCAGGCATTCTTTGGAGATGTTTTACAAATGTTAGTATGTGGGCATTTGTATAACTACATCTTGCATCAATGGGTTCTGCTGTCATCCTGGGAAATAAACTTCTCTGACTGAAGATGTAAGTACCTTGGGGCTCCAGAGTCAGTTCTGGCACGGAGTACTCCAGCTCAGTCAGGCTTTGCAGACCTATTACTGCATTACTTTCAAAACCTTCATTAAAACTAATGGCATGTTACTTTTATAACCTAGGATTCCTTACACAGATTTTAGTTGAGTTTGCTACTTATATATCAAACAAATAATGATTTTTAAAAACCAAAAATGTATTTTCATTTGCTGAAAGTTGTTGCTAAAATCATAAGACTTTAGTCTTTAGAAGTACTTTATTCACTCTGAGATGTGAATGAATATCAAGTTGAAGTAACATTTAAAATAAAACAGATCAAACTTAAATATATCTGGGAAAATAAAAAAATATTCAACAAGGTCAATACAGAATGAGCAGTCTATTAGGTCTAAGGCTAGGATTTTTTTTTTTTTTCTGGTGTATTGAGAACTGCTACCTTATGAGCTTCAACATAAGCTTTTCAGCCTACATAACATGCTCTGGATGGCATGCTCTTGACTGAATGCTGTATAACTTCTGTGGTCAAGATAGTGTTTTTTTCCTGCATTTTCTGAACTTATGGTCTCCTCTGCCTTATTATGTTTTTGAAGTTATCTGTTAGTCGCTTTAGTGAATATGAAATATATCTAATCTGTTCATTATGGTAGTAGTGTTGGAGCCATGGTCATCTCAGTACATACCTATAGTTCTGCTCTTGGTTAAAATAAGTCTCTTGGTCAAAATAAGTCTCTAGTGAGCATAATTTAATTTACTGATTTAGAATTTTTATGTAAACATTCCACTCCACATGCCTACAATAGACTTCTTTCAAGTAACTAAATAATTAGGATATTTTCAGAGAGCCAATGCAAAAGAAGCAAAAGCCTAATTTGAAGCAAATTCAATTTTTGTTTGAAAATAGCTTTGTAGAAAAGCTATTTTATTGAGCTTTGTGGTGAACCCCTTCTTTTCCAGCCCTTTCTAGGCAGCAGAGTAGAGGCATTTGGAGAGATTTATAGGCTATCAGTGGGCAGATGTGTAAGTAGAACTGTAGATGACTCAAAAAAAAAGGTTTCTAGTTAGGAGGAGCAGGATGGGATTCAAGTCATAAGCCTCTCTTAGGGAGCCATGATACACACCCCAGTTAGAGGTCTCTAGCTGTTAAGGGGAAGTCTATTTGCTCTAAGTAAAACATAACGAGCTGCAAAATATATTAGGGTTTTTTATGTCCATAAGCAATAGGTCATGCTGAGAATGCATTTATATAAGTTACAGCCAGAGCTCCCAGAGTAACGAGTATTGTAAACTCCACAGTTCTAAGTCCAGAACTAAACATCTTCACTGAAAAAATCCCTGCTTTCAATCTCCAGGTCTTCATATATCTTCACTATTGGCATAATTTCCCCAAATGATAAACCACGGTGAGCTAAGACATCTTTTAGGTAGCATCACATTGCATGTTATGCTGACAAGCTGAAATGAATTATGTAAAATATATCCTGTAAAGCCATCATGGAATAGACACTTCTTAAAGATCCTTATTATTGAGATGTGTAGGAGAATATAGAGTACACTTCAATTAATCACTGTAGAGGTCCAAAGATGTAGATTCTTGCAGTAATATTTGTAGGACATGCATGAGAATTTTAAGTGATTCGAGCGTGTAATATCACACCAGAATGCAGGAATAATAAGAATACTAAAATCAATCAGTTTGATGCTTATTGATGAAAGACAAGCAAGCTGTTCCACCTCTGAGGATATACCACTTCAGTAGTGTCATCCCCATGATTTTCCCTTGTATCATTCCCTATGAGTATCAATGTTGTGTCAACCAGATTGTGTTTTCTATTGCTTTCTAATTTAATCAGTGAAGTGGCCCAGAAGGCACTTTGCTATGACAGAGTAGAAATCTCTGACATGGCTGAAAAGCAGCATTTTAAAAAGTTAAAAAAAAAAAAAATCTATATTGCAAAATGCAACATTATATTGATGAGTCTCAGAGTAATCTATGTGCTTGGTAGACCTGTAGAGCATCATCATCATAGTCTCACTAATTCTAATGGATTCATCTGCTCAATCCAGTAAAGTGCTGTTCCCATGTTAAGAGTAGTACACTGTGATCTGATGGATTATGACCATGGAATACATCTGCTCCTAGGTCAAATTTTCTGCTTTATTTTTTTTATTTATTTATTTTATTTTTATATATTTTGACATTGGGTATTTGGTCTGATGTTAAGTAGGTGAGAAATCCTGCACCTCAGTGGTTCTTTAATGCAGGCTTCAGTGCGAACTTCTGTAAGAGGTGTTTGACAAACTGTGCTTTGCTTAGATCAGATTTGCAGCTGAACAGTTTGCTTTTATAGAAGCATTGTAAAATAAACCACGGTACTCTCTGACACTGTCCCATAGAACTAGGAAGGAAACGTTAGCAGATACACTGAGATACTTTTTCCAAATGTGGATTTTGCAGTAAGAATGAAGGAGAATATTGGGGTTTAGCCTCAGTGAGATATTTGACTCCTTAAAAACATTAAATGAATTGCTGGTTCTGACTCTGAAATTAGAATTTCAGAGACACAGAAAAAGGCTTTTACTAAAGCCAGTGAAAACATCTAATGTATTTCCAAAAATCCTGAAAAATCTAGGTCCAAGAGATTTTCATTGATAGTTTTTAGTTAGATCTCTTGTGTGCTTTCCTACTTAAAATCCCATGCATGTATTTCTGACGGAAGTATTTAGATTTATTTTAGAATTCAGTTTTAGTTATTTAGCATTGGAACAGGCTCTCTAGGGAAGTGATGGAGTCACCATCCCTGGAAGTGTTCAAAAAACTGTGTGGATATGGGCACTCAAGGACATGGTTTAGAGATGAACATCATAATGGTGCTAGGATGATGGTTGGATTTGGTGATCTTAGAGGTCTTTTCTGATCTTAACAATCTATGTTTGTGAAAATTTTATCTCAGGTTTAAATTTTGAATCACTGTGTTTCCTCTCATTTGTGTTGTCTTTTCCCATTAAGGTTATTCTATTAACTAGAGAAGAGTTATTTATGACTCATATTTAAGACCACTGGTGTCCCACAGGAATTCAGAGAGGATTTATGGCACCATAAGGTACCTTTTAAGAGGTTCCTGTTCCGTTTTGGGAACCACTGCAACGCCCTTCCTATCAGGGCAGTGTGCCATACACAGATCTGGGTGGTCATCTACACGTGAAGAACTGGGTGGAATAATATGTTTGAAATTGCATGTGTGTGATCATTAACGTGCAAGTGGCAGTTAGCAAGGGCACATCCCCTTGTGCACTGGTTTGTATAAACCTTCTAACTCAGAGTATGTCTCTGGTTTTGGTAAACACCTTCTCAGCTTACAAACTTTAGTCTTCCTGGGTGGAACGAGGCCATTTTACAGCCAAGGCTCTTGTCCTTTACTTTTAGTCTCCTCTTTTCTACATAAAATTTAGCAGCCATCCATGATGTCTGTATACAAAACAGCCAGCCTTGTGGTATCACAAACGATAAAAATGTAATGTGCAAAATTCACAGCCAGCAACACTTCTTCCATTTTTTATCATTTTCTCATAAAAACAATTTAGGAGACTTAAACAAGGACAAGAAAATGCTATTAAAAAGGCAGGCAATATCGTTTAGCTTCACCTAGAAGCTTTACCATTCTAAAAAAACATCCGCACTCAGTTTAACTGTTCTTAGTGATTACAGTTTGCAGTACCTGTTGTTTAAAATACTGATTTTTGTTTCTTCTCTTCATACAGCTTTAGAATCTTTCACAGTGTAAACTTCCCTGTCAAAAATTCATAGATAATTCATCTCATATTTAATGAGTGCTTCTGTCATTTAGAAAAGATTAGGCAACCATCTGCAGAAATGTCTGTGGTAAATAGTTGCAGGGCAAGGAAATAGGCTAGATGTCCTTGTGAGTCCTGCTTTCTACAGTTTACTTACTTTTCATTTTTTCTAGAACAGAAAATAAGATTATTGAATTCAGGAGTATTTTAGGAAATTACAATTTCTTCTCAGTCATAATCTCTGGACTTTTAATTGTACAGAAGAATAAAGAGGCACATGCATGTGTGAAAAGAGAATGTTTATATAAAAATTATGCCATTCTGAAATAACTCCTGCACTAGCTAACCATATCAGTAATTCAATTAATTAAATATATGGCAAAAGCAAAATACTCAATGCAGAAGTAAAATAGTATGAAATATAAAGAAGAAATGAAGATACTGAAGAATTATTATTATACCATGATTTAAATTTTTAAAGGCTACACATGAATAAGTTATTACAGTAGAAACATTAAAATGATGAGAATACTACAAGAGAATGCATTAAAAGTCTTTCATTTAAAAAAGCAAAAATATATAAAGGTAACCCCCTGTGCTTTCATTCTTTAATGAGTTACTGCATCCATGAATCTTTTGAGAGAACAGTATGTAATATGAGAGAATTACATACCACTGAATTTACAGGATTTAAATGTTAAACTTGAAATTTTAAAGTGCTTTTTATCAGAATTGGTAATTTTGTTTTAACACAAACATATTGGGATGGATTACTAGGGAAATATTTGAATAGGAAAAATGTGAACTACAGAGCATCTTCTGCCTTACCTGGCCATGATAATTACAAATGTCAGATTTGGTAGATATAAAAAGTGGTAAAGCTGCAGTTTGGGCTTTCATCCACCCCTCCTTTTCCTCTTTGCTTAGTTGTAATTCTGCAAAGCACCTGTGAAAACACACTACTTGCTATGGTGACATTTTACATTCATTTTGAACAGGTGTGAGTCACTTCACTAGATTTTTATGCTCAGTTTCTCCTGCCTAGGTATATGGTGATGAACAGTTGGGGCCAGGAATGCAAAAATAATAGAGTTTGCATGGTTTCAACATTCTCTGCACATAGAAAGTGAAGGAATATTACATCTTTATGATATTCTTCACTGATCAAATCTGTAACCATAAATAAACAAGTTCAGATTCCACTAATGATAATGGCTGGCCAAGAGAGTCACTGCAGAGATGCACAGAGAGACAGCAGATTGCATTGCCATTACAAAGTCTTTTTAATTCAGCAATATTTCACTTCTTATGTCATTAAAAATACCAGCAGTAGTATTAATCCAAAGTTATGTCCTAGGAGTAAATGAGCCTCCCTAGAGATGAATATAAACTAATTACCTTTGTACAATATGTTGACTGTTTGGAATCCATAATTAATTTCCCTAATTTTTGAGAGATTAAAGGATGCATACGTATGTGTATTAGGATATCTCTGTGTACAAGAGAGAGGAAATCTTGTGTCTAGTTTCCTATAAATGTTTACCTGTCTTTTACTTGATAAAATGCAATAATTTAGTACGATTTTAAAAATATACTGTGTTAGTACAAATGCTTTTGCCTTTCCACTATCCTAAAATCCTTTCCATGTTTGCATGAGTAATAGCATATTTTTCTCACTGTGTTCATGAATGTAGCTCAGTTCAGATCTTAATTCACTCTAGAGAAAGAAATTATTCCATTCCATTTGAAACTGATCAAAGCTCTTCTATACTGTTTTGGTGAGCCAAAAGGGGACTTTTTATGGGACCAGGATCTATGTAGGAAGTAAGCAAAGGCTGTTTTAAGAACGTTTTCCACATTCACTAAGAAGAGGTTCCCATGGAAATCTAATTCAGCTAATAGTTACGTTACCCTTTTGGCAACTTGCCTGCCTCATGAGGAAATATCATTTTAAGGGGTTCCCATGGAAAGCTATAGCTTAAATCTGTACTGCAGAGTAATGGTATTCACTAATGCCCTGAAGCTCTGTGTTCTGCCAATGCAGCATTAGAGAACAAGTGCTTCCTTGTGGGGCCTGGGTGCCCTGCTGCAGTGAGCAGTGCTGGAGATAGGGAAGAGAATGCTCCTCAGATTTTCTTCTGCCATAGGGCTTACTGTTAGGGAAAAAACAAACAAAAAAACAAAAAAACAACACTGCAACTCGTGTTTTATTCGTTTTGGGTGTTTTGTTGGGATTTTATTAATCTTCAGTCCTACAAAAGGACTAAAAATAAAGAAGAAAACAAAAAGCCCTCAGTGCTTTGAATGTAGTGACATTTATTATGTATATACATGAGAGATAATTTTATAGTGAAAATGAAACACAAAGTCACAGCTTCTCGAGTCAATGCAAAACTGTGCTTTTAAGACACACATTCTGCCATCTAGTGACCAGAAGAAATTGTACTGACCAGTTGCCAATGTGATGAGAAACCCCAAGTACTGCTACTGCTGTGTATCTTTGTGGGAGAACCTCTAGAATGGGCTAAAAACAAATGTGCAGAAAACTTTTTTAAGCTCCTAGAAGTCAGAAATTGATCAGATGTACTGAAATTAGTTAATATTGCAACCCAAAATTTGATTTGAACAAGCTGATTCTTTATGTATTTCTGTAGTCTTCTTTCTTCCTTTCCCCCTCTCCTCCTCCCCCTTCACCTGGGACTTACATCGGCATTTTGCATTATTTCTGGGAAACGTTTGTGTCTTAGCACAAAGAGGATGCCATGCTACTGCTTGTGAGACAGTTTGCATTATTGCACATTCTGGCTGCAAGACCTGTTCTGTTCATTCTGTAGTCAAGAGTAAATGAAAACACTCGTTTGGCTAGTTCAGTTCAGGAGTGGGTAGGATAGTGTGAATCACACTGCTGGAGCACTGTGGGTGAGAGAAGATGACAGTCACTTTGGGGAGTTGACTGCCTCTTCGTGCTTTTAAGGTTTGGAAAAGCTTTCAGGAAACTGCTCTTACTTTTCAGGCAGTTCTGTACAAGCTGACGACACTCTGCAACTCTCAGAAGTTCCTTGACATTGTACATGTCCTAAGGGGGTAATCCTAGAGGTCTCAGAAGCAC
Source organism: Cinnycerthia olivascens (assembly GCA_035048155.1). Lineage (NCBI taxonomy): Eukaryota > Metazoa > Chordata > Aves > Passeriformes > Certhiidae > Cinnycerthia > Cinnycerthia olivascens. The sequence continues at coordinate 84,496,455 of JAWWMU010000153.1, read as the reverse complement.
TGGGGGTTTTTTATAGTTCATTCATGATGTCATCACCAACCTCTATGATGAAAAAGGCTTTTTGTATTAATGCCAGTGTGTCCTGCACCATAAATAGCACAATTCAAAGTAGATGGTACACCATAATACATTTTCGCTGTGGAGTTCCCATGAAATGTGATAAAAAATAGCCATAAAAGCCAAACCAACATCGTTTATAATGTCATCTGATGGCTAGGATATATATGGAACAAATATATATGTTACAAATATGATAAAACAGCCTAAGCATAAAATCTGTTTGATATTTACCCTAATTTTAAGAGTATCCATTTGTCAAAAAGCAAAGACTAGCCTTGGTGAGTAGAACCTTGCAAAGCTGGTATTTTTCTTTTGTATTTCTCAGTTGTCCTAGCTTGCATTTTAAAACTGTTAACAGATTTTTTTCTTCTTTATTCCTACAGACAGCACATGGCACCTCTCTTCTCTCCTAAAAACGTATACCTCCACTGGCCGCCAGATTTTAGCTTCTACTTTTAAAACTAAAAAGGTTACTCAATAGGAATAAAATTCCCATAACATAACATAACATAACATAACATAACATAACATAACAATAAAGACAAAGTCAATGGGACTAGTGATAAGAGC
>JAWWMU010000153.1:84475996-84495725 GCA_035048155.1 Cinnycerthia olivascens | reverse complement strand
CATAACATAACATAACATAACATAACATAACATAACATAACAATAAAGACAAAGTCAATGGGACTAGTGATAAGAGCTGTAAATAATACCAAACTGTAAACTTTGGAATTGCAGGGGTTTTTTTCTGCCCTAGAAGGCATGAAAAGAGGCAAGAAAAACTAAATTACATGCCTCAGCTTATATGTAAAATGAAATCACAGAATCAGATAATCATTTGGGTTGGAAAAGCCTTCCAAGATCATCAAACACCAAACACCACCATGCCAACTAAACCATAGCACTAAGTGCCATGCCCAATCATTTTTGAACACTTCCAGAGATGGTGGCTCTACCACCTCCCTGGGCAGTCTGTTCCAAAGCTTAACCAAATGACACATCACATCCATATTAAAACATATGCATCACTAAAATACTTTGAAGTATTCATCCATTATGGGCAGCTGAGGAGCAATAAAATAGGCATCCTATTGATCCCTTGTACTTCCATAGCCACCAAAGGACCACTGACAGCAGAATAAATTCTTTTATCAGATAACTAAACCTCAGGTTTTCTACCACAAATATTTGGAATGTGTTTTGATTTGTTATAAGTCTTGGTCTAGTTGAAATGATTTAAGGTTCCCCATAATGCTATTTTTATTTACATTTTGAGGTATTTGTGGGTTGTATCTTCATGCTGTATAGATTATAGCATTGACAATGTAATAAAAAAGGCTTAAAACTCTTACATGTTTCCAGGCCTAACTCAGAGTCAGACTGTCAATTTCGGAATTAGACCATGCACCTATTTGTTGCTGAAAAGATTTGCTTTCCCCCTGTATTTAATGAAACAATATGAATAATATCAATGTTTGAGGTAAAAGCAGAGAAGAACTGTCCTGTTTCACCCAAATAAAATTTAGGACGGACATCACCAAAAAAATTCCTTTCAGAAACTTATGTCTACAAAAATACCTTCTTCTGGGTTAGAAAACTTATTTTCAGCAGCAAGAACTAGGTAAGAAGAGTGAGAATGATAAAAATTAATTTACTCAGAATGTCAATTCAAATATCCAATATTATATCCAGATATCAGGTCTTGAATCATCCTGACTTGACCTTGCAGGACACCTTTATGCCAGATACTGCCTACATTAGGATGGTTCTTACCGCCTTTCCCACACAAACAGATCCTTGAAATTACTGTGCCATTTAGCCATACTCTAGGCTGACCTGGGTTAAAATGCTTTCCCAGCCCAGAAAGCATTTAGATACTGCTTCTCTGTGAAGTATCGGGGGAAAAAAACCTGCATAATGAGTTCACCTTCTATGTTTATTACCTAGGATCTGAAAATGAAGGAAAGTTTCATTCTATTTAGTATTTATTGTAAACTTAAGATATATTAAAAAAGGCTTCATAAAAATGCATTACTCTTAAGTTTCTTGGATTAAACAATTTTGAGACCATTGTTTGTACTTATACACAGAAAGTGGACATTTCTGATCCCATTACAAAAATGTACTTGACCCTTCTTTTTCCTTTTCTCACGAGACTTGAATTTTAATGAGGCCTCACCCATGCCAGTACATTGCATTTCCTGGTACCGCTTTTGTTCTCATGTGGCATTCGGTTAAATACTTCAGCTGAATATGAAAATAAGAGCATTGCATAAGGCTGGTTCCAGTTTTTTGACAAAACTTATAAAAAGTATTTTTATCTGGGTAATGAAAAATTTATCTTTAATATATACTTGCTATATAAATGCTTAACATATCAAAGGGAGATTAGCTGAAAAGTGCATCTCAAAGACCATCAGCAATAGTTGAAGTGAATTGAAAATGTGTTGATACTTAAGTGAAAAATGAAAAAAATGAGGCATTATAATCATGCTCAGTGGTATTTGTAACTCCATCATTGTGACTGGAGCTACATCAGGTGTTATCCACAATGCAGAGAACTGATCTCCCAGACATCCCTTTGCCTCTTCACCAGCAGTCTCTGTCCTGCAGGACACTGCATGTGCCCACACCCAGCACAAGATGCTGCAGGACTGGGATCAGAACACTGACCACCTCCCTGTATGCCTCTGGAAAGCCTTCCTCTAGCAAAGGTCTCCCATTATTGCACTCTGTAACTTAAAAAGTAGAACTAAGTCTTCTGCAAGAATGGTGCCATGCCCTCTAAATTGCCTGGCAAGCAGAGGTCATGCAGGCTGCAAAGTCAGAGTAAACATGCCTTGCTGTGACAGCCTCTTTGGGGGAAAAGCTGTGTAAAGTCTCCTGCCATTACCATGTTATTAATTACAGTTTAAATGTGTCATTTGTACTTCACCTTGTAAAAATTATAAAAATATTCTAATCATAATTTGCATTAGAATATTGCTTGTAATAAGAGATTTTCCACAGAATAAAAAGCTATCTTAAATCAGAGGAGCTGTAGAAGAGGTGTATTTTGTAAAAATATATTCATAAAATTTTTAACACACATATGTATATATACACATACATATATATATTATATTTGCATGTATATATATATATATAAAATTCAATTATCTTTTATATTTATTTCTGGGATGTATTAAAGTGTTGAATGTTTAATCCTCAAAATATATTTTATTAATTATATTTTCAAATATTCTCTTTAGAATGTGAACTGCATTGCTGTTCTCAAATGAATAATTAAATTTATATTTTAAGTGGTGCCATTAATGAATATTTACAAAAAGAAACACTAATTTGGAGAAATACATTAACAGTTTACTAGAAAGGAAAAAACCTCTTTCTTCTGATTTACCCCTTAAAAATAAGCTTACCTTTTATTGTTTCTTTAGATAGAAATTTTAATTTTTAATGATTTATCAAGACAATATGTTTGCAAATAATATTTATTAGTGATATTTATATCTCATATAATGTTTTGTGTTTTTTGAGGCAGAAAGGTAAGTTTTATTCTCTTCATGCCTTTACAAATTGGGGAGAATTTTGAATTTTACATTTGCAAGGTAACCTTCCAGCAGAAAGGTATTTTTTTAATGTTTGTGTTCCTTGTGTTTCAGACACCTTCTGCCTCATCAGAAACTTTATGTGATTGTAGTTGAAGTAGTTTCAGTGTTAACCCACATTTCCCAGCACACGCTTCCTGAATTAGAGTCCCAGTTGGTGTTTTTTAACAGAATATTTAGCACTGAGCTGCAGACAGCTGTGTGCGCCTGGGAGGATCGTAGGGAACTGTGCTGAAGGCACAGCAGTCCCCCTCTAAGTGCAAAAGACTTTCTGCATTTCATTACAGAAATGAAAAGTGAAGCTAAGGTAGAAGTCTCGGAGGTCTGCACGGGACAAGAGAGGGAAAATGAGAGCAGTGATAACAGGATAAACAGCTAAAGCCCTCGTCTCCCACACCTCTGGGCCTTGATGTCACTGATTTTCATAGGTTTTCCCTATTAAAATCAATGTGGAGAGTAAGATACAATCTATAGTCTTTTTAATTGAGAGGTTTCCAGGAGGAAACAGATCACAAGCAGTTGTTCTGCTGTATTCAGCCTAAAAATTAAACAGCTCATTGGCTAAATTATTATCATTTCCCATTGCCACCATTCCCAAAGATGACTTGTTATCTCTGTGGAAGGCTTCATCAGCCTGAAGGATGAGTGCAGAAATAGAAGTCCTCTGGAGGAGAAGCAGGCTCTGCCACAGAACAGCAATGTCTAACACTGTCACAGTCATTTTCTGGTGTGGTTTGCACTGATTTAAAATAAAGGAATAGAATGTCTGCATTTGAATAATTGTTTTCATCCCGTGTCATACAGCTGATTTATAGTATGTGTCACTACACTGAATGTTGGTTCATAAAATAAAATCATACTGGAAAATCTGCAGACATAAATTTAAGTATTTATTGAAAGCTGAGTGTAGCAAAGTTAAGTCGATGTTAACTGCCATGATCACTTGCCTGACTCTTGCCAGCAGCTTCCAGGTATGTTTAGGAACATATTGCATGAGACAGTATGTGACTTTTGAGAAATGTCTACACACAAGCTTTCATAAACCTTTATTCTGTCTTTAGAATTTGGAATGATGGGAGATCATACAATTAAAAGTCAGCGACCTCGATCTGTTCATGAGAAAAGGGTCCCTCAGGAACAAGCTGATGCTGCTAAATTTATGGCACAAACTGGTAATACATCAGTTACATTTTTTCTATTTACTGTTGTTAATTTTAGCAAGACCACTGCATGTTTCCATAATCTTTTGCTGCATATTTGTCAGTTTTCTAAGCTGATACTTTTTTTGAATCATTTATTTTTTTTTTTTCACCAGTTAAAGTCCATAAATAAAGTAGCTAAGAATTAGGTAGATCATGCCAAAACATGCACTGTGAATGTGAATACTGAATCGTTTGGTGTAAGCATGAATTTCTTTAGTAGTAAAAGCAGTCTCACATGTACAAAACACAGGACACCTCAGTGACATGTTAACTTTTTTCCAAAGATGTTAAGAACATGTTTCAGAATTTCTTTGTAAATAGACTGTCTAATCCCAGCTTTAGGCATTTATCAAATTAATTACTGGGGTGACTTTAATGTGCATGTGTTCAGCATTTACTATCTTTGGCCCAGCACGATGCTCTGTTCTCTGGTTTCCAGATTCATAATTGCTAAATGAAATTGGCCGTAAGTAGTTTTTAATTGAATGTGCAAATTATCTAACAGTTTTTCATCTAATACATATTTTCTAATTTTGTTTGAGCAACTTCATCTTCTTTATCTAAAGATACCAAGATGATATTGGAAACCTGGAACAGAAGTAATTAAAACAAAAGAAAAAAAAATAGCCTGATTAGCCTCTTTACCAACAGTTACCACAGCTGTCTTTGAGGTCAATGATAAAATTTTAGTGGTGAGTTGAATTAAGCTCTCATACACCAAAACTTGTGCCCATTTTGACTTCAATAATGACCCATGTATCTGTTGGTAAAAGCTAACTCTTTATTGGTATCCTACACACTCTATTCCAGTAAGTTACCGAGTTGACAATTTTGTGCCCCATAATTTTTGTATGGATTTGAAACAACTTCCTCTGTATCCCCTAGTAACTAACCTAGAATATATGCCTGCATCAGTTGTACATAATGCTTCCAGTTTTTATGCACTTCAGTAAAAGAGCTATAGTTGCTTCTAGTTATGTTGCATGTTGACTTCCTTAGTGATAGGGTGCTTTACTTAACAGACTTGCAGAAATCGATATATTAAGCAACCTAAGTACATGTATAGCCAATCAGTGTAGATCCGTTTGGTAACAAATTTAGCATGGGAAAAAGTCTGTTTCCCTTGTATTAATCTATAGGATTGCTTTTATGGCTTATTCTCAGATATTACTGTAAGAAAATGCAGGGGAAAAAGGGAGCCTAGAATTCTCTAGGTCTCCATGCAGTTTTTGTTTAGGAAAGTAGAAATGATCACTTACATACTTAGCTCAGACATGTAATGTTAGTTGCTTACTACATAGAATAACACCTTTGCTTTTATGCTGCTTCTTGAATTCATACAATTACTCAAAAAATCAGTAAAACTATCTGGGTTTTTTCCCCATATAAATCTCTAAAACTTTAATAATATCACACAAATCTTGTATTTGATTATTTTTAGTCATGCATTGCAGTGCATCTGTTGTGGGTGTTAGAGAGCTGCATTACAAATGTAGCACTTATACCATCACCTTCCAATACATTGTGTGTGTGGAGTGGGAGATGAATGTTCAAAATTATACAGGATTGGTTTTCAAGGTCCTGTTGTGAAAGCATGTGAGATGTATGAGCATATAAATTTAGATGCCAAAATTTGGGGAAATCTATATTTTTCATGCTGCAGGATAACACATTTTAAGTAATACTTGTGCTCTTTCTGGACATACTAATTTTCATCTCTTCATTTTGTTTTTCCTTTGTAGTGATTGTTGCATATTTTCTTCACCTGTAATGCATTCATTTTTCTTGCAATAAAATGATTGTGGTATCTTCCTAAACTGATTCATAAGGTTTTTTTTCTAACATATCTCTCTCATTAATTTACTCACTAAGAAATATTAATAGTATTTGTTTACTGAGATTATGGGGTTTTATATTTTAAGCCTTGATATTTTATTTTGTTTAATAATGAAACAGATACAAAAGTGCAACAAAACATTTATATGTTTTTAAAAGGCAGAGAGTTAGGAATAGAGAAGTGTCCTGGAAAAGATTTATGAAAAGCATTTAATACTGTTAGAATTGTGGACTTAATCCACCAAATTTTGCTGGGAATGGAAGAGTTTAAAAATGTGGTATTAAAATACACGTTTTTCTGGTTTCGGAGAGTGTTATGAGGCAGTAAAAAAATATTTATTAAAAAATACTGTGTGAATAATTTCTTGTTCTGTATTTGTCATTTTATGTGTTTGGACTGATCCTTCCCTTAGGTGTAATGGGATATAGAGAGTATAATGCAGGTAAGTTTTACACAGATCAATGAGGCCTTCCATACAGTAAGTTATGTTTCCTCTTCCGTGTCAAGCATCAGGGGAGAATAAGAGTTTGGTGGCTTGCTAAGATATAATTTGAGATCGTAGATTTAATATGATTGATTTAAAAATTTAAATGTTCTCAAATGACAGAAAATAAGGAGGTATTTCAAATTTTTCATTTCAGAAAAGAAAAGAAATGGATAAGAGAAAAGCAAAAAATGGGATATATTTGCAGATTATGTACTCAACCTAGATTTATTCTTTATGTTCTTAAATTAAAATGGTAAATTAACAATGATATGTAAATATTAAGATATTTCCTTTCTTTTAAATCTTTTAAAATAAGTAATAATTATCCTGAAAGCAGTACAAAATACTCTGAAAATTTAAAAATTACCAAAAAATTAAAAAGTGTTGTATAAAAGGAAGCAAAGCAGCTGGTGAGATAAGTGTGTTCTTTATTTTGTCTTCATTTTGTTCTTTTTGCACTGTCCAGCTTGTTAATATGGAGGATCTTTCTCCAGCAAGTGTTTAAGCCTTATTTACATATGAGGACGTATATTGAGATTATGCCTTCTGTGAATGAACAGTACATATATTCTCAGAACTTCTAAAAATTAATACTACTTTCAAATTTTACTCAATAAAGTCACACAACAGTCTGACAACAGTCTAATAATCATGTTGCTGTTATTTTCCATCATATTCCAAGGGTTAAGAGTAACATTTTTATCACTTTAAAATAGAAAAAAAAAAAAATCAAAATTTTTTATTTTTTATTTCTGTATTTTATTAGCTTTGCACTGTCAACATGTCTGTGTTGAATAATGGATCATGTTCACTGAGTACATATAACTGTTTTACATAATAAGGAACATCTTGAGAAACAGTTTAGACTTTTTCTGCTGTTTGACCTTTTATTGAAACCATTTTAGCAAAGGCAAAGTCAAACTTCAAATATAGGAAAAGATAAAAAGTATTATTCTAGAAACCCACAGTACTACTAGTCTTTTTACCATGCATATAGGGGTTACAGTACATATTTTATAATTGTTAATATCTACATACATATTAAATGTATTGAGCATGTTATAGCATCTAACCTGAACCCAAGCCATCTAACTGCCTAATCAGTGCTAAATTCATGTACAAGAACTATTAAAACAATAATCAGTGATTTTTTTTCATTTTTTTCACCTAACAAATAAAGACATTTGTGAATTTTTGTGTGTAGAAAGCTCATAATTTTGTACTTTTCCATATAAATTTTTAGAATTGCATATAATTTTATTAAAAACAGAGGGATTTGTGTGCTAATTATAAAACATTCTGTCTTTTTACTGAATAAGAAGCCCTTTTTTTCTTTTAAAGCACTGAATAGCCTCAGAATTGAATCTTAGAAGTCTAGCAGAAACAATCATTTTGCAAAGGTTTTGTGCTTGACCTCTGGAGAAAAGAAAACAACCAAAAGAAAGACAGCTTGGAGAGAGTCACGGATTCTTGCTACAAAGCACAGTTTGAAAGAATAGTATGTCATTTACTGCATTCTTGGAAGATAGCACCAGAATATTCCTGGTTTGCAGACAATCCCTCGATTGTGATCAGTATCAACACTTTTGGAAGACTAGAAGTATACTGAGATAACTGAAATTTCAAGCAAGCTCTTCAAGTCTGCTGATTTTATCATGCCACTGATTTTAAAACAGTCCCATTTGTTTCAAAAAGGACTTCCACTTAAAAATCAAGCATGCAGTAAAGGTTTCACCTGCTGTTTTACATTACATGCTGATTTTTAATGGAAGAAGATAAACATCAATGCACAATTATTTACTCAAATTGTTCAGTGAGGTATATTCACATTATTTTTGTATTTGCTTTCTGAGAATACTCAAGGGACCTATTTTTCTGAACAAGAATTCCTTTGGGAAAGGAATTCCAGAATTGTGCGTATGGCTGTTCATGAGAATTAAATTCAAGCATTTTTTCCAGAGCATCCATGCGAGAAAACTTGATGCATTACTTGCTTTCAAAAAAAAAAAAAAATTCTTATATTTCTCAAAAATTTAAAAAAAGTCCTCTTTTCTAATATATGGCATTAATAAATCAAACCTGACAATTTTGAACATAGTAGTATGTATTATGTGCAGTAATGAGGTCTGGCACACCCAAGAATTCAACATTTCTGTAGGTCAAAAGCAAAGAGTAGATCTGTGCAGCAAATTATCAAAGTTTCCTCCCACATTTCAGGTTAAAATTTAGTAAACGAAACGTTTTTCTTTGCCAGGGAACTGCTTTCAAATGCTACATGACTCTGCTGAATAAAATGTAAGACATTAGGAATTGGTTTGTCTGGAGTTATTTTCATTGGAATTCCCTTACTGGTAGGGTTCCTTAAATTGTTACTGAGCCTTAATTGTAGAGGGATAAGTGTAAATATCAAAGACAAATCCTTTGCTATTATATAAAAAGAGTTGTCTATGTACTTACGGAATCCTGAGGGTAGTGTTGTTTCTGAAGTGTTGAAGGGCAGTAGTTCTCATTAAGTTGTAAATGATGCTGAGACATCAAAGTGTTCCCCTCTGACAGGCGTTATGTGATTGCAGCATTGTAGGTGTCTTTGTTTTCTATTCATTGCACATTTTCACAGCTGCTTTACTCCATAAACCTTTAAATATTTATTTTGGTGTGGTACCTTTTTCTTTGATTTATAAGAGCAGACGATAATGAGGTTCAGCAAAAAAAAAAAGAAAAAAAGTGTCATTAATACTTATGTCTATATTCATGTTTGTTTGTTGTCTTGAATACAGGTGAATCTGGTGTTGAAGAGTGGGCCCAGTGGAGTACGTGTTCAGTTACTTGTGGTCAAGGGTCGCAGGTGCGAACCAGAACTTGTGTATCACCTTACGGGACACACTGCAGCGGCCCTTTAAGAGAATCAAGGGTTTGCAATAACACTGCCCTCTGTCCAGGTAGTGTTAGCAGCCAATGAATAAAATTGTGGATGTTTTTGAACTGTATAATGATAAGAATTTGAAACTATATTTATTTATTTATTTTATTATCATTAACATGGATTTTGTTGGGGCATTTCAATTAAAGCAGAGAATTGTAATTCTATTCACCTGTGAATTCTTTTCATGTAGGTTATTATTTTTTATTTTCAGAGCAGTCAAGAGATGGAATAAGAGCACCTTTCTTACTGACAGTTTCATATTTTTTTTCAAAAAGTCTATATTCTTTCATTTTCACTCAGAAAAGAGAAGGTAGCATGAGTACAAAGAGAAACTAGGGAAGAAATCCAGATCATGAATACATTAAGGAGCAGAGACTAATTAAGAGGGTGGGTTAACATATATTATCTGACACTGCAATTGTTTTGCCATTTAGAACACTCTCTTCTAGGCAATGGGCCAGACAATGTTCTATGCACAGTTATGTCTTCATGGACTTCCCTTTACATTGTTCTGGCAAGAAAGGGCAACAGCTACCTATCAAAGGAAAAAAGATCAGACAAAAGTAACTCTCTTACATCTGACACGCGGTAAAGGTCATCAGTGTCTTGCATCACAGTTTTCCTACTCCTTTTGTCTGAGAGATCTGGACATCGTTGGAGTTCAGCAGTAGTTATACACTAAGGAGAAGAGACAGGCATATTCAAGTTAGTTGCTGAAAGGGCACATCTTTCTTTAGACTCTACCTGTGGATCTGATTAATCTATGATGGGAGGAAGCAAGAGGGAAGGCATATGCCCCATGACTACATTATTTTTCCTCTGCTGTGACTGAAATGCAAAAAAAATAAAAAAGACTGTATACTGTCCTTCAGATGTACAGATTCCTCAGGTCTTCTTCAGCTTCTGGGGAAGCTCAGTACATTTTTGAAGTAAACTAAATTATCATACATAGAGAACTCTTGGACTTCATCTCAATGAGCAGTAATATGTACAATCAAACTCTCATGCTGTTACTGTGTGTTGAAAAATAGCCAATGGGAAGTGCATGTGATCCCATCAGAGTTTGTAAATCACCATTGTAAGCATTTAGGGAGCCTCTGTAATGGAAAGCAACTTACAAGATTGTCTCTAGATAATGCATGATGGTAACAAGAATTGCTCTTAACACCTAATGCTTTTCTATTGTGCTTAAGCACCTAATGCTTTTCTATTGTGCTTAAGTTACGCAACTCCCATGAAATTTTCTAATATTTCAAAGTAGAAATGCCTAGTTAGAGGTGAATTTTAATACTTTAGAAGTGGTAAAACTTTGCATCTAGAAGTGTTTCCGTACATAAATGGCAGATATTTCTAAAACACTTAGAGTAGCTTAGATTATGCCAGGGGTGGGAAATACTGCAAAACAACTCTCAAGTACAAAAATAAGAAGTGAAAGAGAACTATAAAAGAAATGAGCAAACATTGCAAACAATCAAAGCTAGATTTAAATATTCATTTGACATTATGTGAAAAATGAATATGAAAACACAGTCCATCTCTCACAATGAGCTCTGCCTGATTTCTTGCTGATTAGTATTAACTAAGAAGAGGAAAGATGATTAAATCACCCAATTTTCAGAATTTTATCTTTATTCTCTCCAGAAAGGGATTTGAAGTTTTCATACAAAAACAAAGGAAAACAAAACAAAAAAAAATCCAGGTAATACAAAACCCAAGGTAACTAATTTGCTGTCAAATTTAAACTGCATAAAAGTTAATTCTTAGATATGATATGGTCAAACAAACTTTTAACAATGCTCACCCCAAAAGACTGCTCCATATTTCTCAGGTCATGAAGAAGCTGTTTCCTTATACCTTCATACTTCAGGATACAGCTTTGTTTCCAGATACCCAGTATGAGCAAAGGCTACCAACTGCCAAGATATTTTCTTTTTCAGCTCACCACAGCTGAGTCTGATAATCTCTACGTATCCTGAGTTACCTTTCCTAAATAATTAGTCTTCTGGGCTTAATCTTGCATATTGTTCCATACAGTTACAATAGCCTTATTAATTTATGTTGTTCTCTGTCTGACTACAGGGTCACTACTGTGTAGCAGTGTGCAAGATTAGCTATTTAGAAATATGCTTTTCCTAGACACAGCTCCATTAATTTTTCAAATATCCTTTTAATTTCTTAGCCCAAATATCCTCTATCCCCATTCTATTATGTATCCTGGCCCAGAAAGTTGCATAGTTCAGGATTATCCCTGGTCCATTCATAAAAAAATATATGGTCTGTACACTAGTGTATTTAAAAGACGTTTGACAAAATGATTAGTAAAAGGGTGAGGGACATTGTGAGAGCTGGAATGTTTCCTAATCAAAAAATTTCCCCTTCAATATAAAAAAAAAAATGCAGAATGACCTACTGTACTTCATGCATCTGTCCATAGACTTCAAAGGAACCTGTTAAACTTGCAAATACTAATGCAAAGCTTTCAGGCTATTTTTTCCATTGCCTTTAGATACTCTTTATATACACATTAACATATTTTATATGCTGTCCAAGATATTCACTGGAATGTTAGAGAACATATTTCTCTGTGATCTCAATGTCCTGGAAAATCTGGAAAAAGGGATTCACCAGCTTCATATATATGTATGTATTGGAATAGAACTTTAAATTACAAAATAGTATTACTGATAGTACAAGCAAAATAATTAAGGAGCCACTTTTTACATAATTTTTGGGTCATTTATATTTATTTCAAACCAATACTATTCTAGAGAAGTGCAGCATAGTGGACAACAAAACATAGCTCAGGTAATTTTTATTGTCACTGGTTCTTTTGTGAGTGAGGACACCTCAAGATCCATTACTGCAGTGCTACTGATTCATTTCAATTTAGTGAATAATTTCTAACACAGCTAAAACCTGAAGGGGAAGAACATGGGGTTTCCATGCCTGCAGATCATCTCAGCTTCTGTTTCTCCTTCTCCATTGCCTTCAATGCTATTTGCCACAAAATTTAGCTGTAGCTTAGCATTTTAAGGCTTATGGGTAAAGCAAGACGTCAGGAGCAGGAATACACTGAGCCATTTCAAACATTTGTATTCTCAAATGCTATACTTTGGCTGGTGTTATTTGCTAAGGTAGTTTTACTTACTTCCCTTTTTTCTCTTCCTTATCTTACTGCAACTGGGTCAGACTAAAAGCTTTCTTAGAGGCCCCCTTTAAGTACTGGAAAGCCACAATAAGGTCTGCATGGAGGCCTCTTTTCCAGGCTGAACAACCCAAACTCTTCTATCCTGTCTTCGTAGGAGAGATTTTCCATCTCTCTGATCATCTCTGTTGCAGAGCTCTGGACCAGTTCCAACAGGTTCATGTCTTTCTATGATGAGGATCCCAGAGCTGGGTGCAGCACTCCAGGTGGGGTCCCACCAGAGTGGAGTACAGGAGCAGAATCTCCTCCCTCATCCTGGCCATGATGTTTTTGATGCAGCCCAAGATGTGTTTGGCTTTCTGGGCTGCAGATGCATAGTGCAGGCTCAGGGCCAATGTCTCATTCACAACCAGGCTGAAGTCCTTCTTTGTGGGGCTGCTCATAATCCCTTTATCTCCTGTCCTGTTTTGAAACCAGGTTGCCTCCAAGCCATGTGCAGGACCTTGTTGAACCTAATAGCATTCACATGGGCCTGCTTCTACAGCTTGTCCAGATCTCTCTGGATGACATCCTGTCCCTCAGCTTTGTCACCCACACCACTCAGCTTGGTGTTGTCTGCAGACTTGCTGAGGGTGCGCTCAATCCCACTGTCTGTGTCACTGGCAAAGATATTAAACAGTACTAAACCTACCTGCACTATATCAATGGCCATAATATTTTTTCAATATCTTTTTAATTTAAAGCTGAACAAATCAAAATCATTTAAACCCCAATAAAAATCTCACAAAATATGTTTGTAGGATGAAGGCCAGCATGGCCTAACGCCTTCTTCCACTTCACAGCAGTTGTGTGTTGTGAACACTGTGGGTGTTCACTTCAACATGATTAGGTTCACAGAGTGGCAGAGAGATGGGAAAGATGCTTTGCAGTAATCCAAACTTGTTGTGCTAGCAATGTTTTTGACAGAGAAGCTGGCAATAATCTGAATATTTTTGTCCCAAATAATGAATCTTGCATCTGAAACTGTGTTATAGAAAACAGTAACTCCTCTGCGGGCCAGCTCTCCATCTGGTGTAATTTGGCTTAGCTCATCTGGCTGTAATTCATCAGATGCTATAGGGGATTTTTTTGCATTTAGAAAATAGTGTTAAAGAAAGAAGATGTAAATAAAATACCAGAAGGAAAAAAATCAGGGGTAAGAAACTTTAAATTAAGATGTTCTTTTAAAGATAATCTGGATAATACTAGGCACTTCTTTAATGTGTTGTTTTATTGTTATTGCTATTCCATCCTTGACTTTATTATTGGACTACTAGTTTCAGATATAAAAGTCTATAAAAGCAAGAAGGTGCTGTGAAATTTTTACTTAATGAGATAAAATTGTCATGCAAGATGATTTTTAGCACAGCTTAATTTAAACCACAAACAGATAGAGGCTGCTTTCAGTCCACCCAAAATGAAACATTTTGTTTTGGCTTATGTTTAGTTCCAAAATCACGTAAAAATTGTTCTGTGTTTCTGCTAGCATGCAGAAAACTCTTGCCAGAAGAAATATACATCCTCTTGCTTAAAGACAGCACCTTTAAAAATCAATTCAGCACATATTTCTTTTTCATTTTAAAATAAAGACAACTAACTTAGAACATTTTGACAGCATAGAATCAAAATTCCAAATTAAGCATGTGCCCTGAAAAACCCCACTCTATGTCTACATAGAGTCAAGAGCTTTCCAATTTATTATTTCTCTAGTGAATAATCTTTTTAGAATTTGGATTTATTTTCTTTAGCTAAGTTTTATACTTTTTAAAATTCTTGTTGTATCTGAACATTTTAATCAACCATTGTAGTATCAGGAGATGAAATTATGTCATTGTTATTACTGGTTATTGTTTGGAATCTGATCTGACAAACTGTTTCCCCCTTAATTTTGCTCATGTGATAAACATTGTGAATCTTAGAGATGTGTCTGGATTTATAATCTAATACTTTGCCAATGAGAGAAAAAAATTACTTGGATTATATAGCTGAATCAAAAAAGGTGTAGAAGTATAGTAATTATTGAGAACAGATGAAACTAAAAGTGTTATGTGCAGGTATAGTCATAAATTTACTATTTTTAGAAGTGCTAGACTTTCTGGTTTTTACAAAAATGTCACAATTAATCAAGATTTCTAAACTAACTAGACTAAAATCTGCCACTTTAACATTGGACTGTTCCTGAGGGTTATTTTTTTAAATATAATGCAGATGGATGTGATATTTAGAGTAAGATAATAAGGATGTAGGATGTGGTCTCTTTGACCACTTTTACGTGACCAGATGAAAACCTTTCATCCACTGATCTGTTGTCCAGTGGGTTAAAATCTTCCCTGAATAAATTTTGACATTATCTGCCAGGTACAGTTTCTCAAAAGTTAGCTAACAAACTTTTAATCTCAACATAGTGTCCAAAATGACAATTTTTCTTACTTTTAATGAAAGGCAATAGAACTTACCTACTTGCTGAATTCTCCTTGATCTTACTGATGAATTTGTGATAATATGCCAGGGAGCTGAATGTCCTTCCACAGCCTTGCAACTGAATTTCACCTCAGGAAATGTTATTCTGATTCCTGCAAGAAAAGCGTTGTATTTGTAGAAACTGGGCAGGTGATATGTGCCTTCAGGGCAAAGGAAACCTATATATGAGAAGTTCTTTCACAGTGATGAAAAAAGTGAGGACAAAACAAAAAATCTATTTCTTCTGTAATGTTGTGAATCATTACCACTGATACACTCAGATGTTATACACAGTTTGCCCCTCCAGACACCCTTCAAACAGACAGGGCTTTAGAAACAGAATGATGTGGTACTGAGTGAGATGTTCAGTCTGGATACTGTTTTTGGATTTCTCTTAAATGCTTAACATTACTGCAGTTCTCATCACTACACTCCTGTTCTTCTATTTCCTAATTTAAATTTGTGAAACTGCTCTTATTTAAGCAGAAGAAAAATAGGTAAAGTTTGCCTTGCAGTATTATCCAATTTATATAGAACTGTTTTACAAATGTGTGTGTAGATAACTTTCTGAAAATTTAACTGAATTTTTCTGTAAAAGGGTTGCATATGGTAGGTAAACTAATATTGATATTGTATATAAGGTTCTTCTACAGTAGAAAATGCTTAGAGAAAGATTCATCTTCTGTGATTCCTTATATTAATATTATCAAATATTTGTATATAAAAATAGTGGTGTAAGTTTGTAATTTATTGTGAACTCTGAAGGTATTTGTGGTATGTAAAATGAATATTTTTCCAAGAGTAAAGCATGTATGATGGTCTGTTAAATCACTGACTATGTTTATGTAAGGAAATGGTACATATTTCTTTTACTCATCTGGTCTTGAAATTTTTTGAGGAAGACAATCAGGCACATCTGGTGCCATATTTCCACGAGAATTTAAACAATTGAAAAAAAAATAAGATTACTGCCCCAATTTGTAATATTGACATAGTAATAAATTCCTATAATTTCAAAAGAAAGCTTAATTTTGACTGCTTCTAGATTTTAGATTTTCCTTGATACAGAAAGTATATGCCCGATTTTCACAAGAATTAGCCTTCTGAAAATCAGGGCTATTAAACATTTCAAGTCAGGTACCTATTGGGGCAACAGGTACCAAAGATGTAACAACTAATTTCTGAAAAGGAAACTCATCTTGCATAAAACAGTCAAAGAAGAGAAACTATGATAGTGAGGTTATGTTTTAAAGTATATTTTTAAATATACTTTAGAGAAAATATGATTAAGTTACAATTAACTAAGTTTTAAAAAGTGTTTTCCTATGATAAAGCTTACCTATGTACTGATTTCCTTGAAGGTGGTAAAATAACTCCTCTTTAAAATATTGATCTTGTTTATTTTGAAATCCTTTTGTTACTCGTGTGTCTGTTTCTGGTTAAAATCTGTGTGGTTTGTTGCAGTACATGGCGTTTGGGAGGAATGGTCACCTTGGAGTTTGTGTTCATTCACATGTGGTCGAGGCCAAAGAACTAGGACAAGGTCATGTATACCTCCCCAGTATGGGGGAAGATCATGTGATGGACCTGAAACACAGCACAAACCTTGCAATATTGCACTCTGCCCTGGTGAGCTCATACGGCAACTCTCTGCTTTGTTACAGTGCATTTTATGTGGGTTGTTTGTGATTTCTTTTATAGCCCTTTGCACGCAGGAAAACAAACATTATCCAAAGTGACTGGCTTGAGTAATATTGTTCATAATTCTGACTGTAGTGGTTAAAGTATATAGTCAGGATGGTAACTGTTCAAGACAGATGCAAACAATAAATAGTTTCTTCGAGATACTCTCTCTGTAGGGCACAGTATGATGTGTAGGAAGTCTCGATTCAGGATGGGTCTCACAGAACCAAAAGGCAAACAACTTCCTGAGTGTGGCTTAAAGAGACATTCAGAGGTCACATAGTTTGTGTCCACCGTATCTGTATGAATTAATTTGCTTATTTACTATTTATTAATTATTTACTCATTATATGACAAACATATTTGCGAAAGCATAATATTTAAATTGCTAATTTATTCAAAATGGATATTATTTACATGTGTACAGACAGAAAAGCTTACACAAGCTAGAGCATTCTTTGAATCCCCGTTAAGCTCTCTCAGTACAGATTTTAGGGTAGTTTCTGGTAGTTATGTGCTAAACCAATTTCAAAAGATTGCCACTAACCAAATAAACAATGCATCGGCTTCATGTTAAACTGTCCATCCACTAAAATTAAACACTACTAAAAATGTATTCTTTCAAAATTGATTTTGAACTTTCTGCCTTTAGACTGTGCTTAATTTAGACCAACTTTTTCAAAATCCATATACATAAAATGCATCCAATTTACTTCAGTATTGTGAAGAAACATGAAAGATATTACACATAACCTGTCAAAATAAACAATTATTTGAGAACTTTGGATTTTGAACCATCATTTGTACCTAAACGACTTTTAGAGGCACTTCTATACTGTTACATTTAAAAGTAACACTTTAAGTCTTTGCTCAATATTAAGATTTGCTGCAATTTGCATTTTCAATTTATTAAGGTAATGTTCATGTTGAATTCTCTATTTTTAAGGGTATTTCTGAAATAGAAAACTCACATGCTCTTTTCTCCTAAAGATAAATAAGAGAGATGTATGAAATATATATGAGAAGCCACAGAATGAGTTTTCTCCAAAGACAGTATAATAATTGATTTGATCTTTCCTACTCTAAATAATACTATATAGCAACGAAGAAAACTGAAGAGGGTGCATTGAAATGTAATTTCCATAATGTTTTCCTCTTCACATAAACCTTTTATGATTAATGAGTGGAACTGGCATCCATGTTTGAAAAGATTTCCATTTTCTTTTGAATAAATTATCAGGGCGCAGATTCATAGCTTCAGAGGCATCTGCATTGAGAAGCGGTTCACAACCAGGCATTACAGAGAATATTTAATACAGAACTTTAGGGAAAAGCCACGGAAATTCTCTTCCATTAATTCACTGGTGCTGAGATCCTGGGCCTGGGATATGGATCATATCTTTGGAATGTTATTTTGTTAATGTCTGACCTTAGCAAAATAGTTTACCTCCATTATTCACTGAACAGTGACGCACCCATACAGAACAGTGTGTTTAATCACTAACTTTAAGATTCTGCTTTCTGATTTAGATATTAATACCATCAGCTTAGGGAGCTGCTATTCCAACTCCCCTTTAGAAGAATACTGAAAACAAGGTTTGGCAAGTGCACCAAGTGAAATTCCTTGTTTGGAGTGCTGGTGCTTTTATAGCACTAGTAGTTATGGAACCAGGTTTTCAAGGACGAGTATTAATCAAAATTATATTAGAACCTACATTTTGAGATTATATTTAACTGCAGGGGCAACAAGGAACTGATGATTGCCGCAATCTCTATGAATGCAGGATCCTGAATTAGCACATAACTGTGTTATGACAATTAGTCATAACACAATTCATAATGTTTGCCTGTTTTTAAACATTCTGTCTAGTCCTATTGTTATAAACGATATAATTTTTAACTTGTATGGAAACATAGTTGCTTTATGTTTTTCATTATCTTGTTTTTTAATATCTTCATTTACCTCAAGAAGATTTTTGATATACAAAATTATTAATAACAGTCATTAACCTTTACTCAGGAGAATATTCATCCAAACTGAAATTACTAAATGCAGAACCATTTCCACCATTTCCATATTGTTTAGACATTTAACTTGACAAATTCAGAAAGACAATTATGCAATATGGAAACACAACAGCAGATCTGATAAGGAAGGAAGGCAGGCGGTTTCTGTCCTGCTATATTTGATCTCAAAAGAATGTTGAAGAACTAGGATGGTTTATCTTACAGGGAGGATGAATGATAAAAATATATTCAGCACTGCGAATACAGAGAAGAGAGACTGTATGGGAGGCGAAGTGGCAATTCCCATTTTCCTTTTCCTGTTCACCTAAAAACATTCAGTTTCACTGTTAGGACCACTAACTTTATAATCTGACCTATCTGAACTATCACTGCAGCTCTTATAAATCACCTCAGAGGGCTCAGGATTTATTTACATGATACAAGAACACCTCTCACTTTTACCTAAAAAGACCAGTCTTTTTTATAAGACCTTGTTTTTAATAAGACCCTTCAAACGTATGTGACCAAAAGCACTATTTAACCTTTTTAATATCAGCGTACAATTAGAGGAGATGGAACGTTCTTCACTTGACGAAAAAGGAAAAGAGATTTATATTAGTTTAAAGCAGCTCATAACGTTGGTTCCTGTATTTGATTGCCATAAGAAGCCAGGCTGGGCCCAGCCCGGGGGGCTGCGGTCACCTGCCTGGCCCCGGTGGTAACTCTGCTGTGTCCATCTCTTTTGTGGCCGCCGCGGCAGTGGACGGACAGTGGCAGGAGTGGAGCTCGTGGAGCCAGTGCTCGGTGACGTGCTCCAATGGCACCCAGCAGCGCAGCAGGCAGTGTACGGCCGCGGCCCACGGCGGCTCCGAGTGCAGGGGGCCCTGGGCCGAGAGCCGGGAGTGCCACAACCCCGAGTGCACCGGTGAGTGGAGGGCGGCGGTCAGCGGCCCCGGCTCGGG
>JAWWMU010000153.1:84420218-84475896 GCA_035048155.1 Cinnycerthia olivascens | reverse complement strand
CGGTGATTGGAGGGCGGCAGTCAGCGGCCCCGGCGCGGGAGGGCGGCCCCGGCTCGGGAGGGCGGCCCCGGCTCGGAGGGTGGCCCCGGCTCGGAGGGTGGCCCCGGCTCGGAGGGTGGCCCCGGCTCGGGCGGGCAGCGCGGCCCGCAGCGGCGGCAGCTCCGAGCCGGGACGGGCGGGCGGGCCCCAGCAAGCTGCGAGGGCACAGCAGCTGCACCCACGGGGTGGCTGAAACAGAACTCATTGGCTACAAAACAGGAAGTTTCATGTCAACGCCAGGTAGCACTTTACATTGAGAGTGGCAGAGCAGTCCTGCCCGGGAGGCTGTGGAGTCTCCCTCTCTGGAGACATTCAAAACCCACCTGGACGTGTTCCACTTGTTCTAGGTGACCCTGCCTTGCCAGGGG
Organism: Cinnycerthia olivascens; assembly: GCA_035048155.1. Taxonomy (NCBI): domain Eukaryota; kingdom Metazoa; phylum Chordata; class Aves; order Passeriformes; family Certhiidae; genus Cinnycerthia; species Cinnycerthia olivascens. The sequence continues at coordinate 84,475,489 of JAWWMU010000153.1, read as the reverse complement.
GTTTGGACCAGATGATTTCCAGAGGTCCCTTCTAACCCTAATAGTTCCGTGATTCTGTGTATCCTGGGTCTTCGTTCTTATTTACTTGATGATGGAAAAGCTGAAGAGTGTGCCCTGAAAGGCTGCACGAAGGCTGCACATCACCTTTTTGTTTTATTGCTGTTAGAAGGACATTCTGTGGTTTTAGACAGGTATTTTTGAAGCCTAAAGAACTTAAGTTTATCATGAACCTATAAAGTAAATACATATGAACTGATTCCCTTTTGTGCTGAGACTACTTCATGATCCTCTGACAGTACGAATGCAGCCTTCCAGAGTGTGTGGATTCTATATGGACTTACCTTCAAGCCTCATTTGCTCTGTCAGAGCTTGTGAAAATCAAGATCTTAAAATATCACATGCAAAAATGCTTTTATTAAGTTTCTTTTAGGGGTACTTAGGCATATTGTAAATGCATATTGTTACTGTGCAACAGTGCTGCACATATTTTAAAAAAGAGTAATTCTCCATTATGACTGTCATCATATCACCACTGTAATTGTATTTTTCCAAACAGCAAATGGCCAGTGGAACCAGTGGGGCCACTGGAGCGGCTGCTCCAAATCCTGTGACGGTGGCTGGGAGAGGCGGATAAGGATCTGTCAAGGTGCTGCTGTGACTGGGCAGCAGTGTGAAGGAACTGGAGAGGAAGTGAGACGCTGCAGTGAACAGAGGTGTCCTGGTGAGATGAAAACATAATTGCTGCTATTATTTACACTACAATATGGCTTACTTTAATGGGCATCTTTAAGAAAGACAAGATCAATGTCTGGAGAGTAATAGCCATAAAGAGCCATATCTGGCCTTCTTTAGACAAGTCACTGCTTGTTTTCTCAGTAGATTTCTGTTTATGCTGCTAGGTGCAAATTATCCCTATTAGACATGTGAGCAATGCATTGTGTTTTGAATAAAGCAAAAGACCATAGTAAAAATAGTTATCATAAAAAAAAAAAATTGCCTAGGAATGCCTATAGTATTTGGAGCATGAACAATTTGCAAAAGAAAATCTATTTGAATGCACTGTATCTGAAAATATCAGTGCTGGTTTTGTAATTTGGAATTCATTTTATCCAGTGTGCAAGTGACATCTCTAAAACATTTGGGGTAAATTCCAGTGCAGTAAAAGTAAGGGATAAAGTGAGCCTTACTATAGTGAAGAGAGTGAATGAATGAATGAATATGTGAGCAACATTTTATAAAAAAAAAAAAGTAATTTTAAAAGTAAGACTCCTCTTTCTATTATTAAGCATTAATATAATGCTTAAATATCACTTTTTCAATATAACGCTTCATATCACTTTTTACTTTGCCCTCCCAACAGATTTAAGTCTTTCCCACTAAAAGCTAATAAAAGTTTAGTTTTGAGCCTCTTCAAAAATGGTGAATAAAGAAGAATATCTGGTGAATCATATAGTATTTATCATAAACACACATTGTCCTAAAGTAAAAGAATGCATCGTTGGATAGGTGAAAGATAAAATATAAGGTGTTAGTAGGGTAGAATGTTTTAGCCATCCACTTGGGAAATTATGTGATCTGAACTGCAAGCCAGGAACCAGAAAAAAAATCAATCTGGCAATCTGACTTCTGGACATTTTGCTGGCTGTGTTCTCTGGTATTCAGAGAAGGACTTAAATGGCAGGGATGCTTTGGGTCAGGAAATGAGAAGATTATCAGATGTGAGTTTTATGTTATCAAGCCCATATTTTCCATAGGCAGCCTGTTTATCTCTTGACAGCCATCAAATAACAGTTTTCAAGGTATTTGCAGTACAGTAGAATGATTAATCTCATTGCATTTGAAGAACAACAAAAAGACTGTTTGTAGTTAGAAAGTTATAACACTATACTGTAGAAGTTAGAACTGAATTTAACTTGCTTCTCAAATGATCTCTTTAATTTTAATAAAAATTTCATTATTTGAAAAGCAGTACAAAATAGTATTTGCATTGGATTCCTAAGCAAACTAATTTCCATAGGTAATACAGACTTCCTCTATAAAAGCATAACAGTAATAGAAGATTAATATGAATCTTCTCAATAAGCAGTCAGATGAACTAGATGCTGCTTAAAAAACTATTCTTGAAATAACTTGCATTCGTATATTTAAAAAGTAAAACCATACTGCTGCAGTCCAATTTTCAAAGGTTGCCACCTGCTGTTAATAAAATATTTTACAGATGTATTTACAAGTAAAATGCACACACAGCTTTATTTGCCTTTTGGTGAATTTATTTATTTACTTGACTAATTTCAGATTAGATTTAGTGTGCTTATAGAAACTATAACCTAAAGCACCTTTTACCAAGCTATGCTTGTGCAGACTATTAGACATGAATTACAGATTTATTTTCCTCTAGCCTGACATTTCCTGAAGAGTCTCAGATTTAAATGTAGAGAGTGGATAATTCACCAAAACTTTATAAAATTGTATACAGGTTTACATTCTATAAACAAGTAAAATTGGAAAGTACTATACAGAGTTGTTCAAATTATAAGCAAATGTCATTATTTGTATGCTTTTCTTCCTAGCCCTAAAATAGCTCAGAAATGCTATTTTTGTCTCACTGGTTTCTTGTTTTATGTAAGCCACTGAAAAATGTGAGAAACTAAAATGTTGATCCTTTTTCTTGTATTAGCATTGCTTTGCATAAAACAAGATCCTCAGGTGTGTAGAACCATGTAATATTTTTGTGAAGGGTGTGAAGTTGCACCTGCTTGTATCGCCCAGAGGTTTACAGACTTACAAAAAGTTTAATTATAGCTTCTTAAAACTGTGCAAGCAAAAGTCTAATAAAGCCTTTTTCTATTATAGTGACTGATGTTAATAAGATGCTTTGCAAAAAGAGCTGTTTACTTGATAATTGAAAATCTTGCCTGGACATTCTGTAGTTTGAATTCTGCATTATCTGTACATTGAACAAAATTTTCATCATAGTTCCTCAGTGATTCTCTTCAAATGCCTGGGGCATGGATTGAATTACTTTCAACAGCATTAAGAGAGGCAGGCGCAGAAGTTCTGTCTGTGAGGTGAGGGTCCAAAGTGATGCAGAGTCCCCAGCAGGTGCAAAGGAGAACTGCTTTATTCCAAAAACCCAGCCTTTTTAAGCTGTTAGCCAACTATCAGCTACATGTTAAATCATAACAAATGGAATTCAACCTACCACCATACACCACGATGTGAACACATGGTGGTTACATAATTTGTTTTTCTATCTCCAGTTCAGCTGAGTCACTTTCCCATAGTCCTTTACCTCTTAGCTGAAGTAGCAGGCCTGAGCCATGATTTTACAAAGTTTTCCCTTTGTAAGGTTTTACCTATATGCAACTACTATCTGAAAGCTGGTTTCTCAATAAGCTTGGTTTCTGAACAAATTTTGAGTATCTTTCTTTGTGATTTGTTTTTATGCACAGCTATAAATTTAAAAACCTTTTTGTTTTTTTCCTTCCATTGTGTAATAATCTGGGAACGAAAAACAAAGATCTGAAGATATTTTGGGTTCAGTTATTGCTGCTTTGTTGCATCCCAAATGTCTAAAGTTAAATTTCACTCCTAGTAGGTCAGCAGTACTCTGCACTCAAAGTATTTTTCTGTGAAGGATAACTTCAGGAAATTGGAAACAAATCAGAGAAAGTAGAAAAAGCTTCTATATTTGGTGAGCGACTAGTCACTCAGGAGTTACAACAGAAAACTTAAAACACAGCAATGAATACTGTGTCTGTCCCATGAGAATAATGGAGACAGCTAGATAACAAAATAAATTGCATCTGATAAGGAGTTACATGGCAATATGATCAGAAACTTGTGGAAGAATGTGGAAGAGAAATAAGGCAATTTCCACCAAATGTGTCAGTAAAAATGAAGAGATGGAAGAACCAAAACCAGAGTATATACAGCAGTATACAGAATAGAAGACTTCTGTAAATTTTTTTTTATAGAAATAGGACTATGTTCTTATGACAACTTTAAGAATATTCAACAATACAGTATTGGTTTCCAGAAATACTTAATAAATACCTAATTTCCTAATAGTTAAAGTTATATTACCTCCATACATGTTTCCAATATTAGTGCTTTACCTGGATTTTACTCAAAACAAATTCTCAGCATTTTTTTTATAAGCATATTTTCAGTAGTATAAAGCTTAATATAGGAGCACTTTAGACCAAAATATAACTGAAAACAATGCTAAACTATCTTATTAGTTAACAGAAAGACAAGAGTGCTTGTGCACAAGAGCGCACAACAGCCGAAGACTAGCTAATCATTGCCTACTGATGGCAGAAGTTTTTGTCACAGCAATATTAGACAGACAAGATGGAAGAGGAGAAGGGAGAAGATTGAAATAATTCAAATTATAATAAAGAATAAAATTAAACCTTTGGGATTTTAATTTTTTTTTTGTCTCTGATTACAGCACTATAAGACTTCCAAAAGCTTTTTTTCATTGCCTTTGTTTATAATAATATTGCCTGGGGCATTGAATTAGGACTCGAGAGGAGCTGTAGTTCTACCATCACTTGAGCTCCTGTGTGCCGTAGGCTAACTTGCCTCACCCTTCTGTTACTCTTTCCCATTATTTGATATTATATTTGTTATCTGCTTGTGTAGATGGTAACCTGTATGAGGCTGCATGTGTGTCTCTTGCTTTGTGTGTTGTACTGAGCTTCCCCAGATCCCAAGTGGGCTGATTGCCTCTGGGAGATGCCTGTTTTTTCTCCAGTAATGTCAGAAGAAGACTGTGCTTCTAGACCATTGCCTTTGTTGAATATTTGTGCTTAGGTGGGATGAATTCAGGCCTGTCATTACAGGGGTGTAACGTGGTACATTTGAATGCATGCTCTGTGTGGGAAGATGCTGCTGATTCACGTCATGACTGGAAGAGGCCTGCCTTTTATTTGCCAATGATAGCAAACTTCACCTCAGTATTTGCTATTTGTTTCTAAATTCTAGTAGTTCTCTGTGATTTTGTACAGCAAACTCATATTTATCTGTGGGTGTGTTATGAATTAATTGTGCCATAGTTACAAAAATACTTGGAACTGGTCCTGAGAAGAGCCAGTAGGGTCAACAAGGCTTTTTAACTCAAATGAGGTACCACTCCAGTGTGACTGTAATGCCTCCATAAATGACATGGGTTGCAGCCTCACAGATGCTTTAATGTGGGTGGATGCCTGATGAGTAAGCTCTGCCAGATAGGTTTTAGCTTTGGGGAGAAGGAGTTTGTTTTTATCCACAGCATTCCTTGATCCTTGTATAAGGTATATAAAAGGCCAAGAGTCAGCCAGAGACCAGGAAAAGGTCTTTGCCTGGGCTAAGCAAGACTTCTTCCAAGTTCCAGCTGCACTCACACCTCTTTTCTGGGTCTTGGGAGTGCCTTTTACTTTGAACACAACACACAGGAGCACTGTTTATCTCTGGCACTAGGTTAAAGTTTCAATATAATCTAGAGTTCTGAAAACTTTCATTCAAAAGCACACTAGTACCCTTCCAATTAAATGGAAAATCTCTGATATTACCTGTATCTTGCTAATGTAAAAAAACAAAATATGCTGTATTTAAGTATGCGTATGGATGCATGTATATATTTTTTCCAGCCTAAAACCCCTCACATTCAGTTTGTGGAGGGAAGAGGAGTTTTAGTTCTGAGAGTCAGCACCTAACGTGGTGATTAGTGAACACAACACATTCAAAATGGCCACAGGTGCATAACAAATACAGTTCTCAGAGAGCTCTAAGCTCTAGCAAATTTAAGTAATTTATAATATTACCTCCTTATTATCTTAATTTACGCTTCTCAAAACAGAACATTTCTTTTGTTTATAAGGTCATAATAGAATGATAATTGCTTTTGCTTATGTCACCAGATGGCTTATGTTTATCATAATCTGGTTTTTCCCAGTGTAACACTGTCCTGATGCATTCACTCTGTGGGCATATCTGAAGCAGGGCTAGTGTTCTAGATTATGAATATAACTGACTTTCTTTCGGCTTTGCCATTAATGGATCTCTTGCTTTTTTAGCAGCACCAACTGTCTTGATTTATGATTCAGGAATGCTGATGGTGAGGCAAATTTAGCAAGCAATTTTTCTGCCCAACTGTGATTCATATTAGTATTACTGAGCCATCTGCTAGGTATTCTTTGTCCTCTGCAAAGAGAGGGTACAGCTTTGTGCAAAAGTCTGCTCAGTTCCCTTGCTCACACTTCCGTCAGCAGAAGTACAAAACAGGGAAGATGGACGATTTTATGGGTTAGATAATGGGATGGGCAAAATCTGTAGTCTGTTCCTGCCTCTGCTAGAGATCTCCCATGCAACCATGAGTGAATCATTGAATTGCTTTCTGCCTTATCACACCATCTGCTGGAATGAATTTCCTTTCTCTTTTCTTTTTTCTTGTTTTGTAACCACTTGGCTGTAATATACAGCAGGGTTACATTTTTTTTTCTGGAAATACATATAATAATAAACAATTCCTGATTTTCTTTGCTGAACTTGGAGTGAATCAGATTTCAGTAACTAACATGTCAATGATGTGAGTTGTGAGATGACTTCAGCCAGATGTTTTCTGTGCTAATCTAATTTACTCAAAAATCATAAACTGGAATCTACACTAACATACAAAGAGCAAAAGGAATCTGTAGTTGTGACCATGTGAAAATAAAACATGAAGCATTCGATGTAGTTTATTTTTCCCCATGCAATTCTGTTACTACAAAATTGTGACAATATTTTTCTCTTTAAATGGTATTGCAATAACCAGTAAAAGGTTATTTTGCTTTATAGACACTCACTCCCACATTATTGACTATACTTTCTTAATTACCAACTTGTACTGAAACACATTTCAAAGGAATAACCTGGTTTTATAATAACCTTCAGAATAAACAGCTCTTATTTAGCACCTTTAGCACATTTAATGTTTTAACTGTCTTTTCAGCACTGATTCTTTCACATAAAGATTCAATTTTCGAAAAATCTTTATAAATTTTAGTTTAAGATTAGCATTATAATATATCACAGTTTAAGTCTCATCATCTTCTGATAGTTACTTAGTGTTATTGATCAAAATAGAGCAAGAAGGAATGATTCAAACCTATTAACATTGTAACTACAACCTAAAAAGTGCTTGCTTGCTGGGGAGAATAAAGCCATGCATGGGTTATATGAAATAAATACCATAGCAAAAACAGATATGCAAAGTTTCAGGCTTTTCATTTTTGAACTTCAAGCTTAAAATTAACCCAAGTTATGTAACCACACACATCTCAGGAAAAAGTAGAATGAAATTGAACACTTATTTTTCTGATATAAAATATATTAATGTTTCTATTTAAATTCTTATTTATAAATGACAGCACCTTATGAAATATGTCCTGAAGACTATTTGATGTCAATGGTGTGGAAAAGGACCCCAGCTGGGGACATGGCATTCAATCGATGTCCTCTCAATGCCACAGGTACAGTACTACTTTCAAATCTTGTGATGATAAAAGAGGAGAAATATTTTGCTTTGTGTCCTAGATAAATTATTACTAGACTCATATAAATATGCATATATATCAATATATCTGTATAAACCTCACATATTTACTTGTGCATATGCATGCAAATATACACATGTACATATGCTACCTCTTACAGCTTACATATATTCATGGGTCTGTATATATATGTACATATGTATACACATACATATGAACATTATAGCCACGGAGAAAAAGTTGACAAGAAACCAATTTGACTGGATCGATCAGGGAGAGTGATGAAAATGAGGGAAAACATAAAAATCTTTTTAATTAAGAAAACACTGCTAAAAAGCAATCAAGTAAATACCAAAATGTGTTTCAGGATCTTGCACTACTCTCTATATACTGATGATCATTGCATGAAATTGTTTCTCTGTGTGCCTTTAAAATAGCATGGAATATAGATTAAATAAGGTTTGTTCTTTCCAGTTGCTCTCACTTATATAAATATTTTCTGTCTTCTTTGTGTCTTACAGGCACCACTAGCAGACGCTGCTCTCTCAGTGTTCATGGAGTGGCCTTTTGGGAACATCCAAGCTTTGCTAGATGCATATCAAACGAGTACAGACACTTGCAGCATTCAGTAGGTGCAAAGTCAGCTTTAGTACTTGCTCTGTTTATTCATTCCTAATCATTGGTGTAAAAAGAAACCTACTTATTTACTCTTAGGTTTCTGTTAAGCAATACCAAGAGGAAAACAGATCTGGGGAAGAATAATTTATGTTAATGGATATTATTTTGATCTTGTATAATGCTGGTGTTTGTGGAATAAGTCTTGTCTTACTGTAGAGGTGGAAAAATGAATCAGATTCCTTTCTTTCATGTCCACTGTGTGAAATTTTTATAGAGGTCAGAGGCAAGACGTATTTTAGTTTATTAGAAAATGAGGTGTGAATAAATGAGATTTACTGGAAGAGCAGCTTGATGAGAATTTTGTAATACTGTGAATTCTTTAATTGCAGAGTAGGAAGCCAGGAATATTTCTTTTTGCTGTCAAATTTAGAACTTCACCTTCGACTGTAACAATAGGAAATGATTATAGGGTAAATCTATTGCAGTGTCTTGGAAAAGATAAAGTAATTCTAGATGAAGAAGTATTATGTGTGTTTTTTTTCAAAAAGCCTAACAAAAAGTTTCTTTGCAAAGCATAGGCATTATACAATTAGGTACTGCCTAAAAATGTTTCTATGGATAGATGTAATATGTTATGTATACTGCTTTAAAAGTATTCTACTATGGTAAATGGTATGTTAGTTACCCTCTATGTCCCTAGCTGAAGCATTCAGCCAGGTTAATACTATAGTGGGAAATGAGCTTTTGAAGATTCTCATGGACAATGGGTTTTCCCTGCATGGTATATTCTACTGACATTCTTATTACTCTGCATCCTTTTCCAAAGGCCATGCTCCGTTTATCATTCAGCAGAGGCACACTGTGCTATGTAACTTCCCTACTCCTCAGCCAAGTGCAACACTTCTGTGACACATTTAAAATCTTTGGTGGATTGAAAAGCAGTAGCCTGGCTGACACGCCTCAAATCTGGATTGCTACTTAGAGGAGGTTTTGATTAATTCCTTTGAGCTGCATTTCTATTTCATTAGACCCAATTTATTTGAGGCCTGGAATTCAGTTTCAGGGCAGGCCAAAGCAAGAATTATTTTTGAAATAGGACAGAACAGATTGTCAAAGGAATTTTCCCCGCCACACAGAAACTTCTATTTTACACAGCTGCCTGCACGTTCATCTCTCCCTTTAGTGTTCATGCTCAAAAATGCATTAAGTTGACTGTAGTATTTTTGCATTTAATAATCCTTGTACTTTATTTTGTTGCAAAAATTTCAGTCGTTATGTCTATACTAGTTTGCAGCTCAAACTCTGCAAAATGCTATTTCATCCTATTCAGTGGTTTGACTTACCTGGCTTTGGTAGGCACTGGTAGTTTTTCAAGAGCCACATGTCTGACTTGTTGAACAAAAGAAGACATTTCTAACCTAGAGCAGATTTATCTTTTTTTTTCCTGTTTTGAAATATTAATTATGAGTCGGTTACAATGAGAAATACTCTTTCTGCCAAAGAGCATTTAAAAATAGGTAATGCTTCTTCAAAATTACACAAGCACCTAAACCTATCTTTTTGCTGCACAAAATTTAAGTCTAGCTCAGGTGCATACAAATTAAAAAAGAAAAGTGGACTTCTTTTACACTTGGGAGCTGTTCACAAAGCAAATTGGTCTGTCTTACATCTTTTGCTTCTCAAAGTGAACAACACAGCATATTTAAAGAATTGGAGAAAATAGAGGTAAAGACCTATAAGGTTATTGGCCCGCAAATGTAGGCTTGTCCCCCCACGATACATATGTCAGTTCCATAAATCCCTGAAAATAGGGCTTTATAAGGAAGCTGCTGACAGACGGTGTTGCTATAATAAATATGTGTGCTTATGAAAGCATTTATGAGTTGTCCCAGTGTGCTTAACTTACCAATAAAGTTATTTTACCAACTCAGACCAGGAATAGAGGGGGGTATCACTCTGTTCTCTGAATATTCCCATAAAATCTGAGTTGAATCCCTTTCATTTATTATCTGAAATATATAAAAAAAATTAGATCCACAATCTTCAAAAAAATGGTGTCCCTGAAGTTGATATAAAGCAGTTGATTTACATAATTACAATATTTAATACATTAAAGCAGAGAATACAGACAAGTCTCTGTCTTTTTGCCCTCCAAACAAGATGCATATGATCTAGAACTAGAAATCACATAGTAGAATTAACATGATGCTGTACCAAAGAAAATACTATCTAAAGAAAAGTGTTCACTATGATGGGAGCCAGAGAAGATTTCCTTGGCCATAGACCCTGATAACCTGACTACACTGATGTTGAACTGGAAGCTTATAGCTATACTAGTAGATAAACTTAAGCTTAAAAGCTGTTCTTGTAGTCATCTGCACTGTTTAACTGTGTATGTGTTAGCATGCTCTCCAACTATTTCAGACCATAACAGTCAGCACTCTCCCAAACAATGCCTACCAGCCTTTAGAGGATAGCATAGCAGAGAGGCCATTGTCAGCAGGCAATAAAAGCATGATTTTCTGGGACAGAGGAGGGATAGAGAGTTGAATGTGAGGAAGCTACAATTCTTTGCTATATATTGTGTATAATTTTACCACATAACCACAGGTGATTGACCTCCGAAGACTGTTTCCTTACTGTATGTAACTGCTATAGGTTCACTGCCTCATGCACAAAGCTTCTTGTATTTTTACAGTTTTCTCTATGACTCACCTGGAATTGACATGGGACAGATTTCAAGCCTTAATAAGTAGTATTAAAGAAGCTGAAACCCAGCTAGTGCTGTGTATTCTTCAGCTTGACTCAACTGAGACCAACATGGTAGCTCTGTAAATCATGCTAGAATTGCACCATATTTTAATCTTAAAATCCATTGAAAGTTTATTTGTAAAGATGAAGAGTCGTTAAAGCTAAAAATACACCCACAATGCTAAAGGTAATATACTTTGCTCATAATCCCCAGCACCATGAATAACATGGATTTTTCCAATCACTTACAGAATGTGCTAGGCAGACTTATTGCCTCGACTGCATGCCCTGGTGCTTCAGATGTAGGTTATGGCATCTCAGAGGAAAACAGGGTTGAGTTACATTGTCTGGATTCATGGTCCACTTTTTGATACATATATCAATATTATGCTTAATTTTCTATTGCAACAGTTTCAGAATAATTCCCAGTCTTAAATCAATACATCTCCTCAATATATTTTTGAGGTGAGTCTATACTCCATCTACATTTTTTGTTGATGGAGAACTGAGATCACTTAAGCAGGAAATTTATCTCAAGTCTTCTGAATTAGAGCCTAGCTACTCTTCCTTCTTAATATTCCTACATCTCCATGGGACAACTCAGAAAATCCCTGGCCTAGTAAAAATATAGCGAGGCCTCTAAATATAATAAATATAATAAAATATAATAGGGCCTCTAAAGAGACAGTGCACTTGAACATGATGAAATAGTAGAGGGGGATGGTTTGACTTGTGGAGATCAACACTCAGTTTATGTCTTTCAAGGGCACCGTGTCCTACATGATAGGAGTTAGAAGAAAAACAGTTAAGAGAATTATGCATGTACAGCCTGTACTTCTGTTAGTTTATTTTACATGTGCAATATGGAGTACAGGTTCCTTATAAAGCTAGGGTTGATAGTTAGATTTCTTTAAATAACAGAACCAATTCATCATGAACAGTTTATTCTACATTTGGTACAAATCAATCTCCAAATGAATTCAACAAATACGGTTTGACCAGCTTATAGAGCTGGTTGACTAATAAGCAAATTTATTCACTGAACATATTAAGGGACAAAAATGCCCAAATCCATGAAATAAACCTTTAGGAAATTATTTGCTTAGCTCTAATAATAATATTTAAAGAACCTAATTAGGATTATTCTTCCTAAAGCACTGTAATTGGAAAATTCAGAGTGATAAATAACTATACTTTGACTCCTGGAATCATAACCTAGACAATCAAGCAATAACTTGATGAGCAGAGAAAGAAACATCACAGATAATATACCAGATTTTGTTCTGGTTTTATTGCATTGTCCTAATGTGTTTGCAGTGTCTGCAGCTTTGCATTAGGAAAATGTTCTTCGTCAAGTACAGTGTCGTGACTCTGTTACCAGTCATTGTAGCTGAGAAGAATATTTTGCCCAATTATGTACAATTTGTTAAATGTGTTCTTGAGAAAGGGGAGATTACTACTAGAAATTCTTCCAAGTGTCTTTTTTTGCTGTGGGTGGAGATGAAGTAAAGTCATAAGGTTTAATAAACTCTAGTGGCAGATGATATTCTTTCTTCAGTTCCTTCTGGAAAGCTCTTAGTCACATGCTGATCACCAGAGTTTTTTAATGGCGAGGACTTTCCTTCCTTTCTTTAATTCCATATTAAATTCTCAGAATTTGGAGGATTTTTTCTTTTCACTAGGATTTGGGTTTTCAGACCATTTTGCCAAATCAGTTGCTGCGATAGCAGAAGTTATGGACCTTGCTGAAGCCTGTTCCCTCTTTCTACCCCTGGCAAATAGTTTCATTTTCTGGAAACTGAACTACTTTGGTCTAACTAGAATATTTTAATCTCTTTACAGTGTATCTGGTCTAGCTTAATGGACTGTTATATGTAGAAAGGCAAATTAGATGATGATCTAATGACCCAAACTTAGCCCGTATAATATTATGAAGTATGTTCCTCATTGCTCATTATCTTCTTTTGATCTGGAAGCAAAAAATTATGTACCTAATTATTTTACATAGAATTGTCTACTTCACCCAGTACTTGGCTAGTCTGGACTATTGTCTTCTGAGGTGTGGTTTGAGGTTTTTTTACTTTATTTGGATAAACAGGGTAAGATAATTCCTGAGACTTGGAAATTTATTTGTACTGTGATTATGAGTGACTACAGGACCAAGAATAGAATCAGAGATTAGGACCCCACAGGCCTACTTCAGATGGTATCCAAGAAAAAAAAAATTACTGAAATGCCTCAAATAAGAGTATATTTTGATTTCATATACTCTTGAAACCTGTTGAATTTGGTATGGTACCAGCAATAAGACTAAGAAGCAGGACCTCAGAATAAGGAATATTCTGCATTATCATGCTTCCAAGAAGCATAGATATTCTTCCTCTATTCTTAATACATTCTATGGATAACAGCCACCTAAATTAGAAAAAAAAAAAAAAAGACAGCAAAATAAACAAAGCAAACCTAAACTAAATTAAACAAACTGAAACAAGAAACCACTTACCTCATTCCCAATTGTCCGAAATCTAAAAACCAGTAAAGAAAAGACTTGAATGGGGGCTAATGAAAAAAACTTAAATGAGATTAAAATAGTTAGGTATGAAAGAGCAATGAGATTTCACATTTTATGAGCTTTTTAGGAATTGAATATTGAAGCTTTTCTGACCATTTTTAATGAAAGCCATTAGTACATAAAATCTTACCATGGAGCATTAGAAATTAATTTTGTGAAAATTGAGGAAATATTTGAATACATAGGTTTTTTCTATTTTCTACTCTGTTATGCATTCATACTAAGCAATACGATTTATTGAATTAAAAAAATATATTTTAAAAATCAGCTTAAAACAGTATTAGTAATGTATTATTGTCTTACCATGCACACTAAAATAGCCCTTTTGCCTAAAATGAGTTTTCCTCTACATGTCTTTTGGATGCTGTGGTTTGGAAGAGATTTGAACTACACTCATAAATAATGATGAAGACTAAAGCCTGTTTTCAAGAAACTTTGTTCCTGAAAGACATCTCCAATAGTACCAGAAAATCTCTACTAATACAGATCATTTTATAAACCTGCGTAGAACAGTTTTCTAGCCTCGATGATGAAATTCTATATTTAGTAGATAAATATATTTAGATGCTGTGATAAAAATAAGGCAGTAATTTAATAGAGTCATAGAATGATTTGAGTTGAAAAGGATCATAAAAAAAAATCGAGTTCCATTCCCCCTGCCGTAGGCAGGGCACATTTCAGAAGACAGGTCTCTCAAAGCCCTGTCCAACCTGGCTTAGAGCACCTCCAGGGACAGGGAATCCACAATTTCTCCAGGCAACTTGTTCCAGTGCCTCACTACATTCACAGGAAAGAATTTCTCCCTAATATCTAATATTAATCTACCCTTTTTCTGTTTGAAGTCGTTCCCCCCTGTCCTGTCACTACATGTTTTTTTGTAAAAACGTGCTGGAAGGCTTCTGTAAGATCATTCTAGAGCCTTCTCCCCAGCTGAATAATCCCAGCTCTCACAGCCATTCCTCATAGGAGTGGTGCTCCCTCTCTCTGATCATCTCTGTAGCCCTTCTCTAGACTCAATCCAACAGTTCTATCCCTTCTTGTCTTGGGAGTGCCAGAACACAGCTATATCACTTCGAGTGATATGACACCTAATATAACATGAATTCTTGCAAAATGGGCTGCTTTTTATCAGAAAGTTGGAAAACTAAAATATCTCTTAACTCTTGAGAGTTAGGAAGGAAAAATCTACATATGAATTATCACATTGATGTCAAAATATTAGCACTTACAAAGGAGCATGGGAACTTACGCAGGTGAATCTTTACATACCAAACTAATAATATAGCCATAAAAATGCATTTCTGCTGCTTCTGCTCATACTATAATTTTGTTTCAACTTTTTCACAGCAGTGTTATTCACAATTTTGCAAGTGCTTGGCTAAAATATAATTTGATAAAAAGAGCTTTGAGGTGAATAATGATTTGCTCAGCTGCAGCTCATTAGAGATGATTTTGTTTTTCCAAATTATATTACAAGGGCAGCGTATCAGCCTGTCCATGTACTCCTCACTGAAATGACTGCTGTACTCTGGGGAATGAAATGCTTCCTCCTAAAAAATTTACTGTTCCTTTTTTTTTGCTAGTTTAGTGCTTCATTTCTTTTTATATAGCTGCAGAGTGAAGCAGACAGGCTTAGTTTTATAGATTTGAATGCAGAGGCATCAAAAGCAACATTTTTGTTCTTCCTCAGTCTGTACTTACCTTGATAAATGCCAGCTATTCCTTTTCACCTTCACAGATTTTGAGAGGCCAGGGGTGTCAGTAAATGATCTGCTTTCCTTTCCTTGATTCCCTTGTAAGGCCAGAATCTGCAGCTCCATTTTGTCACTTCCGTTATTTTGTCTGGAGGATGACAGACTTTTCTCTCATCAGAGAGCAACTGATCAAGAGATTATGGCAGGCAACAGTTTTCTCCTGCCTCACTAACATTTTCCCATTCTATGCAGGAGAAGATTAAAACCTCAGGGAGGAAAAGCTAATGACTTTGGTATCACTGTTGACTTGGTGGTGAGGGCAGTCTACAGCTACCTGAAAGGAGGTCTCTTCTCCCAGGTAACAAGTGACAGGATAAGAGGAAATTCAAGTTGCACCATGGAGGCTTTAGACTAGATATTAGGAAAAGTTCTTCCTGGAAAAGATTGTTAAGCCCCAAACCCTGAAAGTATTTTAAAGACACATAGATATGGCACTTGGGGATATAGTTTAGTGGTGAATTTGGCAATGCCGAGATAACAATTGCACTTGGTGGTATTAAAGGTCCTTTCCAAGCTAAATAATTCTAAATAATAAATAATTCTATGATCTTGCCAACATATGCATGCACCTCAATCTTAGAGATGCTATAGGAGAAAACATTTGCCTGCTTTTCTGCACAAGTACATCACAACTTAATTCAACATGGAGGGTTCCTTTTCTTCCTCTCTGCTTTTGAATATCTGTTTTTTAATAGCCTACCAATCCTACTTGTTAAATTCAAAGAAAAGTCCCCACTATCATTTCAGTGATAATTTTTCCATGTCTGGAACACACACATTTACCAAAGATTAATATGTTTGTTAAATGAAATATGCTCCTGTGTTTGCTGCTGTGTCTTCTGCAGTAGTGAGCGGCTGAGTGTTCCCTGGTGACACTGATATTCCCAACCAACCAGCCAGCACCACGGCCACAGATGTACTTCTCTAGGGTATGGCCAGAGATAAAACAATAGAAAGCCATTTAAGAGCTTGATAAAGAGAAATTTCTACTAATTTTCCCTTCAAGTAACCAGAACGGCTGGAACCTTCACCTGAACGTGGCACTAGCTGTGAAATGACTGCAAGAGTTTGGCTTGGCAGCAGGAGACAAAGAAGTGGTCACAACATCTTACACTTACAACCATTCCCTTGCTCTTTGTCCACTACTTAATTTGCTGCATTCCCCCACCATGGTTTATTAAGTATATGAGGGTCAAAGGATTTTTTTCTTGCCTATTACTTTATGCAGCACACTCATGCAGAAATTAGAGCTCCCAAATAATGCTAATTTCCTTGAAAAAAATCTCCTGGTTTGTCCTGCAAATAAAAGTCAGTGTCATACTGTAAGGAAGAAAAATTAAATAAGTATAGATATTGGTCAAAATCAAATAAGCTCTCCAATTGAAGCATTTATCACAGCTTTATGATTTAGGGACATATACTTACAAGGATGACCATGTCGCATAAAAACTGAAAGACAGCTCATATGTAGTACATCCCTTTGTGACCTGTAACCTCAGCTATTCAGTCAGTATGGTGAACCAGGAGACTTTACCCCAAGCAATGTCATGTCTGTCATAAAATGAAAGCAGCCCTCTCAGAATCATCATTCTCTTTTCCCTCTCAACTCTTGCTCTTGTCAGGTTGCATTATACATAGATAACACAAATCTTGAAGACATGCCCTCTGGTTCAAAACAGAAACAACAATAACAACAGCAAGATCTCTCACACAACATGCCAACGTGAGCAGGATTTAGTCACAGATAATTGGAACATTTAAGAGCAGAGTTTAATAAAATAATATTACAAACCCTGGTCAACAAACACAAAAATAAGTATAAGAAAAAAAGAGAAGTGATCTGTTCATTCCTATGATTTTTCATTCCTAATCTCAAGATTCATTTGTTATTATACTGAGAGCAGTCTTGACTGTTCAAAATATCCATTAAAATGTTTTGTTGGATCCATACACAAATCAAAATACTGAAAATGTATAATTGCTTTCTCTCTGTTACCTATTTAGTGGCTATAGCTCAAGGATTAGAATGGACAGTATTGATGATGATGATTATAACGATGATGACAATGATGATGTTGATTAAAAAAAGGAAATATGTAATAGACTAAAGTAGTAAAAAAATCTCTTGAACAACAAGTAGGAGTCTTCTTATAAAAGAGGGAAGAGAAAAAAAAGGTACAGAAAGAGTGAAGCACTCCTCTGAGCTGTTCACATTCTTCTAAAAACATTTTTGACCTCCACACATACTAGATTTTTTTTTCCAAAGATTCTTCTATAAACCTGATCACATATGAAAGAATATATGCAATTTCATTCTGTGCTGATATTCAGTTTGTCTGAGATTAATGTCTAAAACAGCAAAGGATTCTGTGTAATTAATCCACCTTCTTTTCTCTAAAACCAAATCCTTATTTTAAGGAACATTTTACTTAAAAAATATTTGGAAGTATATGACAGTGGAATGACTGTTTTGATATAATGAAGTAATCCTAACTGGTTTTTTTTTCATCTATATACATTTCGAATAAGTTCCTTAAAGCACTGGGTTGTTGTGGTTTTAGCTGAGTGCACAGAGGCACAGATTGAAGCACAGTTTCTGCAAAAACTTGGTTCAGAAGATTGCACACTATGATAGTATAAATGCAGAAAGGCTAAAGTTCAATTTCAGGGCACTCCTTAAACTTTGACTTTTTAAATTGGGGTAAATTATAGGAGACTTTAGTTGGGGTTTCAGAATAGGGATGTGTTACAGAATTGCAGAACTGAAAGGAAATTCATGAGATCATCCAGCCGAAACTTGTGTCTTAGCAGAATCAGCTATACTTGTGTTATTCCTGCTTTTTATTTTTCTTGGCTGTTATTAAGGCCTCCAGTGTGGAAATCTGCAAAGTCTGTTCAGGTAAACTGTACATCCTTTCCTTTAGAGTTGTGAAGTTTTTTGTAATTTATATCCTTAATCTTCCTTGACAAAATGTACACAAATTACTTTTCCCCTTTTCTGCTGTACACAAAGGGAATATATGATTGCCTTCTTCTTTGCACAAAATGTTTATTTAATAGTGTGTTATCCTGATTGAAATTGAGACTACTAACTAATTTCACTGATGACAAAGTGGAAAATTACTTTGTATTGCTTGAGGCACTTCCTTCATAAACTCCTGAATATATAGAAAACATCTCTTGCATGACATTAGGTGATAAATATTTGAATGCACACCTGAAGATGCATAGCTCTATCTTTAGACCTTACTCTGTTTCTATTAAAAGATGAATGAAATTATATTCTCAAATGCTGAAACAGCCTTAAAATAGACAAATAAATTGTAAATAATTTATTATATTGAGGGAAAATAAAGTTCTTTGCCAGAACAGTTAAACAACTGTCTATTGATTATCAGGAAAAAAAAGTCTGTAATGAAGATTTTGTCAAATATGAACAACTTTCTCACAATGATATCACATGTATGGTGTGAATATTCTTAGAGTTTCTACATCCAAAGAGCACTGTAGTTTACATAATATTAGTTTTGGGTTCTGAAATTGAAAAGCAAAGTGGTTTGTAGATTATGAGCAATTTCAGGGTATATTTTTATTTCAAGTAATCTTTCCTCACTTCTGTGTAAGGCTTACTAATTTGGGTTCCTACAGTTCCCCCTACCATAAAAATGTGTTAATGAAATCATTAGTAATACCTAGCTAGGATACCAACATAATCTTAAAAAATACTGAAAAATGGTTGATGGTGTAGTTACTCTTCAAGTTAATAATTCTTTTCAATCTTTTATAGATTTCTTAAGGGTTCATTGTTTTCTGTCCTTTTAAACCACATCTAGCTGTTAAGTTTGCAGTAATTACTAGGCAGTAATAAATTGTACTCCAATGCTGGTAGCCTAGAAGATCTGACTTTGTAAAGAGGCATTTTTATTATATCATACTTTCTGATAAATCGGGGGACAAAGGCAGTTGGACCCTGAGTCAAAGTCCAGTTAAACATTTCAGTAATTTTTCAAGTGTGCAGGCAGATAGAGGCTGGGCTGACAACTGCAGTGTCAGTTTAACAGCTGCTTCATTTCACTATCTCTCGCCTCATAAACTTTATTTTTAATGAGCCTGCCTGTAAGACCACTAAAAAATGACCTTCACACAGAGAACTGCAAGGACCTAGGGTGGTGACCAAAATAGCTTTCTTGGGCAGTGCATAATATCACAGTGACCATAGCACAGAAAATAAGCAGTGTGGTGAGAGAGACATTATACTAACTACTGATGAGAATATTCTGTATTTTCGTGCTGACAGATTATTGTGATAGCTGTGCAATAATTCACTACCTTCAATTTATACTAATCTGAACATCTTCAGTGGCTTTAATGGTATTGTGCCTGTTTACATCAACTGTGTAAATGGCCTGTGATTTTAAAGTTGTGTTTAGGAGTTGTAAGCTGTTTTACAACAAGAAAATACATTATATAATAAACAGACAATAAAAAGGTTGTTAATTTTTCTCTGCTTACTGGTCTTAGAAAAAAATTCTCTTAATTAACTCTAAGTTTCAACACTTCTCTTAGCTAAACACGTTGCAACCTTCTGTTTTGCTGTGCTGTTTCTAAGGATATGCTGCTGGTCTAACTCGAGGCAGCATGGGCCTGGAGGGGTAGCCAAGGACTGGGGAAAGGAAATTCCATGTTGGAGATTGAGAGGATGAAGAGAAAGGTTCTCTTGGAGCTGTGTATGAGTGGTGTGTATGAGGGAAAAAGGATCCTTGGGCTGGGAAATTGAGCTTTCTGGGTGTGTCATTTAACAAAAAAAGAGTTCCAAACTGAGCTTAGTTTTTAAGAACCAGTAAATTCTGAGATGCTTTGAAACACCTGCATCACAATCCTGGATACTTTTGAAACAAGTGTAATAACTTAGTCCTGTGACACTGTGCGCACATGCTAGACCTTTTTTATCATTGTGTCCACAGAGCAACCAAAATTTCTTCCTGAAAGCACTAAACACCATACTACCACCCCCACTTCTGCTGTTAGAGAGCTGCAAAAAAACCAGAGCTTTACTTGTTTGAAAGTATAAAAACCAGTCAAAAGTAGGATAATTTCAATTTATTGTTTACATTCCAAAAGCAGCTGAGGCCAAGACTTCTGCACACTTTGTATGTCCCAAAACCATCAACAGCTTAGCCCCTGCCAGCTTTAAAATGTGAATTTATGTCTTGCAGGAACATGGGAAAACAAATGGGAGGTGAACATAGAGATGAAGCAAAATAATGCCCAACAAAATAACTTGCTGAATAGTTCAAGAGCCTTCCTACTGGTGTTTATACAGGCATGACAGCACAGCAGAGGTTTTATGAGAGCTGATCAATTGCTCTTATTACTGATATTAAAAGAACATCTTTTTTCTCTCTAAAACCCTGCCTTCAAGTTGTGTGATGCCTTTCCTACAGTACCTTCTGAGGCACATGTTAGATTTGGGAGCTCAGCTATATGGATAGTCTTTTATGTTGTATGTCTTTTGGGCTTGACTAAAGGTACATTCAGTATTGTTAAGTCTCAAAATCTGGAGATATGTTCTGGTGTAAGGAACAGGTGGGTGAGTTACAGCAAAAGTTCTACTCTTTAGTGTTACTGTGCTGGCTGATGCTCTTTTCACTTGTTACTGAGACAAAATGTGTGAGCAGATGAGACAAATGGTAACATTTCGCAAGAAAATTTTCTCAGCAAAAATGCACAAATCAAGTTTGTGTTTGCTTTTACTTATTCCCAAGAAAGTAGCTCATATCGTTAGGTGTACAATATCAGATTCCTGAATTTAATGAAATTAATTTCTTTCCGTTCTTGCACCTTTTTCTTCGCTATTATTTTCCTACACAATTATGTCCGAAAATCTCCTTCTAAAAAGAATAGAAACTGCACAAAATTATTTTTGCAAGCAAGCTTCTTGCCTTATTATGTATTTCAGTATTCTGAAGACTGAGGAAGGTATTTCTGCTGAAATATTTGTTTAAAAAATGCCACCTACCAAACAAACCAAATAATGGTCTTAGCTGTCACTGATTTTTTTCTAAATATTAATAATATGTTTATGCTTGTAGCTCTGTACTCATGGTATAGCATAGATTCACTCCCTGTCCGTGATGCAGCAGGCAGATATTCTCCCAAGTCTTAAGTATTGCTGGGGTTTTGTTAAGGCCCTTGTGGTCCATAACAATCCCCAGCTACTCTTAAAGATGATTTAAGGCCATGGAGGAAGCCTGAAGCAGCCACTTTGCCCAGCCCCAAGTGTCTTACATATATCTAGTTTATCGGATGATTGATTGAGAATGCAACCAAAATATGAACCAACAGCATGAAAAAAACCCAGGCTTCTTACAATTAGTATGTCCAAGGATGATGGCATTTTTTAAGTTGCTTTAATGGAAGTTATTTGGAACCCTTTTAAACACTTTTATTATATAGTGTATCCTTATATATTATTTTTTATAATGAAGGCCTGCATATTGACACAAAGTGTCTGGGGAGATCTGGAAGTGGCAGAAGGTATCTGTACACTCTTCCTTCCACTTCACCACCCTATTATCACAACATCATCCACGTTGGAAGAGACTTTCAATTCATCTTGTCCAACTGTATGTTACATTAGTAATTTTTCCCTCTGTATGTCAGTAATAAGGCGAGTTAAAAAGCAATTGAAGATATGTTTTTAAAGACCATGACAACATTTTTGTTGCTGGTTGCATAGTATTTTCAGGCCTCCTGCTTAGAGTGATGTCTGTCGTGGGTAATTCTCTTCTATCTAAAAACCTTCAAACTCAGGATATTTTATGATTCTATTATATTTTTAGTTTTCAGTTCAGAAGAACTTGCACTTTTATGCATAAATTATTAGATATTTATTATAAATTATTATGTATTTAAAAATAGGTTGTTTAACCCATGTGCTCTTTCTTTTAGCCTTGTCTGGCCTTGTCCTATCTTTGTGATACTCTATGCATCTTCCTGGGATGCTGAATCAGCTTTGAGAATTAACCAGATCCACAAGTTCAGGTTCTTATCAGGAGGGTACTTGTAGCATATTTGTTTTGGATCACTAGCCCTGAACACGTCTGCTGGGAGAGCTACTGCTAGAGTATGCTCTTTTGGCAGATACACAGGAGCTGTTCATATTTTAATTTGCATTTCTTGGGAAAAGCAAACAGGATTGTTCCAAGTTAACACCTTTGTGCTAGTGCTACAGAGGAGAGCACCATAACCAGCTTCCAACTGAACCACCTGTCTTGCGCCGACTAGCCAAGCTGGGCTATCAGAAGTACAAGGTCTATTCTCCTATAGTAAATTTGATTATAACAAGTACTGCCTTAGCATGTATTCCTTTCAGAGGCCTTAATTGTTAAATGAGGGACAGCTGTGGTCATACAGGCATTCCTCTGAGGAGGGGCAGTTCCTTGTTGCATCATGACAACAAATTAAAACTGTCATCCAGCCCATGGAGTTCCAAGAAGCAAATGTGTGAAACACAAGAAATTCAGAAACTTTCAGTGTAAATCGATGATGCTCTGTTAAAATAATATTTCTATCACTGTAGACTACTACTTTGTCTTATCTTTGACAGGACAATTTTTTTTTACTAGTTTTAACATTTAATAATTTGGCTGTGCTTAGAATTTATTATATATTTTTTCTCAGTAAAGTAGGTTCTGATAATAGGTTTTTTTTCTTTTGGTACAGATTAAAGAGCATCTTGCCAAGGGTCAGAGGATGTTGGCTGGTGATGGCATGTCCCAAGTAACAAAGACACTATTGGATTTAACGCAGAGGAAAAATTTTTATGCTGGGGACCTTCTAATTTCTGTGGAAATTCTCAGAAATGTCACAGACACGTTTAAAAGAGCAAGTTATATCCCTGCATCTGATGGGGTGCAGGTAAGACAAACATTGTAAAGGTAATTTTGCAGTTGATGGGGTTTATGTCTGTATATTGCAGAATACTGCATGGCAGCTGTTTTGCCCACTGAGGAAATGAAAGCCTTCCACATGATAGACATAAGCATTCTACACTGAAAATAAAGATCCAAGTGTATAATAGGAAGAAGACTTAGCTACATTTAATAAGACAAATATCCAAACCAGTGCAGCAGATGAAAAATGTAAAATACTTTTTTTGTAACATTTCAGTATCTTTGTCTTTCAAGGTTTGGTCTGATTGATAGGAGGTGTTAGTTTTTTGGCACTAAACATTTCACCAGTGTTTTTTGTTCCTGTTCATTTCACTTTGAAACTAGTTCATTTCAGTTCAAAATCTATCCACAATGTTATGTAATTCTGGCATTGCTTCTTCGTTTCAGATAAATAAAGCTCATTTAAAGTGCACAGGACTGATTTCTATTTCACATGTTAGATTAACTCTTCTTGTGCAAGAGGACAAATAAAATGCAGTCAGAGCAAAAACCACTATAATTATTTCTACATAATGGGCTGCACAACTCATTGCATAGTGTTGATTGAAAGAAATATTACTCAGGAGTTCTAGATAAAGATATTGGTTACATCTTATATCTAAAACTTATAGACACTTTTCAAAGATTGTGGATTACTGAAAAAGAATACTGAGAAGGCAGATGTGTATAATATTTGTGAAAAAGAGCTTAATGATCATTCATAAATTACTAATGAAGTTATTAATGCAGGTAATGTATATGTATTTGTGTAAAGGTAAGCATAAATTGTAAATGCACTTCGAAATAGATGCATGCTAATGAAGGGAGATATCTTGGAAAAGACATTTTTTCACAGTTAAGTTTTCAAGACTTGCTATTATATTTTCACTTTTGTAGTTTTTCTATTCACAAAGAACAATTAACTTCCACAGTAAAACCAGCATTTCTTGTGTTGGCCTGTAGGCAGCTGAAGAATTTTTTTTTTTAAACAATGCTTTTCAAAAACTATGTTTGCTAAACAATCTTTTTTTGTTGTTGTTGGATGAGAGTAATAGTTTTACTATTAAGCAGGATATTATTCACTGAAAATTTTTCATGCAATCAACAGTCTGATAGCCCAGTGTGACTTCTTTGTTGTTCAAAGGCACTACAAAGTCTTTCTTAGAACCAGTCTTGAGAAACCGCTTGGTGCAAGTGATTTTGTCCATGGGCCTAGAAGATCAGGTCATTTTCAATTTGCATACATTAGAGAGAATTTGACTCTTTTCCCAGTGATGATAGTGCCAAAAGTTTTGCTTAATTTTGCAATGTAGAGCTGTTTCCAAAATTCTAATAGTATTCTGGCAGAACTTGACAATGTTATTAAATATTGTTTTTAAAATTTTAATAAATAATTTAGAAATGAAGAAATTAAAAAAATACAGAAATTGGGAAGCCATATTCTGAAGAATATCTCAAACCAAAGAAAAATAACTGTATTTCAGTATTTGCATGCCTAAATACAAAGTTCTTTAATCCCAGTTAAAAAAGACACTCAAACTCTGTCAGAAAAAATAAAAGTACCAAAAAAAAAAAGAAAAAAAAAATCAAGCTAAGGTAAAATAAAAAAAAAAATCAAACAACAGAACAAACAATGCATGGTATTCAGCAAAGTAAGTGAAATCACAATAAAGCATGTATTTGGCCCATGTGATATGTTAAGCAAAGTTCCTTTTACTGACTTCTGATGATATAAAGTAAAATCCTGGCTCAGTAACAATACTCTAAAATTTACTGCCAATTTCTAAGAAACATGGATTTTTCCATACGTAAACATAGGTCATATTCTACCATACTCTGGAGTATTGTATTTATTTTTTATTTTCATTAGACCATACTTTCATACTCCTAGCTCATCATCAGAATAAGTGACAAAAACGTAAAAATGAAAATTGCATGAAAATTCTTCTTTATGTAGAAGCTCTCTATGGTGTTCTTATTACATTCTATTTCACTTAACTAGATAAAGAGTAGAATTTCTTAGTTGATTTTTGGTTTTAAAGAAATTATCAGAAAAGCATCAGTGAGGTTTAAAGTTCCTAAAAGCCATAATTTATTATTTTGTGTGATGTCAGAAAAGTAGGTTATGACGAATTACGGGCAACAGTATTTTTTAAAATCCATATAAAAACAATACTGGAATTATGACTGAGAAAGAAAAAGTGTATATATATATATGAATATATTTGTTTCTTATACATTCCATCCATCTAGATAGTCCTCAAAATTCCTACAATATCTGGTTTATATCCAGTATTAATATCATGAATGATGCAAAAGTTGTGATTTAGAGACTCCATAACAAAATGAATGAACAGAAAAGTGAGGTCAAATTTGAAATTTTCCAGCTAATTATCCAAAATAAATATGCTGCTGCCTGATGTGCTGCATTGAAAATACCACTTGTTTAGGCAGACAATACTAAGAGCAAAATAAAGTTTTTAAGGTATGCATATTTCGTGCCAAGTTATTTATTACATGCCTCCTTTTACTTTTTCATATTTTAACCGTTTTTTGCAACAATATCTGTGCATACTTGCACATATAATGTCGGGAACAAAAATAAACATTTATGACGCAGTTAAACAAGAAGGTGTTCTGCAGCAGTGACTGAAAATATCAGTACAGCAGCAGAAATTATTGCAAGACAAGAGTCATCCAATTTTTTTTTTTCATGCAAGTTTTTTCATTTAATATTGGAACTCTTTAAAATATCCTCAGGTACACTGAGGCTAATGGGATGGACACTGAACTTATGTGAGAATGATTCTACCAGGATGAAAATACAAATTTTAAATAAGCAAAATAAAAGCAATATTTTTGAATATTATCCAGAACTGGTCTAAAAATGCTTGAACTTCCTTCTAAGGAGAGGATGGCAGGAAACTAACTACATTTCAGGACAGAATGGCAAAGTGAGTTGTACAATCCCCTGATGCAGCAACCAACAGGAAAAAAGGTTTCTCCCCAAAGACGTTGGAGCAATATAATCTCTTTTATATTAGCCACAGGGACTATTGCTGTGAGTCAAGGTTTAACAGGATTGTCCAATCCTTTTTCCCTCCACTTTTCCCCTCCCACATACACATTCAGTATGCTTAAGTCCAAAAGTGGAGGTGACTTAAGGCTATCCATTAATTCCTCCTAGGGAGGAATGCTTCTCTAGCTGAATAAAAGGATTTATGACAGCTTTATGCCTGCAGAGAGGGTCAAAGAATTTGGGCTGGAACAGAGAACTGCAGCCATTGTATTACAGAAAAAAAAAAATTGAAAGGAAGGAAATTAAATTAGGAAAATGTAGTTGTCCATTCCCAGCTGTAACTGGCATGATCATCAAAAAAGCCTGGGCAAAAAAATAAAGGACTTCAAAATTTGGTTCTTGCTGTCCCAACATTTTCTTTAGTGACCAGTTCAGTAATATGTAAGCCCAGCTATAAAAGAAAGAAGCTTGATTCTTCTGGGAGGTCCAGTGTTTACTGCAGTAATACCCTCACATCACATCCATAATGCTTCTAAAATTTAGCCTTCACACCTGCCAATCATTTTACTAAAGGACAGTGCTGTTTCTTTCATGACTAATGCAATAAACAAGACAGTAGTCAAAGCAGGACAAAGACTTTTTAACTCTTCTTCCCCTGTCACATTTTTGAAGTGCATCTCCTATCTATTCATTATTGAAGCAGCAAATCCATTTGTTCATCTCTGTTTAATTCAGAAAGCATTGGTATTGCTTTGAAAAATTGCTTTGACTGGAGAATCTGCACACATCTCACCCTCCAGTGCTACCATGAATATGGAACCAACCAGGATTAGAAATAGAGAACAAAAGATCTCAAGAAGAAATATATTATTACTAAGTTCATATACCTAATTTATACTTTATTGGCAAGTACAAAAAATATGTATTAGATAAGTTACTGTTCATATTTTTTTAGCATTATCTGTGAACTTTTCCACATATATTTCTGTCAATTACTGGTAATTTTAATGCTTTTTTTTACTATAATAAATACAAAATTTAACTAATACATATCATTATTAGCAAATTCATGTAATATATCATCTACAGGAAACTTTTAAACTCCTAACTGCTCTCCATGCAATCTAGATGACTCTCAGATGGATCTCATTACACAGGCATGGATACTTCTTCAGTGAAGGCTTAGACTGCAGGGTAATGAGTGTCTGCAGTGTAATGCAAAACTACCTTCAAAACAACTATCTAGTGTGATAAATTATCCCACACTGAGTTCCATGCTTCTGCAGCTAGACTGCTATTGGTGCCCTAATAAATTGCAATTTCCATCCACTGCATTTCTACAGTATGCAGTGGAAGAGTTGAGAACTACCATGCTTGGAAAAGTGTTTTCCTTCAGGCAAAATCTTCCTAAGGCCGACTCTACCTAGTAGAAATCTTCAGCAAAACTACAATGCCCTACAGTAAATGTGATTATAGTGCCATCAAACTGGCATGCTTTGACCAATATAGTTTATTTTACTTGGGGAACCAGTGAAGATATACATTTTTCATAGCTGAAGTTGCATTAACAGAATTGTGATTTGCCAACCTGCTTAAACTAGCAAATCATTTGTACCAAATGTAACTCCTTGTGCTTTATTTTGCTATGCAATGTCTGAAAGGGCTTAAATGTATTAAAGGTATATAAGCAGTATGTATCTGTATCTACTCTTCTTATTTTCTTATTTTCAACTTGACTGGAAATTCTTTAGTATTGGTCCAAATTGGATCAAACCATGAATACATTTTTCTTTTATGTCCTATCATTAATTCCCGTCTTGTCCAAATGCTTACTTAAAATTTTCACAGGAGCTTGCTGAGCCATTTTGTTTCTTTTCATGAAGTTTGTTGTGTTACTGAAGCTTGTGGATATTTTGCTAGTGACCTCAGTGGGAGAAGAGTTGTAGCCTCATTAATGAACAGGATTATTTTGTCCAAGTTCAGCAAAATGTCAGTCACCTCTAGAGTAAATTTTGTCAGTTAAAGAAATTTTTATCCATGTGAATTTTATAGTTAGCATAGTTAACTTCCTAGGGAAAGATAGATCCTCTTGCTTGTAAAGTGCCTAGTATTGGGACCAGGTAAGACTGGTAAAATGTTATTATGTGAAAAAAATAGTTTTCACAAGTCTTCTTCAATTTGGCATCTTAAAATTTTTAATTACTATAGTTGTGAAACACCTAAAATGTCTGTGATATGTCAGTTTCGAAATGAATGTCTATTCAAGCATACTCACGATAGATTAATGTTGGAAATTTTTCCTTTCTAATTTCAGTCATTGTGCAGTTGAATCCTTTGTACTTTTGTTTGTAGTGAATTAAAATTGCTTCTTATTTAAACCTTATTTAAGTCCTGTTTATACCTCAAAATGGCTAAAAAGTAAGTGCAGGTGAGGTAATGACCAGTAATCTGGGTTCCAGCAGGGTCACGTGGTTCATATTCTAGTTAAAGATTTTTAGAAATTGTGGGGAACTTAATTGCATTCTTCAGCTAAGGTTACTGGAAGCTACATGTATCTTTTATGAAGGAACAGATAAATTATAATTGGCAGGCTGTAGACAAAATTGACATTCTGCACAAAATGTGATACAGAGATGAGAACAGACTGCGCAAATTCTTGGCTTTTAAGGATGAAGACATTGGGAGTACAAATTGCTAGACAAAATTAGAAAGGAAATTTCTCCACAAACATTTGGAGAAAAGTGATTTTTTAAATGTATGGTTTGTATCTAACTGTCCTGCCTTTTTTTCCCCTATACTTAAATGAATAGGAGAATCAGAAAAATAAATTAACAGCTTAAGGTCAAAGAAACAGAAACTTCTTATTCCTTTCCTGTTGAAATTCCTAAAAGGATAGAGGCAAGTGTGACATACAAAAGTAAGAAGCATGTGATTTGAAACAGTATTGACCAATGAAATATCATTGAGTGCCCTATGTATGGTTATTAATGATCATTTTCTCACTTTGAGTAGAAACAAAAGACCTGAGACTGGTGCTTTCTTAAATGTGCTTTGTTTTTTTGCAAAATCTATAGTTGTCTAGTTTCTGAAATGAGAGCAATTTGTGAATAGAACACCATCACACTCAGAAATTCAGCAAGTTTAAAACCATTCTTATTTCACACAAAGTGGTACTACGGACCCTGATTATATATGCAAAAGTTAAAAATTTACCATAAAAAATGTGCCCTCTTACCAGTCTAATGTATTATTTTGCTACATCGTCTCTTCCACTGACAGAAAATAGGCTGCAGAACTGCATCTCTAATAGAGAAAGGAAAGCTTTCTTAATGTTAGATTAAGGATGTGGTAGTTCATATATTTGAAATCATTTTCCTTAGTCTTTTATTTAATTGATTTTTCAGAACTTCTTTCAAATCATAAGTAATCTCTTAGATGAAGAAAACAAAGAGAAATGGGAAGATGCGCAACAGGTAAGATTGACAAAATTTAATATATGGTTTCAGAAATCAGGTTAAAGATGTACTCTGCTGTAGATGAAAGGAGAACCTAAGAGAATATTTGGGGGAAAAAAGTGATCCTTTTCAAAAAGGAGCAATTCCAGGACCCACTGGCAAATTCCATATATTGAAATTATATTTAGAGTATAAGTTGCTTCTCTTGATACAAACAGACTTTCATTAACATTTCATAGGATTATTCACTATGTCTTTGCTTTAGATATTGTAATGAAGTACATACAAAAGCTGTAAAATGATACTGAGGGCTAGCTGCAATGCTGCTTTTGTTAAACACAATACATCAGACCTCACCCAAAGGCTTCATACAATGCCCCTAAACAACTTATAGAAATGCAAACAGTAAATCTTTCATATTAGGTTGTATTTAGAAGAACAGTTTTGATCCTCAGAACTGACAAATTTCTGGACTAGGATAGGATGATAACACTTTATAAAATAGGAAAGTCTAGAAAAAATCACGAATGTATGATAAAAGAGTTTAAAATTCAAATAACCCTCTTTTTTTTTTTTCTTGGTTACGAGAATTTCCTACATGCTTATACCAAGAAATTACTGAAGAATGTTAACATTTGTGTTCATGAACATGACCATAATACTTTCAAATTTATTCAGGTACAAGTAAAACTGACACTGTGGATGAACATGATTATGTAAAGAGGAAAATTTATGGGATTTCTCAAAGGCAGGGAAACATTTCTTCATGAAGAATGATTAAACAAAGCAAGATATTTGAGTATGAAAAAGAGTCAAGTGTACTTATTTGCAGCAGGAGCTTTTAAAATTAGGAATGGTTTGGAGAATGTGGTGCAGGAATGCTTAATCTACTCACTTGTGCTTCTTGTAAAATAATTGAAGGACATCAAATAGTGGCAGATTCAGAATGAATACAGGAGATACTTATTATGTAGAAGACTACCTTGCAGAACTTCTTGTCACTGAAAAGACACAACTTGAAAAGGTAAATAGGCACATTTCTGAAAGAAAAACCGTGGGTTTGCTGAAGGCAGTCTTTTGGCAAAAAAATTGCCAAAGGCTGGGCAAGACTTTCCAAGCAAGTATCCCTGGGCTCCTGCCCCTTTATACTCTTCCTTAGGCATCAGCTTTTTGCTGCTGTCAAAGGCAAGAAAACAGCTTACACAGAGCTTTGCTCTACTCTTGTGCAGTCATTGTGACTGTTATACAGATACTTAAAATTTGTTCCCTTTCTGTGTCATTCTTAATAAATCACAAGGTGTTTAAAGGTCTTTGAAGCTATTTACCCTCAGTTCTGTAAGTTCATGTTTATGATATCTCTAAGAAAGGGGAGATGAGGACTTTTCACTACCAATTCAAACTTTGCAGTAGGCACATGATGCTACAGGTGACCTAATATGATTCAACTGTGAATCTTCTGCTGTTTTTCTGTTCCTGTCTATAAGAGCCAGATACAAAAAGAGACAAAGTGTGTCATTTTCTTTAGTGGTGATGGATGGAAGCAGAAAAATCACCTACATGTGGGCAGCTTCCATAAACAACACCAAGATAAGGAAAACAATATTAAGCAATTCTTTTAGCCCCACTAATAAACAGACACGACACCACTCCTATGTTATCAACTTTGTCTTCTCCTTCCATCTTGCCTGCTTACCCATGCCATGTCAGTCATCTGACCCTGGAGATTTGGGGATGACGGCACCTAAAAGGGAAATTCTGAGAATGTGGACACAAAGAGGAAACAGTAGATCTCCAGTTCCCTCTTTTCATTGCTGCTCGTAAAAGGAATGGTGTTTAAAAACAGAGAGGGAACAAATTATTTCTAATTTTCCATAGCTCCTTCTTCTCTCTGCCTGGTAGATCATTGTCTCACAAACCTAGGTACAGCAGAAACCCAAAGAAATAGGATGAGCTGAACACAGGAGTAGTGGGTCCATAGGTTCTTGGTTGCAAAGCTAGGGGATTCACTAGATCTTAGACTACTGAGATATGACCCCCCAAAAAACCAATGCCACTGGTGTTATTACTCTTCTTGTGCAGTTACGTAATCAGGCTCAAAGAAACTTTGGAAGCAAGTAGCTCTTCATAACAGCTTGGAGATGCTAGTGTATAAAGATGATCCTCTTTCTGGTTCAGCCACTCAGCTTAATTTTCTGTAATAAAACATTGCAAGCCTAGGTGCAATCTAGCCAAACTTTTTGCCAGCTTGCATAGTTTTCTTAAACTCCACATCTACTGTTAGCATAGATCTCTTAGCCTGTTTTCTAGATTCTTTGCTAGAAAGAAAATCTTACTCACTGTCAGCAAATTGCTGACTTTCAATCAAGTATACAGCTGCAATGCCTCGGCACATCTGTTTTTCTAGCTGAAATACCAACAGTTGATAACCATTAATTACAGGTTATATAGCATTGAGATAAGTAGCACTCACTTTAATACTTGCCTTTTTTTAAGAGCCGATGTTAAGCACTGCACACAGGAAGCCATTTCGATCCACAATGTGTAAGTTTATATTGGAGTTTCAAAACACGGGAGCTATTCTGCATATTTTTCATGAAGATCTGTTGGCATCCTATTGATTAACCAGTACTTCAGATACATAAAAAAGCAGAGTACTAGCTCAACTGAGTGCTCAACAGTTTATTACTTTACAATTTTATGTGCAAGAGCGAGCGTTTAAAAAAATCTCACTGAAATTTTTCCATAGTTCATAATCTGTGAGTGTGTGTGCTTTGAATGAGATGGATCTAAAAACCACACTTACCACCTCATTTATTCATCATTAGGAAAATGGACAGTAAGTCTCTGTCACCTGAAGCAGCATTTTCAACCTGTTAGGATCATAATTGTCACAACAAATTCTTCTTCAAAACACTATTACTGGCCTACCTTTTATAAAAAGATGCATGTAGAAAACAAAGCACCTTGTGAAGTTCTCTATCCTGAACCAAGCAACTGTGTATCTACACAGATAGAGCAAGATGAAGTTAAAGTGCAGCATGCTGGAATTTATAGTCTCTGTAGGCTTTTTTTTGAGTCTGCAGTCCCAGCAGTAAAAAGAATGGGTTGAATATGGCTTATAAAGTGAAATTTGGACATTTCACTGATATGAAGAAAAAAGCACCATGAACAAGTCATCCATTATTTTTCTATTGCAAGATACTTTGTTACTGAAAATTGTCTTGTTCATAACAGGCAATAAAAACAAAAAAAAATTTTTAATGTATGTGATATGAACAGAACTTTTAGTCTTGCTAATAACTGTTATGATCTCTAATGCTATTTTGTTGATGAATCATTATTTTTAAATATTAAATAAAGTGTTTTTCTTAGTAGCTTACAGCTTTGAAAATAAATTATATTTCTTGGAAATGTGTTTTTATCATTTTAAAAGCCAAATTGAGAGGCTACATTAGCAATGCCAAGACTACTGCAGTTTATTTTAGTTTACTCTGTCCGGTTCTGGGCTCCTCAGTACAAGACACAAAGTAATGATGGAATAAGCCCAGAAAAATACCATGAAGCTGTTTAGGAGATTAGAGCATTAGATATGCGGGGATAGGCTGAAATAGCTGACACTATTTTGCTTGGAAACATGACAATATTAAAAGTTCCTGAAAGAGAAAAGGAGCAGAGAAGACTAAGACAAGTTTCAATGGGGTCCATTGAAAGAATGAAAAACAAGGGACAAAAATTAAAATGCAGAAAATGCCATTCATGTATAAGAAAAACTGTTTGGCAAGTGGGAGTGATTGAATGCTAGAACACGTTGCACAGTCAAGCTTCCTGGGAGATGTTCAGAATCCAAGTGGATGTGTTCCAGGGCAACTTGCTAGAGCTGATCTTGCTTTGCACAGGGGGTTGAACGAGATGATTTCCACTGGCCCTTTCTAACCTCCAATATTCTATATTTCTACTACTCCGTATCAGCAACAAAAATGGTACCACCAGTAAAAATTTAACTTACTTACATGTTGATTATTGCAACAAAGGTAATCATACTGGCAAGGCCACAGTAAGATTTGAATTCCTGTTTGTATCAGTAGTTCTGAAGTTACTGAAGATATCTTCAAAGGAGGAAGAATATTTTAATTAGAGTTATTCTGTAATATGAAATGCTTTAACCATTAATGAAAGTAATGGGCACTAAGTTTTTGATAAGTGCAGTGACTTAGTGAAACATTTTCCATCGTTCCAGTGCACAGTTGATTTCACATAACTTTATGGGAAGTAGTGTCTGTTTATATG
Organism: Cinnycerthia olivascens; assembly: GCA_035048155.1. Classification (NCBI taxonomy): domain Eukaryota; kingdom Metazoa; phylum Chordata; class Aves; order Passeriformes; family Certhiidae; genus Cinnycerthia; species Cinnycerthia olivascens. The sequence goes on along the minus strand of JAWWMU010000153.1, from coordinate 84,441,576 downwards.
AAGATTTAATAGTGAAATGGCAGCTTAACAGAAAGTGTTTAGTATTGAAGCATGGGAAGAGTTGTTTGACTTATTTCTCAATTTGCTTTTGATGGCATTTGTATTTTATTTGAATTTACAGCTGTAGACATTTTGATATTATAGTAAATGTCATGTCTGACCTTCCTTTATTAGATCTATCCAGGCTCAGTGGAGTTAATGCAGGTGATTGAAGATTTTATACACATTGTTGGAATGGGAATGATGGACTTTCAGAATTCATACCTAATGACTGGAAATGTAGGTAAGAAATAGAAATTTCTTCTATCAAAGTTATGACCTATTGAAAATCAGAAGTTCCAAGTATGTACTCTAGATTTTGCTGCTTCTATCACAATCCAGATTGGGCTGCTCCTCCTCCTCCTCCAGATTATCTGTTGCGTGGTTATCCTCTCTCTGGTTTAGCACATGCAGGATGGTTTACACACTGGATTTCTTCATAATCGTATCTCAAGATCTAAATACAAAGTTTTAGAATCAAAATTAAGAAAATATTCACCAGAGTATCTATGAACTGCAGGTACATACTAGAGTGTTTCCAGGATATATAGTGTTTCAAATAATAATTTATAAAACCGTGCTAATTAAGATAACATTCATATACATAATAGCTTGGGAAGTGTTTCTTTTATTGACATTGTATTTTAATATTCCATTCTCCCAAAAAACAATCTTTGCATTTGTTATGGTGTGATAATTATCAGCATAGATAAATGATAATTTAAAAAAAATGCATTAGTTGCCAAAATAATTAAAGCCTAGAATTTCTTATGTTAGTTTTTCTATGTGTAACAGTTTAAAAATTTTATTCAGATTTTTTTTTCAAACTTGTTTTTTTCTGCTGGAGAGTTGCCAGGTAATACTTATATAATAACAAAAACCAAATATAAAAATACCTGGCAACTCAGTTGCATTTATTAGTAGTCATAAACGAGCTGCAATATGAAAGCGTTTTTTAAAAATTGAACTAAAAAATTAGTTTGAAAGGCCATTCTCTAATAATTCCATCTTTGTTTAGTACCTGTGTTATTCAATTAACTTGCTATCACTGCATTTTTATAGTGCCAGGAAAGTATTAGTAAGTTGTATGTAAGGAATAAATCCAAAATATGTGTTTGTCTGATAGTGAAACTTCTGGTGTCAATGCATATTTTCAGATTTTAAATTAGCATCTTTCTGCACTTATATGTCAGTCAGTTCTTCAGCAAGTCATTAGAATGAGTAAGAAACCATGGTCATTTTGAAATTAGTTGTTGGAATAAAGAAGGGAAAATGTTGGATTGTCCCTATTGAATATTTAGCTTGCTGCTCTACAATAATAAATATTTATTATTGTTCTCCAGCTCATATTATAAAGTAATTATTATTGTTCTCCAGCTCATATTACGGGACTGTAAACACAAGTCCCTATAAGGCACAACCTTGCACTGGAGACATGTCAAAGACCTCCCCAAAAAGAACTCTGGTAGTCTTAAAATGTTTAAAACATTGCAGTAGAGTTTTAACCAGTGATTTATTATTTTTCTTGTACTACTGTTTGTTTTTAATATCACTTGAAGCTTCTTCCAGTTGCCAGTCCTTCATTATGCTAGATCCTGCACAAATTTATAAAGGAAAGTATCCTTTCTGAAGTGTTTGTTCAATCCATGACATTTTTCTGATAAAATAAAAAGATGATCTTATTTAAGGAGCACAGTCCGTGCTGCTTGGCACATTTTAGTACATTCTAATCTGTTTGTCCTCTGAAAAATGGGGAAAAAATCAAACGGGAAAATGCATTCAAATTAAGAAGATGCTTTCAAATAATCTGTGTCTCTACATATTCATGGCTTCACATGGGAAACAGCAGCAACATTCCAATTGAATCACAGAAACTGTGCTGTGCACTAGCTGGTTTAGATAACTGCAGAATCTTTACAGTCTTTCTTTTGATTATCTTCCTCTTCCCACATATAAGATATTTTTAGGCACTCAGGAGGTCTGTTCTTAACTATAAAACCATCAAAGGAATAGAAAAAAACTGAGAAATGAATGATGAAAACTGAAAATGAATTTATAGGTTTAATCTGACTGCCTAGCTCTGTGCCCTGATATGTTGGCATGAGTTTATCCTCCCTATGTTTGGTCAGCCATCAAAAAAAAGGACAGGGTCACTGTGGTGAAAATCATTGATCAGAATACTTGAGCTCAGGTGACATGCTGAGATGGGGACAGAAGGATGTTATCAGCAAGGAGTAATTTCTTATTTTCCCTAACAAGAAAAGAATGTATCTGGAATAATTCAGTTTTAGTGTAGTTGTCCTCAGGGCATTGGCATAACTGTCTGACTGCCTATGTACTTGAGTTTTAGGGAATATTTATGTCAATCTCAACTAAAAAGAATAAACTGCGCAGTTTTTGATTGGTCAGCAATAATTATTCTGCACCAACAAGAGTTTATAAATATGTGAATTCTTACCTATAAAAATATCCTTTTAAGTCAACAAATACATTTAATGCAGGAAGCAGATATTGTGCATAAATGCGACCCAGATTTTACCTATACTCATCTTTAAACAGAAAAATCCAGTAGTTCATGGAATAAAATCATAGAACTGTTTGGGCCAGAAGAAACATTATCAACTCACTCTGGTTGTTCAGAGCACCATCCCATCTGACCCTGAACGTTTCCAGGGATGGAGTATCTTCTACTTCCTCTCTGGAAAACCTGTTTCACTGTTTCAGTGTTAACCCATTCTTATGGTAAAAAACCTTTTCCTTATATCTAGTCCACATTTTTCCTGTTTAGGTTAAAACCATCACCCCTTGTTCTATTGCAATAGCCTGTGCTAAAAAGTTTGTTCATCTTTCTTATAGGCCCCTTTAGGTAATGAAAGGCTGCAATAAGGTTTACCTGAAGCCTTCTCTTCTCCAGGCTGAAGAGCCCCAACTCTCTCATCCTGTCTTCATAGCAACAGTGCTCCAGTCCCCTGATCATTTTTCTGACCCTCATCTGGACCCCCTCAAACAGATTCATGTCTTTCCTGTGCTGGGGCCCCAGAGCTGGATGCAGCACTGCAGATGGTGTCTCACCAGAGTCGAGGGGCAGGATCACCTCCCTTACCCTGCTGTCCCTTCTGCTTTGGATTCAGCTCAGAATACAATTGGCTTTCAGGGCTGCAACCCACATTGCCAGCTCAGGTCTAGCTTTTGATCCTCCAGTACCCCTAAGTCCTTCTCCTCAGGGCTGCTCTCAATCAGTGCATCTCCTCAGCCTTTGTTGATGCCAGGGGCTGGGTAGCAGCAACCCAGTTGAATCACCTTGCACTTGGACTAGTTGAACCTCTTGAGCTGCCCGTGGGCTCAGTTTTTGAGCTTTTCCAGGTCCCTCTGGATGGCATCCCATCATTCAGGTGTGTCAACCACACCACTCAGCTCGGTGCCTTCTACAAACTTGCTGGGAATGTATTTGATACCTTTGTCCTTGATGGAGACATTAAACAGTACTTGTCCCAGCACAAACTCCTGAGGGACACCACCAGTCTTCAGTGTCCATCATGATACTGAGCCATGAGCCACTACCCTCTGGATGTGACCAGCCAAATCCTAATCTGTCAGAGTCTCCCCACCAAATCTTTATCACTCCAATTTAGAGAGAGGGGTGTTTTTGGGATCATATCAAAGGTTTTACAGAAGTCCAGAGGGCATCCGTAGCTCTTCCCTTGTCCACTGATGCAGTCACTCCAGCACAGAAGACCACTAAGTTGGATAGGCAGGACTTGCCCAAGGTGAAACTGTGTTGCTGTCTTTAATCACCTCCCTGTCCTCCATTTGCCTTAGAATAGTTTCTATGACGTTTCCAGGCGCAGATGTGAGGCTAACAGGGGTCCTATTTAATCAATAGTTATTTACCGTAAAATATTCTCTCAGCATCTTCACATATTTTAAATGCTTTTTGCTATGTTTTCATTTTCAAATCACTTTAAACTTCAGAAAAATTATTCCAAATATGAACTAAATATGAATTGCTTCTTCTTATCAGAGAAAAAACAATCCAATTTTGTTTCAAATTTCACAGTAATTCAGTGAGTTCTTGGCTTCCTTCTACTAATTTCAGTTTACAAGTTCATTGCTAATTGAATGACTTTTCTAATTGAACAGTAGTTGATAAAAAATTTGAGCACCTAATTGTGTTTCACAGGTATGCTAATCCCCTGAGATCTTCCGCAGAGGGGATTCTGTCTTTCTTTCAAGACACAGAAACAAGTAGTTGTGGCTTAAGAAGTTATTACACAACATCCATGCTGCAATGATTTTCCATTGCACATTCTCAATTCTTGGCAAATGGGAAGTGGTGAAAGGTACATTAACTATAGGGTAGGCTATCATAAGCCACATTATAACACATTTGAAAATAGCTAAGAAGACCAAAAGGACAGTTGCCATGCCCCTGTTAAACTTTTCGTTGTGATGTCTTTTAAAGCAAATTTTTCATTTCTTCTGAACAAAACATCAAAGACTGGTTTCAAATCCAGATAATCCATTATCTGTACTTCATTGGGTTATTGAGGAAGCTCAGTCAATTCAAATGCATTTCCATTAAAGCAAGGCCCATCTCCTATTAGCTTTCTTCTCAAGGAGGGCAAATATACTACAAAAAATTTAACAAATGTAAAAGCAACAATTTTCTTTGTCCGTGCATGGTGGGGACAGATGGTATATGTTTTATCATTGTGCTTTGTATTATATTCCTTTAAGAAATGATCAGGTGAAATAAAAGCTTCTGATAGGAGGTAGAAGCCTCCTTCCTCATCCTGCTCTTTTTCTTCTTCTTCCTCCACCTCCTCCTCCTCCAGACCAGCTGAGCAGGCACACAAAAATGATAGTGTGAACAAACAGAAGCTTTTACTATCACTCAGAGTCCCTGAATTCACAAAAAGCACAGACCCACCTGCAAGGATACAACATGCAGTGGGACAAAAGCTGATAAAACATGTCACCATTCTCTGTTAACCAATAGCTTTCAGTTTTGTCTGTTTTAAAAGATGAATTCCTGATTTTAGATTTAAAGAATTAACCTTGGCTTTTAATAACCCTTAGAATTTTTCTTTGAACACTAAAGACCCGAGTAGATCATCTCAGTCCTTTGGGTGATTTGAGTTCTCATCACAGTGAACTATTAAGAGTTTTGAAGATAGGTAATAAAAGGAGGGTGAACTGCTATTAAGAAATATTCAACTTTTAACTTAAAAAGAAAATTTCTAACTGAAAAATTGGAGTGCCCCAGGCATAGCTATTTTTAAAGATACGGGTGGAATGTGGAACTGGAAATAGGGAGCAGTGTTAGGGGATACGTATTTCTATGGCAGATTTGGATTCTTTTGTAAGGGAAAATTTTCCTGGTGTTGTCAAACAGATTCCCTTAAGAGCAGTAGCCAAAAAATAATTAAATGACATTCTGTTGTCAAAAATCAAGCTTACAGCTCTAAGATGATATTAATGCAAAACCAAATAATCTTGAAGAGCAATATGTTGTCATGGATGTTATTTAGAACTAAAAGGAAAAAACAAATGACAATTTTCAGCATGTGGAAGCCACTTTCTGTTAATGTTCATTTTATGAATACTGATGTTTCAATGATCAGTAGTTTTAAAAAATGTGCAGATATCACAAAGTTGCTTAGACTAGTCAAAGGCAGGAAAGTTTGAAGATTTCCAGGAGGTACAGCAAAATGAAAAGGAGAGGATACACACTGGCAGATTAAATTCAGTTTTGACAGAGCATTTAAGAGGGAGTAGATCAAGCCATGCAGAGGAAATAATAGCATTAGTGTGCAAAACTAGCAGTCTAAATAAAATACAGCTTTTTTTTATTATTATTTTCATTAGCTATCACTTGCAACATTCTTTTCAATTGAGATTATATGGCTTGGATTCATTTTACTTATTTTAAGCATCACAAAATTTGCCAAAGTCACCCTAAGCTTCCTTTAAAATCAAGTACTGCTCAGGACAGCAACTCATATCATGTCAGACATCTAAAATAAGGGCATAGGTTGCCTTGTGGAAGTTCTGCCAGCTGTTGTAAAGGCAGCTAGCTCATGTTTCAATGATTCATTTGATCTAAAGCAAAGCAGAGTGATTTTTTGTGAGTCAATAAAACCAGACAGGTTCAGAGCTGAATGATCAAAAAAACAGAACAAAATAAGATAAAATAAATAAAGAATAATAATAATTAAAAAACAGATTGCGACTTGGAATTATTAGAACAGATATTTGAGAACAGATTGTTAAAAGGAACTGCATGTACACAACACAAAGTGAATACAAAGCGAAACTAGGCTGGTATCTCTGTTAAATCTTGCTCACAGGAAAAAACAAAGATTCCTAACTCTATTGTGGCTTATTTAATTCTGAATGAGGCCAAGGTCCTACAAGGCACAAAATAGAAACAAGTAGATGTGTTGTATTGCACTAATGTATCACTGAGTTATTATTTTGCACTGATGTATCACATGTTTTTGTGCACCCCCTGGATCCTGTAGTTAGTTTCTCTCCCTCTCCCAGGTTAGTTTCTCCCTTCACCCCTCCCCAATAATTGTTTCCCATTGGCTTTGGTTCCCTTCCTCTGCCCCCCTCCCCCTGAGTCTAAAAATTCCCTCCTCGAGGTGTTTGATCTCTTTTCTTCTCTCTTTTTTCTCTCCTTCTTGCCCTCTTCCCCTCTCCCCCGAATGAGAATTGTTCACCATTAAATCTGTGGACGTGGTCCGAGAAGAAAGAGCACCTCTCATCTTTTACTTTGTATCCAAGTCAGTTTGCTGAGGGGACTCTGAGCTAGCCAAACTAGCCCCCCAGGGAGCAAATAGCACATAGATGTATGTCTACATGGGAAATGCAGCTAGCTGTAATATTATATGAAAAAATGAAGAGGTGTAAACCATATTTCCATGCATAAATCAACTTCTAGCTAACAACCTGTTATCTCTCAAAAGTGGCTGCTGTGACACTGGTACTCTGATGAGTAATCTGATTTAGTATAGTAATTAACATTTCATTTTAAATTTGAAACTGAGATGCTTACATAAGTTTTATAAACATTGGCAGGAAACAAAGTCTGATTTCTGCCTTCACAGACAGTCTAGGATGCCATATGGCAGAAAATATTTTGAAAGTGTCCATTTTCTCCTTTCTTTGCATACTTTATTGTTACACCTTCGATCTCCCATTACATGTTCATGTCCATGAAATTTTAGAAAAACACTAAATAATCCTGCAGGCAAATAGAATATATCTTAAAATTTTCCAGTCCTAGCTAGAGACGCTTAGAAGTGTTTGTGACCAAGAGAGCTTTCAGAAAACGTACCTACTTTAGCCATAAGACATGAGAAATGGTACACATGCTGATGAGCTTTGGGAATGCTATGTCGCCCTGATTTTTCAAGTTTTCTGAAGCACTTTCTAACTTGATGTTTTTCATAGTTCCTACTTCTTTCTCACACACAGGTGTTATTATTAGAAATATGTTTTTGTTACGACAAGGTTGTTTATATACTTTCTGTCAGTGTGAAAAACAACTGATGGACAGTTGTCTTGACCAACAGGATGGAAGAGGTGTCAGCCTTCTTCTCCAATTCCTGGTCTGTGTGGAAATACTATAAATATAGAGTCAGATGTTTTAATAAATAGGTTTTTGCCTTCTCACGAGAAAGTGTGTCTGTGTGTGTCCTTGCGTGTCCCACAGCGACAGTGCTAGAAAATAAGTAAGCTGGATTTCTGTCTGTTATTGTGGGTTCATTCACCTTATCCCAGGGTAAGACTTTTGCATCTTGTAAATTGTAAAGCCTGTTTATACTTTTGAGATACTTCTTCGCACTGTATAGTTTTTTTCACTTATCTGAATGGTGTCTGCCTAAGTCTACTTACCTTTTTTGTATTAGAATTAGCGATGTGTGTCTTCAATGCAGCACTCGAGATCCTCTGACTCATATATCACAAACGTCATGCTGGCCTAAAATATACCAAGAGAATGAGTTTACTTAATATTTTGAAAGGGTCTTTTTTCAAATATGTTAAAGAAAACAGAAAAAAAGGCACAGCCTTGATATTAACTTGTACAAAGGTATAAAGAAAATGTCTAAAATATTCGGCCAGGAAACAAGTATTTCAATAAATTTATACACAGATACTCAGAATTCATTTGTAATTACTTCTTATTCTGAGTCTGTGTAGTGCTAAAGCACAGTGTGGATTTTAAAGTGGATATTTATAGTTAATAAAAGTTCAGCTGCTAATATTTCAACATTTTCTCCTAATAGAAAGAAAATTACACCTACCAGACAAATAAAAATTCAGATCCTGTAGAGTGGCCCCAAAAAGCCATTCAGATTTCTCTCCTGTTTCCATCAAGTTATTCCAGAGTACCCCATGTTTTCACAAAGGAAAATTTCACCTTTAAGCAACTGTGTGAATTGCACTTGCTACTTTAAGAAGGTAAACAGGAATCACTCCTTGTAGTATGTCATACTTCATATCTAAATGCATCTATAATGGTTAATACACTTATGAGTGGTTTTTGTCCAGAACAAATTCTCTCAAGGAAAAAAATAAAGTGAGACTTGCATGGTTTTGCAATTAAATATGTTCTTAATAGATATAAAAACACAAGTCCTCTTTGAATCATGTAATATTTATATTCTCTTTTGAATAACTAATAAACTACACACCAAAGTAATCAACAATAAGGTAAAGATTTTTTCTTATATTTTATTACATATATTTTCTACATAGACTTTTTCCATTTCTTCTCAAAACATCCCAAAAAGAGTCATTGCCTATCATCTTCTTATTTCAGACTAGGGTCTGGCCTTTATGTTTATAAACATGAATCAAAAAGGACAAAATGCAGGTTCAGAAAGGTCCTACACCTGTCCACACTGTTTAATTTGTGTCCCCTACCCAAACATTGTCAAGGAACCATTCAAAGAATAGGCCAGGTGAGAAAACAATCTTCATAGTCAGAATTAATGCTTTTCTCCATGTCCTGTGGTGCACAGTTGGTCACACTCTTGTTCTTGGGTTGCAAACATGGTGGTCAGAGAAGTTCTAAGTTCTGTCTTCTGCCACGTATTCTTTTCAGTCATGACTTTGGCTACTGGTTCTCATCCTCTTTGTTTCATACTTGGATGTAGCTCATCAGTCTTTCCTGCCCCCAACCTCTATGCTGTTGGTTGAGCAGAAGCTCTGCTTACTCTTAAAGGGAACACCTATCATATTTTTTTTTCAGCTCTCAGATAATCCTTCAGGTCCTAGGATCTACACACTGCCAGTATCACTCTCCTGTTCCTGTGTTCTTTACTTGCTCAAACTAAATGAAATAATCTGTAGCTAAAGGATGCCAGAAGAGGAAAAAATAGACAAAAGAATAGGGAAATTGCAGAGAAAGGTCAATTGAAAATTTTTTATACTCTTACATACTTCTGCTCTATATATATTCATATCATTTCCTTTGCAGCAGTCTCAGCAATTCCTTGATCAGATCAATATGTTTGCTTGCAGAAGACTCAAGCTTTCTCCACTGATTAAAGAGGAAGGACTTCATGCACACTTTGAAGGTCTAGCTCATTGCAGCGTCTGATTTAATTCCTGAAGTAAATGCTCAAGAGCTCATATTTCTTTCTCAGTATAAAATAGGCTTATTAAATGATTCACATCCCCTGAAAACTTGCTGTGAACAGTGCATAAAAGAGTAGATTTTTTTCTCTCTTTTCTAAACTTGCATACTCAATGATCCTGAGAAAATACAATTCTCCATTACTTAAGACTGAAAATTCCAAATATCAAGGGAATGTCTATATGAATCTTTATCAAGCAGTCTTCTCAAATGTGGATAAAAGCCTAACTTGATTCCCTAGCTATACTGCTAGTAATAATCATAATTCCATAGTTAGTTTTGCATATACAGTTTATTAAGTAACCTTAAACCTAAGTAAATTAACCATTCAGTATTTTTAAGTTGATGCTATAGGAAACTAGAATAATTGAAAGTGTTTCCTTTCTCTACGTTATATTAACTGGAGTAAAATATTTTAAATAAATGGAAGCTATAAAAAATGCTGACACACAGGCTCTTGTCTCATTAAAAAAAATGCCTCCAACTGAGACAGAAAGTAGTATCTACAGCCCATTTGTGGAAATTCCTTTTTACAGTATTTATGTATCTCATATTGTTGTATCATTTCTAAATTTCTACCTCTGTAAACTCTTTTCTGAATCATGCTGTTTCTTCAAATGAGCAATTAAAAGCTGTTATTTTGTAAAGGAATCAATTTTTATGACAGGTCATTTTTTAACTGGTGCATTTAACTATTGGCCTGAGAAATTAAATACCTGAATTTATTCACTCCTTTGCCTCAGACAGGTGAACCTTTGGGTGACTTCCAACAGTTTCTGGGTAGGATGAAGCCTAAGGGGATAGAAATTAAACATCTGCGGTAATTTTACATTAATGCAGTAATGGAGTCAGTGCACACCCAAGAGAGTTTGTTTCACAGTAAGGTAGTGCCAAGTGGCAACAATCATGTTCAGTGGAGTGTAGTGTCAAGATATTCCAAACAATGGAGTCCTTCCTTAAACAGGAGAGCCACACTCCAGTAACAAGATGCCATTCTGCACAGATTGATGATGCATTCTGGGATTTTTTGGTCCTGAACGAGTTACCACAAGAGTGTCCAGCCATCATCTGCTAGTACATCATCTAGAGAGGGTGTGGCTAAGTACTGCAAAGAGCAAAGTTCAGCCCCTGTTTTAATTATTTCTACAGCATTTTATTACTCACTCGCTACCAAAAATGAAAGAAGGAAAATTAAATTAAATTAAGGTAAACATCCCAAAATTGTAAGCCAGTTAAAATAGGAATAAAGCCAGTTGTTAACTCTGCCTAGTACTTGCACTGTGTCAGAAACTGGTCTATTACCCAAAACTCCATTGTGGAGTTAATATGGTTTATACCAAGCTAACAATATGGCATCCTCCCAAAGTTATTTTTCATTTTCTGGCCTTTTGGACAGAGGGCAAAGAAAGAAAAAACAAGGAAAACTAAAAAACCTGAAACAAACAATAAAATTACAACACCTTGACCGCCCCCCCCAAAAATAAATACATTAAAACCCCCCCAATAGAAACAGCAACAAGAAAAAAATCAACCAATCAACCAACCAAGCAAATAAAACAAACAGAAAAACTTCCATCCATAATATTAGACAAATCAACCTCCTGTATTGAAAAAGTTTTATTTCCTTGGTGATGACTGTAGATTTTAATTCCAAATACTGGTAAAGATCTGCCTTTTTCAAACTTCTTAGCCTGGAGGTAGCATAACAATTGAGGTAACAAACTGGATAGAAATATTTCATTTTTCAAGTCAGTTTCATGAGGGTGTTATTGGACTAATAATATCAGAGAAAAGTATTTTTTATGGTAATTATGGTAATAATTATTTTGGCAGTGACAGTGTCAGATACTGAGGTAAAGCCTCAAAGCCATGTAAACATATGCAGATGTGATTCTGAGTAATTGTGTTTCTGTAAGTGTAACTTTTTATTTATTTTTTTAATTTGGAGAGTTGGACTTGTATATATAGACCTAAGATACTGCATAAATCTCTACCATTCTGTTAAGGTCAGATTGTATAATGCCAACAGAGATAAGTGCCAGTAAGATCTGTTCAAAGCATCCCAAAGGGTCCATGTACTGGATGGGCTAGAATCAGGAACATGGCCTGAAAGTTCTAATGTATATTTTGTGCCTTGTGATTCCTGAACCTGTAAGTTCATCCATTTTGCAGTATAAGTTTTTCTTTCCATTGGCTTCAGGTATGATTTTTAGGACCCCTTTTGTTGCTCTCTCTGAAGGCAGACATAAAGAATCTTTGATAAGATTTGTGATAAAAGTCAGAAGTTCGTTCTACCACAGATGAATATGCCTTTTATGTTTTGGGTTTTTTCCATGCTCTAAGTCTCCATTACAGTGGGAAGGAGACAGAAAAAGAACTTTTCCTCACTCAAAATACGTGGTACAGCACTGTGGCCATGCAGTGTTTGAGGGACACTAGACGTATGCACAAATACTTAAATCACCTGCAGTGATACTGTGATTTTTTTTCTTTTTTTTTTGTTTAAACAAACACTCTCTACAGTCATGGAGACATGTAATCAGCCCTAGGCATCATTATTCTGTAAGTCTTCTATTAATATAGGTTGGGAAATGATCTTCTAGAAATTCGATCTCATTGCTTGAATGATTTTTCATATAATCTGTGGTTCAATGCTTATGCATAATATGACTATTATTTAGTGGATTTTTTTTCTAACTTATAAAACGTTCCATTTAGGTCACCACTTACTTTAATTAATAGCAGGCTTAGCTATATGCTGGTTTTTGTAAAACATCACTAGTAAAATCTTATGGCCTCATGCTGTCTTCTGTTACTCAGTAGTAAAGTATTTTGAAATTAGATAGATTTCAAGAACACATATGGGAAAATAATATATTGGTACAGTCACTTCTCCAGAAAATCCTGTCTGAGGTCCTGTTGTAGAGGAGCGTAACTAGAATGTGAGGTGTTATCAAAGACAAATACTTGGAAATCCATCCATACGTGTATAAATTGTGCCCTTTGATGAAACATATTTCTTCCCTATATTGGCACCAAAATCTCCAATAAAGCAGAAGAATGAAAAGAGACTGGCCTGCCCAAGGGAAAGAAGCTGTGGGACAGTCATCAGGATGGCTGGATTAGCAGGCAGGCAGGCTGCTGCATCTGCACACACAAGACTTCTGTTTGTGAGAGAAATATTTATCAAAAATACCGCATGCTTACCCCGTCCTTTCTCATTTTAACCTCAAGGCAATGGAAATGTTTATAAAGATTAAAGGGAGTGTCTCGTTTTGCCATTAGGTATCCTAGATTGTTCATTGCAGAAGCATGGAATGAATGTTTTTAATGCTCATTTAGCTTTGGAAATTGCATCACTATCTAGGCAATGAAAAATAATGGTCTCCATTCACAGTCAACAATGCACAAAGAAAAGTTAATTTCTGCAAAATGGATGTCATTTAACTTTGCCAAATTGAACTTATACCTGTTTCTTGGGTGAATAGTTCCACTGCTGGAAGACATGGCTGGTGATTTTATACAGCATCATCTATTTTACATTTGTGGTTGTACTTAGAAATAATTTTCAGAAGTTTGAATTATACATACCCAAAACTCTCGTAAAGCCAAGTCATAGAGGCTGCACATCAATAGGGCAAGACATTCAAATATGGGACTACTTCTACTTAGAAATGGTATTCAACAGCAGAGCTCAGAGGATTTTGAAGTTTGTGTATATACTGTTTTTATTTTTATTTGAAAAGATATAGTTTTCTGAATATATGTGTTGGTTCTTTAAATGTACTTAAAGAGTGCATTTAAGAATTTTTCTTTCAAAGATGGAAAAATGTATAGGCAAGTAAATGTGTAGGAATTTGGTAATTCTTGTTTCTTGTAGGCATTTTTTAGAATATTTTCTTCTGTTCATAATTTTATTATTCTTTAAATTCTCTAACAGCATATTTGCTCATTAGCTTTTTAATATATGGTTTGACAGAGTCCCTGTCTAGAGAGCTACATGCACATTTCCAATGGATTTTTTCCCCTATAGATATAATTTTTATTGATACCACCAGCTGCTACTTCCAAATTTTTACCTCTCACTCAGCATTAATCTGCATTGTCAGTGGTTTTAGAAATGTCTTTCTTAACTTTTTTAAGTCTTTCTTAGCAATACCCATGAAATGAGATTGTTTAACTTGTGCCTTTTTTTTTTTTTTTTTTAGTTTTTTCTTTTATTTAGTGCTTCATGGAAATATGGCTAGGCCTTCCACTAAAAAATCTTAAACAAAGTTATGTTACCTCACAGCTGTGTCAGACAATTATCACAGGTTGTCTGACAAGCCAGAAACTGCTAAATTACCAAAATACTATTTTGTTTCTTCTCAGCATTTGAACCTCTTGGTAGTACAGAACATTAGGACTTTGTATTTATATTGTTGTCTTAATCTTTCACGTTGAAATTGTTTCATTTAGTGGAAGTGTATAAATGGGTAGAATTTTTTTCATTTAGATCCATTCTATAATATATAGAAGTTGGGACTAAAGGAGAAAATTATTCTGTAGTTAGTGGGTAGGATTTACCCAGGAATGTAAGAAAAATTAAGTCAAGTTACTATTCAAGTGAGGTTTCTTTGTTCTCAGTTTAATCATTTCAACCCATGTTGAGCTGATCTTTTCCAGAAAGAGCTAAAAGTGAAACAAGGCATAATATGAAAATTCCATCAACATAACCTAAATGTAGTGCATCGTCATTAAAAAGCCCAAGGATTTGCTTATTAAAACATACTTGCAGATTTTATTTAAAGGCTTCCATTCCCCTCTTATCCTATCTTGTGTATAATTCCCAATATTTTATACCTCTGTTGAATAATAAAACTTGTTTATTCCTATTAATGTGCCTACATGAGCTGTTTCACTTTATTGATTTTACTTCTCCTGTCACTTCCACTAAATTCTCATCATATAGAACTGTAGAAATGTTCATGTTGGAAAATGCCTGTAAGATCATTGAGTCCAACCATTAACCTGACATCACCGTGTTCACCACTAAACCATGTCTCAAAGTGCCACATCTACACATCCTTAAATAACTCCAGGGATGAAGACTCCATGACTTCCCTGGGCAGAATGTTCCAGTGCTTCAGAACCCTTTGGTTCAATTTTTTTTCCTCATATCTAATGTAAACCTCCCCTGGCATAACTTGAGGCCATCTCCTCTTGTCTTTTAACTTGTTACTGAAGAGATGGTAATGACCCCCACCTGGCTATAGCCTCCTGTCAGGCAGTTGTAACGAGGAATAAGGTCCCCCCTAATCCTCCTTTTCTCCAGGCTAAACACCCCCAGCTCTCTCAGGCACTCCTCATAAGCAGTGTCCTCCAGACCCTTCCCCAGCTTCTCTGGACTCACTCCAGCCCCTCAATGTCCTTCCTGCAGTGAGGGGTCCAGACCTGGGCACAGCACTCGAGCTGTGGCCTCACCAGTGCCAAGTACAGAAGGACAATCCCTGCCCTGGTCCTGCTGGTCACTCTGTTGCTGATACAGGCCAGGATGCCACTGACCCTCTTGGCCACCTGGACACACTGGCTCATGTTCAGCCACTGTTGTCAACACTGTTGTGTTGTCCACAAAGGTCCTTTTCCACTGCTCAGCTTTTCAGTCACTCTGCCCCCAGCCTGTAGCACTACATGGGATTGTTGTGATCCAAGTACAGGACTTTGCACGTTGTCTTATTGAATCTCATATCATTTTAATCTCTGCCCATCAGTCCAGATTGTCCAGATCCCTCTGCAGAGCTTTCCTACTCTCCAGCTTCCAACAGTCACACCCAACTTGGTATCATCTGCAAACTAGCTGAAGGTGCACTCAATTCCCTCATATAGATCATGGATAAAGACATGGAACAGGACTGGCCCTAGTGCTGAGCCCTGGGGAACTCCACAGGTGACTGTCTGCCAGCTGGACATGACTCCATTCACCGCCACTCTCTGGGCCTGGCCATTTAGACAGTTCTTAACCCAGTGAAGAATGTCCCTGTCCCAGCCATGGGCTGCCAGCTTCTCCAGGAGAATGCCAGGAGCGACAGTGCCAAAGGCTTTACTGAAGTCTAGTAAAATCCACAGCCTTTCCTTCATCCACTAAGCAGGTCACCTTCTCATAGAAGGTAACCAGATGAGTCAAGCAGAACCTGTCTTTCTTCCCCCCATTCTGGTTCAGCCTGATCCCTTTGCTGTCCAGTACACGCCGCATGTTGGCACTCAAAAGGATCAGTTCTCATACTGGAACTGATATGTTGTCTCAGCACATGCACTGAATGATGACTTTGAGCACCTTTTGAAACTGGTTCATTGCAATGCAAATGTCCCTTTGCAATAAATTTAATGTTTTAAATCATAAATAGATTTTTAAATCATAAAGATTTATTAATAGCCACAGATCACATCAAGATTGGTCCAGATTATGCTGACCACATCTGTGCTTCTGAAATGAGGGACTGTTTTGAAATATTATTAAATAACTGAGCATCCTTACACTTACCACTAACTTTGTTCAGTTTTTCTTCAATTTGGAAATTTTATTATGAATGTTTGCCACCAGAGTGCAGTCAGTTTAGTTTCCAGCAAAGCACCATTTAGATGTTTTGAGATTAGAGACAGAATCATTTAGTACATAAAAAGTATTCTATAAAAGCAATAGCACTGAAAAAACAACACAGAGCAGAGACAGGAAAATAACTAAAGGGAGGGAAAAGTAATTTTATTTCCAGGATCTTGTAAAATATTCTTTCTTGGGTATTGTTTGTTGTGTATGCTATAATCAGGATATGATGGGGAAGAAGGATCATATATAAGTTGTACATTCTGATTGTCCAGTTCTCCAGGGTATGATTTGTAGTAGGAAAGCCATCTTGACTACAGATTATAATACAAATACCATTGCAAGGCAAGAAATATTTTGTTTTTCTTACTATCTCCTAGATCTAGATGTAGAGATAATTACAGTTAACTCAAATGAGGTATAGCAGTAGTAGCAGAACTGGACTCAGGTGTGGAATACTTGACACTGAATAATTTTGCACGGCTGAATGTATAGATTAATTTTTAAAATAATTTGCAAACATTTTCACTACGTTTATAGCTTCTGTGGCGTATACATTTAGTCACTCTTTGTTAGGAATTTCAGGTACAGGAAATTAATTGTAGCCATTTTATTGTATTGGTGGATCACAAAAACTATTGATCTGTAGAAAATAAAAATTCTATTCCTGTTTCTTATTTCCATATTTCATGTTCATGATACTGATTTTTAAAAAAATTCATCATGATTTTTTTATGTAATAACATGCTCAAACTCTTCCTTTCCACTTTAGCTCATAGGTATAATTATGTTTTCTGGAATATTGCACAATGTAGAATCACATTTTAACTTTATAGAACTTCTACCTACAGGCAATATTTCCAGAAAATAAGGGATAGTTCACTGAAGCAGTAGAGTTCCACTTTGGGGGACTCCTATTCCTAATAAATATTTCATAAACATCACTGAACAGCACAAGAAACTGAAGAAAGAACAATAGCAATAAACCTCAAATTCGTATTGAATTAACCGTAACAGAGAATAGGTTGCAGGTAGGATCTAGTGCCAAAGAGAGCAGAGTCCCATCAGGTGCCTGTGTTAGGAATGCAAGTGTCCTGGAGCCAAGCACAATGCCAGCTCCTTATGACTGTATCTGTCTCACCTCAGGAAAACCTGAGACGTTTTCTTAATCACAGTACTTTCTACACATTAACTGTCCAAAGTTGCCATTCTCTACTGCATGTAAAAGCAAAACTGAAGGCATGCTAAGGACATTTGAAAATTTGGTCTGGATCCAAATAGACTTTTTTTAAGACTTAGAAGCTTATCTGCTGCAGGTATAATGCTGTATTATATCTTGAGTTGATTATTTTGACCATATTCTATGTTTAATTTTGGCATTGAGGTCAGTAATAATGTGGATTTTATGTATTCATCAGTACAAGCAAGAGTT
The DNA here is from genome assembly GCA_035048155.1 of Cinnycerthia olivascens. Taxonomy (NCBI): domain Eukaryota; kingdom Metazoa; phylum Chordata; class Aves; order Passeriformes; family Certhiidae; genus Cinnycerthia; species Cinnycerthia olivascens. Next base: position 84,423,876 of record JAWWMU010000153.1, on the reverse strand, counting down.
AATCCAATATTCCTATATGCAGTTTAAACTCAGTGTGCATCAAAATTCAGATTATTTTTTAAAATCCTGAGAAGGCAGCACAGGCAACCCTGATTAAGCATCTCTTTCTTTTTCTGTCAACTGCACTCAAAATGAATGAAAATGTGAGACACCTGAATTTTGACAAGGGAGACAGTAATGGTGTAACATCTGACTTAGCTGACTAGTTGACTGTTTGTTTCCATTTCTTTCTTAGATGCTTGGATCTTTTTTGATTCCTCCTCCCACAACTTGGATAAACAAGAAAAGCCTCTCATTTGGGGAGGGGGTGGAGGGGGAGGAGAAGCGGGGGATGGTGGAGATGGGATGGACCAGAATTAGATAACAAGAGCTGAAGGCAAGGTCCACATGCCATAGTGATTCATGTGATTGCGTTATAACAGCTCATAATAACCAAGCTCCGTCATTCTTTATAGGCCAAATTTTCTAGCTAGATCTTTTTTAAAGCATCTCCTCATTGTGCGGTTGTTTTATTGAAATGACCATAATAACACTGAGATATTTCTCCCGAGTTATTAAAGTTAATTTAGAATTCAACAATGTGAACAAGTAAATCAAACTCAGTCTAATTAGTATTACTTACTACTTAGATTGGCTAGCGTCTATATGTCCCACTGAGGTACTGGGTTTTGTTCTGCCATGCGTGATGTAAACAATCTCAATAAAGCATGTGTGCATTATCCTGACAATTATATTTCACAGTGCCCCAGGACAACCTTTTACAATCCCTTAAGCAAATCTTAATCTAGTTTATGTCCTCCATGGAGAATATTCAAGATGAATTAGACATGCCTCCGGAATACAAAGACCTAGTAATGAACTCCTGTGAGGTAGGTTAAAATCATGGCCTCAACATGAAACTGAGACACAGGAGATCTCTGTTTCTAACAGTTCTGTTTCATATTTTCTGTGTGACTTTTCTCAAGCCTGTCTAGAAGGCATTTAGTGTTCCAATATATGCTTATTAGCTGCTGGGTTCAGGGACAAGCAAGAGTAGGCTGCTCTGTGAGAGAAAACAGGAGGCAGCAGGATGTACACAGTGGCCTCACTGACAGAGGTGAGGTCTCACAGTATCCAAACAAGAAGAGCACAGAAGGTCTGTGATTGTAGCCAGACCCAGCTAATATTCCACATCAGCAGACAAGTCCCTAACGATGAAGCAGATCTGAAATCAAGCCAAGAAGTCAAATCAAAGCATGAGAGTCAGAATCTGATCCAGTGGTCCTCAGGAAGGCCTATAGTGATATGGTAGGTCCAAGGTCGTTACATCTTGACATGGAACCTGCAGGTCAAGGTTCAGAAAACCAAAATCTGTAGCCACAGCAGATTCAGTTTAAGTGCAGCTCCTGAGTGAAGGGGCTGTGGGCCCTCACTACTCACAGCTCTGTTCATTGTAGTTTGATCTCAGCTACAAAGTTGCATTAATTCCCAGCTGATTTTAAGCTCAAGCTGTAGAGGGGTGTGTGTATGTATGGTGTGTATGTGTAAATGGGGATGCACTGGTACTGACAGCTTGGGCATCATGTTCAATGCAAAACTCAAAATGGTAGATATACACTAAAGAATTAGTCTGATGCTGTCCAGGAAATACTAAGTTTGTGATAAACTCTGTGTCCTAAATTGCCAAAGTCAAGAATTTAGTAAAGCACTAATTTGAGACGTCTCACAGTTATCGGGGATGAATTAAACAAACCTGCCTTCCTTCTGAACCTTTGATTTAGATATTATGCCAGTTGTCAAATGGATATTCAAATAGGGGGTTGATCTTCCTTTCCTCCTTAATAAGTTTTGATAGTAATAGCCTTGAATCCTAATGGACATTCTCATCCAAGGTAAGAAAGGTATGGTTTATAATGTCTTCAGATGGGGGCCCCACGTTCAGAGGGGGACCTTATTGCATGCAGATCTTTCTTCTTCAGGTGCTCAAAACATAAACTCAGTATTCTAACAAGCAATGTTAGGCTTATAAGTTCTGCTCTGACTTGGCCAGGTTTTAAAAATAGAAAGCAACTGCAAATGCGTATAAAGAGGGAACTAATTTGGTTAGTAAACATACCTAAAGGCTTGAGCTTTTTGAGGATCTTACTGTCTAATTTCTCAACCTTAATGGAGCTGAAGTGTAAAGAAATCACTGTCTTCTGCTTCTGGAAAAGAAAATGGAGAAATTTATATATTCCTTGCAGTTAAAACAGGAGGCAGCTGCAAGCATTTCCTACATATCCACTGTTTTGCAGGATTTGGCTTTTAATCGATCTTTCCTGTTCAAGAATCACTAGCTGCTTTCATACTAATAATCTCTGCATTTCTCTGGCAGAGTAATTTACAATTGTCTGACTTTTAATTTTCTTGTAGTGTTACCTGAAAGTTCTTAACAATGCCAATCTATATGATTATGAAAAAGCTGTTCAGCAATAAAATATAGTAGAAATCTGGTTTTAGTTTGCTACAAAAAGCTGTGATTAAAAAAATATATTGATTCTCATTATTTATTTTTTTCCCTGTGTGTGGTTTTTCTACATCAAATTTTCTATCTCCATGCCTGTGAATTTATTTCTTACATCATCTTTCAATATCCTGAATAACTTAGTTCACATCTTTATAGATTTCTGAATGATAGATTTAGTTATCATTTCCCTAGAGGTAAAACTATAGCCATCTCTTCTTTGCTTCAATTTACTGCTTCTGGGAAGCAATCATTCTACTCTGCTTTACATCACCCCAAGCAATGTAATGTTCATGGAATATTTTTATCAATTCCCTGCTAATGATTTTCATATCTGTTTGCCTCCTTACTGATCTCTTGTCCTCTGTCAAATTCTCCCCATGATTCTTTAATGGTTTTTATTGGATATCCAGCCATGAGTAAGCTTGATAAATAAACATGTAAATGATCTCTCAGTCTCAGCTTTTCTCCTTTCTCCCTTCTGTGCTTCATCATCATTTCCATCTTCTGAGCTCACTACCTTAACATTGCCTTCAGTCTCACTCTCTTTGCTCTTGTTATCAGCCAGAATCATCAGCACAGACACTTTAGCAAATCACCTTAGTGACTGAAAAACACTTGGCTTCTGCACTTTACCTGCCCAGTCAATCTAAAATAGTGTTGCAGGTGACCTCGTTCCCTCAGTATTACCCATGGTTTTCAAATTTATGTCTGTAAATTAAAACTCATTCTCTTAAATGCCAGTTCTCCTGATGCAGTATCTCCTGCATCAGTCTCCATCTTCTACCTTGCTTTATGCCGAGTCTTTCTTTTCCTTAAGAAGTATTTTACGACAAGGCAGGAGAGGCTACCTGAGACCATAGTTTTAGTAGCATGAATGCACAGTAATACTAAGAGGAATGGAAACAAATAAAACTTCAGAAACAGAATACCTTTGATGTGGCTCTGGGTCTGCTCATATCTTCATCTTCTTTGAAATAATGCCCAGAAGGTGGAGTTGTCTTCTAATTAATGAAGTACAGCTTCCTACCATATGTTTAAAGCATTTTTCTAATTTATCACATATTTCAGGAAGTATTCCATTTATCGCGAGAATACATTTTCCTCTATCTGCTCATAAAAAAATTGATTATGCTTTCATTAGTTCAACTGGGTTTTCTTCAAACTTTTTAATCA